>CM017443.1:22837487-22944112 GCA_007726485.1 Eragrostis curvula | reverse complement strand
GTTAGATAGACGCAATCTAGGGATAAATGATGACTCATCTCACACTCAAATTGAAGGACGGTGAGAAATTTTCTAACTTATTGTCTACTATTTGATAAATATAGAGTATAAAATAAGTAATAACAATAAACTATGTTAAACTTCTACAATAATATAAAATTATTTTAAATAATATCGTAAGTCTAGCCGCGCAAATGCGCGGGCAGCCATACTAGTTATATATTATTTGACGTCGAAAAGGAGCCACCATGTTCGCTCTAAAATGCTAGAAATTCCCACGTTAATCCGAGAAAATAAGAAGAGAAAATTACCCACCACTGCCATTATGAAACAATTAATCAGAAAAATCCCTAAAAATATTTATAAAATAGCTACTCTATTATATATATTTGACGCCGAAAAGGAGCCACCACGTTCGCTCTAAAATGCTAGAAATTCCCACGTTAATCCGAGAAAATAAGAAGAGAAAATTACCCACCATTGCCATTATGAAAAGATTAACCAGAAAACCCCCTAAAAATATTTAAAATAGCTAAATTCGGAACAATAAAGAATAGCCAAAAATACCCCTCGCACCAATTTCTAAATTACCCACCATGCCATTATGGGTCAAAAAATAGCTAAATTCGGAATAATAAAAATTACCAAAAATACCCTTCACACCTATTTCTAAATTACCCTCCATGCCATTACAAGTCCAAAAAAAACTTAATTCTAATTATAAAAAAATTGTTAAAAATATCTCTAATTATGATACTAAAATAGCTAAATTTTGGAATAATAGCTAAAATTGTTAGAAATACACTGTGATATGTCTAGCTAGCATGGCACATTTTCTTATTTTTAGCATGACACATTTCCTTCGAAAGATTTATTTATAGTGCACATTCTTTTTTTTCCTACCATGACATATGTTAGTTGTTTAGCATGCCACGTTACTTCACTTCTAAAATACTTCAAATACATTGTTAGATAAGACGCAATTAGGGATAAATGATGACTCATCTCACACTCAAATTGAAGGACGGTGAGAAATTCTCTAACTTATTTTCTACTATTTGATAATATAGAGTATAAAATAAGTAATAACCAATAAACTATGTTAAACTTCTACAATAATATAAAAATTATTTTAAATAATATCGTAAGTCTAGCCGCGCAAATGCGCGTGGCTGTGTGCGATCCGCGGATCATGGCGAATTGGGTGGCATGGAGACTAGCTCCTCGCATGCGTGGCTTTAGAAGCGGAAATAAATTAGGTGCGGACCATCCGCACATGCTTCCCGTGCGGCCCTGTTCCCGATGGTTGACGCGTGTACAGCCTGGGGGCATCGAAGGTAGCGATCGCATCCTTCCGCACGTCCTTCCGTATGGATTTTGGCTCCTCCATGTTGCTTGCCCAGTCCGGTTTGAATAAGAAATAGCCAATATACAAGGAGCAATTGACTCTGCGGCGTTCATCGCCGGAAATCCCCTGTTTCTCCGGCGTTCTCGTTAACGTGCATGTGAGTGTTGCTGGCTGGAGCCAACATGGTACACCTAGCCTTTTCCTGATGAAAAAAAGGACTTCTCTCGTAGCAGCCTTCGCATCAATGTGACAAAAGTATTGCCAGCTTCTTTCAAAGAGAAAAACTTGCCCGTCAGATCAATCCATGATATCATTGTTGCTGCTTGAAGCATTTAAGCTTTGGACTAGCCTCACAACCCAACGAACCAAGCATTTGGCTTGATAATCAATCAAGATGGTGCATGGATTTGATGAAAGGGACAACCAGAGGTGTCATCCATGGTTTCTCCCCCTTTATAGTTCTAATCACAAGTAGTTAACTGACTCGTCACAAGTAAGCAGTATCCAAGTAAAAGTGTATTTAGCAGTCAAAATGGAATCATCGTCATGCTCCATGCAATCTGATTTCCTGTAGGAATTGTGGTTCAAAAATCATTTATTTCCCCTCTCCTTGTCAAATAGTATTCTAATGATTTTTTTTTTTGGAGAAAAGAGTGTATATTTTCATTAGATCCTAGGGTCTTGATTACAATCGAGTTTTCTTTTGAGATTACACAGTACAACTCAGACACTCACAACGCACGCACACTCACCTCTATGAACGCACATACGCAAGCCCTACCTCTATGAGCATTTTCGAAGACTGAGCCGGCAAATCCCCCAAATTGACGAAGTCACCACTGGCGAGGACGGCCATGTAGAGAACTGTGGTTAAGATTACAATCCGAATGGATAAATGGCCGTTATGATTACTGATCCTTTTTTTTGTTGGATGATTACTGATCCCATTTGACATGTCCATGCCGCAATTAATGTCATGCTTGTGGTTTTGATTTCATTGTGAGAATAAGACGGAGGTCCATGGAGAAAATAGAAATAAGTTCAACTGGAAATTGTGGTTGCAAACGTGTCACGACAGGTACACATTTTTTTTTTTTGAGATATTACACAGTACAACTCAGACACTCACAACGCACGCACACTCACCCCTATGAACGACAGGTACACATAACCACTGCATTTGGTTGTTACTTGCTACAAGTCTCTTGATGGAATTATTTACGCACCAGGGGTCCTATTAAAAATTTCATACAATTACGATGGACCAGCTATCATTGCTATTCATCTTTGCGTGGCCACAACTTTTCTCCTGGTTGCCAGTGGCCTCAACATGCGGATGAATTTGAAGAACTGATTTTCTTGCCACCGTTGGTTAGTCCAGGAGCTAGCCAGCCTTGGAATTTCTTGCTCATTGGCCTCAAGACGTGATTGCTTGAAGAAGCACGTTTCGTTTGTTACCTTACAATCACAATCGAGTTCGATTATTTGTTATGAGATCCAAGGTATTTAGCATCGCTACATACCATTGGTTCTAAGTTTGCCATGTGTATGGTGTAGAGTGTAGAAACAGCCGCCGAAATTGACTGGCAATATGGTATGTCACTATATTGGAAGTATCTACACCAAGGCAAATTTTATAATTAAGTTTAAAGGAGGCCTATTTTTGAATAAAATGAGAAATATACGGGTTAACTTTTGACTGCTAAGCTTGACTGAGAAAAGCATGGCACTAGTTACACATTGTTATATGCTGATTACATAGTGCATATATATCGAACACTAGTTGTAACAATGGTTGCGAATAGATAATCTCCAACCTTATATCTTCTTGCAGGTAAGTAAATATATTTGTTACGCATTGCAATGGTGGGAGATTATCTATTTGACTTCTGAGAGGTTGATGTGGCACTTGAAAAGTCTAACTAGTCATTTTTTGTTTGACTTTCAGAATTGGTGTATGCAAGTTCAGAAAAGATGATTTGTACAATGACGTGCCTCCATGAAAATGTCATTACATTAGATAGCTTGTACCAAGATATTTGTTTTGCGGTCTTTTCTTCAAGCTAAAATTTTTTGTCATTTTTATTCCTCAATTGATCCTGACCACTATTGCTGTTTTCGTAGGAACTGGAGTAATGGTAGCTTCAGAAGCGATAACACTCCATATTTTCCCACTAAAATTCTACATGACTTATGAATTTACATATTTGCCCCTATTCATGTGTGTTGCTTAAAAAAACACTTTGATTGACATAGTTTCCTTGAGTCAACTATCATACTAAAAAACATAGAAAAAATGTCCATTTTACTCCTTCTAAACATTTCATGTTGTCCATTTCAACGATTGAACAAAATCTTGGCTTGGTTTACTCCTGCATCAAGTTGGTTCAATATAATGTACCTCCTATTGCGATTTTTCTTTTTTTGTTTCTCAGTTTATAAGTTGAATTGGAAGCTCAAACTTTAAGTGATGATAGTTCACATAACAAACAATTTTAAAATAATTATATTATACTTTTTTGATAACATTTGTATGTATCATTCATTGCTATTAAACTATGTAAATATTATAAAAATATGTTATAATTATCTTAACATATATATGTTGTTGTATCAACTATCATCATGAAAAACTTTAGCTTCAAATGCAATTTGTAAGCTGAGAAACAAAAAAAAGGAGGTAAACGTCAATAGGGGGTATGCACCAAATTGATTTGTTTGGAAGAGCAAATTGGGCCATGATTTAGTTAGGGGGGGGGGGGGGGGGGTTGATACGGACCATGTAAATTGTTCAAGGGAGTAAAATATACTTTTCTCGAAAAAAGGGTATATGATCTAAACTGGGCTTGGTCAAAAAAGCCGTCCTATATGCTAGTCTGCTAACTTTTCAAATTCAGAAACTTCTTCCTGAATATCATATATTTTCTTGAGCAAGTATTTTGCGAAGAAAATCAATTTTGCCAGGATAGTTTCTTTCTTACATTTAAATATATTTTTTGTTGGTGCATTTTTTATGAAGATAATATCCATAATCCTGCATTATGCTTATCACAAACGTCAGACTTAGTGGCACTCATGTAAGTGTAAATTACAAGCATGAAATTATTACTAAACATTTCGTGCATCTATAAAGACTCCGAAATTTTGCTTCTTATGGTTGCGTCAGAAATAAAGGCCAAATTAAATTACAACGGCAAAAGTCTACCCTTGAGCACCTTTATTGGTCAATTTTTCTAATTTGTATATAGCATCATGATGTGAAAATTTATTGTGAAATCTTGCCATTTAACTATAAAATTAAATTCTTTTATGAATTTTTTTTGAAATTTTCGGAATTTTATGTTTTCCAGTGACTACCAGAATATATTATCGTCTTCTATTTAATCCTGTATAAAATATTCACACTATTAACGTGATTACAACTGAAGCATACTTTTTTTTTGTGATTACAAGTGAAGCGTACTAGGAAGCTTAGTTTTCCCTCGATCGGATACACTACGTTGTTAAGTGTTTCGATTTGGGAATCTTTGACTGAAAATAATAATGCAAGCCACGTGAGATGCGCAGGTGCAACTACAACTATTATACTCTGTAACCATGTATAACTGCAATGCCTCTCTTTTAATTAGTTATACATGAGAAGTGATAGTAAATAGTGGCCACGTTAATGGAAGACCGAAGAGTCAAATCAATATCAATTGGATGATCAATTGCATTTGCATGAGCGTCCCAATGGTAAATAGTGCGACCCCAATGATATTTGATCCTTGATACATATGTGTGACCGCAAAAGATCAGTTCATGGGCCCTCATCCAAATATGTTGCCTGATACAAGCGCCATCAAAATTTGGTTTGTGTTTAAGTGCGAGGACCACTTATTGTATCCAGCATTTGCACTGCTCCTGTAATCCGTTGATTGTGAAAAAAAGCTTGCATAATTGCACTTAGTTAGGCAAATTCCGCTACTGATACCAATTCGTAACTATAAAAGCGTATATACTACGATCATGGAGCAGCCGATTGATGTGCAACATGAATTCAGTACAGGAAACGTAGATGAGAACTTCTCCACAACAATTCAAATAGACATTTCAATGATCCAGCTGTATCCCTCGCAAAAAAAAGAAAAGAAAAATATGATCCAGCTGTGTATGATTGCATTGCAAATTAATTTTCATACGCATGTGCTTTTTCAATGGAACAGTTTGCTTTGAGACTACTTCCCTCGGGTGTATATAATTACTCAATCGCAAGGTAATTATACGATTGTTTACGAGCACGCAACAAACTCAACACAACAGACTCGGTCAAGAAGAAAGTTCTACAGATAACTACTGGTATGAGGTGTCCATTGTACCGAGTACCGACTGGGTTGACTTGTTTACTTGACTTCCCATTTCTTGAGCAAAGTCACCCGTCCAGGAATAACGAACATTTCTAAATTCTGACACATTACATTGAAATATTTGCTCCATGTCATTTTCGGTCAGTTTATGGGTAGGTCAGTTGTCACCGTTTTGTTTGCTTTATTTTGTCCCTCGTGTGTATTTCCCTCTTTTACGGTCAATTGGCATACTTTTTGTCACTTTAGGAACAGTTACTTCTGAAAAAGCTCAACATCTACTAGTGCTACATGTCTAGAAAGAAAAATGGTTCATCTAGATATATAAGACAGAAAGACCGTTATTAGTCCATAGAAAGCTCTGATATTCAGACAGCAATCGTGACTTGCAACCGATTGATGAAGGGCAGTTCAACATGTTCAGCTGGTTGATGAAGGGCTCACGTGTACCATCTAACTGATTAAGATGACCCCAGAAGTTTTGACAATTAATTTCACTGTACATATATACAGTGATCAATAAATCCAAGGGCCCTGATTTGCAGATAAGTTTTTTTCGTGCAACCGATTTGCAGATAAGCAAACTAATTTGTCACTTCCATTCTGTACGTGAAATAATTGCACGAATCTTGGGAGCCAAGGCATCCACTAGGTAATTTTGACCACTGCCTTCAAAGAAAGGCACTTATAGAAAAATAAAATAAAATTTTAATATGTAAGCCAACGACATAGCAGATTCGAAATTATGAACGTGATCAGTCCCTGGGCCGACAGCACGCACGCAAACACGTATGCTTATCTCCAAAAGTCCAGGGGAACGGCAGATCATACCTCCCCAATGAAATATATATGTACGGCTTGTTGAAAATCCTGCGCTCGTAAGAAGCGTCAAGTCAGTGGTGTCATGAAAACGATGGGTGATCCTCAAAACGGCCTGGCCACGAGCCTGCTGACGAAATTGCAAAGGATCCTGATTCAGTTCCCATCACTCGGTCAGTCCAACCTCGCCCGAGCCTCGGCCACGTCGCCTGGATCAGCCGTCATCGGCTGCGCACCGCACGACTTTGAGATGAGTGGAGCAAGTCAAGGTTGACGAAGCCGGATCAACGGAAACTATATGGAATAGTAAACTGTCGCATCAAGTTGTTTACCAGTGCAAGTAAGTTTCACTCCGGGTTTCCTTTCCAGAATTAAGAAGTTCCCACGGTGCGACGACGCTGGAAAGAAGGAAAAAACAAAGATTGCACGCGACGCACGACGATCCTTTGGTAGGTTGTTGGTTATAAAAGACACCTCAAGGGTGACATGAGCAGCCGGGAAGCAAACAGCCACACACTGCAGATACAGTTATACGTACAGCACGCTGGTTATAAAAGGACGGGGTGCGGTGGCGAGCCTTTTCGCGGTACAAGGGGTGGTTGTATAACTTAGCTGCACGGCACTTGCACTCCACAGGCAGCTCGTAAGAAAGGCGCCGGCCGGAAGTCATGGCGCCGCCGCGTGCCGGTGGAGGAAGCATGGAGATCGTGCCGTACAGCGGCGATCTGAAGCTGGAGCTTCCGACCGGGGAGGTACTGCGGCAGGACTCGCTCTACCGCGACGCCACCAGGCCAGCCCATGGCGGCCACCATGGACAGGTATATATATATGTGTATATATAGATATGGCATGTGCGTTCTTCACTCTAGTAGTGGTTCCCAATGGATCTCCTCCTTACGATCTGTTCATGCTTATTATTCAGGAGAGCTGGATTCGGACGCTGCGGCTGGCGTTCCAGTGCGTGGGCATCCTGTACGCGGACCTTGGCACGTCGCCGCTCTACGTGTATTCCAACACTTTCAAGTACGGCCTCAAGCATGAGGACGATGTCCTCGGTGTCCTTTCCATCATCATCTATAGCTTCATCCTCTTCACCATGATCAAGATTGTCTTTATCGCCCTCTATGCCAACGATGAAGGCGACGGTGAGTGCACCACTGCAATGGCCTTTTTGAGAGAAAATAAAGTTTCATCACTTTGATCTTGTCCGGAAAGATTTGCAACAATATTTCTCGTTGACATGGAGAAGATCTGCTAACAGTGACATGGCGCTGTATTTTTTCTTGTTTTAGGTGGCACGTTTGCCCTCTACTCGTTGATCTCACGGTACGCGAAGGTGTGCCTCATCCCGAACCAGCAGGCTGAGGATGAGCTCGTCACAAGATACAAGCATCATACGAAGCCATCCGCAACGCTTAGAAGAGCCCAGTGGATGAAGAATCTGCTGGAGACGAGCAAGGCGATGAAGATTACTCTCTTCTTTCTCACCATCTTCGCAACGGCGCTGGCCATCAGTGACTGCATGCTAACCCCACCAATCTCCGGTACTATATAAATAGATTTACATACTTGCATATATATTTGCAAAACAATTGTTTCTGGCATACTAACTGACATGGCTTTGCTTCTTCAGTACTTTCGGCGGTCAGCGGCCTGAGATTGAGAGCAGATCATCTGACAACAGGTACATTGTTGGGGAGAGGCGCATAGTAGAATGCATATTTTACTTGCTTACTCAAGTGATCTTATTTTAATGATAAAAAATTAAGAAACGGTACTTTGAACAATGTGTCATTACTTCATTGAGGTATTCATCTCAACATACATATTCTCCTGCTGTCACCATTCGGAGCATACTTTGCTTCTCAGGAAACCTCACACAAAGCACACCCCAAACTAGTAAACTCCAAAAGTTGACTGATTGAATTGGCCAACCAATCTAGTCCCCAAGATTATGGGTTCCAGATTTCGTTTAAACAAAAAGGCTTATGCATATAGAAAAAGTAAATGTATTTCTCGACATGATTTTTTCTGACATAAGGTTACTTCTGAACAGATCAAATAGTATGGATCACAGTGGGGATTCTGGTCGCTTTCTTTGCGGTCCAGCGCTTTGGGACCGACAAAATTGGTTACACATTTGCACCCCTTGTTTTTGTGTGGCTGCTGCTCATCTCAGGAATTGGGATCTACAACTTGGTCAAGTACGATGTTGGCACCTTGAGGGCTTTTAACCCAAAATATATCATCGACTATTTCCGGAGGAACAAAAAGAAAGGTTGGGTCTCACTGGGTGAAATCCTCCTTTGCTTCACAGGTAGGCCTACATCATCCAGCAAGAAAAATGTCGTACAGTTATGATGTGGCATTTACAGTTATTTTCAAGATCACGCAATAGCTCCCTTAATGTTATGATAAGAGAGGAGACAGAAAGTGAAGTTCAACAAAAACACGAAATAGAAAAAAGTAATAATACTAGAAAAAAACCTAGAAAATACCAACAAACCAATAAAGGGTCTTTCTAGTTGCTTTCACACCTTTTTGCAAACACCTGGTCAGCAGTCCAACTCTGAAGTAGCAACAAACGGCATGAGCAACGGCATGAGCAAGCAAATAGTTGTGAAAGCTAAAATTTGAGACGAGAACGGTCTGGTCACATACAATTTATAAGCTGGCATTCTTCCATTTTCTCAGGAGCAACTTGTCCTATATCATCTTTAACTGAAAAGATGGAATTAACATCTCAAATGGTGGAATAAACAAACACGTCATGACATTAATCTAGATTTTCACTATAATTGTAGTATATTTCCATTTATAAGCATATCCCATCGTTAAAATGGCAAAAAAAATGTACTTTTGTTACAGGAACTGAAGCTCTGTTTGCTGATCTAGGATACTTCAGCATCAGATCGATCCAGGTACCAGATTTGTTTTGACTTTTTTACGTGAATATAGAAATATATATGTACTAGTTGTTCTTATTTAACACAGGAGAAGCTATGTTACTAGCTATTAGTAAATAATCAAGGTCAATTGTTTCCCTTATTTGAGTCACCATTGCTAATAATGGGGATTATATCTCTTTTGTCAGCTGAGCTTCACCTTTGGCTTACTGCCTTCGGTGCTACTCACGTATATCGGGCAAGCAGCATATCTAAGGACACACATGGACATGGATATACGCAACGCTTTTTTCAATTCGATCCCAAGTAAGTAACCATGAAAATGATCCAGCAATAATCTGTGGAGCTTTTGTGGGCATAACTAAGTGGAAACTCTATTGGATGATGTAGGCACTTTGTTTTGGCCAACTTTTGTCCTGGCTCTGATTGTATCAGTCATCGGAAGCCAAGCTATGGTCTCATGTGCCTTTGCAACCATGTCACATTTACAAGCACTCAACTGCTTCCCAAGGGTTAAAATATTGCATACATCAAGACGATATTCAGGCCAGTTATATATCCCAGAAGTGAACTTTTTTCTTTGCGTGTCTGCTTGTGTGGTGACAATAAGCTTCAGGACAACTGGTTTCATTGCCAAAGCACATGGTAAGAAATAAAAAACTGTTACTGACTTCGTTTAAGTCATTGATTGATAGTAAAATACTACAACGTCGCTAACTATTTGTTTACTCTGATCTGTCCGAACAGAAATTTGTGTGGTCCTTGTTATGGTCATCACAACTATCTTAATGACAATAGTGATGCTTCTTGTATGGAAAGTAAATATCTTTTGGATCCTTGTCTTCTTCATTGTCTTCATGTCAACGGAGTGCATTTACACAGGTGCTGTTCTATATAAGTTCACTCAAGGACCATATGTGCCAATTGCTATTTCAGCCGTTCTCATGGTAATTATGATTGTGTGGCACTACGTGCACGTCAAACGGTACAAGTATGAGCTCGAGCATACTGTGTCGCATGATGAGGTGAAAGATCTCCTAGAGCGTCAGGATTTAAAGAGGATTCCTGGACTAGGGCTCTTTTACACAGAGTTGGTGCAAGGCATACCGCCCATATTCCCTCACCTCATTGAGAAAATCCCTACCATTCACTCAGTGATTGTCTTCATCACAGTAAAGCGTTTGCCGATTCCCCATGTTGATGTCACAGAGCGCTTTCTCTTCCGACAAGTAGATCCAAAAGAGTTCATGGTGTTTCGTTGTGTGGCAAGATATGGCTATCGTGACACACTTGAGATGGCCACTGATTTCGTCCCAATACTAGTTGAGTACCTCCAATACTATGTCCGGGACCTCAGCCTCTATGGAGTAGGGGAGCAATTGAAGATTGTCTTCCATAGCGCTCGCATTGATAGCTTTTCTTGGGAGAAGCCGCAAGGACATGCTGTCTATGCGGAAGAAATGCTTACACCGATACAATCCTTCTCAGAGCTCACAATGCATCCAGTTGGCATGAGCAGCAGATTCGCACATTTTCAGGTGATTAATTCATATATGAATTGGATTCTTAGTCAGGAGACGTTTTATTCAACATTCATATTATTTTTTTATAGGATGATATGCTAATCATATACTTATTGTCATAACAGACAGGGAAAATGAACTTAGAAGAAATGTTGAGGATTGAGGAAGACCAAAAGATCATTCAGCGTGAGGTGGACAATGGTGTTGTTTATATAGTTGGGGAAACAGAAATAGTCGCGAAGCCTCACTCTAATTTGTTAAAGAAGATTACTGTGAACTACATCTACAACTTTCTCAGGAAGAACTCGAGGAATGGAGAGAAGATGCTATCTATTCCACGAGGCCAATTACTCAAGGTTGGAGTAACGTATGAGATCTAGGTCTCACGGAGTTCATATATCTGACAGAGATTATTTCTTCACCATGCATATCAAAATGTGATTGCAGTAATAGCCTTGATGCATGTATGAGATAATTATATATATTACAACGTGTTCCACCTATAGTGTGCTGATGTGGATGAACCCTTGTGGATATTCTGTTTGCAAAACATAATTTTCATGGTACAAAAACAAAGCAAGAAAGAGTTCATCCTTGAATCCAATATCACAACGACCTAAGCGTATCAATTGTACGCTTGATATTTATTCTCATCTCTATTTCAACATTAGTTCAGTTGAGCACTCATGATTTATCAGCAGGAGAAGACGAGAGATAGAAGTAAAGAACATGTTGCCACGTTGATACTAAAAGTCGGGGAGTATGTGATCTACCAATGTGCAAGGAACAATAAGTTCGTTTGACATATTTAAGAGTTAGATCACCACAATCAATTATTATTCCAAAAGGTACAACATATTCTGGTGTTGATAATGGAATTATGAAACAAACGTCCACAAGTTTGTTTGCAACCATGATTAGCACGTGGTATCTCAAACCCTAGTCAGCCTAGTAACAGACTAGTGCTATGCACTGACACATCGGTCCAATCGCACACCAACAAATTAAACCACTTAAAGTCATGAAACATAAGATTTGAACTTTGTTAAGTAGACTCCAAATTTCCAAATGAGCCAGGGCTATTATTAGCGCCCGCGCCCCGCTAATTTTGGGCTAGCCCAATCAATCATGCGCTTTAAGATTTGTGTGACAGGTGGCTCTCTGTGATTGGAGGGGCGTGTGAAGGTTTGAATTTTCAACAGCTTAAACAACGATTGATGATATTTAAATTAATGCAATAAAATAATATCCAGTAAGTATATATATTTTATTAATTATTAAAATTTTAACATTTTACATGAATGCTTTCAATATTTCATATATTACAAATGCTGAAAAAGTTCTACTAGGTTGAATTAGGTTTTTAAGTTTTGAATAATGGCTTCCAAAATGTCAAATATAAGTACAGATGCTTATCATTTATAATATGTATGTCAACATTGCATTGTTGTACAACATTGCAAATAATATTGAACCAAGCCATATGAAATGTTGAATGCAAAAAATAAAAATCTCAATTTAACAGATCTCCATGGGAAATTGCAATTTTTAAGCTATGAGCTACATTGACCAACATGACTATCCGGTTTGTTTCATTCGTGGTCTGAGTTCAATAGATGCTACGTGACAGTGGCGAAGCCACATGGGGCTTCTCGAGTGCCATGGCACCAGGGTAAAAAGTTCAATTCAGTCATTTAGCACTAATCTTTCACCTAAATGGCACCACCCAAACACAATTGTTGGCAACACCTAGGCAGTGGCACTCGGGTCATATAACTCCTAACTTCGCCACTGCTACGTGACATTCGGGTTTCATATAGGGAGTCCACGTGTTGCATGCCCATGCCGGCATATTTCATGTTCGATCCTCGTGTTGTGCTTTGGCTGTTAGTCTAGCACGCATGACAGATGGCGTAGGAACTGTTGGGCCAGACAAAACCCTTCAATTAAGTTATAATAATGATAGCCATAAGCTAACTCTCACAATTCCACGAGTTTTGTTTGTGCGAACTTGTTTTTGCTGGTTTTTGAATTCGCCAAAGGAAAATCTTAGAAGAAAGGCAAGACAAATGAAAGTCATGTAAAGTGGACAAATGCAGCACAGATGTTGAGGTCGGCTGACCTTCAACTCTGGCTTTGAGCCACATCGGTAATGGTCCACCAGTCATTTGGCCAAAATCCTAAAGTCCAAATGTGGTGAATCAGAGGCAAGGGCCTATTCAAGGGCTAATTTGGGCAACCAAAGAAGGAGAAGGGAATTGGGTCTAAGGAAGATGGATTTTCACCTGGATGACCTAAATAAGGCTGCATATAGGATATGTAACACCCCAGAATGACAACAAGATTCTGGAGAGCTACCACACTACATAGCAACATCTATTTAAGAAAAATAGATGAAAAAACATAAACATCTATTAAATAAAAGGGAAGCAACAAAAGATACATGAAAACCCTTTATATGTATCGTCTACTACTGCATACAAAAAAAAAAACAAACTCAATCCAAAACTAGGAGCCTCTAAGAGGTGAAAAAGGAATTAAGACTCAATATATTCCTATGAAAATATATTTTAATTATCATGTCCAGTGCATACGTGCTGCTACCCATCCCACATTCGCATCGTCCAAGCTCATGTACCTGAGGGGGGAAAGAAATCGTATGAGGTTTATGGAAAACCTTAGCAAGTAAATTGTTTTAACAAGCTATTTCAATTATAATTGGATTAAACAACAATTTAATAATATAAGCAATACTTTCACAAAGCTTCACAAGATATATATATCCTCATGGACAATAATACCTGCACTGATATAATAATCAATCTTCAATAATCCATGTGTAGGATGCAATGCAATACATGTCTTCACTTCTAACCTCACAATCCCAACAAAGGAAGTGAGGGCTGCAACCACATTGCTTAATTTAATGTGTGTTGTTGTACTGGTACTTACCGCATAAACATCAGGCTACGGTGTCTTCATATGCATACCAATGGAAATAGTGCAATGGATGAAATTCAATGCTTCAGATTTCATATGTAAAAGAAAAGCCACAATATATGATATCTCATTCTTCCAAGTCAATAAGCATTCTTCGATCAATATATGACAAAACACACTTCAAGTAAGTACATGACAGTTCAAGCGAGAGTCATACTTTCAGCTATCAATTATCTGGCTTGTGTTATACTAGAATTAAGTGGAGGTAATTCAAATAACAAGTTAAAGCGAGTAGACGACGTTGCTACATTTACTTGCCTTCACCAAAAATCAAGAGAGAGAGCTAAGCATGCTTCGAGGGCGCACCACCTGTTCATAAGTAGTTCTCAGTACAAAAGCATGGATACAAACTTTAGCAAACAACAAGTAAAGCACCCCTACAACCTAAATCGTCGTTTAAGCAACTATTGAAACACTTCAGCTCAAGACAGCAATACTATTGCATCGTATTTTTCCCATTTTCTAAGAAATTACTTATCCAACAATTGTAAAAAATTTCATATGATATCAAACTTCATTGTAAACAACTTTTGTATTATAATGTTTTGCGTAAGAAGCGTCTAAGGTGGCTTAATCAACCTCTGAACTTTACTAAACTTCATGAGTGCCCAAACAGAACAATATAACTCATAAAACTCATAACTGGAGATAAACTTATCCAATAACTGCGTACTTTACCAATCTAGAAATAGTATCAAACCATCTACAATATTTGTGTAGACCGAAAATTCTAGTTCGGCTATCATGGAGGGTTAATCAACCGTAGAATAGATTTTGTTCAGAACTATAACCCTGACAATCACTCAACTCCAAATCCTCATATCTCACTGACTAAAAATCTGATGAGGCTGTATTTTACATTGTTGGAAAGACCTAGAAGTCCACTACAAGTCTTGTATAGGCTTATTAATTTTATAAGGTTAAAAACGATGTCTAAATCAGAGGACAACAATCACTGTTTTAAAATTGCTAGTTCTGAAACTAAACTCAAGGATGATCCTAGAAGCCTAATCAAAGCCAACAAGATTACCAATTAACAAATGTGCTAATCTATCCCAAAACAGAGATAAGAAGATGATGCTGATACCTTGATCCCCAAATCATAGAGAGATCATCTACACGGGTGAATTTTTCCCTAAACAATCGAACTCTTCTGTTCTTCCCCTTCTCTCCCTTCTTTCCTTCTCCTCCTCCTAGTTTCCTTGGCTTTTCCCCTCCTTCTAGATGACGCCCAGCAGCACCACGCCTGCCGCTTGGGGTTCATATGATTCTTAAAAGGATAGGCAGGTCAAGTGTCACGGCTAGCTATTTGTTTTCTTAAAATTCCTGGGTGTTACAGGATACCACCTATTAGCCCAAACAGATAAAGCAAATGAAGTACCTAGCTTAACGAGAAAAAGGAGAAATCATGATCGTAGAGGAACTGAACCAATGTAACAGACGATAGAAAACTTACCAGAGAGCAAGGAAGGGGGGGGGGGGGGGGTGTTTGACCTAGGCCTTGGTTTGCTGACCCTATGCTCTGGTTTGCTGACCTACCCTGGCCATCAAGAGCATGTAACATCGACAACCTTGGGGAGGTCGGCTGACCTACTTGCAGTATACGGGCTTTTCTTCCAACTTGTTTTCTAATTGGGGATAATGCTCTACCGGGAATAAAACCCGCAACTTTGGGCTGCGTAATATGTAGACTTGTCCTTGTTCTCCAATTATTTTTCTGAGCTTCAATTTATCATAGTTTCTTGCGTATTTCATGTCATGCTATGCATACTTGTGCCATGTTTAGTTTCGTGCCCTGAAATGTATAGGATAGAGTATAAAGTGTACACATGATGACTATAGACTTTAGAGTTAACTTCGAATGCAAGTAATCCCCCAGGGTCATAGGTAGCTGGTGGTCAGCATTATGTGTCCCTTGAAGTCGGACACATTGGGATTGCTTAGTAGGTGTCTTGGATCGCATTATACCCTTTCAACGAGGGAACTATATGCCACCTGAAGTAATGGTTATCATTAGTTGAGTTGAATAAATAAATAGAGTATAGTCGCATGAAGCCTAGGCCGGAGGTCCTTCTCTTCTCATCGAAGACATTATCTACAAACCTGAATCTTGCACTTACTAGAATACGGGTTAATTAGGATAGGATTTCACTTCTCATTCCTCATGGATTTTGATACACTGGAATACTCCTAGGTGAAGGCTATCGTGGTATTTGTTCGCTTGTAAATTTTATTTGTCTCACAACAAAAACGATATCTTAGGTGGAAAGTCTTTCTAATGGAATGCCTTTAGGCATGAGGGCTTATTTGAGTGAATTCTTTTGCACAATTTCCCATTGAAGGTCTCCTGTTACACGGGCTAGCAGACGGCATGACACACTCTTTCAACAGACCGTGCTTCGCCCGCCGACTAGGCACGTTGGATGGGACAGCACGTCCTGCCACCACAAATATGTCTTGCTAGGCCCACACTCAGCGGTTTGAGCATGAGTCGGTTTGGATTGTGCCGAGCCATGACGACGAATTGTACCTTGGTGCCTCCACCGCCACACATGAAGATATGCTTTCCTTATGTTTTACTTTGATAATTCAGAAATTCCAGATTAGCAAGAAAATGTTGATTTTTAGCTTCTTACTAATTCCAAATCTGTGAATTAAGCATAGCTAGCTTAGTTAGTTTGCTTTCCCTGTGGTAGAATCTTTTGACCACGGGTTCATGTTTTTACTCATCGAGTGTACATATGTTTAAGGCTACTTATTATGTTTCACTAATAGGTGACTTTGCTTGCCTGTCGATCTGAAGGTGCCTACGATGACATCGTCAATCTTAGGATATCCCGCCCTACTTTCCAGTAAATTTTCATCAGGGTATATTGTACATGTATATGTTCATAGAGACAAGGATATATACATGCATATGTGTGCGTTCTTTGTTTCTTTACTGTGCGTGTTCAGAAAAAAAATGCCCATTTCTGATTTTATCACTGAAAGGGTACAAGCACTTGTGAATTCATATAAACCAGAAAGTTCAGCGGATTGACCGTTTTGCGTTGATTACTTGCTCTTGACAAATGGCATGATCCGGTAGCATGATGGCAGAGGCTTCTTTAGGCAGCAGTGCAGCACACCTCCATTAACGAACTAGGTGACGTACAAAATTGCCACGTCTGTTAGATGATATGCATTACTAAACAGACAGAATAAGGACGTGGCGGCCACAGTTAATTTAATTTTCTTTATTAAGCAGACAGAAGCAATCAACATTTCGTCAACGGAAAGTGGTGTACTCTCTTTCCCTTCAGCTCTAAAATAAGAGGGTGCTGCGGTAAAGTGTATTTTAGTTACCAGATCAAACCCCGGGTGGTATATATAAGTAGTAAAAAGAATAATTCAGAGAGCTTTTCAAGTTATCTTGGAAGAAATAATGTTCTAAAAAAAATCTTGGAAGAAATAATAATTCTGAGTGCTTTTCAAGTATGAAACCGATGACTCAGGGGAAGCAAAGAAAAGCTACGAATGATTCGGTAGTCCTATATGTAGACCCATTAATAATGTTCTAAAAAAAATCTTGGAGGAAATAATAATTCTGAGTGCTTTTCAAGTATGAAACCGATGACTCAGGGGAAGCAAAGAAAAGCTACGAATGATTCGGTAGTCCTATATGTAGACCCATTAGTCGCTATCACTGATGTAACTGCCGACGCGAACTGGGCAGGGTTAAACCAAATGTTACGCTTCCATAGACTTTGTTGGCGCGCACGCGGACAAGCGGCATTAAAGCGGCTACTGCGACAGTACGCCGGTGGACTGCCACATGAACTCGGCTACCGAGTTGACTACGACGTCCAGCATCATCTGCTCTGAATTAAACGAGTTAACGATATGATGTACTCTGTGACGAAAGGAACAGGGTTCAGACACGACTTATCAGAGGATCAAACAAGCAACCTGCGTAACGAAACCACCGGCTCCGTGGCTGCGTAGTTCAGTTCCTGCCCCTGCATGTCATTGGTAGCTGCTTATAAAAGGGAACCCTCAGGCTTGCGATGAGCTCGTGTCCAGAGCTTAGGGAGCAGCTTGAGTAGGATCAGAGTTTCATTCGATCGTGCTCCCTGTACGTGATTGCCAACAAGGAGAGATCGGGCAGGCATGGCTCGAGAAGGTGACGGAGCAGGCATGGAAGAGATCATCGTCGTCGACGTCGAGAGGGAGCTCGACGTGCCGCCGGTGCAGCGGCAGGACTCGCTGTACGTCGACGCGACCAGAGCCGCACGCGGCAACCACCACGGACAGGTTCGTTGCAAATGTTCATAAAAAAAACTCCAAACACAAACATACAGCCCTAGATATAGTTACGTTACTGACAATTTGATGGGCGATCGTTCAGGAGAGCTGGGCGAAGACGCTGCGTCTCGCGTTCCAGTGCGTTGGCATCCTGTACGGGGACATTGGGACGTCGCCGCTGTTCGTGTACTCGAGCACGTTCCGCGACGGCGTCGGCCACCCGGACGATCTGCTTGGGGCGCTCTCACTCATCATCTACAGCTTCCTCCTCTTCACCGTCATCAAGTACGTCTACATCGCCCTTCGTGCAAACGACGACGGTGATGGTGAGCAACTTGCGACCCTACCACAAGCACCATACCTTTACCATTTCCAGAATGCATGCCGTTTGTGTTTTTACCGGACGAAAGAAAACTGTATTAATTTTGTGCACAATATTTTGTTGGAGGTGGAGTTTCGAATGCCGGTAGATGTGGGAAATGCATTTATAATATTTCCGTTTTAAAACAATTTTTCTAGTATATAGCTATATAATTCGACTGGGATTGAATTAATTAGGGACACTGTCTGGGTACCCAAAAATGTAACACTGGTTAAAAAAGGCTCTATGGGCAAATAGTACCATCTGTCGTAGTAGGATTGGTGCAATGCTGAGACTTGCTAGATACGCACTGCACCATATTATGTGTCGAGTCATGTCAAAAGATATAGTTGGTACTAGGTGTTAACTAAGACGCGCGTGTATTGACAAGCGAGTAGATTGGACTTTTCAGCCGACTTACGAGACTGTGAGCACCAGTACCAGCCAAGAGTTGGGCTGGAAGATATAAGGCGGTAACTGTCAGCAGCCGGCCAATAATTTCCTTGTACCATGAAAAACGTAAAACATACAAATAAAAAACTGAATAAATGGCGTTGCAGGAGGAACATTTGCGCTGTACACCCTGATTTCGCGTCACGCAAGGGTCAGCCTGATCCCCAACCAACAGGCTGAAGACGAGCTCATCGCCAAGTACAACCGTGGTAAGCCTCCTGCAACACTCAGGAGAGCAGCGTGGATGAAGGAGCTCCTCGAGACGAACAAGACTGTAAAGATTTCGATCTTCCTCCTCACCATCCTCGCAACCGCTATGGTGATTAGTGACGCAGTATTAACTCCTGCAATTTCAGGTAGCTAGCTAGGACCTTGAAAAATTTTGTTCCCTGCAGGCCTCAAGAAAATATTTCATTGTAAATGAATACGATCTAACATTTCATTGAATGATTTTGTTTACTGTTTATCGTTTTCAGTTTTATCTGCAGTTGGTGGTCTAAGGGAAAAGGCGCCTTATCTTACAACAGGTACCCAAACATGAAATTTGTACTCTAGATTTCGTTTCTTGCAAGGAGAATTTACAGCAACTGAGAACAGAATAATATCACAGTGGCAATGGAACATTTAAATCTTCCTTTCACCCTTCACTGTTTGATTTAGACACCTCTACCAGCTACCGAGCACATTGCCATTAGCATAGTTAGCTAAAGAGCTAGTAGCCCAAGATGCGTGGAGCCACAGATGTCACTCTAGCACTAGTTTCTAATTAAAATAAAAAGAAAAAAATCTGCTTGAGACAGTTCAAATGCTAAAATTGAGTGGCCAACAAACTTTTTTTTTTTACACGCACCAAAAATAATGACAGCTGCCTCTATGGTTGAATTTGATATCTGCCGACTTTTCAAACGAACTGAAGACTTGTAATGAAACATCACAATTAGCAGTTAATATTTGGTCCAGGCTATGTATGTGGTTGTGGCGCGTGTGCCTTCTTGGGTCGGTTTTCGTTGCAACGATTCCTTGCCTGTTTGAAGTCTGGACAACACAACGACAGCTTCTTATCAGTATGAAACTGCAGACTTCAGTAAGACCATTTGTGTACCCTTGGACACCACTTCTTCCATCCCGAGAAAGATTAGCCTGCCATTGCTTTCAAATATTTTCTTTTCAAAACATTTTTGTTGGGACAATGATGGACAATCACATTTTCTGACTTTATTACATTAGAAGACTTGTAGACCTCTAATATTCCTAAATGATTGGTGTTTTCCATGCACTAAAAAACTCCAAAATAAAATTACATGAAGAAAAAGTCGAGCTAGTTGATTTCATTTTAGTACATATCAAGTGAGTGCATGCAAGATAATTAATTGTGACATGTTTCTACAGATGAGATTGTGTGGATTACCGTGGGAATTTTGGTGTTCTTATTCGCCATCCAGAGATTTGGCACAGACAAAGTTGGTTACTTATTCGCACCGATCATCCTCCTATGGCTGGTCTTGATCGCAGGAGTCGGGGTCTACAACCTTATAAAGTATGATACCGGTGTCCTGAGGGCTTTCAATCTGAAATATATTATAGACTACTTCCGAAGGAACAAGAAGAAAGGATGGGTCTCTCTTGGTGGTATACTCTTGTGCTTCACTGGTAAGACTACATTGTGTTTCAACAAGTTAATACGGTGCTATGGAATAGTATTAGTGAAACACAATGCACGTGTGGGGCTAATTTTAGAGTTTGCCATAAAGAATACTACTTACTGAGACAAATTAAAACAGTATGCACATGTTACAGGCACAGAAGCCCTTTTCTCTGATCTGGGATACTTCAGCATAAGATCAATTCAGGTATATAATGTTTCAACATTTGGTAATAGTGAAACACGATATAAAAAAGACACAGAATACCGATCAAACATCATAAGATCATCCTGCTATAACAATTTGTTTCCTATTTTTCAGCTAAGCTTTGGCTTCGGTTTAGTCCCATCAGTGCTCCTTGCTTACATCGGGCAAGCAGCATACCTGAGGTTACACCCAGAGGATGTAGCTAACACGTTCTACAGATCCACTCCTAGTATGTATAAACTCCTCATGGCATTGCTCTGGTAAATATACTTGTCAGTTATATTGTCGGAATCTAACATATAAGTATACACTTGGATGCAATGTTAGGCGTGTTGTTCTGGCCAACTTTCATAATTGCAATAGCAGCATCGATCATCGGAAGCCAAGCCATGATCTCCTGTGCTTTTGCAACCATTTCACATTCCCAAACACTCGGTTGTTTTCCAAGAGTTAAGATACTGCACACCTCGAGGCAATACTCAGGCCAATTATATATACCTGAAGTAAACTACTTGCTCTGCTTGGGCGCTTGCCTTGTGACGATCAGCTTCAAAACAACCGAAGTCATTGGTGAAGCTCATGGTAATGACCTTGAATTATCTTATTATAATTAAATTTTGTCTTTCAACCGTCCACTGAAATGTATCCATTTGCACACATATAGAAATGTGACATATCTACCTTTCTCCCATGTAGGGATATGTGTTGTTCTTGTGATGATCATCACTACACTCTTGTTGACTATAGTGATGCTTCTAGTATGGAAGATCAGCATCTGGTGCATTGTTTTGTTTTTCATTGTTTTCATGTCATCTGAGTCAATCTACCTATCGGCTATCCTATGTCGGTTTGCACATGGAGCATATGTGCCGGTGGCAATGTCAGCAGTCCTAATGGTCGTTATGATCGTCTGGCATTACGTGCATGTGAAAAGATACAACTTTGAACTTGAGAACTCTGTGCCCCGTGATAAAGTGAAAGAGCTCCTAGGCCGTCGGGACATAAAGAGGGTTCCTGGGATAGGCCTCTTCTATAGTGAGCTTGTTCAAGGCATACCACCAGTGTTCCCTCACCTGATTGACAAAATCCCTTCCATCCATTCAGTACTCATTTTCGTCTCGATCAAGCACCTGCCAATTCCTTCTGTCGATATTTCGGAGCGGTTTCTCTTTAGACAGGTTGACCGAGAGGACTACAAGGTGTTCCAATGCGTAGCACGATATGGGTACCGAGACGCATTTGAGGAAGGCAAGGACTTTGTTGCTGGGCTTGTGGAACGTCTCCAATACTACATCCGAGATGTCAACCTGTACAGTGTTGACTGCGAGGCAATGATGATGAAGTCCTCCAGCTACTGCAGCTCCCACGTTGAGAGCTTTGGAAGCCATGAGAAACCCTCAGTAAGGGCAGTCTATGCTGAAGAGATGATCACACCTGCCGAATCATTTTCAGAGCATGCAATGCATGCTAGTGGCAAGAGCAAGCATTTTTCGCAATTCCAGGTGAACGATTTATTGAAAAATTCATATGCCAGATGTTTATTTAGCATAATTGTTTATTTGAGCAATTTGTTTCTAAACAGTGGCACTAATGATTGTTTAATTTTTCATCAGGAAGGGAAGATGAACATAGAAGACATGATGAAGATTCAGCAGGAGCAACAGTTTATTCTTGGAGAGATGAACAAAGGTGTGGTGTATATATTTGGAGAGAGCGAGGTTGTGGCAAGACCCCACTCTTCATTTCTCAAGAAAGTGGTTGTGAACTACCTGTACTCTTTTCTTAGGAAGAACTTCAGAAATGGTGAAAAGATGATGTCCATTCCACGTAGTCAGATCCTAAAGGTTGGAATCTCATATGAGATCTAGGAATATAGATGAAGAGCATTTGTATCTGAAAAATGATATCAATGCCTATATTTTTTATGCCAAGAAAGGCCTCAGTTTGCATTTATTTTTAGATAACTAATGCAATTGATTCGGCCGACCAATATACAGTCCATGAACCAAAACAGCAATTGATAATTGTATTACGTAATGGCATTAGTTTTTTTAAGCAAACATAATAGCATTAGTGCTTCATCATATTTATAGAATCAATCATATTTCCTAGAAGAGGAGTCTAAGAAAAGAGTGGTTTACGTAATAGCATTAATGCTTGCATGGATGTGGCCAAAGCTTTTGTTCTTCTTTGAGATATGCATTATATGATATCTGTTAAATAAATTGTGTTTTGAAAATGAAAGAAAAAAGAGCTACACGATATTTTGCTAGAAAAAAGGTTATTTATTTCGGGGTAGTAATGAGCTTTGATTTCTTTTGAGAAGTGCTAGTGGCATTAGGCAGCAAAATAGCTAGTTAACAAACCCCAACCTCTGATCGAAAACTTGGGAAAAAAAACACTCTGCAGCTATTAAACACGGATACTTCCGAACCCTCACGTATCGGATACTGATATCCTCTGATACGTATTGGATACCAATTGATGCTCCACCGATACGTGTCGGATGCGTACACTACAACAATTTTGACATTCTATGACGATGTCATTTTGTCATAGAAGGTCTAAAATTTGTCATAGACTACCTTTTATGACGCAGCGGTGACGAAAATCACTTCGTCATAGAAGGTGCGTAGCTGATTACCTTCTGTGACGTTTTCATTATTTTCGTCATAAATTTGTGACGTTCCACAAAAACGTCATAAATGTTTATGACACTATCAAATTCGTCATAAGCTGTTTATGATGCTCAGAAATTCGTCACTAACCATTGGACCGGACCTGACTTGGCTGGCCGAACATTTGGCCCATTAATGTCATGGGCCTTTTAACTTTCGGCCCATTATTTTCACAGGCCTTTTTACTTTTGGCCCATTAATTTAATAGGCCTTTTTTACTTTCGGCCCGTTAATTTAGCGGGTCATTTCACTTTCAGCCCATTAATTTCGCTGGCCTTTTTTATTTTCGGCCCATTAATTTCGCATGGCCTTTTACTTTCGGCCCAATTAATTTCACAGGCCATTTTACTTTCGGCCCAATTAATTTCGCGGGCCATTTACTTTCGGCCTAGTTAATTCTGAAAGCCATTTAATTTTGGCCCAATTAATTTTGCAGTCTTTTTATCTTTTGGCCCACTTATTTTCTTGCCGGTCAATTGATTTATCAGGCCCATTTTCTAATTTCGACCCATTTATTTATAAAGAAAATTACTTTTACACCTTTAATTTCCAGCCCATTCTTCCAGGCCCAACACAATACAGCTAGGCCAAGCCCAATTACATAGAATAACAGATTAACAGAATAATCCTTTTACAGATACATTAATAATCCTTTCACAAGTTTTCAGGAAACAAAGAAACAAAAAAAAAAAAGGCTTGGACTGCTGCTAAGTATAGTCCTCTGGAGCACCTCCCATCTTCAGATTTCGAAATGTAGAGAAGCTTCCCCCTGTGCAAAAAAAGAAAAGAAATAAGATTATCACAGTAATGGTCCATCAAGCAACCGCTCAGGCTTGGATACTTAAATGGACGAATATTAAATAGAGCAAAGTTTAAAACATAGCAGCTCAGGCAAGGAAAATTGTATGAGTTACAAATACGCTACAAGTAATATTAAAACTGCTCACACTAATCATGCAGCAAGCAACCAATATCAACTGTGAGCAGGCAACAGATGGTAATGAAAAAGGCTATTTAACATGCAAACCAATCAATAGGTTAATCAAGGAACATTTCTTCTCAACATGAAAACAGCAGAACACGAGCTAGCTAACCAGGCAAGCATTTGACTAAGAATTATACTAGCACTGCTACAACACACTCTGAAACAAGGTAAACACTTTAGTTCATGAATGCAGCCAGGCACGATTTGTCACATATCTTAATTATTGAAGACATGCATCAGTTGTTTTTATTCAGCACATCTAAGGAAAACTCAACGGTGCCAACAGAAGGAGCAATGAGTACTACTTTATGTTTCAGAGCAAACAGATGAAGCAATCCTCATCGTGTTTTGCTTCATGTATGTACAACAACAAAAAAAACAGTGTAAGTTTAAGATATATCTGAAGTGGTAGTACATAAGCATAAGCTCAAATAAGACAGGCATATCTACTAGAATTTTCAACCACACCTGACCGAACTAGCAAGAGAGAGCAAAATGGTTGAGGTTTCTACAGGAAATAGGTGCGCGCTGAAACTCTGAACCAAACTGCAAGAAGCCAGCACGAAATGATCCTTTCTAGCAACTAGAACATGCAGTAAGACATGGCAGGAAAATGCTCCCAGGTGACTCTAGCACGTGGAGGTCCAATATGATTTGTAAATAATTATTTCCTAAATCCTTGTGAAACTTGAGATGTTGTGGGACCAAACCATAGGTGGGCCACGTGTGCATGATCTAAAAAAATTATTTACCAAAAACTCACATTTTATCAATTACATTTGCTTTTATTTTTCAAACAAAAATTATATGTGGGTCCCGCGTGACAGGTATTTGACAAGTGTGCCACGTAATGACAATTCATATCTGTCATAAATTATGGTGTAAAATAAAGAAAAATTGTTAATGACAATTTATGGTTGTCATAATTATTATGACGTTTATTTTTACCAATTATGACGTTTTTGTTCGTCATAACATAATGGCGTCTTGATTTATGACGATTTTATGGCCAAATTTAATGACGGATCTTGGTTTTTGTCATAAAACACCCGATTTCCTCAAAAACGTCATAAACCCAACAAACTTTATGACGAAACGGTATGTTATCATGAGAAAAACGTCATAGAAAGTCACATTTGTTGTAGTGGTATGTAATACCCTACTTTTCAGAGCCAAAAGAAAAAGGAAAAGAAGAAAAACAAATAAATAAATAAAGATCAAAAAGGGACAAAAATCACTCCAAATTTGAACCTTTTCTAAACTCTTACCTTCCATGAATTTTCCAAAAATAAAATTTCACAAAATAATTGAACATAATTTGAATTTGGAATTTTTGGAAAATAAAACATGTGCTATAGTGCTTGAACATTTAAAATTCACAAAAAAAAAAAAACTTGAGCCATTTCGAATTTACAACAAATTAAATATAATTTGTTCCAGTTTGAGCAAATACACTCTGAATTTCAAAAATTTTGAATTTTAAAACATGCATAAACTTCATCATGTGCATCTCTATCTTTTGTTGGATTTGATTTGAGTGTTTGTTCAAATATTGTTTTTGTTTGAATTCAAAATCTTTCGAATTCTAATCCCAGGAAAAGATCAAATCATTTCTATTTCCTTTCGGGCCGAACTTCCTTTTCTGTCCCCCGGCCCAGCCCGCAAACACTCTTCCTCTTCCTTTCTTTCTTATCGCGCAGCCCAGCTTGCTCTGGCCCAGTCCGGCCCAGCTGCAGCCCGTCTCCCCTCCTTCTCTCTTTCACCGACAGCGGGGCCCACGCTGTCGGCCTTCTTCCTCCGCGCGTCGCTCCGCGCCCGGGCCCCGGCCGTCGACCCGTGGTCTCCGCCGCCGCTCCCGCTGCCGTGTCCCCAAACCACCCTACTGTAGGCCACCGCCTCAGCTCGCCAATAAATGGAGCGCCCCTCCATTCTTTCTTCCCCGGCACTCACTCGCTCCTCTCTCCTCTCTCTTCTCTACAACGCACACACTCCGGCGACCTCGCCCGTCGCCTCCGGCTAGCTCCTCTCCCCCCCCTTCCTCTCCGAGCTGCGCAGAACCACACCCGACCCCGCCTCGCCTCTCGCTCCGGTCGCCGAGCCCTGAGGAACGAGATCGACGGCAAGTTTCCCCCGCCGCCGTCTCCTTCTTCGGTTCCGGCCGCTTCCCGGCTCCCTCCGACCCATCTAAGCACATGGTGAGCACCGCCTGGAGCTCCCCTTCCCCCTCGGCCCCTCCTTCTCCATCCCTTCGCATCGCGCGCACCTTCCCGTCGAGCGCCACCTCTCCGCCTCCCTCTTCTCCGACGCCGACGACCCTCCCGTCCGCCTCCGTCCACGCCGAGGCGCGCAACGCGCTCCCCACTCCCCCACGAACTCCTCCCGCACACGCGAGCACCAAGCCGTGCCACTTTTTCCCCTTCTCCCTCGCTCGCCGTCGCCCTGCACGACTCCGGCAGCCGCTCGCCGCCACCCTCTTCCCCGCCGTCGTCGACGTGCTAGCCCAACGGCAGCGCCGTCGCGTGGTGTACCCCGGCAACCGTTCCCCATGGCCCTGCTCCTTTCCCCCGCGTCACCGGCGAGGATTCCGACGAGCCACCGCAGCGCCCCTCACCCTAGTCCACCGTGAGCCGAGTCGTGGACCCGGTTCACGACTCCATGGACCCGGTGCACGCCTTTTCCAATTGAAGAATAAATCCTAAAATCCAGGAATTCCCAGGGGCCCTGTACATTTTGCAGATAAGCCCCTGACCTTTTCAATAATCTTGTTTAAGCCCTGCATTTTTACAGAAAAGTACCTAAACTTTTCTGTAATTATGTTTTAACCCCTGTCTTTTTACACCTAGACCCCTAAACTTTTAATAATTACAGATAGGTCCCTGGACATATTCTGTAATTACACTTTAGCCCTCAAAGACCTTTTTATAATTACAAATTAGCCCCCAATCCTTAAAGGTCCATATCTTTTTAATCCGAACTCCGTTTTGGGTGATTCTCGCGCCCACGAGTTCGTGAAGTCGCGAAGTACCTCGTGGTACTATTCTTGAAGCCCCACACCAGGTCTAGAAAGCATTGATCCCTAAAATACCCCTCACTTCTTATATCATTTCTCGGTTAATCCTGCGATGATGATCACGCCTGTGATGCTATTCCGCCTAATATCTCCCGCACCTCTCAATTCATCTTCATATAACCTATCCATTCTTTTACTCGCTAGCATTAAATCTAACGATCATTCGTATCGATTCACTTCCAACCTAGTACTTTTCTCTTATCACAACCGTAATCTCGAGCCTAACCTAAATCAACCCCCGCTCGATCAAGCCTAACCTAGTACCCTCGCCCAATTCCTTTTGATTTATTGCTCTGCTCTTATAATTAATCTTTTATTGGATCTTATTGGAATTATCTGATATTTTAAATTGCCTTTTGACCTTATTTGATCTTGGCATTCTATCAGCAGTTATGCATTCATAGCACGCATAATCACGTACACCCGCTGCATACACTTTCACCTGCATGCATGCATGTTCTTTTATAGGAATATTATAGAAGCTTGCATATTAGATATGCACGCAATCACCATCAATAGAGCATATGTATCTCATCACCTTCACCCTAAGGTGTTCACCCAACGAAGACCATACGCATAACCACACGCCCATGTTCCTATATTAGAGAAAATAAATAACTAATAACTTGTCTAGGTGAATATGGCCCTTACAAGGCCAGGTGTATCACCTATGACACATAACATACCCTGCATTAAATATGTTGCATCATGCATGACTCTTGTCTCTGTTCCTCACTGAAGTTTCTTTTGATTCTTAATCGAAGTTAATTGGGTCTTATTTGGCTTTCCTCGATCTTTATTTCTTTTGTTCTTTTATTTCTCTTGCGGTAGTTTATACGTACTGTTTTATGTGCTAGTTTACGCGAGAATCGAGGAAGAGCCAGAAGAATTCAAAGAGCTGCTAAGGACTTCAAGCTCGAAGACCAAACCAGAGATACAAGCTCCGAGTCAGAATCTTAAAGTTTAGGAAAGCGATTTCCAGGCAAGCCCTAACTCCCATTGATCATGTTGATCCTATGCTTGCAAATAATCCTACTTAGAGTTTGATTTCAAATAAAACATGCATGGTATTTAAAGATGATTTAAATGCTTAGAATGACCTAAGTAATTGTTGATTGCCATGCCTTGATATTGCTTATCCTAATTCCCTTGATAAACCTAGGAACCACCATCATTAATTCTCAATGATGAGTGGATCAATATGCTGCTTAGGATTCATTCACCGTGTACTTAATAACTTGATACACATGCTTTTTGTGAAAATATGTGTGTGCTTGGTGTTGAGTGCGTAAAATGAAAATGGGTGGGAATAGTAAGTGCAACCCATAGTGGGGGTATGATTTTAGACGGGAGCAAGCGAGGTAGTCCTCAGTGGGGAGGCTATCTCTGGGACGCTACTCCTCGCAGGAGGGTAGCTATTGAAGATGCTTGCTTCGGTCGTATAAGGACCGGTTCATGTACCGTCTGGCCTAGCACCCTCGTGCAACCACAAGCCCCTGAATGGGCAGGGTTTGGAACCACACCCTACTAGTGATCGCCCGGTACCACCAGGAGGCAGGGAGTTGCAACCGGAAGCCAGGAGAAGATCTTGATGAGATTGGCGTCGGGTCCGGCAAGTGAAAGTTGATGGCCATGATATTTATATTGATGTGAAGCCCCTGGTCGTAGATTTTCCGGGGTGGTACCGAGGTGACACTGGGCAGGTACGGGACCATTAGTATCCAGTCGGAACCAGGGCACTGGGAAAGACTGGGTACGTTGTGAGTAAAGTGTACAACCTCTGCAGAGTGTATAATCTATCCGGATAGCCGTGTTCCACGGTATTAGACAACGCGAAAGCCATGGCCACACAATGATTAGACTTTGGCGTGAGTTATCCTTGGTGCGTGTGTTTTCGGAATACACCGGTTTGGAGCCGTGTGCTGGTTTCCGGCCAGCACTAAAATTTGGGAACTGGCGGGATGGATTGCATCTCCCCCAGGGCCAACCAACCCCACTATATTTAATCACTATACCTGACTTAGTTTGCGAACTGGTTTTGTTTTTCAAAATCAACCCTTGCATAAAAATTGGCTTTCCGCCGATATGATGAACCCCCAGCCTTATCCTTGTTTATACCCTTGCATATAATTACCCCTTGTGTTAGAGTTTGCTGAGTACCTTATGTACTCACGCGTTTGCGTTTGTTGTTTTTAGTGAAAGAAGTCTTCGTGGGGGGCGACGACGTCTGGTTTTCGTTCTGCATCTCAAGTCTGCTTGTGGCTTGGGCCGTGTTTCCGCTGTTTGTCTGCTCAGCCAGTAGTTGGTCGGAAGGACTTGGACATTTCTGAATCCTTGTCGTACCTCCACTAAGGGCTGTCTATAAGGTACTATACTATTTACCTAATCAAAGTATGCTTTTGATTACCATATCTGTGTTCTTGTGCGTATCAGCTACTGATCCAGGGACTGATACATGATGCATAACATGCTCCAGAAATTGGGGTATGACATGGTATCACACATATTTATGATTTTTAAAAAATTAAAACAATTCCGATACTTGGCTGACACCTCGCGCCAATGCTTTCCAGATACCTCCAACCCTGACCCAACCCTCATTCGACTCATAAACGCACTCTCCACGAATACCCCTGACCCCCATCCTTACGATTATCATCGCTGTCGCATGTTACTGCAAACCTAGAGTCCTTTTTGTTCACCAGTTACAAATAGCTAGTTGCTTGATTTGTCATGCTAGGAGGGAGAATCAGAGGCGGGAATGAAAAAGATGATTGCATATGAATGCATTATACTCAACCTTTACTTGCATTGAGCTTTAAGAAATTTTTTTTGTAATATTATATATACATAGAAAAAAAATATATACAGCCGCATCGTCGTATTGGTGTTTTTGAGAAATGCCATATTGCGTACCGGTATTGGTATCGCTGTATGGGGTAACATAGCTCTGCAGCAGTTGCGGCAGTCCAATTCATTTGCAGTACCACCCCGGTCGATTGAAGCCACTTTTCCCTTCAACCAATTCATTCTAAAGCTGGTTCTGTGTAGGTTTTGGTTCTCCTTACGAGGCCTGTGTAAGAATCCTTTCTTAAAACAATGAGAAAAATTTAGATGGGTAACCCTCACCATAGTTTCCTAAAAAAAAACTGGGATGAAAATTTTATTAGGATGAACTGTATACAGGATATTACACCTGTATTGTTTAAATAATATTTTTCTTGTTGAGAATTACTGAAATAACACCAAAACTGGAGAAATTACAAAAATAATACTCAGTCGTATGCTGGTTGCACGAAAATACAGTAGTCGTATGTTTTGCTCAAACTAGGTTTTTGTGCACTGAACATTCCAAATGCATGTTATCATGCGCTGAACGTACTAAAACTGACCCAATACGGAACGTGTCAGAGTAGTCGTGCGTTCGTTGTTCGACTACACTATTTCGAGTCACGGGCGCACGAAGATACTTGCCGCTACTGTGGAGGCAGAGTAGTCAAACAACCAACATCCGACTAGTACCCAATTGTCGTGCATCCATCACACGACTACTCGCGGTCCTCAATTATTGCCACCCGCATCTCTCTCTCTCTCTCTCTCTCTCTCTCTCTCTCTCTCTCAACACGAGGAGGTGACGGGGCGGGCCGCGGCTGGGTGGCTCAGCGGTGGCGGTACGCGGAGCAGCCGCGGGCCACGGGCGGTGGGAAGTGTGTGGGAGGCACCGTGCACACGGGCAGAAGGCCAGAAATGGCAGGGAGAGGCTGCCGGCCTGGCCGTAGGCTGAAGGTAGAAGAAGGCTATTTTTTAAATGTGTATTAGTTTAGTTGTAGATGTAAAATTACTTAAATTGAGTACAATATATTTAATTTAGTTTGTTTTTAATTAGATTACCTGGATAGATTGATGTAAACTAAGATAAGATAGATTGATGTATTAGTTATTTGAATTAAAATTAGTTACTATTGATGTGTATTTACTTTCAGAATTGTTTCGTGACATGCAAATTAGTCAATAAAATGTATAGTATTTAGGGAGCAGTCACGTGAATCTAAATCCTAAATAATTTTTTAATGTATATTGATAGAATTAATTAACATCGTAAGAATATATTAATGGGGCATTGCTGTACATGTCGTAAGAATTTATATGGTTTTTGTTCTATGATTTTTTACGCCGCAGTCACATGAAATTAAAGAGTGATTTTGGGCCATTTCATCCTCTCCATCCGTACGACAGGAGCAAGGAGAAGTGGCCTCATTGCAATCACGGTGCAGATTGAGTTGTCCAGATGTTTGATGCAGGCGCCGACGGTGGTCGTGTTTCTTCCGCTGCCCATATGGTTCTGTGAGTACAAATCTCTTTCGTGCATATTGATTGCGTTCAATTATTGTTGTAGTGCTACGATGCTGAAGACAACTGCGGATGGACCTTGTGGGTGGATCCACAACCTGGTCCGGTTTAGAACTACATCAAGTACTTGCAGTGTCGCATCCAATACTTGGAAGCAGAAATAATGAGTCAATCACAACAACCATCCGATCACAACATACAGACCATCACTACCAGGATCCCCCTCTTTCCCGAGTGCCTGGGGCACTCGGCAAAGGCACAAAAACACTCGGCAAAGCCTTTGCCGAGTGTAGCACTCGGGAAAGCGCACTCGGCGTGGGTGTACACGGTGAATACCCCTTTTGCCGAGTATCTTTTGTCGGGCACTCGGCAAAAGCTTTCCCGAGTGTCAAACGGACACTCGGAAACAAAAAGTTGACGGACGGCGGTCTGACGGCGACAAGCTTTCCCGAGTGCCTGGCGCTCTAACACTCGGGAAAGGGGGCACCTTTGCCGAGTGTCAACTACACTCGGCAAAGGCGCCCCCCTTTCCCGAGTGTTAGTGCGTTTACACTCGGAAAAAGGCTTTTCCAAGAACCTCTTTTATTTGTTTTTCCTGCCAATCCAATTGACAAACACACATGCATTTAATATATATGATAATATGCATCTATTTCACAAACACATCCACATTCAAATCCTCAAATAGTCCACAATTCAACAACTAATACACATATAGTCCAATATAGTCCACAAAGTGCTCAAAAGTCCACAAATAGTCCACAAACGCTGACAAGTGCACAAATAGTCCATAAACGCATACAAGTCCACAAATCGTCCACAAACACTCACAAGCCACACATATAGTCCACAAAATACAAATCATGGATCAAAGGGTGGGGGTACTGGTGGGAAAAGATTGCGAGCTGCCGATAGATCCACGTCTTGCACCACAGGCCCAGCCCCAGCATTCGACCCCGCTGACCCAGGCATCGGCTGCACAAAGGAAGACATAACATTTGTGATGCAACATGTATAGCACAACTAAGTTTTCTAAGTCTCTAGGTTTTCTAAGTCTCTAAGTTGTGTAAGGTTGCCAAGAGACTCACCGGAGAAGAAATGGGAGGACGAGGACCCCATATCGGATGTCACGGCAGTTGGTGACCCATCGCCACGAACTGAGCGTGAAAGTAGGAGTACATATCCTGCACTTGCGTCTGCATCTGCGCCTGCACCTTCTGCGCCAAAGTCGCCTCGAGCTGCACACACATCGCACATTTTGCGTTTCACATTTCACATTTCGCGTTCCAATTTCACCTTCGCATACACAATGCACATGACAGAAAAAAAAAATGAAGAACAGAGAACTCACCTCAACACGGTGTGCGGCGGCGCTGCAGACGGGGGCGGCGCCGGGGCAGGACGACGCCGGGGCGTGGGGGCACGACGAGGAGGACGAGTCGGGGCCGCAGGACGATGCCGGGGACCCGGGGCAGCACCATGAGGAGGAGGAGCCGGAGTGGCAGGACGACGTCGAGGTCGGGGGCGGCGCGGAACGGCGACCCTGGCCGAGCTCGGGGAAGGCGCGGGACGGAGGCGAGGCGGCGGGTGGGGAGACGGCAGCGAGCGGGGCAGGAGGCGAGGCGAGGGGTGGGGAGGCGGCGGGTGGGGAGACGGGGGGTGCGGGGGCGGGACGGGAGGCGAGGCGGCGGGTGGGGAGATGGTGTCACACCCCAAACAGGGCCTAGCTGTTTTAGAGGCCAAATATCTCACAGGTGTGACCCCGTAAAGAAATTTGATTCAAAAACAACTTTACAGAAATGGATTACAGAATATGGATCAAATAAATATAAAATTTATAACGCCACCTTATGATTACACAAGCACAATAAAAATGCTTCCGCTCCCGCCGTCTTCATTAAGCTGTCGTCTCGATATGCATGCCAACTTCTAACTGCATACACCACCATGCAAACTAGACTATGAGTATAAAACTCAGCAAGAATGCAATAAATTAAAGAAGGAATTATGTCAAGTCATTTCCAATAGGATACTTCGGCTTCCACAAATGAGCCACGCTCCATTATTCAACAAGGGAGAATGTAAACAGGCACGCAGTCTTTATGATAAAGTGCTCATCCTGGAGGGATGCATGCTTGGGAGTTTCTTATCGTAGCAACGGAAGAGAATTGGTAACAAGCTATAGCTCCGGCAAGAAGGATAACGGTGGAGCATTGGTGCATGGATTGGAATAATTACTGATGGAAATATGATCAGGTGCTAACTGGCCGGACAATCGCACTGCTTATGATGGTTGAAGCAAAGCTCGTTTGGCTTCCATGAAGATAATAAAGTTTTTGTACTGGATAGTGCTACGAGGTGCTAATCAAGAGTTAAGAGATATCAAAGAAAGCCGTTACAAGCATTTGGACTTCATGCACACACTAAGTATGCATGCATGCAGAGAATAGCGACGGGTTGATTATCAAAGGATAACTGGTCGGATACATAATTATGGTGGGGAATAAACAACGGCAACAATGATCGGCTTCAGTGCATACAGGATGAGCTGGCGCTTCTGGACTTTTGAAATTACCAAGGAAGAATATCTTGGTAAAGTCCTTTGAATTTGAGGCAAATTCATGTCGATCCATGCGAATTTACAATGATCAATTTGTCGGATTCGGATATGAGCTGATGCTTAGTCTGGGGTCTGGTAGTGTTAGGCCGGGGTATGACAGATGGTGGGGAGACGGCGGCGTGCGGGGTGCGGGGGCGGGACGGGAGGCGAGGCGCCGGGTGGGGAGGTCGACGGTGGGGGGGGGGGGGGGGGGGGCAGAGCCGCCGGCGGCGGTGGGGAGGAAGACGAGAGCCCGCAAATTTGGCTAAGTGTCGCGTGGCCCACCAACCCCCCTCCCCCCCCCCCCCCCCTTTTCCCGAGTGTCCAGGATCTAGGCACTCGGGAAAAGCAGGCACTCGGAAAAAAACTACTTTTGCCGAGTGTACACTGTTTACACTAGGCAAAAATAATTCATGAGCATCTTAAAAAAATTTATAAAATAGCAAACAATTTCGAAAATTCTTCAAATTTTTAGATTACACTGTTTATATGATCTAGTGTCTATAAAAATTAGGTTTCAAGTCAAATTCAATTTTGACACACCATTTGTCTTTAAATCATAATGACATATTCTAAACTCTATGTCTCCTCTTCGGATATTCTCCGTTTTGTGAATAACATACGTGACAACTTGCACGAAACCTTCTCTACTTTTTATCACAATATCCCCGTATGATATCGTGACATCTTGACATATCTCGGAATTTTTGACAATATTTGTATTTTATAGAATTTTAAAACAAATCGGTCACACGCTCGAAATGATATTTCATCAACAAAATTTGCGAAATTTCATTTCATCTCCTGCGTCAAGTTCAACTCAGTAACATGAATATCATTTTTTCATTACCTCGATTCCATTATTCTAGTGAGTTGCAATTCAATTTTGACTTATCACCAAAAAATACAATTAAATATAATAAATTACTAAATTTAGTAAATGGATCGTGAAATTAACCAAATTGAAACATGATGTACAATGACGTGTATATAAGTCAAGAAAAAAATTTGGTTGGCAAAATATGAAAAAAGAAAAAACGTTTCCCGAGTGCTTAACGAGGACACTCGGAAAAACGAGGTTTTGCCGAGTGTCCCTTGAGGGGACACTCGGCAAAGCCCTCTCCATCGTCAACGCAAACGGCAACGTCACACGTGCGACACCTTTCCCGAGTGTCCCTTCTTGAGACACTCGGCAAAGGTCCCTTTTGTCCCGAGTGTCGAACTTCGCCGAGTGTTTTGGCTCAAGGACACTGGGCAAAGGTCCTTTTTCCCGAGTGTTCTACCTTTGTCGAGTGTCAGCTGCTTGACACTCGGCAAAGGTCACCTTTGCCGAGTGCCCGAAATTATACACTCGGCAAAGGCGCGGACACTCGGGGAAAAACTAATTTCCGGTAGTGCATAAGCACAACTGACGATGACGACGGCATGTGCGACGACGTGTTTTGCCGATGCCCACAAGGGCCTGCTAATCGAGCACCACCACCATCGCAGTATGGAGATGGCTCCTCCCATTTCAACCCAAGTCAGTAAGACTAGGAGGGCATTCGTTTCCTTCCCACTAAAATTTAGACCTATCACATAAAAAAGAATCTTGTCATTTAGTAGCATTAAATAAAATTTAATGACAAAACCTTTTTAACAGATGAATGCTCATTTCGAGACGAATCTAATGAGCCTAATTAATCTATGTTTTGCTACAGTAACGCTACAGTAACTATCATCTAACCACGGCTTAATTACCCTCATTAGATTCGTCTCGCGAATTAAACCAGGGGTTCTGCAGTTAGTTTTGTAATTAAACTTTATTGAATACTTTTAAATAACAAGATTCTCTTTGATGTGACCCTTCTAAAATTTAGACCCCAAGAAACGAACACCCCCCTAGGTCCATTGATGTATCTCCTCCAGCCCGAGGATCATTTCCGACTTAGCTCTGTTTCGATTTAAATTCCTTAAAGCAATACTCCCTCCCTTACCGTAGGGATGTGTCTTGCATTTGTATCGTACTTGCATTGTATTTTCAACTTTAAATGTTCTATCATCGGGATTTTAAGATTCTCACTGTCTCAATCATTTTAATCTCCTCACTACTATATATGGAACCTTCTACTACTGAGCCTGCAAAGATGATATGACAACTGTACCGGTCTTAAACTTTTCTGGCATTAATCACGTAGCAAAACCTTGGAAAAAATGCGTGCGCAAAAAAATTTAATTATTACAAAGATTGTACTGATTGATTCTGTTTTCTTAGTGTGTTTGTTGTTTGCTTGTCGGTACGATTCTGTGGACAGATTTTATTCAAGAGCCGGAGTTAAACCTCCAAGATCAAGACTTTGAAGTGTTTGAGGAGAAACCAGGCAAGTTTCATTGACCATAGTGATCCCATCTTAGGATTGTGTCATTTTAATTATGCATGCATGTTTTAAATTGGAACCCTATATATTATGGTTTATTAGTTATTTCCTTCTTATTTCTCGATGACCCTTGATGAGTTGATGTCATAGGTATGAGTAGTTTATTATTACTAAAGTTGATGTCAGTTTCTTTGAGGTACCTTAGTTTTGACTTATGGAATACTGAACTTAACTCATGGGATGGTTTTTAGCAATATGGAGATTTGGGACCCTCACAAGCTCGGATCTTTGATATATGGTGCCGTTGTGCATGATATTTTAGTTTGTGCTAGTGCCTACCATCGGTTCTAAGGACTGGTTCATGAAGCATGTAAACTGCCAAATTCTAGCCAACACTCTTTGCCAAGACAGGTTCGACGACAATCCAGGACACTGGTCTCTACGGCCACTCCTGCACGAATTCAGAACAAACACGACAGGCGATGGACATCAAGTAAGCTACGGCAACAGGCAACACAATGTGGCTGCACACAATCTAGCCCAACAAGCCATTACAAGGAATACATCTGTGAGATCGTGTGCTGAAAAATTGGCTTTGTAGTGAAATTGGCATTGCAAAGTGATTTGTTAATTGTGCGGATTAATAGTGAGATAGCATGATATTTTGGTTTACGTGCAGCATACTCGTGTGAGTAGTGTTGCGAACTGATGTTGAGTCAAGTCGTAGACTTGTGCTCGTACACGATTGGTTGTTCGTTCATGTGCAGGTGTTGCTTGAGGCGGAACGTGGTCGATGACGGACTGGAACTAGGTTCGGGTTGAACTGAGGTTTCGGGACTAGGTTCATGGAGGAACTGAGGTCTTATCGGTCGAGGATGTCATGCGAGACGTTCGGGCTAGAGAACGGTGTACATGAAGACTTGTCGATGCGCGAGTGTGTGACTCGGTGTTGACGTCGGCGATGTGATCGCTGGATATAGAGGCTTGTGAAGTCTCGGTCCGGAGCTGCGGCTACGGAGGGCACTGGACACGTGAGCGTGGTCTGGTGTGTGATGCATGCAGCCAGGCGTGCGTGGTGCAGATAAATTGGCCAGCAGGTTGGCTGGCTGGTTCGGTTTGCATGTGCGTGAGCACTTAACCGAATAGAAAAAGGAATCCCAGCAGGCTGGCTGGTTGGTTTTTGTTTCGTATGTGACCAGGACTTGGTCAGGTCGGTGGTTGCCTTGGATATAAAAGGAATAGGAACGGATTGGCTGCCGTGTGCGTGAGGGATAGAACAGCCGCCGGTTTCCAGAGAAAAACAGAGAGAATCCATCTAGGGTTTTAGGGATTTCGTGGAAATCTTTTAGAGATGTTTTTGTGCAGCATCTTGTAAACATGTTCAATCAATAAAGATTAATCTTCTGCAAGGTGATGTGTTGGTGATCTCGTCTCTCTCTGTTCCTCGATCTTGAGTGTCCAGTTTTGGTTTGGATTGATTTCTCGTTATTCATCCTGTTTATGTTTAGTTTAATCCATCCAAAACTTTCGTAAGGCATCAAGGTAATTCTCTGAACTGTTCGTAGATTAGCTCCTTGTCCCTTCTGTTTAATCCCGAGATTAGAGCTTGATCAATTTGCGTCATCATCTGTTACAGTCTGCTTGTTTATTTAATATCTCAAGTTATAGACATCGGATTGGTGTGATTCTTTTTGGGTTAGTTCTGGAATTGCATAGGCTTTCTTCTGACCAAAAATCACGATTTTAGGAGTTACAGGCTAGGAATGACTTAAGTTTTATTGACTGTCCAGAAATCTGTTTTAGGGTGAAAAAATATCCCGCTGCCGTTATCGCTATCATTCACCCCCCTCTGCTAGCTTGTTTAGAGGGGCATCGATCCTACAACATCTCTGTTGGGGGATCGAAGGTCTTCGTGGGACGTATCGAAGCCCTCCAACGGTTGATTGAAACGTCTTAGTTCTGCCGAAGCCCTCGAAGGTAGTTGACGCCTTCGAATCACCTCGCGAAGCCCTCCTTGTTCGTCGTCGCCACCTTCTGGTTGGAGCGAAGCCCTCTTTCTTGGTCCGCGATGCCGGACGAAGGTGTTCTTACTCAGGTTCCCTGCAGTCTGTTGCGCGAAGCTCTCCTTCACCCGCGATGCCGGGCGAAGGGGTTGAGTGATTTGAGAGGTTTGAGTACGGTGCGAATGATTCCTCCTTTGGCTCGCGGCCCGAGAAAACATATGTCATTGTATGATCATCTCCCTCCATATTTATAGGGGGTGAGATGATTATATTTACAAGTGTGCCATTGACTACTTTAGCATGGCTCTTAGGTTAACAACTTTAGGCTCCTGCGCCGTCTGTTCTTTCCGTTTTGCTTCGCCTGTCCTTCGCGTAGTTCCGGGTGGCTTCGGTTGCTTTAGACGGGTGTGGCTTGGCCTTTGCTATCTCCTTTGCCATGTACTTGTTGCCAGGACCCCAACATTAGCCCTCAACTGACGAAGTGCCACGTGTAACGAGGTCCTGAGTCAGTTTCTTTCGAGTTCTGCAACAAGTCTGCTCGTCACGTCTTTTCATCTTAACGTCGCGTCCTTTCGTTGCTCGATGTCTGACCCGCCTCCCGGTGCGTTTCGTTTTCTATAAGAAGCGTGTCGATCTTGGCTTGCTATTTGAGTTCTCTTTTGACTCTTGTAGCTTGCCTTTCTTTGTCTCCTTCGCTTCTTCCGATCTTTCACCTTCGCTCATTTAGTGCTTGTTTTTGCGAAGATGGCTCCGAAGAAGATCTCTTTGGCTCAAAGGTCTTTTAATAATAACTTCGGTCCCTCTGATTGTACCGAAGCCTTCCTTGATAGCGCCTTTCTTTCCACCTTCGGGGCTCGGGAATGTGTTCGCTCTCCCGGTTCTAGCACAGCTCCTGAGCCAGGACCTGATGAAGCTGTTGTCTTCCTTGATTATTTTCTTTTTGGCCTTCGCGTTCCGGCTCACCCCTTCGTAGCGCAAGTCCTTCGTGCCTTCTGTTTGGAGATCCATCAATTGACTCCTAGTGCCTTCGTTAGGCTTGCCTCTTTTATTTGGGCTTGTAAGTCCGAAGGCGCTGAACCCAGCTTGGCTGTCTTTACACGCAACTATAAACTTCACTTTCAGCCCACCTCTGCTGATAATTCAGATAGCTTCGGGGTGATTAACTTCGTTCCCATTAAACATGGGTATGCCCCTTCGTATGGCTTAACCAACAAGGTTCTCACGCCTTGGAAGCACAGATGGTTTTATGTGAAGTTTGGCGAAGATTCAGGGATCGTTAGCACAATGAAGCACCCTAAGTGGCTGATAAACGTCCAAGTTGAACCGGATGCTAACTTTGAAGTTTGCACTGATGCTCTTCGAAGGGTTAGGTCCCTTTTGAGTACCCGTGACCTTGTCGAAGAGTACATCTCTGCTGGAGTTAGCCCACTTGGTTCTGGCTTGGAGCTTCATTTTGCAGAGGGGAGATATGCCAATGGCCTCCGCAAATACTTGTTGACCGGCGAAGGTCTTCCTGTTGCCGATGTTGAGAGTCGGGTTAGAGAGGTTCTTGGCTCTTACATTGAGAAGGAAGCCGTAGGCCGCGAAGAAGCTCGTATACCGGTCCGTTTTAACCGGTCCTTCACAGCTTGTGGTCAGCCTTATGATGATTATGGGGCTCCAGCCCCGAAAAGGCAGAAACGCTCTAAGGCTTCGACTGCTGAAGATGTTGGTACTTCGCGGAAGCGTCGTCGCACTGGAAGTGGCTCGCATCGTGAACCGGCTTTAGCCGTGAATCCTATCAGTTCTGCCCCCCTCCAGATATTTCCAGTGATGAGGAAGGCGAAGGCTCTGAATCTAGCGAAGATCCCTTCGCTGACATGCCTCGTTTCTTCCCTTATGATAATGAGGAGCCAGTAGCGTTTACGGACTGCGAAGAAGGGACTGAACTGAAGCTTCCTTCGCTTACTTCGTCTGACGTCTTCCCTAGCGAAGAGCTTTCGGAAGATGTTACTAAAATCATGGAGGACCTTCGCTTTTATCGCGAAAGGCGAAAGCTTGCCTGCGTTGACTCCGGATGGCTCTTGAAATCTCTTTATACTAATCATCTCAAGGTATGTTTTTATTCTTTTAATTATTTTCTTTCATTTCAAGATACGTTTTGTTCTAAAGCCTCTTTTTGTGCTTCAGTCCATTCCGGTTGTAGGCGCCATTGACACCCAGTTCCGCTTCGTTCAAACTCGCCTCAATCGCACTAAGGAGAGGCTTCGCGAAGTTACGCATCAGCTTAACGAGAAGCGAACGGAGGAAAGGAAGTCTTTGACCTCCCTTTTTAATGTTTGCAAGAACTTGAGGGATGCCATAACTTTTCTTGGCGGTGAGGTTTCGGACTTCCCTTTGCCGAATGCTACGGCCCTTGAGTTCGCCGAATGGATTTCGGCGAATTCTGGCTCTCTGAAGGATGTGGCCAGGAATTACGGCGTCGTTGCTGGGGCTGCTGGTATTGAAGAAGCCTTCGCGCAGCTGAGCTTGTCTGGAGGTAGTGTCAGTCCAATATTGGATGATGGCTTCGCTATTTCGACCGAGACAGAATCCGTTGCGGAGGTGGCTCGACAGTCGGCGAGGAAGTTAATTCCTCATTGGAGCGCTGTTGGCCCTGGACGTATTTCTGCTCTCTTCGAAGTTTCTGCTGGAGGACAGAACGCAAGCCCTTCGGTCGACCAGAATGCTAATTCTTCAAGTGGTCGGGGTGCCTCTGACAGCGAAGGTTCTAGTACTTCGAGTGAGTCTGATGATGACACTACCGAAGAGTAACTGTTGTTCTGTTTTGAATTTTGTAGAAAACTTTACTTTAAACGAAGGTTAACTCTGTATATTTATTTAGTTTGCCCTTCGATTAATGTATTTGAATGACCTCGTTGGTCTCTGCGCGATGTCTGAAATTTGTTTTTAGTATTTCTCTTTCGCGTTTCCTTTCCCTTGTTTTTGGGAGGAATTCTGCCTGATCGAAGGCTTCTTCTTTTGAAGCTTCGATTCGTAGAGAACAATGGACTTTTTTGCCTTTTGTTCTTTTCATGTCCTTTGTGGACGCAATCGAAGGGTGTAAGCTTTTTGGCGCTTTGTCCTTCGATTTTTACTCTTTTTTTATTTTCATGTCCTTTTGGACGCGATCGAAGGTTGTTGGCTTTTGGCGCCTGACCTTCGACTTTTAGCCTTTGATGACTTTTTCTTCCCTTTTTAGGGGATGTCGTATGTTCAATTTTGTCCTTTAGGACGGTGAACGCGAAGAACGTCTTTTTTGAGGGGAAAAGATTGTATTCCTCGGTCCTGCCTCGTTAAAAACCTTGCTCCCTTCGGAGGGATCCCCTTTTGCAAGGAAAAGAGTACAGGCCGGTTTTTCTTTTATACATGATATTTTTTCAGCTTTTCTACATTCCATGTGTGACTAACTTCCTCTCCTTCGGAGCTTAGCAGTCTGAAGGCTCTTTCGTTTACAGTTGCCTTCGCTATGAATGGCCCTTCCCATTTGCTCTGTAGTTTTCCAACAGTCTTCTCGTTTGGCTTTCGCCGAAGTACCAGATCTCCGTCTCTTATTCCCTTCGGCCTGATGTTTTTGTTTTTCCATTTTAGGGTTTCTTCTTCGTATTTCTGAAGGTTGAGAACAGCATCGTTGCGAACTTCTTCCAAGCTTTCCTTCGAAGTTATAGTTGACTCGTCAGAGTTTCCTGCTAGGCTTCGAAGTGACTTGTTTTGAATTTCTTCCGGTGTCATTGCTTCTTCTCCGAAGAGTAACTTGAAAGGACTGAAACCAGTTGATCTGGATGGAGTTGTTCTTAACGACCAGAGTACTGAATGAAGCTCCTCTGGCCATTTTCCTTTTTTGATGTTGAGTAGCCTCTTTTGTACTGCTTCGAATATTCTTTTATTTGCACTCTCGACAGCTCCATTTGATTGAGGGTGATATAATGATGCGAAGCGTAGGTTTATTCCCAACGATTCGCAGAATTCTGTGAATAGATGACTGTCAAATTGTTTCCCGTTGTCCACTACTATCTTTTTAGGTACTCCGAATCTGCAGATTACCGTTTGCCAGACAAATTTTTTCATGTTTTCTGAAGTGATCGAAGCTACTGCTCTGAACTCGATCCACTTTGAGAAGTAATCCATTGCGACGAAGGTGTACTGGAGATTTCCTGGAGCTGCCGGTAGTTTTCCAACTATATCGATGCCTCATTGGTAAAATGGCCAAATGGGTTGCATTAGCTGTACTTCTGCTGCCAGGCTTCGCTGATGTCTTGCGAAGAATTGACATTCAGTGCATTTCTTGACTATTTCTTCTGCGTCCTTGGTGGCAGTTGGCCAGTAGAAACCCATTCTGTATGCCTTCGCGACAAGAGGCCTTGATGCGATATGAGATCCACACATGCCAGAATGTATTTCATGAAGGAGCTGTTTTCCGTCTTCTGGTAGAATGCATCGCAACCAGGCCTGACAGACTCCTCCTTTGTATAGTTGGCCTTTGATTAATTTGTAATTTCTTGCCTTTTGTGCTATTCTCTTTGCCTCGGCTTCGTCTTGAGGTTCATACTGATTATTAAGGTGGGCTATTATCAGAGCCCTCCAATCTTCCCATATCTGGAAAAGGTGGTGAACTTTTCTTGCTGATTCTTCGGCGGTTGACTTGTTTAGAATTTCGAAGAAAACGTCTGGAGGGAGACCTTCGCCTTTAGCGGCGGCCTTCGCTATAGCATCTGCTTCTTGATTTAGATTTCTCTTTAGGCTTTGCACAGTGAAACCTTTGAAATATTTTTGCATTTTCATGACCGCTTTATGATACTTGATCAGTTCTTGGTCCTTCGTCTTGTAATTGTTTTCGACTTGATTTGCTACTACTTCGGAATCTGTGCTAATGAGCACTCTTCTTGCACCCAATGCCTTTGCTTTGCGAAGCCCCAATAATACTCCTTCGTATTCTGCAATATTGTTGGTTGACTGAAAGTCCAACTTGACAGCATATCTTAATTTGATTCCCGAAGGTGATGTTATTATCGCCGCGGCTCCGGCTCCTGTTGCTCCCCATGCACCGTCAGTGAATATTGTCCAGCAAGATTCTTCGGTTTGGATAGAGGCTTCGGGAGTAGGAGGGGTCCATTCTGCTATGAAATCTGCAAGAGTTGCTGCCTTGATGGCTGTTCTTGCTTTGAACTCGATGTCGAAGGGCGCCAATTCTGTTGACCATTTTCCTATTCGTCCAATCGCTTCCCTGCTTCGCAGTGTGTCCCGAAGGGGGAAAGAGGTTGGAATTATTATTTTCCTGTCACTGAAATAATGTTTCAATTTTCTTGAAGCCATTATCACTGCGTAAGCCATCTTTTCTATTTCTGAGTAGAACAGCTTTGCTCCCGACAGGGCTTCGGAGACGAAGTATACAGGTTTTTGAACTTTGTCTTCGCTGTGCTCTTGAACAAGTACTGCACTTACGGCCGATACCGAAGCTGCAATGTATAGGAGCAGGTCTTCTCTTGGTTTTGGGCTGGCCAGAGCAGTTAATTCTGTAAGGGCTCTTTTTATGCCTTCGAAGGCTTCTTGTTGTTCGGATCCCCATTGAAATTTTTCCTTCGCTCGGAGTGCTTTGAAAATGGGATTACTTCGTTCCGCCAGCTTCGGAATGAATCTGCTTAGAGAATTAAGCCTTCCAGCTAGTCTCTGCACATCTTTTAGGCATTTTGGTGGGGCGAGGTCTTGTATAGCTTCGATCTTCTTCTTGTTAGCTTCGATCCTCGTTGGGAGACCATGAATCCCAGTAGTTTGCCTGATTCAACTCCGAAGACGCATTTTGCTGGGTTCAGCTTTACATTGTGCTTTCTCAGATTCTCGAAGGTCTCATCTAGGTCTTTTAAATGGTCAGCCCTTTCTATTGTCTTTACAACTATGTCGTCTACGTATGCTTCAACATTTCTTCCCAGTTGGTCTTCGAAGATCATCTTCACGAGTCTGGCGAATGTTGCTCCTGCGTTCCGAAGGCCAAATGGCATTCTTACGAAGCAGAAGGTTCCATCGTAGGTGATGAAGGCTGTCTTTTCTTCGTCTTCCTTCGCCATATGAATCTGGTGATAGCCTGAATACGCATCTAGGAAACTTAGCAATTGACAACCGGCTACCGAATCAGTTATTGTATCGATTCGGTCCAGTGGGAAGTTGTCTTTAGGGCATGCTTTGTTTAGCCTTGTGAAGTCAATGCACATTCTCCACTCTCCTGTCTTCTTTTTGACGAGAACGACATTGGATAACCAGCTCGAGAATATTGTTGGTCTTATGACACCGGCTTTTAGCAACTTGTTCACTTCGTTTGTTGCGGCTACCTTCTTCTCTTCCGACGCCTTTCTGATCTTGTCTGCGAAGGGTCTTATTTTTGGATTGACTTTTAACTCGTGCTGGATTGTCTCTCTTTTGACTCCTATGATGTCTTGTGGTGACCATGCGAAGATGTCAGAGTTTTGCTTCAAGAACCTGATTATCTGTTCTCTTTCGTTCTTAGACAGACTCTTTCCTATCTTGACCGTTCTTTCTGGTTTCTTGGACCATAAGATTACTTCTTCAACTTCGCTTGAAGGTTCTAGCTTTGCTTGTTCTGCCTTCGCTTGACGGCCTTCATGTTCGTTCTTTTCTTCTGAGTTGTCTTCTTTGCCACTTCTTGGTCTGAAGGGGTTACAGCATATGTTAATGGTGCCTTGTTCCGAAGGTATCTTCATCATCAGGTAATTGTGATGGATTGCAGCTCCAAAAGCTACTATGATTTGTCTTCCGAAGATTGCATTGTATTCACTGGGTGAGTCTATGACTATGAACTCCGTCTCCTGAGTTATCGATCTATCTTCATCTTCGAAGGTTACTTTCAACATTACTTTTCCGATCGAAGATGCTTCTTCTCCTCCGAAATCCTTCAACGTTGTTTTGCTGGTATTTTCATGGCTGTTGATTTGCATGCGTACCAAAGTATCTTTAAAGATGATATTTTCTGAGCTTCCATTGTCAATCATGATTCTGTGGACCATATACCCTTCGATGTCGGCTTTGATCACGAAGACGTCTGTATGTGGATAATCGGAGACTCTGATGTCGTCTGTTGTGAAGCGGATGGTTGAATGCTTCCATCCCTCTTGTTCTGTTCTTACCCTCGCAGCTTTTGCTTGGTGGTAGTCTTGCTTTCTTTTCATCGTGGGTTCGGCCCACGGACGGCGCCAAATGTTGGGGGATCGAAGGTCTTCGTGGGACGTATCGAAGCCCTCCAACGGTTGATTGAAACGTCTTGGTTCTGCCGAAGCCCTCGAAGGTAGTTGACGCCTTCGAATCACCTCGCGAAGCCCTCCTTGTTCGTCGTCGCCACCTTCTGGTTGGAGCGAAGCCCTCTTTCTTGGTCCGCGATGCCGGACGAAGGTGTTCTTACTCAGGTTCCCTGCAGTCTGTTGCGCGAAGCTCTCCTTCACCCGCGATGCCGGGCGAAGGGGTTGAGTGATTTGAGAGGTTTGAGTACGGTGCGAATGATTCCTCCTTTGGCTCGCGGCCCGAGAAAACAGATGTCATTGTATGATCATCTCCCTCCATATTTATTGGGGGTGAGATGATTATATTTACAAGTGTGCCATTGACTACTTTAGCATGGCTCTTAGGTTAACAACTTTAGGCTCCTGCGCCGTCTTTTCTTTCCGTTTTGCTTCGCCTGTCCTTCGCGTAGTTCCGGGTGGCTTCGGTTGCTTTAGCCGGGTGTGGCTTGGCCTTCGCTATTTCCTTTGCCATGTACTTGTTGCCAGGACCCCAACAATCTCCTAATTGTATCTTCACATGCCAACACCTGGTTCATGGTGATCAATGCCCTGTACCAGAGGCATTTGCTGTTGTAAACTGGGAATCTTTCATCCCCGTGAATGTTACCTGTCGATGACAGGAATAAAGCCTTTTAAGTATCAGAAAAAAAATGTGCCACCGCTCCAAGCCCGGTCCCGCGCACCATCTCGCTGCCCTCCTCGTCAACACGCCGCCATCTGCGTTCACATCAACTTCCCACGACGCTGTGTTGACAACCACGCGACGTGCCACACTGAACCAAAGGTCGAGTCCCGATGTGACGACTTCCGCTCCCGCGCCAGGACGTTGTGTCACTGCGCATGCACGCCATGGATGCGCCCGCGCCTAGATTTAACCTCCCCGTTTCCTCAGCCTTCTCCTCTCTCCGTTGCCTGTAAAATCAAATGCGCGATGATCTCCTCTCCCTCATCGAGCACCCAGCTCCTCGCATCGACCACCAACGCTGCCTAATTTCATTATTCCTCCAAATTTTCCCCAACTCAGGCCGCCGTGAAATCCAACGCCGACAAGCCCCTTACACACTCTTTTCTAGCCTCCGTGCAACCACACACTTCCCTTATCATCCCTGACAAGCTCAGACAAAGAATCTCAAGCCGCGGACGCGCGAACGCCAAGCTTTGCGGTGCACCGCCGCGCCCGCTCGTCGCCGTGCGTCTCCGAGATGAGTCCAGTCACGAGACCTTGCCGCCCTGCTCCGCATCCGCACCGTGCACCTCCACGTCCAACGCAAACACGAGGAGGACCGCAACCCATCCTTCCTCATCGAGCGCCGCCGCCGCGCTCCGCGCCTCACCGTCACCGACGGGCCTCCACCGCTCTCCGTCGTCGATAAGCCTCCATGGTGAGCTATCCATCTCCTCCTCTACCTCACGGACCCTTCCGCTTCCGTTTTGAGCCACAGGAGCGCCGGAACGGCTACTCCGGCGAACCCCGGCCATGGCGCCGCCGCCCCGTCGACGCCGGCCGCCGTGCCCAGCTCCCAGCCGCCCCTAATCGTTTGTTCCCTAACTGACGTCTCAGATTAGAAGGCAGCTTACCCCTTCGTTTCATTAAATCCCAGCCGCTTATTTTCCATCCAACGATCGAGATCGTCCGGTGCACCATAAACATCGTAGACCCCTCCCACAGACCTAGTCCACAGATCCGTGGACTCGGTTCATGCCTTTTCCTGATGAAAATAATTCTAGAAATTCCAGAAAATCCCAGACCATGTACTTTTACAGATAACACCCTCAGCTTCGCAATAACTCCGTTTAGGTCCTGTCTTTTTACCAAACACCCTTATGTTTTTCTGTAATTATGTTTTAGGCCCTCACCTTTTTACACCGAAGCCCCTAACCTTTCTGTAACTATCAAATAGATCCCTAGAACCCTTCTGCTGTTACATATATGCCCCTAGAATCTTTAAACCTTCATAACTTCTCAATCATAGCTCCGTTCTGAGCGATTCTTTCACTCACACGTTCGCAGAAACACATAGTACCCTTTGGTGCTACCCACAAATCTTTCCAAACACCCTTTATACACACATCCGTCATAGTTACCCTCTTAATCTTCTGGAAGCCATATCTTCACCGTTCTAGCTCCGAATCCGACAATTCTCGTTCCATTCATCTCTGTTCATCTCCCTGAACCCAATCATGTCCTTTTGATGTCTCTCATTTGTTTATTTGATTCGTAATTGGTTTTACTTGGTTTATTTTGTTTATGCGTTAGTATTTATTTGGCGAATAATACGTGTAGCTAACAAGGAACTTGAAAGGGATCTACAAGATCCAAGCTTTGAGGACCCGAGCTGCAAGGAAGAACTTTAAGACACCGACTTCGACAAAATGAGAGTGAAGACTTGGAACTCGGAGATTAGGATAGCGTTTGTCAGGCAAGCTCTACTTCTCCTTGATCATGATTGAACCTACCTGTTTTCGCAATGCACCTATATGGCCGCCTCGTATTATGCATTACTCGGAGATACGACCCTACTTGTTTATCGATATTGATGCCAATCACTTGAACCACCATTGATTGCCTGCCACCTTGTTAACCCTAGGATGGTTCCATCATTTTCTATGATGGTACATAATTACCTTGCTACTAGAAACTGCTTAGGACCCCTCGTAATATTTCTACATTGCTACACCATACTCACATATTTACTTTTATAAATGTGTTAAATGAGTTTGGTGGTGTGTGATAATTGGGGTTGGGAGTAGTACAACTGTGTTAGGTGATGATGTTGATGGTGACGGTGATGATGGGATGGGTTGGATCGCGAGCAAGGCCACTAGTGAATTGATGATGGTGTGATAGACCCCTAGTGTGGGATTTGGTGCTTGCTCGGCCACATAAGGACTGGTTCTTGTGATTGTAAACATAATGATTTCCGTACAACCACAGAACCTGAATAGGTAGGACCTCTTCCTACCTTCTTGGTACTCCTGCAAGCAAGTTCCACCTGGTGGCTGGTAGTGGCAAACGGATGTTAGGAGCACATGGAATTGTATTTCGGGCATGAATACCTGCACTTTTGGCCAATGGTGTTGCACAACTCTTTGATATTTGGAAGCTCCTAATCCTCGTGGTGGCCTTGTGGGACTACTCAGAGAAGATGGTTGAGGCATTATGTTTCTCTCCGTACAAGAGTGCATAGCCTGTGGGAAAAGTGTACAACCTCTGCAAGGGCTAATATTCATCCGGATGGACGTTGTCATGGCATATGACACATTATGTTGCGTCACATTGATTAGCCACCTTCTTATCCCTTGACGTGTGAGTGGGTGTATAGACGCCCGTGTTTTGGAAGTGTTGGCTGGTGAGCCGGGTCGTTGTGACATTCGTGTCAGAAGACCCAACTAAAATATGGGAACTGGTGGGATTGAATCATTCTCCCCCGGGCCAAATCAACTAAAATATGACTATATAAATTATAGTTTCACTTCTCTACAGTTCATTGGAATTTCTCACTAAGCCATGCATAAAGATTGCTTTCTGCTAAAATAAACCAGGAAGCCTTATCCTTGATAATGTCAAATGTGCATGTATTTATACCCTTGAGTAGTGTAGGGCTTGCAGAGTACCTTATGTACTCACGTGTTTGCAACCGTTGGTTTAGTAGGTGAAGACGACGTTTGGGTTTTCGGTTCTGCTTCCCAAGTCTACTTGTGATTATGGGCCATGGTTTTCCCGCTGTCTGCTTCACCATTAGTCGGTCGGATGTACTTGGATAGTTATAAATCCTCGTCGTACCACCACTAAAGGTCTTATACCAGGTATCATACTTATTAACTAATTCGAAGTATGCTTTTGAATATCATATTTGTGTTCTTGTGCGTATCAACTACTGATCAAGGGACTGATACAGGATGCACAACAAATTCTAGAAATGGGGTCTGACAGCTTCTATATGGGTGCAACATATGGCTGAGTAATTAGATATCATCTTATTCTCTATACACACCATCCGGTTGTTTAGTGGCGCCAGAGGGGGCTTCTCTGCAGCGGAGGTAAAATGGACTCTAATATGTTGTTAGCGGTGGAATCTTAATTAGCGGGTGTCTACAGGGATGAGAGGAGCCTTGGAAACGCCTTTGTAGTGTGAAGCATAACAAAAGAACTTGACTCATAGGGAACGTGCGCACACTTATTCATGATTAGTGGGGCTTGGTCGGTTGGTCTGTTGATGTTGGTAGCCAGGTGGTAGGAACCTAGTGAGTTGATAGTCGGATTATCCGATGAGTTCATCTTTGTTTGTTCAATTCTGTTAGAGAGATGGCACATAGTAAATACGACGCATTTATATAACGAGTATGGTATTAGTTTTGCATCTTTCTTGCTTTATAGCCAAACATGTCATAATTTTTCTAGCACTTGCTAAGTACCCTATGTACTCACATGCTATATTCTCCTTTTTGCCATATCATGCTGCTTAGACGATGTAGGAGAAGCGGATTCCCACGACGATGACTTCAATCCGAACGCTCCATATATACTAGGTTGGCGCTCCCCCGGACAACGCTTGTGGGAGATTGAAGACATGCTTCACTTGATTGTTGCATATTTGTACTTTTCTTTGAGACCTACAGTCTTTATATTGAATATTAAATGTTTATGGTGCTTGTAATAATGATATTTTACTGTTTTTTGACCACAGTTAACTGATCCTGACATATACATATGGAGTACATTTGGTTATTTTCTTTGAATCAGGTGTGACATGTGAAGCTTTTGACACTGCGTGATGCAATAAGTAACTACTGCATGTGGTGTAGCTTGTCTCAATCTCCATAGGCGGCCCACGAGAAGCGGCCCGCACTGTCTCGGCCAACCTTCCACCACTCCCACACGCACTACACCAACCATGCCCATGGAAAGCACATGGAACAATTGAAAACACAGTTTAGAACAATTCAAGCAAACAACTGGAACAATTTAGAAAACCAAGAGCCAAGACTAGCCCAAGGATTTGATTTTTATAAGAGTGTATTAGGATTTTCTATGCAGAGGTCTCCGAAACCACGACGTCGCATTGCTGGGCCTTGTGTTGGGCCGCAAGTATGACCGTTGGAGGGGTTATTTTGGGGACTAGCGCAGAGGGGCTTTGGAATTCTGATGGATGAGGGCACTGTCATGGGCGTGCGTCTCTCATTCCCAATCTCTGCTCTCTGTCGCATTGTCCGCTTCTCCATACTCAGGGGTTATTTTGCATGTACGGTAGTGCTATAGGCCAACAGGATGGCGGTCCATGGTGAGTGGCGTGTGGTGCTCAAGGTTTGCAATCGCGTTCTTCTCAGCAAAACCAGCCCAGACTGGGATGTTTGGTTACCAAAAAAAACCGATTGAAAACCAGATAAAAGTTCAAATGACGAAATTTGGATGAAAAGTTGTTGAAAATTTTGGTAAACCGGACAAAACTTTCGGAAAACCAGTTTATAGAGGGGAAAAAATAAAAAAACTGCAAAACAATTGAAACAAAAAATATGTCAAAATAACCAGATGCAATTTGCAGCTCAGTAGTGTAACAACAACACGAAAATTCCATTTGTTCGGTCAAAAAAAGCAAGGAAAGTTGCTGGTCATCATTTTCATTTTTTTAATTCTGTTTTCAACCCAGAAAACTTCCTGGATTTTTTTACCCATCAAACGATTGAATTTTTGTGTTCATCCACCACTGCGTTGCAAATTTTGTCTAGTTCTTTTACATATTTTTGCTGCAAAAAAATTCAAATTATGATTTTTTTAAAATTTGAATATTCAAAATCCGGAGAACCGGGCTGCGGTTTTGTAAACCCTGGTGGTGCTATGAACTACTCGGTTGACACTGATCTGATGCCCAAAAAGTCGGATAACTTACTGAGCATGGGTTGCGCTGTGATATAGTCAAGGTTTTAAATAGCCGGCTATAGCCGCCGCTATAGCTGTTTTAGAGGGTCTATCGCTAATTACTCTGATGTACAAGTTAGCTGTTTTAGCCCACTACAGCCTCATTTTAGCTGTTTTAGAGGCAAGCCTCTATAAATCCGTAGCCCGCTATTTAAAACACAAGATAAAGTACAGATAAAACAAAAAGTAGCATAACAAACAAATAGCAAAAGAAGCATACTTGCTTCTTCTGAATTTCTCAACTATAATTGGAAAAAGGAAAAAGTAAGATCCGCTTGACTGCTAGAACTGCTTGATAGCCTAATCACTGAAAAAGAATGCAATCAAGCCAAACTCACATTGATCTGCTCTATATGAATTCATATCATTGTTTCCTCGATCAATCCGATGTTTACCGTCTTGGTCCATCGTCCTGCAAGCCGATTTTGGGTAGAACATGTTCTGCTCCCCATCTCCCCACTAAAATCCCATAAGCCACAAAGGGAAATGTGACGCCCCGAGATACTACCAGGCTAGGGCCGCTCACACGCTGGGCGGACCCCACTCTAACCCACCAACCTTTTACGCTTTCGGCCTCGCTTCGCGTAAAAGGGTTAACCTAAGGTGGTGGGTGGTGGACAACCTAGGCTTATATGTTGGCCTTTCCCCACTAGACTAGCATAGACTAGCAAGGTGGGACTAAATCCCACGCCCTCATTCACACTAATGCACATGGGCCACTCAGGCCTAGTCTCAAATGGGTCGGGATGTCACAGAAAAGGAAGTTGGTGGGGCAGGGGCGCGGCGAGGGGTGAGACGGGTGGTGGCGGAGCTTGGTGAGGAGTGCATTGGCTGGGGAGAGGGATGGAAAGGATGCGAGGTGGGACGCTAGGGAGGGGAAATTGAGGAGGTTCATGGAGCCTGGCAGGAGGAGTGCCACGGAGAGAAAGTAGCCGGCGATCGCGATGGAGCGAGTAGACGGTGTCAAGCTTGAATGGGCGTCAGGGGTGGCCAAGAGTGTGGACCGTCATGCAGAGGACACGAATGCCATGTGGGAGGAGGGTGGTTGAGGTGCCGGCGAGCTGTGGTGTTACGCGGACCAGCACACATAGACCACTCATTCTCTTTATAGAACCGACGATGGCTGCTTAGGATGGCTCTCCAGCGAGCAGGATCGGACGGCCATTGAGATGGAACAACCGCAGTTGCTACAGTCAATGAATAGTGCGAAGGTGGTATTGGTTGATTCATTATGTCAAGCAAAATGAATCTGAAAACAACAATGAGAGAAATTTACTACATTGAATCATTTGCTTGGCTATTAATCAAATGATATTTACTTGGTTGTCAAGCAAAAGAATTTGGTCTATTAAAAAAATTTGCAATCCTGAAGTGATATTTTAAACATAGAAAAGTTTGTGCATTTATGAACCCGAAGAATGCTTATTACTTTGTTACTCCTTGTTTCTAAAACAAATCATTAAACAGCTATGGGCAGAATAGTTTGCTAGAACTTATATTGCACAAGGATGGAACTTTGTTGAGAAGTACATTACTTTTCTATATAATCACCAGATAACTTTTGTAAGTGTTAAGTATTTCCATGTTTTCCCGGGCAATAACTTTGTAATAAAGGAAGGAAATCAGAAAGCTAGGAACAGAACATTCAGATAATGGACCACAACATTTAGAATCTAACATTGTTACTCTGGAGAAGAGGAAATGCACCCAAAAAAAGAGAGAAAATTGAAGATATATTACTTATTAACATCCCACGTTCATCGCGGGGGGGGGGGGGGGGGGGGGGGGGGGGGTCGGGAGCATTTGGCAGATAGTCTGCATGGAAGAACCCTGATGACAACTTCTTCATATGGCTGTCAGCTTTCCATTTTGCATTAGAATTATTTCACGGGGTTAGCACATTAGCTTATGCTGTTATAAAAAGGGTAAAGTGTTGGGGTATCGAACGTCCCGGTTGGACTCAGCGAAGCCCTCCAACAGGTTATGTGAATGTGACTAGTCCTTGTGAAGCCCTCCGCGCGTCTTGGCGTCTGAAGATCTCCCTCGCGAAGCCCTTCTGACTCCTTGTCGATCTTGGGCCTCTTGGCGAAGCCCTCCTGAATTGTTAGCGTCCTTGGAATTAGGTTCTCCTGTCCAGGCTGTTCAATTGGTCTTCCGTTATGTGTGGTAGCGAAGCCCTCCGTCGCCCGCGGTGCCGGGCGAAGGGGTGCGAGATGACAATCAGAAGCGGACAGAATAAATGAAGTGCTCTTGGCTCGGGGCCCGAAAAACATATGTCATTACAGGACCTCCTCCCTTCATATTTATAGGGGGAGGAGAGATCGTTATTACAGTTGTGCCATTAGTCAATTCTGTTACGCCTCTCCGCCTAAGGCTTTATAGTTAGCTTCGCTTAGCTGTTACTTAGAGCCCCTTCGCCTTTCCTCATTGCCCTTCGCTTAGCCTCGTTGCCCTTCGCGTCTTGTTCACCCCTTCGCTTGTCGGGTACTTGTTTCTGGACCCAAACATTAGCCCTCAACTGATGAAGCGTCCCGTGTAACGAGGTCCTGAAGCAGTTTCCTGTAGTTTTGCAACAAGTCAAATCGTTACGTCATTTATTTTAGGGTTCGACCCTTTTATTTTTACTGTTTGAATGCGCGGTGGCTCGTTTCCCGGGGTGTTATATTGCCTATAAAAGGAGTACCATCTTCGGTGTTTTACTGAAGTCCTTGAGTCCCCTCTTTTTACTGCGACATATTTCTTTTTGTTGGTACCTTCGCTGTATCTCTTACATCCCTTCGCTGAGATCAGCTAAGAAGGCTTTGACCGGAAGAGTTTGGAATGATAGTTTCGGTCATTCGGAATGCACCGATGCTTACCATGATCAGCATTTCATTTCCAAGTTTGGTCCTAGGGCTTCAGTTCGTTCCCCTGGTTCTACTACTGTTCCGAGGCTGTTACCTGGCGAAGCCGTTGTTTTTCTTGATTTTTTCAACTATGAGCTTTGAGTGCATGCGCATCCTTTTGTTGCTCAAGTTTTGAATGCCTTCCAGTTGGAGATCCATCAGCTCACCCCAAACGCCATTGCGAAGCTGGCTATTTACGTTTGGGCCACTACTAGATGTTCCCCCTAATGCAACACAGGAAATACGTTGCAATATGCCCTTTTTGGGTGCAATAGCCGCAATTGCACCCAAAAAATTTTGTAAAAAATTGCAGCAATAGGTCATGTGGTATTAGCCTTCAACCACGAATGTCTTTTGTTGGTTGCAATTGTTTTTCTATTACAACACAAGGAGATGTTGCAACTAGCATCTATAGGCGCGCTCGTGTTGGTTGTAAATTATCCTATTGCGACACATATGATGTTGCCAGAGGTTCAATTGCATCATACCCAACGCGTTGCAATTTGTAAAATCTTGCGTTGCAAAGCATTGTATTGCTACACTCTGGTTGTAGTTGTTATAGAGCAAGCACCTCTATTGCCACTAAAGTGTTTTGGTTGCTATATGTGGTTCTCTCTGTTACCACGAAGTTGATTTCGGTGCCATAGGTGGTGTCCTCTATTGCCACTAGATTTGTTTGGTTGCTAGAGGTCGACAACGCTATTGCCACGAATTAGGGAATGGTCGTTATAGGTGTGCCATTCTATCGCCACCAAAATCGTTTGGAGGCTATAGGTGGAGCACTGTATTGCCACCAAACTTGATTGGTTGTTAGATGTGATCACCTCTATTGCTTCGAAAACGTTTTGGTAGGCAAAAGTTCATCCCGCTATTACAACCATAATAGTGGGTTGCTACATGTGGAACTTCGTATAGCCACGACCCTTGTGACATCGAAAAAGCTGGGTTGCGATAGGATAAATTCTCATTTGCCACGAATGGTTTCGCTTTCCATACTTATGTAGCTATTGCCACATGTCTATTATGGCACGCTCAATTATTTGTATCACCAATTTTTAAAACAATATAATATAGGATCGATAATAATTATGAATTTATCATTCATGAAAACAAGATTAACTCAACCATTCAGTGTACAATTCCATGACACACGATAGTACTGAAATAGTAATAAGTTTGCAACACCAGATTGTTTGAACACACATAGTAATAGGCTAATTTGACAAGAACTAAATAAGTTTATCATCAGCAAAGAAACTCATAGCTAGATGATCCCATCACTTGATCAGCAACGGGTGACTTAAAGATGGTCCCGTCACTTGTTTCCTCCATTTGAACTGCCATGGTTAGCTGAAAAGAAAGAATAGCATTTTGTTATCACTAGTACCGATGCATTTTGTTATCATTTTGCATAACACTGAAAAAATCATATTTATTATGGAAAGCTCAAAACATTATTTAAGATGTAACAGATGATATACTGAATATATAAAAATCTAAGACGCAAGACAAATCCAAAAGAACTCATTATTTTGTTCTGCTGATAGATATACATAGAATGTTCTTGTATACAAGGACAAAATACTAAATTGCAAGAAATAAAATTGGAGCAGCACTTCCGTTAACTTGTATACAGGGACAAAATAATAAATTGCAAGAAAGAAAATTAGAGCAGCATTTCCGATAATCTGTTTCATATGACAGGAATTCAGAATCATAGGTCCAAATTGAATGAAGGACCAACAATATGAAGTCTTAAAATGATATACTTGTTAAGTCTTAATAAAATGATATACTTAACACCGAGCTTACATTAATACATGAATTCAGAATCGCATGTCCAGTTTCAATGAAGCACTAGCTTACATTATGAAAAAGAGGAAACAACCGCATGCAGTAACCAAAGTTTCACGGCGCATCATAAAATTAACATAATGACAGCAAATAATTAACACAACTTTAAATATTTTGACAGTTGAAACAGAAACATTCATAGCAGGTATTGGAGTTACAAAGATTTCACCTGTCTTTTTGGTGCCCTGTCGTCTCTTAACAGCATTATCCTTTAGCTGTTTTGTAGTAACGAATGCCCGTGCCGTATTTGCAGATGTACTTCTTGTAGTCCGAATGCCGGTTGCCCTTGATATATCATCGACTTCAGGTTGCTCTGGGTTTCTTTGAGGGTTTTCCTGGGATCGAAAAAGTTTGAAGGAAATAATTAGGCACCATTTTGTTAAGTATCTGATGATAGCACTAAAAAGATGTTAATTCACAATCAACCTGACGTGAAGAGACCTCATGTGGTGGGGTTGCCTCAACTTCTTCAGTATTCATGTTTGTTGCAGCTGCCGCCACTTATGCCAATTCAGTGTCATTGTTGTTTGCCTGGACAGATGTTGTTGGTTAGAGAATCTATGAAACGATGCAGACAACTAGATATAGAACCTAAGGAAAAAAAGTCATTCCAAAACTAGCTTGACTAGTACCTGCTGAAACGTTGTCTGTCCATGTCCTGCTTGCAACATTGATAGGAACTCTTGCCTAAGCGCTTGTAAATCAGCCGCCCTTGCCTTGTTAAGTTCATCAATTTGTCGTGCATGTTCTATCCTTTCTGCTTCCCTGTCAGCTTCCCATGTGGCCATTTTGTCTTGTAGCTGGCCAAATGATTCCATGAGCTCGGCGTGTTCCTGATGCAGTTGCTCCTCCACACGAATTTGTTCCTGGCGATCCACATTCAGCAGCTCCCTTCTAGTTGGGTTTTTCGCCAGGTACCCATTACCATGCAACCTGGTTGATTTGCACGCTGTGACTGCCTTGTATGCCTTCTGGAAAATCTCGTTCTTTTCCTTCACGGTAATGAAGTTTCCCTCTGAATTTGATTCCGCCTCAGAGATAAGGCTGCTTGCTTTGTCCTAACATTTACAAGTCACAGATGGAGGAGTTAGTTGAAGAAGAAATTGCATGCATTCGCTATTTCCATGGACTATAGTAAGTCATGTACAAATTAGATGAGAACTCACATAGACATTCCTGGATTCTTGGTCTTTTCATTGCCCATCCTTGCTGTGAGTTATAAACCAAAGTTCCATATCATTGGGCTCCTCACCAGTTTCTGGATCTTTCTAATATGCCAACAAAAAAACAAATTAGTAATTCATCCTGCAAGAAAGCTTGTAGATGTGCACTTCCAGTTATTACCTTCTCATAGCTGCACTGAGCATAAGGCTTAGCGCCTGACAAATGTGTGGTCTTCTTTTGGCCTCGATGACGAGAATTCTGTATGCTCCTTGCCTACAGAATGCATAGATTTGAACAATAATCTTAATGACCTAGACATATCCATTGATATGAAATTGGTATTGTCAATAATAGTAACAATGTGGAACAAACCTTGAATTTTGCAGTCCTAAAACATTGCAACAGATAGTGCCATTCAACAATATCTAATTCTGCAGGCTTATTTAACATTCTGTCGCGGTAGCTATTGTATGCCTTTGCCGTAGCACTGAAAGTTGAACGCCATCCTTTGTAACGCTCCCTAGCAATGGCCCATATGATTGTCCTTGTCTTGTAATTATCCTCAATGTCCCACCTAGCCTGTTATATAATTACCAGAACATGCAAATACTAGGTCAGTTGTTATGTTAGTCTATTAATAAAATATATACACAAGCAAACATGGTTATTACCAATATATCAGATGCTATTGACTCTTTTACATCTTCATGGATCTCTTTCCACGATCTCACTCCAATGAGTGGCGCCCTTTTCCTCATAAACATTACTATTTCATCAATGAACGTGCGGTAGTTCTCACCTACCGGTCCTCCAAGTCTGGAGAACTCAACTTTCATCTTCTGATTGCCCGCCTTAATTCTCTTGGAGATTGCCTTCAAGCCTTTTAGAGGACCACGTCCTCTTTTCTTCCCATTTTCTAACATATTCCAGGGGAAAAAATTTTAATAATAGATATTAAAAGACATAATATGTATATATGGCCACATGAAACAGAAACAAGATTAATTCCTAATAAACACAACTTACCATTTCCTTGCCCCTGTCTCGAACGGCGAGCATGAGATGGTGCCTGCACTGGAGGTCTTGGATTGCTGTCTTGACTGGAATGTATCTGACTGCTAGGTTGCAAAAGCGCATCTGCAGACAATATAGACACATGATCAGCTAGCATATTGTGAAGTTTGACAGGGAAAAATGGTAATTTATTTGACAATTAGGAGAGGGATATTACTGATGTCATCAAGTTTTCCTACAACCCCCAACCATTCTTCGGATGTCTTGATTGTGTCCTCCCTGTATATATCTTCAAACTCTGAAAAGGAATGATAATATCAGTCATAAGTGCATTGAAAAAACCATGTATGTATTGGGATGCATCATAACTCACCCATGGCTTCGTCCCTTATATGCAGATAATGTAGCCAATCTTTGTATGCATATAATTCTGATTCGTCCACTTCTTCTTCTTCATCAGCATCTGAGCAAACTGTTTTGGATTTAATTGGTGTTATGGCCACACATCGGTCTGGTAATGGATTCTTCGAGAATACCAATCTGAGCTCCCTCTCTTCATCGTTACTATCTACCATTCTTAATGCATCAACATCATAGTCGATATCATGTAGTGTTGCTGCCGCAGGATCATCAGCACTTCTCTGCTTGTAGTACATGTAGTCCCTGGACCCATACCCCAACCTTGATTTCATTGTTGTCAAGTTAGCAAGCGTGATATGACCCTTGTCAACTCGAAATGCCTTAACAAATTGTTCTCCCTCCTCAGTCCCCTTGCAAACGACATACACGAGCCATCTATTGTCCGTTCTGCATATTTAGCGATAGCATTTAAATCAGCTCACAATATATTGATAATATGGCAAAACAAAATAGAATATGTATCGCCAATTACTATCTACTCTCAATAGCAAAATGAAATAAAGCAGAAAAAGCAGAGCAAAATATAAGAAAGAGATAACGTATAACACCTACACTCAGTGCTAAGTCATGTGCTTGGAATGGATATTTATTTTACATACGAGGATATTTAAGTGCAGACAAGAGAAAATACATCTTGATTTTTTTATATTTGTAAATAACAAATTAAAGTCTAGTTTTTTAATTTGTTTTAGTATTACCTGAGCAGAGTTGTTGGAATTAAAGAAACAAGACAAATAAGTGATCATATTTGATATATTTCATATAATGTACTCAATTTACCTACTCCTATAAGTTGTTAGGCTGATAGTAGTGTACTAGTTTTGGGGTGGCACGTAAAAAATCCTTAATGTTATCACAAAAGTTGTGTTCCCATTTTCTCATAGAAAAGGTAAAGGTACTAACCTAGTCTGACATAGCAATTTTAACTCATTAGTTGTGGTGGGATCTACAACAGCAGAAATTGCTTTCCAATTCAACTACTTGTACAGGAGATATTGTGTCATATTAACTGTCACTCCAACGGGATCTAAAGTAGCCTCTAAAACCAACAGGCAGTGTGCAGAAAACTTCTAGCGCGTGCAAAGCTTAATTTTCATCAATTGACAGATGATGCCAATACCACCAGGAAAAGGCCAACCGAGAGCCAAATTGGAAATATATTCCCCATGTCGGTTCTGCAACAGGGGCTTGCAGCAGAACCAAAGCAGCACCCTGAGCTAACATTGCAGTCGATCTAAATTTCGCAGCTACCAAACGGCCAAACACAGGAACTGAAGCATGAAAGCTACGGTAATTAGTTCCAGGGTATGATCGAAGGCAGAAATAACGTACCCGTTCTCAGTTTTGACCTGAGACGAAGGCAGCAAATCTTCTGGATCTTGGCAGTCATCGCCGGCATCTTCGTCGTCTGATCTGCGTGATGGCCTTCGGGACGTCGGTGACCCAAAGAGCGAAGCCGCCGCCCTAGGCCTGCTGGACATGACCGGTGGAGTCGGCCTCCCAGATGTTGGTGGTGTGAACATCAGAGGGAGCATCGCTGACGCCGTCGAAGGAGTGTGCAATGATGGCGACGTGGACTTGGTTCCCCTTGCCGCCTCGCTCGACGTCGGCAGCCTCTTCGCCGTGGTGGTGGAAGGCGATCGCGAGAACCACCTTGCCGCCGCCTGCTGGAAGGCGATACCCTAACTGACCGATCTAGATTGGTTTTGCGATGGGATTAGGCAGCCGTCAAGGGGATAACGCGGCGTTTAGGCTTCAATGTGGGCCCAGGGATGGTGTGGCGCGGTAGTATGGCGCGGAAAAAATTTTCGGATCAAAAACAGGGCGCCTCACCAGTTTTCGGAAGGAAAACTTTACGAGCGCACGTACGCGTGAGAGCCAAACTGCTCGATCATTCACTGATTCGTGGGCCCAGCATCACTGGACCCACGCGTTAGAGAGCCAAACTGTTCAATCAGTACAAAAGTTTTAAAACTGCTCTTTTATTTTGGTCATTCCGGCCCCATCCGAATTTGATTGATCGATCTCTTTAAATTTAATATTTGAAAAGTTAACAACCCTGGTGAGAAGGCATGAGTAATCAGGTATGGAGAGCATATTTAGTTTGGGGAGTTTGATCCAACCCTGGTGAGAAGGCATGACATCTCGTGAAGGGTACTGCTAATCAAAAGAAAATAAAATACCTGAGCTCAAAATGATACACTAAGTCCGTACATTACATTGCATCAAATCAAAATGATACACACAAGCATCAAATCTGGAGATAAAAGCCATTGAAACACTATTTTCTAACTGTCCAGTGTAGATGTATTTGGCTTTGAGATTTTGACCATATGCTCACCTTACAACTTCCTAACTATACAATTTTTTACAGAATTTTTAAAAGAACCTACACTTGGTTATGTTCGTTTCGCATCGAATAAGACTTGAAGGACCATATGACTTGTGTCATAGTCACCTTTCAACACACATTCATGGAAATGATCCATATGAAAAATTATAAGAAATGTTTTAAGTCATTAATCCATTTGAGAAAGTTTGAATCATACAAAGTGGGTAGTGTACATTGATCATTAATCCTAGATTCACTCACATGGTTTAAGAAACTATGTTAGAGACTTGTCAAATTTGCACTACATGATACTACCACTTGTGAAAATGACAAAATGACCCAAATAAATATTAGATGGTAATATTACTAAGCTGAATCAATGCGATGACAACTTGTTCTGGCAAAATCCTACGCACCACTAAGGGTAACAGTTTCTGTAGAATTAGATGGTAATCATGAGTTTTCAAGCCAGACACCTTACATGATTTTAGGTCAACACATCTTCTTATATTAGAGGAAACCCCATCAGGCATCTTCACTCCATATAGAAATTCGCATAACATTTCCTTATCCTTCTTATCTAACTTGTACAAGGCTGGTGGCAAGATATACTTATCATTCTTAATCACAGGATGCTGATCTGGGCGTATCTGTAGATGCTCCATGTCAAGCCGGGCCTTCTCGCCGTCCTTACATTTACCAGCCAATTCAAGCAGAGTGCCTAATATGCTCTCACATATATTTTTCTCAATGTGCATGACGTCCAAATTATGCCTGATGCGCAAAGAAGACCAGTAAGGGAGCTCAAAAAAAATGCTCTTCTTCCTCCAGTTGTTCCATCTTTGGTCTTCGTCACGCTTCCTTTTTTTTGATGCATTCTTCCCAAGTATCACTTGTTCAAAACTTTGAAACTACTGAAGTACTTGTGCACCTGTCAGTGGTACTGGTGCCTCCCTGGTTTCCACCTCATTGTTGAAGCTGACCTTGTTGTTGCGCCATGGATGGTCCGAGGGCAAGAAACGTCGATGTCCCATGTAGCAGTGCTTCTTCCCATGTTTCAACCACAAATATTCAGTATCTTTGTGGCAGTATGGACATGCAAACTTTCCTTTCGTGCTCCATCCAGAAAGCATAGCATAAGCTGGGAAGTCATTAATTGTCCAAAGTAGAAGAGCATGTAATTTAAAATTCTTCCTGGTAGCAGCATCCCATGTTGGAACACCCTTTTCCCAAAGCTCCTTGAGCTCCAATATAAGGGGCCTCAAATATACATCAATATCCATTCCAGGAGATTTCGGACCAGGTATCAACATTGACAACAACCAGTTAGATTGTTTCTGACACAACCATGGAGGCAAGTTGTAAGGTATTAGCATAACAGGCCATATGGAGTATGTAACATTTTGCATCCCAAAGGGATTGAATCCATCAGAAGCAAGACCAAGCCTAATATTACGACCTTCTTTTGCAAACAATTTATATTCTTTATCCACATGCTTCCATGCAGGTGAGTCAGCAGGGTGACACATTTTTCTATCGTTGACCAATTCTTTCTTATGCCATTGCATGTCCACTGATAACTGCTTCGACATATACATTCTTTGAAGCCGAGGAATAAGAGGAAAGTAGCGTAAGATCTTCACTGGAAACCTCTTCTTTACACTAGCACCATCAGCAACCTCATTATCAGCAAGTCTCCACCTAGACTCCCCACAAACGGGACATGTCTCCAGCTTTGCGTTCTCCTTAAAAAACAACACACAATCATTCTTACATGCGTGTATCTTGATATAGTCCAAGCCTAAGTCTCGGACCACCCTTTTCACTTTATCCAAGGAGTTTGGGATACAATGGCCTTCAGGGAGAACCTTTGAGAACAGATTAAGTATGGCCTCCAATGCTGAGTTACTAATTCCGTACAAGCACTTTATCTGAAAAAGCTGCACGATAAAAGAGACCTTAGTTGCATCTTTGCATCCTGGATACAATTCCTTCTTTGCCTCCTCTAATAGTTTCAAAAATATCTCTGCATCCTTATTTGGCTCCTCACCAGCATCTATGCTTTCTCCATGTATATAGCCACTGATAATGTTTCTAATCAGAGTATTAGTGGCAGCAGGGTTATCGCTTGCATCTTCATCATCGTCTTCTCCAAAATAAGGTGTTGCGTCAGCTGTAGGTTGTGCATCTTCAGGTTCTCTTATACCAGCATTGAGATCAGGACCGACACCATGATTCACACGACCCTCAGCTGATGATGAACAAGTTGGGCCTTCCAATTCATTATTGATGAAACAATCAGCAAACCCTCTAGTAACTAAATGAAGCTGAATCTTAAACACATCTGAATGTCTTATCATGCATTGACATGTAGCACATGGGCACGCAACAGATCCACCAGCTCTTCGTGATGATGATGTGCCAAAGTTTTGAATAAAAGTCCTGAAATTCTCCTTCCACACCTCTGAATGTCGAGGCAGCCGCATCCAACTCCTATCTTCGTGTGATGCCATTAATCTGCATGCATGTTTGCGACGAGACAGATCATGATCCAGCATGCATATATAAACTATGGCTATTCGAAATTTGCAATGTCAATACATTTTTGGACACTAGTAATTATGGAACCATAACACATTGGGTTAACACATAAATGTACCAAAAAAATAGGTTAACACATACATGTACTAAATGATAACATATCAAAGTGTAGCAATTTGTGAAATAAATAGGGGATAAAACAACAAAATGAATCCAATAGTAGCACTATTCCTTCACTAAATGTTTCAGACCTAAAATTAATATCACACAAGTATGATCAATTTTCTTCCATGAATCACACAAGCTAAATAATTAAACAAGATATGTCAAGAGAAATCAGTGTGCTGTTGCTCAAATAACCAAGTATCTAATTTGACACCACAATACCTGAGAAATCGATCAGTGTGGTGTTGCTCAAATTTTGTGCCTCTGGAACTCACATGAACCTTGTCCTTAGCAACGAAACCTGCATAATTAACACATAACAAACATGAGCTTACAAAATCTAATGGCCGATCAAGCAATGGAAGAACGACAGGGAGCTAGTCTCGTTCAAAAGACTTGAGCCTCACCGGGGATTAGGCAGTCCTCACGATCGGGCAGGGCGGCACCGCGGATTCCACTCAATTGGAGTCCTTGGGGAATGGCAGGCAGGATCGAGTCGAACCTGGGCGGGGGCGAAGGTTCCTTGATCGTAGAGGAAGAAAGATCAGGTCGACGAGCGCCGCCAGGACACTTCGATCGATAGAGTGGGGCGCCTTGGGATCGATCAATGCCGAACGGGCCAGTTCGTCAATTGGGCCAGCGTGGGTAAAAGGAGTCCAAGTTCTTTTATCTTTGGTGTTATAGAAATCAAATCGCATACATATAAACAAAACAATGTGTTCTCTGGTGGTAGAGATGTTACCTTCGTTTCCAGGAGACCTAGGTTCAAACCTTGCATGCGGCATTATTTTTCCTTTTTTTTTTCTCTCTCTTTCTACTTCTATCTAATCCATCTCTACTACAAGTCCCAAAAAGGTCATCAGCCGGGTTTTCAATTTCAGATCTCTGCCCGTTTAAATTCGTGTCAAGATCGAGTTGAATTCAAGTTCAACTCAGATCCGAGTTTTTCTTGTATACAAAGTAAAACCGAATCCGCTTTAGGTATCAACAAGTCTCTCTTCCAATGGTTGTTCTGTATCTTTCCACCTAGCATTCCAGAGTTCGGATCCCATGCATCTGCCATTTTTTTGTTTTCTTATTTGATTTTTTGTCATTGTTTAACGCCTATCACTTTTCATTGATGTTAAACAATTATTTTTTATATTCAAAATTCACCAGATTTTGTGTAGTTACAGTTTGACATGTGAAGAATATGATGGTTGAAATCACAATTACAAATTATACATTGAATTATGAATTACAATTTAGCTAAAATATATAGGTTTTTACAAGATTAGTTAAAATACTTCAAGATTCATAAATCTTTATGATTTTTACAAGAAGGTCTATTTTCATTTATAGAACAAATTGAAAATATTATATTCATGAAACAAACATTTGCAACACAAATCACGGGTTGCGAAATTGCCGTTCAGAAGCAACCAACGCTAATATGGTCGCCATAGCACCTTTCTATTGCAACACACGAAGTACTAATGCAACTCATAATTGGTGTAGCAGTATTCCCAACCAATTGCAACACAAATCCTAAAAATAGGTGCAATAGCCACCTATCTATTGCCACAACGCACCAAGTAATTTGCAACCCAAATCATTGGTTGCATTATAGACGTTCAGAAGCAACCAACGATAATATGGTCGCCATAGCACCTTTCTATTGCAACAAAGAAATGCTAATGCAACTCAGATTTGGTGTAGCAGTAAATCTAAACAATTGCAACATAAATCCTAAAAATGGGTGCATTAGCGTAACCCTGTTGCAACACAAAGCAAAAATATCGCAACACAATTTATGTGTAGTAATAGGCACGCATATTACTACCAAATCACTATTTCGGTGCCATAGTACCCCCCTATTGCATCCAAATGTGTGGTGTTGCCTAAAGGTTTCGTGGTTATAGGGGGGAAATCTAGTAGTGGGCGTTTCAATCCGAAGGCTTTGCCCCCAGCGTGTCTGCCTTCGTGTTTACTCACCGGGTTCATTTTCAACCTACCTCGTCTGTGAAATCGGATAGCTTCGGGGTGATTAACTTTGTCCATGTTAATCCGGAGAATGTCCCCTCATTTGGTCAAACGAACAAGGTCGCGTCTCACTGGAAACAAAGATGGTTTTATGCAAAGTTTAGCGAAGACGCTGAGATTGTCAGCTCTATGAAGCCTCCTGAGTGGCTGATTAATGTTGAAGTTGAGCATGACGATGATTACGAAGGTTGCCTTGATTCCCTTCGCAAAATCAGGCCTCTTCTGAGTTGCAGAGACCTTATGGAGAAATATATTTCTGCAGGTATCGATCCCCTTCGACCCAACTGGGATCTTCAGTTTGCAGGGGATTCATATGCAAATGGTCTTCGTAAATACGTGCTGGATGGCGATGCTCCCTCTGTTTCCGAAGTCGAGGAATCAGCCAGGGCCATTGTTGGACCCTATATTGACAAAGAGCTTGCTGGTCGTCAAGACGCTGGTATTCCAGTTCGTTTCAACCGGTCCTTCGCAGCTCGAAATCAACCATATGAAGATTATGGTGCTCCTGTTCCGAAGCAGACAAAGCGTTCAAGAGCTTCGACTTCCGAAGATCCTGAGCCTTCGGAAAAACGCCATCGGCGGAAAGCTCCAGTTCCACCTGGTACACACCTTCGCAGGGCTGTTTTAAATGTCAATCCTATCAATTCTGCGCCTCCCCGAAGTCCTGTGGAGGGCGAAGGCTCTTTGGAGGACGATTCAGACGAGAATTCTTCGTCTGAAGAGGACCCCTTCGGTGAATTGCCTCGTTTTCGCATTTCAGAAGACGACGACCCTATTGTATTTGCTCCTCACAACGAGTATTCAGGGCATGGTCTTCCTTCGCTGGTCCCTTCAGAGATCTTCCCTAGTGCTGCTGTTTTGGAAGATGTTGACAAGGTTTTGCCTGATATCTTATTTGCTAAGGAGAGGAAGAAACTTTCCGAAGTTGATGATGAATATCTGTTTCAGGCACTTTATGCTAACCAAGTCAAGGTTAAAGCTTCTCTTCTCTCTCTTTTTTTTATTGTTTATGTTTTGATCCTTGCTTTAGATAAAGCTTTTTGTTTTTCTGACTTTTTCCTTTTTCAGGCATTTCCTGTTATAGGTGCCATCGAAGATCAGTTCTATTTTATTCGGAACCGTCTTCGTTCGACTAGACAGAAGCTTCGCGATGCGAGACGCGAACTCAGGGAGAAGACACATGAAGCAAGAGAGGTTTCGTCGCCCCTTTTCAAGGCTTGTAAAAGCTTGAGGGATTGCCTTGTTTATCTTGGGAGCGAAGTGCAAGATTTTCCTTTGCCGAACGCTTCGAATAGAGAGTTTGCTGAATGGATTTCTGCAAACTCTTCTCATGCGAAGTCTACGGCGCAAAACTTTGGTGTCATTGCTAGAGCTGCCGGTATCGAGGAGGCCTTCGCTCAGCTTAGCCTGTCTGGTGGGAGCGTTGACCCAATCTTAGATGAAGGTTTTTCTCCTTTGACGGAGCTTCCAGATCCCGTTCCTGACGAGGTGCGAAGCTCCCTTTTCAAGATGATTCCGCACTGGCATAGTGTGGGTTCTGGTCGTGTTTCAACTTTTGTTGAATCTTTTAAAAAGCCCCAAAACGCGACGGCTTCGGAAGAACCCATGGATGATGCATCCGAGGACTGATTTCGCTCTCGTTGAGAGCTTTTGTAATACGATGTATTTTATTTTAATCGATGGTGCTACTTTGACTCATTAGTGTGTTCCTTCGATTAATGTACTTAATTGACCTTTTTGGTCTTTATGCGATGTCTGAAATACCGTTTCTTTTACTATTTCATTTTCGCGTTTTTCTTCCCTTTCTTGGGAGCGCTCTTTTTTGGTCGAAGCTTTCATTTTTGGAAAGCTCTGCCAATGTGAGTAATTGCCTTTTTGCTTGCAAATTGCTCACTCTGTCCTTTTGGACGATGTCGAAGGTTATAAGATCTTCTTATTAATCCTTCGATTGACTCTCTGATTCCCATTCTTTGGGGATTTTCAGATGTTCCATTTCTGTCCTTCTTTGGACGAATATACCTTCGTGTCATAGGGATGAAAAATTTTGAACTTTTTTCAGGGAAAGAAGCTTTATTCCTCGGTCCTGCCTCGTGTTGACGGTCGTTACGGACCAATTTCGACCGTCCACTAGCTCAATAAACAAGAAGGATTGGACATTCTTTACATGCACTTTATTTAAGAATAACCTATTTCCACATGTACCTCTAGATTTTAGTGTGCAGGTGGAATAAGGGAGAAATCCAGGTGAAATCATGCCCCAAGGCGACGAATCAACACTTCTACAAAACAACGTTCGCCGCGGGAATACAACTCCAAGACAAAAGGCCAAATCTCGTCAAAGTCCAACACAACTAAGGCCAAATGCACCTGGACCAGAGAAGTAAACCCAGAGGGGGAGCCACCTGCCAAAGCCCAGCCCAGGAGGGGCCAGGCACAGGTCGGCCGACCCCCCCTGGCCAGGTCGGCCGACCTGGCAGGGTGGCCCCCTGGGCCCATCTTTCTGTGGTGGTTTGTAACCGACCTCTGGAGGTCGGTTCCCCCTGCATTAATTGCCACCGACCTCGGGAACCGCCTCAAAGTTGCCGACCTTCAAGGACTATATAAGGAGGGGTACCCCCCTCCTTCCAACACACACAATACACAAGGATCATTCCCTCCTCCTCACACTAGAGCTAGAGGCAATTCTAGGTAGTGCTAGGCTGAGTAGTGGGCTGCCCTATTGCTCCCAAAGTCTTGTGGAGAATTGGGTAGCGCTCTTGTATCCTTTTTCTCTCTCTTTGTAAGACTTGTTATTTAATCTATGGAATACAAGTATTCATATAGTTGTTATGAGGTTGCTAGTTCTATCATGATCTTGTATGCTCGTTCATCGTTCGTTCATACTCGATCATCGATTATTCTTGAACTTGCTTAATCGTTCATCGTTCGTCGCTCGTTCTTGAGCGACGAACGCTTATGCATGACTTAGTGCTAGCTTTGATCCCTTTTATCTAGTTTATGCTAGTTAGGCCAGATGTTCTCCTGTTTAGGCATCGGGCTCATTGTCCTGCAAAGGTGCTCTAGATTTATCACCCCGTCGATCCGAAGGGTTGGGGGTGCCTCGAGGGATCTAGAGTCGTGGTTAGTAACGCCGGCATGGTGCCGGGGTAGTCTATCCACCCTTGGGTATGTGCGTGTCCCACGGTTTGTAGAGGTAGGTGGCAGGAAGTGACAGCCCTGTCCATCCAAAGGAACCCTCCACGTTCGGGCACGGCATAGGAGTACGTAAATAGGCCGGAGTCGCGAGGCAGACCTTGCGTATGCCGGATCTCCCGATGTTGCCTAGGCATTAGACGCTTGCTTGTGCTTGCATGACGCTAGATGATAGGTAGAGGTTATGCACGCTATATGAATGTTGTACCTTTGGAGTAGTAGCTCGCTAGTCTAACTTAGCATTGCTTAGGATTGTCTCTCGCCTTTTATTAGAGAGAGTGGAATGCCTTCGTGTGTGTCACACTATCCTTATTATTATTAAACCTTACCCCTGCAGTGGAATGTGGTTATATCATCTATCATTTGTAACACCATGAACATAAGTACTCTTGTCAACCATGTCTTCCTTTGGGAAAATATAAATACGATACACTGGAATACTCTCGGGTGAAATGCTACAACGGGTTATCCGTCCGCTTGCGGATATTCTATTTATCATGACAAACCTTATAATTCATATCTAGTACTTGTTACTAGTTGTGGATTATTTGGTTAAATAGTGCAAGTGAACAATTCCATAACCCCCGGCGTCTCCCCGCGGTCGCGTGTTTCCCGCGTGACCGTAAGAGACGCCAACAAGCATTTCTGGCGCCGTTGCCGGGGAAGACATTGGTTAACAAGAATACAATGATTGTTCATGATTACACTTGATGTGGTTTAACCATTGCCCATGCAGGCTAACCTTGATCTGTTTTCTCTTTGATGTGAAAACAGGATAGTGTATGCGTGGATTCGACTTGCCGCAAAACTTCGTTGACAATCCCGAGTCACTTGTGAGGAAGACTCGACCTCGCGTCGTCGTCTCCCCTCAAGTACTCGCGACAAGCGAACCCGCATCTTCCGCACCACCTACGTCAAACGTCATGGCTGAAAAGACCCTTCGTGAATACTCCGCGCCCACCGTCGCCAATGTGCCCATTGGACCCAACGTCGACGTTGGTGACGCCGGACTTAACATAAGGTCCAGCCTCATCACGATGGTGCAAGCCATACCCTTTTGTGGGAAGGCTTCCGAGGACGCCAACTCTCATCTCCAACAGTTCCTAGAAATATGCAACACGTCAGGCACGGGAGAAGGCAATCAAGATGCTATCAAGCTCCGTTTGTTTCCGCTCTCCCTCCTTGGGAAAGCGAAACAATGGTTCTATGCAAACCGCGCCAATATTGACACTTGGGACAAATGTTCTACTGCGTTCCTCGCTAAGTTCTTCCCGATGGGCAAAACCAATGCTCTTCGTGGAAGAATTGCAAGCTTCCAGCAAGCAACAAATGAATCCATACCCGAGGCATGGGAAAGGCTCCAAGAATACACATCAGCCTGCCCACACCATGGGATGGAAGAATGGCTCATTCTTCAACACTTTTACAACGGGTTAACACCAACAGCCCGTGGACATATGGATGCCGCTGCTGGAGGAGCCTTCTTCTCCAAAACCGTTACTCAAGCAAAAGACCTTATAGAGAAGATGGTCTCCAATCAAGGGTGGAGTGATGATCGACTCCAATCACGCTCAAAAGGCATCCACCCTGTCAAGGAAGTGGACATGTTGTCCGCCAAACTTGACCTTCTCATGAAGCGTTTGGATGAACACACTTCAAGTGGTAGTGTTCGTGCATTGGACTCACACATGACGTGTGAGGAATGCGGGGATACGGGCCATATGGGGAAGAATTGCCCCCACACCCAAGAAGATGCGTTCTACATGAACAACAACAACGGGTATCGTCCAAACGGAGGTCAAGGATATAATCAAAATCAAAATAGAGGTAACAATTTTCCTGGTTTCTACAATAATCAGCCCTCTTTGAAAGATTTGGTTCTTGGCCAAGCTAAAATTAATGAATCAATAAACAAAAAGCTTGCTGCCAATGATAAAGTTTTAGAAAATATAAATTCACAGCTAGAAGGGTTTTCTTCCGCTTTCAAAAATCAGCTGAGTTTTAACAAAATGATAGAAACTCAAATAGCTCAGCTTGCTGCTCTCGTTCCTTCTGCTAGTTCCGAGCAGATTCCTGGGCTACCAGAATCTCTCATTGAAAAGGTTAACGTTATCACTACGAGAGGGGAAATGTTCTCTCGTAAGACTAACCATGCAGGGGAGAACAGGCAAATAGGAGAAGAACCTTCTACAATAAAAGCTGATCCAGGCTTTCCAGTAATCCCTTGTGCAATCAAGAGATTCCACTTCAAGTATGCACTGTGCGACCTTGGGGCCAGCGTGAGCATTATGCCCAAGGCAATCTTCGAGCAATTAAAGTACAAGTTCCTCACGCCAACAGCGATGCGGCTACAATTGGCCGACTCATCCTTTCGCTTTCCAATGGGGATTGTGGAAGATGTGCCGGTATCCATAAGAGGCCACACCGTCCCGGTGAACTTTGTGGTGCTGGACATGGATATTGACAAGGAAACGCCCCTCATCTTGGGACGTCCCTTCCTTAGCACCACAAAGGCCCAAATTGATGTTGGAGTCGGAGAAATCCACCTCTACATCAATGGGAAGGAGGAAAAGTTCGAGTTCCAACCCCGAAAAGAACAATGCTCGATGATCAAGATCAAGTATGGGCCAAACCCCTCAAACATCAGAGAAGTTGAAGTGACCCCAAGAAAGACGGATAGTCTCATTGCTCTTTGGAAGCAAATTGACAAACGTGAGAACCCGTCATGGTACCAACCCAAGAAGCCCGCAACAACAAGGCCGGGGTTATGGGTCGAGAAATCGACCCCTCAAATTGAGAAGCCACCAACACAACCCAAGATCAAACAAATGTGGCAAGTAAAGAAGGTGCAGCCATCTTCATCCTCTTCTCCAAGGACGGGGCCGGCACCTCAAGAATGAAACGCATGGAGAAGTCCTTGCTCGCCGGACTTAAAACGGCGAAGCCCTGGCCGACAGGATAATTGGCATTATCATTTCTTTTGATTCCTTTTTTATTTTTCTTTTTCAAACCCACCACTTGCATTTAAAAACTTTAAAATCACCCTGCATATTTTATTTCACCACAAGAAATTCTTATTTTAATCGTTTGAATTTTTTCCGCCAGCATATTTGAATTTTCATCTCGTCATGCATACAAAAATTAATCTCCAAAAAATATTTGGTTCTTCAAAACTTTTTCACTCTTTTGTGCAAGGTTTTGGAGTACCTCTGTACCACTACAATAAATTTCCCACATGTTGGAATTTTCCAACATTTTTCTCTTCTAGTTTCAATTTTTCCGAAAACCGTTTGAATTTCGAGGCATGATTTTATTTGGAAATCTTTCTGAGCAATATTTCCGAGGATTTACTGGACATAGCAACCATGGTCAACCACCATTTGGCCGTTGGGGGCTGTGGGCCAAGAGGGGAGGCAAGTGGGCCCAGAAGGGGGTCGGCCGACCCCACCAGGACAGGTCGGCCGACCTGGGGTAGCCGTTGCTGCCCCCCTGTTTTTTCCCAACGGTCACCTGGCCCCTCCAACGTTCAAAAACAGCTACATTTCGTGCTATAAATTGGAGTGACCGGCCAGTGGCTCTCTTCCCCTCACACACACTCATTTTCACTCCTCATTCACTTCATTCTCTTGCTCACAAAGGCTCTCCATTGCTCTCACTTTGTGTTTGCCTCAAAGTTCTGCAGAAAAATTTCTCTCCTAGTGTTTTCTCAGTTTGTGCTTTGTTTTTGGTTTGCTCGATTTTCCCGAGTTGCGATTTTCTTGCTCACAAGAACAACCAACGGTTTTGCCGATTGGATTTTTTCTAACATAACCCGTTCGGAGCTATTGTTCTTGTGTTCTTGCTCTCCTTGTGTGCAGCCATGACCGGTGCCAAGAAGCTGTACGGAGCGTTGAAGAGGTCCCTAAGTTCAAAATCAAGTCCAAGCTCTTCACGCCGAAGCACTCGCTCACGCCCCGCGGTCGAGCCACCGCCAAGTCCACCACATGAAGCCGAGGAAGAAGAACAAGAGGGCAACATCGAGCATCGTCTCCTCGTCGACACCGACCTTGACTTGGTGGGCGAGTACGAGACGAACGCCTACGCGCTTCTTCAAAACCGTATCTTTGCTCCTACGCGAGCATTTGACACGGGGCTGCTACAAAAGACTGGTATGGATGCTGAATTTTCTCGAGTATTCAAAGCTATAGGGTGGAAAGATTTTGCTAGTGTAGATGAGCCGGGTTCCCGCTTGCTTACACTTCAGTTTTTATGCACCCTACGAGTAGTAGATGAAGGTATTATTTTTCGGTTTTTCCGGGAAGAATACCGTTTGAAATGGAAGGACCTTAGCATGATACTCGGCTTTAACACTCGCTGCAATGTTGATATTGACAATGCCCTTCCTGATTTTTCAAAGCTTGCATTTTGGGAAAGGATCACGGGTTTTTCAACTTGTGTGCAGCCTAGAACTAATCACATCCATCACCCTACATTGCGCTTTTTGCACATGTGGATTGGCATCACTCTTTTTCCTAGAAGTGATATTAGAATTGTGCGCGAAGATGATATGAAAATTCTTTATGCTATGGTTGAAAAGATTAAGATTTCTCCTGTCCAATACTTGATTCATCATTGGTTAGAAAATTTTGGGATGATGGGACCAATTGAATGCACCTCGTTAATTACACGTATTGCTACGGGAGTGGGTGCCTTGCATGATGCTAATGTTGAATATATTTCTACGCCCCGTTTACTCATAAACGAGGATTATCTTATTCGTGGTCACACACTGAAGCATGGTCCAAACGATTCCCTCATATTTTATTTTGTCGGGTATACAAACGAGTTTCGGTTACCTAACCCGGATCTTCGCTTGTATACTTGCAAAAATCTAACCATTGAGCTCCAAGAAATGGAGAGTGCACGCAGGAGTATTTCTTCTCGCAGGAGGACGCGCAGGTCGGAGCAGCCATCAAGTTTCGAGGCACCCACACCGCAGCCCATGGCTCATGACGGCCCGGGGCATGGTCACACCGGGTATTTTCCCGGTGCATACTCAGCCCCGCCACCGCACATGGCCGGGGGCTCGGCATGGCAAACCTCGGGGCATGACCCAAGGATGTTCACTCCGCAACAACAATGGGAGGAACACTCCTCCGACTCTGGTGCGACTCAAGGTTTCCACCTTGAGCAAGCGATGAACGACCTCTCCGAGCAAATGGGAAGGCTCGAGACCACGGCAGGAGATATCGACTACACGCTGAACCAACACATCCTGCAAACCCATCAGTGGCAAGAACGCACCGACACCCAGCTCACCAACCTCACCAACATGACGGAGCGGGGACAAGCCGATCTTTCGGCTTACTTTCGCCACATGGGGTTCGATCCACGAAACCCATAAGCAAGAACAAGCTTGGGGGGGAGACACCATGCCCCCCGCTAAGGTATCATGTATCGCAACTTGTATCCTTTTTTTCTCTTTGTTTTTGCTTGTTCTTGTTTCTCATATGAAAAACAAAATAAAAATAACAAAACTAAAAAGAACAAAAATAGTTAGTATAGTTTCTTTTTATGTGCTGTAAAAATGTTTCTTTTCCTTCTATGTTGAGATGATGAATAGTTGCTCTGCCGTATTTCTCTCTTGTGCCTAGTTTATAACTTAGTACTCTCCAAGTTTTGAGTTTGTTGGCTAAAAAATACTTGCTTAGAACCTGAAACTTGTGGGTAGCATACGCTTGCACTGAACCTAAGTTGTTGTGAGAGATGATATGGTAAAAAGAGCTGATGCAATCTTGTTCCAAGTTAAGCTTGAAAACTCCGGAGATTTTGTTTTCGAAAATCATAACAATTATAAGTTCCTCAGTGATGTTAATTTCCTACCAAAGCCATATGTAGTACTTAATGAAAAACCTTACATATGCTGCTTGTCATTTCATTGAGCTTTATCAAAATTGTGTGACCCTAGTGAGATGCTCTCCATACTCTCATGATCAAGATCACGTACACATTCCACCTCATATGCTAAACTTCTACACCGGAAGTTAGCAACATGTCATACCATCCACCAAAATAAAGACACTCCTCACAATTTATCACCTCTCTTGAAATATCAAAATTAGGCATGGCTATGCAAAAGAAAGAAAGAAAATAAAGCTCACAGAAGATGAGCATGAAAAGAACAAGAAAATTTATCTGCTCTCATTTTGAGCATGGAAAAAGAAAGAAGAAAAGATAGCCATGCCCCAAAATATAAAATAAAGAGAGGTGAACAAAAAGAGGAGTAGTCACTTACACCACCATCCACATATACACACTTGCACATCTTGATCTTTGATTGTATGGCTTGCTATCTCCGCGGATCCACTCTTTTGGTTTTGCAAAATATGAATGCAAGTATGCCTCTCTTCATATCCTACCTTGAGCTCCACGAAAAGCCTATTAGATGTAGGATGAGGCAACACACATGCCTTGGTGAGGAATGAAAACATGCACCACTTGAGCGACTCGAGAGTATCACTTGAGGAACTTGGTTTTATTTTTGAAAATCCTTTTGAAAACCTCCGGAGAATAAAAGCAAGACAAGGAATGAGAAAACAAATGCTCGTACACCGTTCTCTCTCTCAACCGCCCAAGGTGAAGTATAAAGCAAAAGCCCCATAAGGACTAAGGGACAAAGGTGAGTTACCTTGGCCAACTTATTCAACTCAAGGATGAGTATCTTTGTTATACACTTGGTACCTTTGAGAAGTAGGCATTGTAGCAACTCCTGATCAACAACCTAAAGTCCTACTTCTTGCTCGGGACGAGCAAGGGGTAAGCTTGGGGGAGTTGTTGACGGTCGTTACGGACCAATTTCGACCGTCCACTAGCTCAATAAACAAGAAGGATTGGACATTCTTTACATGCACTTTATTTAAGAATAACCTATTTCCACATGTACCTCTAGATTTTAGTGTGCAGGTGGAATAAGGGAGAAATCCAGGTGAAATCATGCCCCAAGGCGACGAATCAACACTTCTACAAAACAACGTTCGCCGCGGGAATACAACTCCAAGACAAAAGGCCAAATCTCGTCAAAGTCCAACACAACTAAGGCCAAATGCACCTGGACCAGAGAAGTAAACCCAGAGGGGGAGCCACCTGCCAAAGCCCAGCCCAGGAGGGGCCAGGCACAGGTCGGCCGACCCCCCCTGGCCAGGTCGGCCGACCTGGCAGGGTGGCCCCCTGGGCCCATCTTTCTGTGGCGGTTTGTAACCGACCTCTGGAGGTCGGTTCCCCCTGCATTAATTGCCACCGACCTCGGGAACCGCCTCAAAGTTGCCGACCTTCAAGGACTATATAAGGAGGGGTACCCCCCTCCTTCCAACACACACAATACACAAGGATCATTCCCTCCTCCTCACACTAGAGCTAGAGGCAATTCTAGGTAGTGCTAGGCTGAGTAGTGGGCTGCCCTATTGCTCCCAAAGTCTTGTGGAGAATTGGGTAGTGCTCTTGTATCCTTTTTCTCTCTCTTTGTAAGACTTGTTATTTAATCTATGGAATACAAGTATTCATATAGTTGTTATGAGCTTGCTAGTTCTATCATGATCTTGTATGCTCGTTCATCGTTCGTTCTTCGTTCGTTCATACTCGATCATCGATTATTCTTGAACTTGCTTAATCGTTCATCGTTCGTCGCTCGTTCTTGAGCGACGAACGCTTATGCATGACTTAGTGCTAGCTTTGATCCCTTTTATCTAGTTTATGCTAGTTAGGCCAGATGTTCTCCTGTTTAGGCATCGGGCTCATTGTCCTGCAAAGGTGCTCTAGATTTATCACCCCGTCGATCCGAAGGGTTGGGGGTGCCTCGAGGGATCTAGAGTCGTGGTTAGTAACGCCGGCATGGTGCCGGGGTAGTCTATCCACCCTTGGGTATGTGCGTGTCCCACGGTTTGTAGAGGTAGGTGGCAGGAAGTGACAGCCCTGTCCATCCAAAGGAACCCTCCACGTTCGGGCACGGCATAGGAGTACGTAAATAGGCCGGAGTCGCGAGGCAGACCTTGCGTATGCCGGATCTCCCGATGTTGCCTAGGCATTAGACGCTTGCTTGTGCTTGCATGACGCTAGATGATAGGTAGAGGTTATGCACGCTATATGAATGTTGTACCTTTGGAGTAGTAGCTCGCTAGTCTAACTTAGCATTGCTTAGGATTGTCTCTCGCCTTTTATTAGAGAGAGTGGAATGCCTTCGTGTGTGTCACACTATCCTTATTATTATTAAACCTTACCCCTGCAGTGGAATGTGGTTATATCATCTATCATTTGTAACACCATGAACATAAGTACTCTTGTCAACCATGTCTTCCTTTGGGAAAATATAAATACGATACCCTGGAATACTCTCGGGTGAAATGCTACAACGGGTTATCCGTCCGCTTGCGGATATTCTATTTATCATGACAAACCTTATAATTCATATCTAGTACTTGTTACTAGTTGTGGATTATTTGGTTAAATAGTGCAAGTGAACAATTCCATAACCCCCGGCGTCTCCCCGCGGTCGCGTGTTTCCCGCGTGACCGTAAGAGACGCCAACACCTCGTTAAAAACCTTGCGCCCTGCGAAGGGTTTCCCTATGCAAGGAAAAGAGTACAGGCCGGCTTGTCTTTTACACATAGTACTTTTTCAATTTTTCTATATTCCAGGTATGGCTTACTTCTTCTCCTTCGGAAGTCAGTAGCCTGAAAGCCCTTTCATTGATAGTTGCCTTCGCTATGAACGGTCCTTCCCATTTGCTCTGCAACTTTCCTACAGTTCCTTCGTTTGGCTTTCGCCGAAGCACCAGGTCTCCATCCTTTATCCCCTTCGCTTTCACATTTTTGTTCTTCCATTTCTTGGTTTCTTCTTCATATTTCTGTAGGTTGAGTACTGCTTCGTTGCGAAGTTCCTCCAGATTTTCTTTTGATGTTAGAGATGCTTCGTCAGAATTTTCTGCTAGGCTTCACAAAGATTTGTTTTCCATTTCTACTGGTGTCATCGCCTCCTCTCCGAAGAGTAACTTGAAAGGGCTGAAACCAGTTGATCTTGATCGCGTAGTTCTTAATGACCATAGAACTGAATGGAGCTCTTCCGGCCATTTTCCTTTTTTGATGTTGAGAAGCCTTTTTTCCACTGCCAAAAATATTCTTTTGTTTGCACTTTTGACTACTCCATTTGATTGGGGGTGGTATAAGGATGCGAAGCGAAGGTTTATTCCCATCGATTCGCAGAAGTCAATGAACAGCTGACTATCGAATTGTTTTCCATTGTCTACCACTAGCTTCTTCGGGACTCCGTATCTGCAAATTATGGCCTGCCATACAAATTTTTTTATGTTCTCAGATGTGATTGAAGCTACTGCCCTGAACTCGATCCACTTCGAGAAATAGTCCATTGCGACGAAGGTGTATTGTAGGTTCCCAGGTGCAGCTGGTAATTTACCAACTATATCGATGCCCCATTGGTAAAAAGGTCACATGGGTTGCATTAGCTGTACTTCTGCCGCTAGGCTTCGCTGATGTCTAGCAAAGAACTGGCATTCATTGCACTTCCTTACTATTTCTTCTGCGTTTTTTGCTGCTGTTGGCCAATAAAAACGCATTCTGTAGACCTTCGCTACCAGGGGCCTTGATGCAATGTGTGATCCGCACATGCCCAAGTGGATGTCTTGTAGCATTTGTCTGCCATCTTCTGGTAAAATGCACCGTAGCCATGCTTGACAGACTCCTCTTTTGTAAAGTTGTCCTTCGATCAGCTTATAGTTTCTTGCTTTTTGTGCTATTCTCTTCGCTTCGACTTCGTCTTGGGCTTCGTATTGATTGTTTAAGTGAGCTATTATCGGAGCCCTCCAATCCTCCCATAACTGAAAGAGGTGATGAACCTTTCTTCTGGATTCTTCGGCTGTTGATCCATCCAAGATTTCAAAGAAAACGTCTGGAGGGAGGCCTGCGCTAGTGCATCTGCTTCTTTGTTTAAATTTTTTTTTAAACTCTTGACAGTGAAGCCTTTGAAATATTTTTGCATTTTGGTCACCGCCTTGTGATACCTGATAAGCTCTGGGTCTCTCGCCTGATAATTATTTTCTACTTGATTTGCTACGACTTCAGAGTCTGTACTAATGAGGACTCTTCTTGCACCTAGAGCCTTCGCTTTGCGAAGCCCGAGCAGCACTCCTTCGTATTCTGCTATGTTGTTAGTTCAGTGGAATTCTAGCTTGGCAGCATATCTCAGTTTGATCCCTGATGGTGAATTTATTATTACTGATGCTTCGGCACCTTTAGCACCCCATGCTCCATCAGTGAATATCGTCCATAATGACTGTGTCATTGCTATGGATGCTTCGGGTGTTGCAGGGGTCCATTCGGCTATGAAGTCTGCCATAGTGGCTGCCTTGATAGCTGTTCTTGCTCTGAATTCAATATCGAAGGGTGCTAGCTCTGCCGACCATTTACCAATTCGCCCTATTGCTTCTTTGCTTCGCAAGGTATCACGAAGTGGAAAAGAAGTTGGTATTATTATTTTTCTGTCATTGAAGTAATGTTTAAATTTTCTTGAAGACATGACCACTGTGTATGCAATTTTCTCTATCTCTGAATATAGTACCTTTGCTCCTGATAAGGCTTCGGACACGAAGTACACCGGCCTTTGGCTTTTATCTTCGATGATTTCATGAACCAGTGCTGCACTTACTGCTGTTGATGAGGCCGCAATATATAAGAATAGATCTTCGCCCTGTTTTGGGCTAGATAAGGTAGTGAGTTCAGTGAGGGCGTTCTTGATATTGTCGAAGGCTTCTTGTTGTTCATTTCTCCATTGGAATTTTTCCTTTGCTCGAAGTGCTTTGAAGATGGGGCCGCTTCACTCTGCTAATTTCAGGATGAATCTGCTTAAGGAGTTCAACCTTCCTGCTAGCCTTTGGACATCCTTCAGACACTTGAGGGTGCCAAACCCTGAACGGCTTCGATTTTTTTCTTGTTTGCCTCTATGCCTCGCTGTGATGCCATGAAGCCTAACACATTTCCAGCTTCTACTGCGAAAACACACTTCGCTGGGTTAAGCTTGAGATTATGTTTCCTCAAATTTCTAAAGGTTTCATCCAAATCTTTTAAGTGGTCAGCCCTTTCAACTGTCTTTATGACTATGTCATCCACATAAGCTTCGGCGTTTCTTCCCAGTTGTTCTTCGAAGATCTTTTTAACCAGTCTCGCAAATGTCGCCCCTGCGTTGAGAAGGCCGAATGGTATTATGATGAAACAGAATGTTCCATCGTGTGTGATAAAAGCTGTTTTCTCTTCATCTTCCTTTGACATGTGTATCTGATGATATCCTGAGTAAGCGTCCAAGAAGCTTAGCAATTGACACCCAGCTACCGAGTCTGTTATTGTGTCAATGCGGTCCAGAGGGAAGTTATCCTTCGGGCAAGCCTTGTTTAACCTTGTGAAATCGATGCACATTCTCCATTCTCCTGTTTTCTTTTTTACCAGGACAACGTTTGAGAGCCAACTTGAATTGATTGTTTGCCTTATTACTTCGGGTTTTAGCATTTTGTTGACTTTGACCTTAGCGGCGGCTTTCTTCTCATCAGACACCTTTCTGATTTTGTCTACGAAGGGTCTTATTCTTGGGTTTGCCTTTAACTCGTGTTGTATTATTTCTCTTTTGATTCCCGTGATGTCTTGAGGTGACCATGCGAAGACGTCAGCGTTGTCTTTTAGGAATCTGATCAACTGTTCTCTCTCATTTGGGGAGAGGTTTTTGCCTATCTTTACTGTCCTTTCAGTCTTTTTGGGCCATAGAATGACTTCCTCTACTTCACTCGAAGGTTCTAATTTTGCTTGTTCACCCTTCACTTGATTGTTTTCCTGATCATCATTCTTGACTGCTTCTTTACTAGCTTTGCTTGCTTGTTGTCTTATTGGATTGTAATATATATTTATGATACCCAACTCCCAAGGGATTTTCATTGTCAGGTAGTTATGATGGACTGCCGCTCCGAACGCCGTCAAGAACTGTCTTCCAAGAACGGCATTGTACTGACTTTCCAAATCCATAATTAGGAAATCTGTTTCTTGAGTTGTTGTTTTTTCTCCGTCTTCGAAGGTTATCTTCATTCTTTTGGTTCCTATTGAGCATGTTTCTTCTTCGCCGAAGGCCTTCAACACCGATTTGTTTGTATATCCGTCAATCTTCATGCGTCTTAGAGTGTCCTTGAAGATTATGTTTGTCGGGCTTCCATTGTCGATCAGGATTCTGTGTACCAGGAATCCTTCGATGTCTGTTTTTATATCACAAAGGCATCTGTGTGCGGGTAGTCGGTGACTTTGATGTCTTCCGATGTGAATCTGATAACTGATTGCTTCCATCCTGGCTGTTCTGTTCTTGCCCTCGCATTCTTTGCTGGGTGATGATCTTGTCTCCTTTTCATCGTGGGTTCGGCCCACGGTCGGCGCCAAATGTTGGGGTATCGAAGGTCCCGGTTGGACTCAGCGAAGCCCTCCAACAGGTTATGTGAATGTGACCGGTCCTTGCGAAGCCCTCCGCGCGTCTTGGCGTCTGAAGATCTCCCTCGCGAAGCCCTTCTGACTCCTTGTCGATCTTGGGCCTCTTGGCGAAGCCCTCCTGAAGTGTTAGCGTCCTTGGAATTAGGTTCTCCTGTCTATGCTGTTCAATTGGTCTTCCGTTATGTGTGGTAGCGAAGCCCTTCGTCGTCCACGGTGCCGGGCGAAGGGGTGCGAGATGACAATCAGAAGCGGACAGAATAAATGAAGTGCTCTTGGCTTGGGGCCCGAAAATCAGATGTCATTACAGGATCTCCTCCCTCCATATTTATAGGGGAGGAGAGATCGTTATTACAGTTGTGCCATTAGCCAATTCTGTTACACCTCTCCGCCTAAGGCTTTATAGTTAGCTTCGCTTAGTTGTTACTTAGAGCCCCTTCGCCTTTCCTCGTTGCCCTTCGCTTAGCCTCGTTGCCCTTCGCGTCTTGTTCTCACCCCTTCGCTTGTCGGGTACTTGTTGCTGGACCCCCAACATAAAGTTTTTTATGTGGCTCTAAAAACCCCAAAATACCTTCTCTCTTTGTTGTTTGTCAGAAGAACAGTGATTAAGGTCATAGTAGCATGACCTTGAATTTGAACTTAAGTTATTTCATAGGGCATTGCAATATCATAACATAGAAGGCACATCAGGTGAATTATCAAACGATGGAACGAGTAACAAAAAATTGTCTGCATTAAACATGCACAATCATTGTGAAATATCTTGACCCAGATAATCTCTTACATAAGTCCATGCATTCTGTTGTGGCAAACTGTATCACACACCTGCAAAGGCTCAAAAAAAGGAACCAAATGTTACCCACCTTGAGTCCTTAACTACAAAGAAATAAATATTCTATGAAACAAAGATTCAAATAAAAGTCACAGCGCACAAGGCAGCAAGCAGGACAACTGTGGGCATTGTCGGCTGTGACAGTCAGGCGGGGGCAATCTACGCGGAGCAGAAACATACTATGAGCATTGTCAGCTGTGGGGAAGAATGGCAATGGTGTTGGTGAATCCTAAATCCCACGGCGGCACCAGTGCAAGGGTGCATCGCAAGCAAGGGGAGCAGGATTGGGAAGGACCAAAGTAGATAAAGGATCACAACTGATGCAGACACAACTGCGGGAACGGACGGTTGGATCAAGGCCAAGCGACCTAATATGACGGCCAAAACAATCACTACAGGAAAGTTATACAAGCATAAATATGAGATGCCAAAACAAGAATAACAACGATACACAAAGGTGTACGAACTACTAATTGAAATTTGGGTCAGTTTGCTTCATATAAAATTGAGGTGAACAGATTTAGAAATATTAATGGAATAGAATCTATTTGGTCAAATATCAACCTAGAACATGCTATTCTTACATCCCCACAACCATACTGTATCTTTCATGTGCTATTGCCAACCAACGGTCATCAATGCTACCTCATCGTAATTATTCAAACATACAATTTGTATGAGCTCTGATCCTTACAATGAACAGTTAGCCATTTGTTCCAGACATAAATAGCCAGATTTTGCAAGTGTCATGTCACTACTTACTATAAAGTTAAGAAAACCTAATAGTAAGCTGTAGAAACATTAAATGTTCCATTGATGATGATAAAGTAAATACAATACTCACGGAGGGTTCGTCGTCTAATAAAGGAGACAAATAAGAGTTTTTACCAAGCAAAAAAAAAGCATGATCATAGGAACATCAGCCATATAATTTGACTCTTCAGAGATAATTAGAAAATTTAGTTAGCAATGCAAGCTATACCTTCAGAGAAACTTGTGCACCAATGTTTAACTCTGTAATATGTGCAATACGGAAAAGGCACAAAACAAATAAAAGAAAGGTAAAGGGTTCTCAATATCCAGTCTCGAATTCGTATGTGGCTTAAGGCATCTTAACTACGGAGCCAAGATTGCAGAAAATACCGGACATTTGTTAATAAAACTCATATGCAGTTTCTTCATAATGCTCTGTAAATTCTCATTGAGAAATCCTTCTATTGCAATTATTGTTTTCTAATTAGCCTATTTCTAAAGAAAAAATAAATTGAGAAAGCTATTCGAAAACAAAGAGTAATTGAACTCATGTTTGATTGCACCTTGTAATACTGACCAATGGCTTGTTTCCTTCCACCGGCAGAACCAAACTATCATGGTAATGGGTTTGCATCAGATCAGAACCAAATTTCATGTTTCTGTGATTTCCAATACCTGAAATGCTCAGGAAATAAAATTTTAAGTTTAAAAATGAAAATTGAACTGTCAGGTGTAAGATAGATTTAGAATAAATATAAATTTTGCAAACATTATACCTTCAGGATTGCAGAGTTTTGATTTTATTTCTTTTAATGTATCTATCTCTATCTTTAAGTTTGTGACCTTGTAGCATTCATCACCGTTTATCACAACATCAACATTTTTTTGACTGAACAGTAGGTAGCCCCCTACTAATTTTTATAAATTTTCAAAAGTTTATATACATGGTACAAGGCCATAGGCCCAATAAAGACCCTAACTGAAAAAAAAACCTAATGTACATTACATAACCAATTATCCAACAAAATTTTCACTGCAGGCTAGTGTGCCCAAAAACAATTTGTACAACCAAATCATTCAACTGAAAAACAAGAAATTTTTAGCCTAATTCAACTGAATGAGGAAGGATCACCAAGAGTAGCGGCGGTCGTTATCTATACAATGCTTTGTTTTCTCTTCCCCTTTATCTTTTCTTGATTAAATAATGATAAAAGGTTACTGATAACAGATAGATGACGAACTGCAACTAAAAGTTAACTTTCAATTATGACTTTCAGGATTGAACTATGTAAAATGAGCATTGGTCTGAAACCCAAAGCATACAACATAAACAAGTCTCTCTGCAGCAAATTGAGGTCAGTAACATTCCAGAAAACAATACCAGACATTCATAAATAAGACTCAAATGCAGTTTCATCACAGTACTCGAGAATATTTTTCTAATTAGCCTATTACGGAAGCAAAAGTAAGTAAACTGAGAAGAGGAAAGGTTACCATTAAAACAGCGAACGATCAGTCCAGTTACATCGTCTCCTGCAGTCTCAATCGCAAAGCATAAAAGACACATTTAGCTATTCGATAATACAGATTAAACCCATAAAGGACTCTGTAATTGAGATGCATTTCGCCACATAAGAATTCTAGTCTGGATATTGAGAACCCTTATTGTTTGAAAATACAGATTAATTCAACAGGGGTTTGAGTGCACCTTGTAACATGACTAAACAATGACTCCTTGACTTCCACCAGCAGAACCCAAGTTTACGTTGGTGGACTTGCATCAGATCTTGCTGATGTGATTGGAAAATGATCTTGCTTCATCCATCATCTCATAATCTACCTTCTATAAACAGTCAGTGCTCGTGATGAATACCTTCAATTCTCAGGAAATGTCAGGGGTAAGCTGTACAATAAACATAATATTTGCAAACTACCTGCAGGATTGCAGAGCCAACGTTGAGGTAAAGAATTGCAGAGTTTATTTTTTTTATTTTATCATCATGACCTGGATTGCAGAGATCATGGCATCCGTCACCAAACCATCACAACATCTAAGTACATATAATAAACATATAATATGTGACCTGACAAATGTATCGATCCAAAAATATAACAGTTAGAACCACACAATTCAACAAAACAGAGCAATCTGCGAAAATAATATGTCAAGTTCATTCAGCAAACAGGATGGATACATGTATCAACATTGCAGTTAGGAGACGGATACATAAAGCATCACAATCCACTTGTGCAAAACCAAATTAGAATGAGTACAAGATTACCAGCGCCAATATCATTACTAAACAACTGTTTGGAGAAGGATGCCTAGACTTTATTTAATTTCAAAAGCATCCGGCAGAGAGATCATCTAGATGTGCACAGAAAGCTAGTACAAGGTAGCAGAAATAATTAAGATATACTAATAATGTCAACTGAATGACCGTCATCTTACACCAATATATCACCTATTTTTCAATTGTTAAATGGATAATCTCCACTTCTGGTGCTGCTTAGCAAGAAAGATAATCAGCATGAAGAAAAAAGTCACCCGAATAGCAGACCACTTCTGATGCAAGCTCTAGCAGCAACAAACTTTAGCATCTCCCATGCGAAATCCTAATCATGGGAGCAACAAACTTTAGCATCTCCCATGTGAAATCCTGAATATGGACTATATGAATATAGCCTTATTTTAATTAGAAATGTTCCAAACTGCTGTACAACCCAGAACCGGAATTGAGAATCCCTGAACACTTAGTGTAAAGAAATATCTATTAACGGTGGTATATCATCACATCTTCGTATATGCATTGCCAAAGAAGTTGTCAACTCATATTTAACTGAAAACAGAAATGAGAAAAATATACAGGATAATAGAAATTTTAAAGTTGAAGTATCTTGTAAACAAAGAGCTATCTATACATCTTCAAACACGGCAAGATTTTAAAAAAATTGCTACGTGCAATGGGGATGGAGCAAGAGAGTTTTAATAGCTAACAAAATATTATTAGCATAAAGCCTAATCCCAATAAATCGTGTTAATGCTCCAACATTCAACTAATAATGCAGCTATGCAATAAAGATATTGATGGAAAAGGAAGAAATTGATGCACTAAACAGCGGTAACAACAAAAAAAAAAAAGGTGCCTTCATGCAGCTGGCCATGATCATCAAAGAGCAAGCTAGCAATAACGATTCGTAACATGATAGTATAGGCCACATAATAAGAGAGTATACATTACATTCTTGACAAAAGGAAGGGGACCGTGTTGCAATGGCAATAGTACCTTAACTCTGAAGAGTGAGGGGCCTAGCAGAGAGGCATGGAGGATGCCGCTGCCCATGAATTAGCTAGTGACGGCCCACGGCACACGAAGATCTTTCCGCCTCATGTCGAGGTCCTCTGGCTGGTACCCTCTGCCATGATCAGTCCTCACCTGTACCATAACGTAGCGCTAGGTACTCGAAAAGGAGATCAAATTTTCAGCGTCTGCTGTTACCAATCTAGAAGATAAGATTCTGAAGAGGGGCCAAGAAGAAGGACAACCAATCAGAGGAGCAGCAGAGACAGGATGTGCTTGTTAGCAGGGCGGAGCTCAAGCTCCGCTGCAGTGCTGGTGGTGGAGCTCAAAGACCAGGCGATCTAGGGTCTTGGGTGGAGGTTCTACAGGAAAAGGAACAGTAGAAGCTATACACAAACTATCCCAAGGACACAGCTAGATGGTAGTATAATCATGCAATTGAATTCACCTGCTCTATCACAAACTAAATTTTTGACCATACTAACGTCTGTTGTGAACTGCCCCTATAGTGCAGTGATACCAGTTCAGGGGTATTTTGTCTCCATTTTCTTGAAAAAAGTTATCATACTCATTTATCCATCAAAATATGTTTGCAAGTATCCTTACGAATCAAAATGTTAGTTTGGACTACAAAGATCCTCCAGCTTCCCAACTATATATAGTTAAGCATCCGGGTAAAATCAACTACTTACACCTATATTTACGATTAAATCATCAACACAAAATATCAATCTTAAACCCAAAGATCATCCAAAAGGATGGGATCTTACCTAGAGACCTTGATTTTTCCTCCCCCATTCAGTTCCTTCCTCCATCCTTTCTACTTGTTTTTCCCCTTCCTGGGCATGAGCATTGCACAGCAATAAAATCATCAACAGGGTGTGCCTCCATACAGGAGGACATGATCCTTAGAGAGCGCAGGCTTGCAATACAATTACACCTGATAAATGATAGAGTTCTTTCAAAAATTTAGTAGCGAGAATTGAACCGCATCTCCGTAACTATTAATAGAGCAAGGCATACCACGGAAATGAACAATTTCATAAAAAAAGCAATGAAAGGGTCTGTGTAACACCCTGATTTTCAGATTTTGGAATAGTCTAAAAATTGCATAGAATTAAATAGGATGTTATCATTTTATTATGCAAAAGCTTTATTTTCTAAATTAAATCAATTAATATAGGTTATATAATTTGATTGTTGCATTCATGCTGGGTAGATTTGCACAAGGTTTTTCTTTGTGTGAAAAATATATTTAAAATTCGATAGAAATTTGTTTACAGTAGAAGGCAAGAAAAGTTTAAATCTGAACTCGTTTTGTCTCCGGACCTGGCTTGTATTTTCCCCTGACGTTAAGTATCATAACCTGTGCCGCCTCCGATCAAGATACGCACGCACAAAACTAGTTTTCTCCTCTCCCCTATATAAACTAGTTAAAACCCTATCTCGTATCGTTTAATCCTGCCCGTGCAAACATAATGCCGCCGTCGTTCTGGGCAACAAGGAGTTCACGTAGCCGATCCTCGATCGCCGCCGTCTCGCCGATCCGGCAACCCCGTCCCTGATGCTTCCGGCAACCTGCAACCAGACGAACGCCAAAGGGCCCACGCTGTAGCCTGGTCTTCGAAGGACGCCGACGATGGTCAGCCGCCGTCACCGTCGCAAGTCCCCACCGAGCCAGCAGTTAATATCCTTGCGAAGCCCTTGGTGAGAAAACGATCCTATCTTTTCGGTGCTTCGGATTCCGTCAAGTTCTGTAGAGCATCGTAGTGTCGAGAGATTCAGCTGGCGAGCCTGCTGTTGCATCCATGGCATCGCGTCGCTGCCGTAGGTAGTTGCCGCTGCAGCTTAATTATTTTCTTGCTGGTTAACATCTCGTTCAGTGGCTAGTGCATAGCTTCGACTTGTGTAGATCGCTGGTAGTTCTTCTGTACGTTAGATCAGATAAGTTTGCATGCTCCTGCGCGCTGTATACGCCGTATTTTATATGCTCTTACATCAGCATGATGGAAGCCCGGCGTGATAGTCTTGTATTTCAGTTTAATCAAATCCTGTTAGTCACGTATACAATGACAGTTTTTCAGTAAAACCCCTGCAGCTTGTAAACCTTATAACTTTTCCGTACGAATTCCGATTTACTCGATTCTTGCACCCACACGATCATCATGACGTAGGCTTTCCGTTGATATGTTTTGTTTTGTCATGAATGTACTGTTCGAACTGTTTTCTTAGTCTTGCTTGTTGCTTGTTTGTCGGTACTATTGCGCGGACAGAATCGATTCAAGAGCCGTCGTTCAATCTTCAGGACCAAGAATTCCAAGAGCTGTTTGAGCAGCAACTCCAGGAAGGCAAGTGCCCTTGATGCATACTGATCCCTTTTAGGATGTGTCGTTTATAAAATTGCATGCTTGAGTCATAATATGAATCCTATGTTATTGGTTTACTAGCTTTTTCCATATTATTCCTTGAAGCCTTTGTTCGGGTAGCATGTCTATGGTTTGGGTAGAATCTTGCTAGTGCTGATTGGGAACCGGTTAATTAATTTGACTAATGCTCTACTTAATTCACTGGGTTCGTAATTGTTTAGCAACACATGGAGCTTAGGGAATCTGGACAGGCTGGTTTGTTTGGTATGGTGCCGTCGTGCACGAGATTTCGGTTTGTGTTGGTGCCTGTGCTAGATTCTAAGGACCGGTTCGTGGACATGTAACCCGGCTAAACAGCGCAACCACGTGGCTTAAATGGGTGCGGCTTAGCTAATTAAATAGTTGTCTCTTATTTACTGTGGCACCATTCGGTTGTTGTTGTGGCGCAAATGGGGGCTATGCATTGGAGGGAAAATAGACTCCCGTGTTTTAGCGAATCCTAGCGGGTGTTTACAGGGTATGAGGCGCTATTGAAAGGCTTTTCAATGTTTACCTGGCTTGACACCACGGAAGTGTAAAGCAAAACGGAATGACATTGACTCGTGGTGAATGTGTGCAAACCTTGCAAGGATAAAAACTGTCATGACAGCCGTGCTCACGGTCAAGAGCGAGCTTGGACTTCTTCGCGATTAGTGGGATGGTTGGTTGGTTTGGTTTTGGTAGCCAAGTGGTGGGAACTTGGTGAGTTGGTAGTCGGATTGGTAATCCGATGAGCTTATCCTTGATGTTACTATTGTTGGAGCTTGGAGTTTACACCTAGTAAATAGGTTGCTTTTATAAATGTGTCTTGTTGCATTAGTGCAGTAAACCATGTGTCAGTTTTTCTTGATATTTGCCATCATGTCATAATTTTTCCTACACTTGCGGAGTACGACATGTACTCACATTTGCTATTCCCCCTCTTTGTTTGGATAAACAATGGCTGCTCAGACAACGGAGGTGAAGTGGACTACAACGACGATGACTTCGATCCGGATGCTTCTTACTAGGCTGGTGTTTCCCCCGGACAACGCCTGTGGAAGATGGGATAGTCGCTCCGCTAGTTTATTATTCGCTACTCTGTTATTTCTATTTTAGACCATGAGTCACTATGTAATAAATGTTTATTCGTTAACCTGGCACTGTAATAATGGTATTTCACTATTTTGTCGCTGCATGTATGAATAACTGATCCTGGCATACATGTGGTGTGCATTCGGTTGTCTCCTTGAAACCGGGTGTGACAAAGTGGTATCAAAGCCAAGGTTGTCCGTAGGACGCGAGCCTAGTTAGAAACGGCCGTTATTAAGGTTATTTTAACTTATCAAATCTATTTTCACAGAAAATCCTATTTACTTTTAATTTGTCCGACAACCACTTGCTTTGTATATTTATCTGTTGGTTTATTTATTTGTGAAAATTGCTGTCTTCTTTCCTATTCTTTTTCTGCATCTTATCAGACTTATAAAATGGTTATTTCATTTATTCTCTTTTGTTTATTTGAAACCACTGCTTAACCGTAAGCCCTTTTTGTTGTTTACTTAATTTTTCTTTCAAAACGGTTGCTTATTCTTCTCTTATTCAAAAAGTAAGATGGCACACACTAATTAAGTAGCACACAACAGCATAGGAGGTGGTGTTTCAAGGCGTCAACTTGCACGAAGAATCCATGAGAGCAACAATGAGAAACCGAAGGCCCGTTCATCGTTCGCCAACTCCAAGTGATTCAAAACCGTTTGAAGAAGATCATTCCAAAGGCTTAGGCATCACCAAGTTAGAGTAGAAAAATTAAGCTTTAGCTTCGAATTAGCATCGAGTCTGTTGCTTTGGTCTGTGTGGTGTGGTGAATTGTTTATTCGTGCATGTGTGCTAAATTTGTTTATACCAGAGTGAATTAGTCTTTTGTTTTCTCTGTTTATTGCTTGGTGTGTGCTGATGTGAGCTTGGAATGCTTCGGCAAATATCCACATACACATCTGTGACTTTATTTCTATATATCAATCCATCGGCTAGTTAATTCACTGATGCATATAGCTGGGCCGAAGTCTAATTATCTTAGTTTCTGTTTCTATCTACCTTTGTCAGGCAAACCCAATTTTGTTTTCAATCTATCTGTATCCAGGCTATATAGTGCAGCGTACATATTTTCTTACCTGAATACTGTATGCCGATCCTTTTTACTACTTGCCTATCTACCGACACCTTGTCCTGCTTAGCTCATATCTCTTTCCGATAATCTATCTACCATCATATCTTGTTTACCAGTCCGTACCAATCTGTTGAATCTTTCCTAAATCCTTGGAACTGCTATTTTTTTTTCAGATGCAACAGATGGTTGTTTTTAGAGTCTTATTTTCGAAAATTATTTTGAAAACCTTATCCCTATTTTTTTATCTTTAATAAATTATTTCTCTCAACTTGTCTACTCTTGCTCTATTTGAAAATTTTATTCTACCACTTTCCTATGTTAATCAAGCCAAAACTTACTACTTGGAGAATGTCCATGTCTGATCTTAATTACCTTATAGTACGTTGCTGTTTGATGGTGGTGTGCATTTGCAGACTTGGATCTTTGTTTGAGTGTTCATGTGTGGAGAAGAATGTCTTCACAAACACATATATAATATTATAATATAGTTAATATTAGTTTAGATGGATTATATTTAATTCTATCAGATCTTGTCTTCTCGGTCTTTCTCTATTTCCATCCCGGCCATGATTCAACTTTCAAGACTAGCTGGTGTGAGCAGCCAATTCCTTCGACCAAAGTATGCTTCAAGAAGGTGCCTACAAAGATCAGAAGGAACCACGGAAGGGAAAAATCTCCGACAATGCCTAGCTACCAAATCATTTCTTGCTAGCCACCGAATCTCGGGGTGAGATTCCTTTTAAGGGGGGTAGATTTGTAACACCCTGATTTTCAGATTTTGGAATAGTCTAAAAATTGCATAGAATTAAATAGGATGTTATCATTTTATTATGCAAAAGCTTTATTTTCTAAATTAAATCAATTAATATAGGTTATATAATTTGATTGTTGCATTCATGCTGGGTAGATTTGCACAAGGTTTTTCTTTGTGTGAAAAATATATTTAAAATTCGATAGAAATTCGTTTACAGTAGAAGGCAAGAAAAGTTTAAATCTGAACTCGTTTTGTCTCCGGACCTGGCTTGTATTTTCCCCTGACGTTAAGTATCATAACCTGTGCCGCCTCCGATCAAGATACGCACGCACAAAACTAGTTTTCTCCTCTCCCCTATATAAACTAGTTAAAACCCTATCTCGTATCGTTTAATCCTGCCCGTGCAAACATAATGCCGCTGTCGTTCTGGGCAACAAGGAGTTCACGAAGCCGATCCTCGATCGCCGCCGTCTCGCCGATCCGGCAACCCCGTCCCTGATGCTTCCGGCAACCTGCAACCAGACGAACGCCAAAGGGCCCACGCTGTAGCCTGGTCTTCGAAGGACGCCGACGATGGTCAGCCGCCGTCACCGTCGCAAGTCCCCACCGAGCCAGCAGTTAATATCCTTGCGAAGCCCTTGGTGAGAAAACGATCCTATCTTTTCGGTGCTTCGGATTCCGTCAAGTTCTGTAGAGCATCGTAGTGTCGAGAGATTCAGCTGGCGAGCCTGCTGTTGCATCCATGGCATCGCGTCGCTGCCGTAGGTAGTTGCCGCTGCAGCTTAATTATTTTCTTGCTGGTTAACATCTCGTTCAGTGGCTAGTGCATAGCTTCGACTTGTGTAGATCGCTGGTAGTTCTTCTGTACGTTAGATCAGATAAGTTTGCATGCTCCTGCGCGCTGTATACGCCGTATTTTATATGCTCTTACATCAGCATGATGGAAGACCGGCGTGATAGTCTTGTATTTCAGTTTAATCAAATCCTGTTAGTCACGTATACAATGACAGTTTTTCAGTAAAACCCCTGCAGCTTGTAAACCTTATAACTTTTCCGTACGAATTCCGATTTACTCGATTCTTGCACCCACACGATCATCATGACGTAGGCTTTCCGTTGATATGTTTTGTTTTGTCATGAATGTACTGTTCGAACTGTTTTCTTAGTCTTGCTTGTTGCTTGTTTGTCGGTACTATTGCGCGGACAGAATCGATTCAAGAGCCGTCGTTCAATCTTCAGGACCAAGAATTCCAAGAGCTGTTTGAGCAGCAACTCCAGGAAGGCAAGTGCCCTTGATGCATACTGATCCCTTTTAGGATGTGTCGTTTATAAAATTGCATGCTTGAGTCATAATATGAATCCTATGTTATTGGTTTACTAGCTTTTTCCATATTATTCCTTGAAGCCTTTGTTCGGGTAGCATGTCTATGGTTTGGGTAGAATCTTGCTAGTGCTGATTGGGAACCGGTTAATTAATTTGACTAATGCTCTACTTAATTCACTGGGTTCGTAATTGTTTAGCAACACATGGAGCTTAGGGAATCTGGACAGGCTGGTTTGTTTGGTATGGTGCCGTCGTGCACGAGATTTCGGTTTGTGTTAGTGCCTGTGCTAGATTCTAAGGACCGGTTCGTGGACATGTAACCCGGCTAAACAGCGCAACCACGTGGCTTAAATGGGTGCGGCTTAGCTAATTAAATAGTTGTCTCTTATTTACTGTGGCACCATTCGGTTGTTGTTGTGGCGCAAATGGGGGCTATGCATTGGAGGGAAAATAGACTCCCGTGTTTTAGCGAATCCTAGCGGGTGTTTACAGGGTATGAGGCGCTATTGAAAGGCTTTTCAATGTTTACCTGGCTTGACACCACGGAAGTGTAAAGCAAAACGGAATGACATTGACTCGTGGTGAATGTGTGCAAACCTTGCAAGGATAAAAACTGTCATGACAGCCGTGCTCACGGTCAAGAGCGAGCTTGGACTTCTTCGCGATTAGTGGGATGGTTGGTTGGTTTGGTTTTGGTAGCCAAGTGGTGGGAACTTGGTGAGTTGGTAGTCGGATTGGTAATCCGATGAGCTTATCCTTGATGTTACTATTGTTGGAGCTTGGAGTTTACACCTAGTAAATAGGTTGCTTTTATAAATGTGTCTTGTTGCATTAGTGCAGTAAACCATGTGTCAGCTTTTCTTGATATTTGCCATCATGTCATAATTTTTCCTACACTTGCGGAGTACGACATGTACTCACATTTGCTATTCCCCCTCTTTGTTTGGATAAACAATGGCTGCTCAGACAACGGAGGTGAAGTGGACTACAACGACGATGACTTCGATCCGGATGCTTCTTACTAGGCTGGTGTTTCCCCCGGACAACGCCTGTGGAAGATGGGATAGTCGCTCCGCTAATTTATTATTCGCTACTCTGTTATTTCTATTTTAGACCATGAGTCACTATGTAATAAATGTTTATTCGTTAACCTGGCACTGTAATAATGGTATTTCACTATTTTGTCGCTGCATGTATGAATAACTGATCCTGATATACATGTGGTGTGCATTCGGTTGTCTCCTTGAAACCGGGTGTGACAGTCTGCAAGAAGTATGAAATGGGCATATCTCTACATATTTAATAAGTCTAAAGTGGGTCGTCAGCCCGAGATTTCAGACCTCTGCCAATCCGAGTTCCATTCGGTTTTGTATTATAAATAACAAACTGCTCCTAAACACACAAGGCACTGTGTGGTCCAGTGGTAAGGATACATCACCAACCAATGGGGCTTGGGTTCGATTCCTGCATGTCGCAAATATTGTTTGGTTTTTTATTTTTTATTTTTTGCTTGCGAAGGTCATTCAGCTTGGACCGGATCCCGTGCGGCCGTGTCCGGTGCGACCTCCCGTATGGCACCATTTAGATTCGTTGAAATTTGTAAAATCATAGAAAAATAAATAAATTTCATAAAAACATGAAACCAATTTTGTTAGAATCCATGTCACTAACTACCCAAAGGTACAAACAAACCCTTATATTTTTCAGTAGATAGTTCTACAAGTTTCTGATAATTAATGGAGAAAAAATAAACGCATATCTGCATTATGTGCATGGAAAAACCTTGAATTTTGCATGCATACATATCTTGGTATTAGTGAACTTCTCAACAAGTTTTGTAAGTAATTTTGTTATTTTAGCACTAATGTCATTTTCTTTCTCCCTCGCAAAAAATGTCATTTTCTTTCTCTGGTTTGTTTTAATTTTAGTATTTTATTGCTATATAGTTTTAGGCTAAATTTAGTGTAGGTTGCTTTTGATGATATTGTGTCTCTCTAAAAAATTTCTTGCATTTTATTCCTTCGAGAACCATGTTAAAAAACATATAAAAATAAAATTCTTACTCTAAATCACTTAAAACATAAATAAGTATTTAGCATTTAAACGTATGTAGGTTACTTATTATTTTTCAAGTTATTGTTGATGTATTAATTTATAGAAGAACATCAAAAGATAATTTGTGCTGCAAAAATCTTTTTAAAATAGACATTATAAGATGAATTTGTGCTTGCTAAACAAATCAATCTTTTGTTGGTAACTCAAACAATGAAATTTTTAACACCCGTAGCAACGCATGGGCAAAATGCTAGTTTGGATAAACAATCAATCACCATAAGGAATAACTGATTCATCAGCCCCCTTATGAAGACCCTAATGTAGCGTTGATAGATAGCACAATAACAAACATAGTTGCTCAGAATCCCGCACGCCTGAAGTACGTAGAAATCAGCTTGTAGACAATGAAAAGTTTTTATGGTTTCCTTCATGAGCGGATCCATGAATTCCCTCTAAAACTTGCTGCAGAAGTGTAGTAGAAGCATGCAAATAAACTCGTCCCTTGTAAAGAATTAAACCAACAATAATGGATCCGTAGGGAGCCAAATGTTGTCCATTCTCAGTATTAAGCAATAATTGACTCAAATCAGGATCAGTCATAATTAAATTTTTCCCAAAGAGCCACAAAAACATAAAATTGTGGAGAGGGTGTAGCAAAAATAGAATGATCAGTAGATGCTCAACGAGATAAAGCATTGGCAACGGTGCTGAATTGTCTAGGGCGATACTCAACTGAAAAAATCATACCCCAATAATTTGCTGACTCCATGAGACCGAGGATTTGTTCACAATCCAGAAGATATTTCAAACTGTAATGATCTGTCATAATAAGAAGCTCACATCCCCACAAATAAGGTCTCAAATGTCAAACAGCTTGAACCGATCCATTAGTTCAGGCTCACAGGCTGCCAATTTAGCATTCCTAGGAGCAATAGGCTTACAAGAATGTCAAAGTTCTGGAGCCCTATCGCACTCAACAGAAAATAGTGATAAAAAACCAGGTAATTGTAATATCGGAGATAGTCAAAGCTTGTTTGAGATGATCAAAAGAAAAAGTAGCCTCAGCCAAAAGAAACCTTCTTTTCATAACAACTGAGTCAAAGTGCGAGCAATAATGCCATACGGTTTTGGACAGTAGAACTTGGAAACAAAATTTTTGCAGTTTTCAATCACGGAAAAGAAGATTTTACACTCAAAGCATAATATGAATGGCTGCTTGTTCCACGTGCATTAGATTCTCTTATAATTACAGCCTAAAAGAACAGGAAATGTCACACCCGGTTTTAAGGAGACAACCGAATGCACACCACATGTATGCCAGGATCAGTTAAATCATACATGCAGTGACAAATAGTGAAATACCATTATTACAGTGCCAGGTTAACGATAAATATTTATTACATAATGAGTCATAGTTTAAAATAGAAAAAACAGAGTAGCGAATAATAAACTAGCGGAGTGACTATCCCATCTTCCACAGGCGTTGTCCGGGGGAAACACCAGCCTAGTATGGTGCATCGGGATCGAAGTCATCATCATTGTAGTCCACTTCACCTCCATTGTCTAAGCAGCCATTGTTTATCCAAAAAAAGAGGGGGAATAGCAAATATGAGTACATGTCGTACTCCGCAAGTGTTGGAAAATATGACATGATGGCAATTATCAAGAAAAGCTGACACAAGGTTTACTGCACTAATGAAACAAGACACATTTATAAAACTGCAACCTATTTACTAAGTGTAATTCTCCAAGCTCCAACAAAACCAACATCAAGGATAAGCTCATCGAATTCCCAATCCGATTACCAATTCACCAAGTTCCCACCACTTGGCTACCAAACCACACCAACCAACCATCCCACTAATCGCGAAGAAGTCCAAGCTCGCTCTTAACCGTGAGCACGGTTGTCATGACAATTTTTATCCTTGCAAGGTTTGCACACATTCACCACGTGTCAATGTTATTCCGTTTTGCTTTACACTACCGTGGTGTCAAGCCAGGTAAACATTGAAAAGTCGTTCAATAGCGCCTCGTACCCTGTAAACACCCGCTAGGATTCGCTAAAACACGAGAGTCTATTTTCCCTCCAATGCAAAGCCCCTATTTGCGCCACAACAACAACTAAATGGTGCCACAGTAAATAAGAAACAACTATTTAATTAGCTAAGCTACACCCATTTAAGTCACGTGGCTGCGTTGTTCAGCCGGATTACATGTCCACGAACCGGTCCTTACAATCTAAGCAAGAAACTACCACAAACCATAATCGTGCACCACGACACCATGCCAAACCAACCATTCTGCCTAGATTCCCTAAACTCCATGTGTTGCTAAAAACAATTACCAACCCAGTGAATTAAGTCATTAGTCAAATTAATCAACAGGTTCCCAACAGCACTAGCATTGATCTACCAAAACCATAGACATGCTACCCGAATAAAGGCTTCAAGGAATGATATGAAAAAGCTAGTAAACCGATAACATATGATTCATATTAAGACTCAAGCATGCAGTTTAAAAACGACACATCCTAAAGGGATGAGTATGCATCAAGGGCACTTGCCTTCTTGGAATTGTTGCTCAGACGACTCTGAGAATTCTTGATCTTGAAGATTAAACGACGTCTCTTGAACCGATTCTGTCCGGCGTAAAGTACCGACAAACAAGCAAAAAGCAATACTAAGAAAACAGTCCAAACAGTACATTCATGGCAAACAAAATACATCAACAGAAAGCCTACGTCATGATGGTCGCGTGAGCGCAAGAACCTAGTAAATCAGAATTCATATAAAAAAGTAATAAGGTTGTTAAGGTTGCAAGGGATTTACTTAAAAAAATGCAGTGGTATACGTGACTACCAAAAATAGTTTACGGTGAAAATACAGGTGAAATAAATCCAATAATAGGTGAGTTATCTGCTGCATCCTGCATGGCTTCTAACACGACTGTTTTCTTTCTGTCGGCAAAACTTTTGCCGACACTTTTATTGTCGTCAAAGGCACCTTTTGCCGACAGTTGGCAGTGTTGCTATAGGTTGGTCATGGTGTAGTGTCACGATTTAAACTTTTCCTACTCTAAACGAATTTCTATCGAATATTGAATACCTTTTTCACACAAAGAAAACCCTGCTGCAAATCTACCCAGCATGAATGCAACACATAATTAATATAACCTATATTAATTAATATAATTAGAAAATAAAGCTTTTGCATAATAAAAATGTTATCACCCTATTTGATTCTATACAAATTTTAAGTTATTTTGAAATATGAAAATCAGGGTGTTACAGGAAATATCTGAGCGTATTCAATAGTCTAAATTATTTTAGAAATCTTACTTCGGGAGTCATCAAGGATTCACCAGAGATGAATGGAGTTCGCAACTGGAGAAGCAGTTTGGGAAGCACGATGCATGTACATGTTCTTCAATCAACTGGAATCCCTCCCTCTCTGAACCTGCAGGATCCTACACAACTGCGAAGTCAACACATATTCTGATCCAGTCAATCAAGACAACAAATCAAATCATTGTTGAGCACGTATGGGGAATAGAACAAAAATCTTTGAGAACGCCAATGGCAGGATCGTTCACAAATAGGAGAGATACCCTGTAAACCCTAGCATAGCTAGACTGCCTTTGTTGACTGCAACTATTTCCTCATGTACTCCATGAATTTTCTCATTCACATAATGTTGTACTTAACAAAGGGCCCACACCAAATCCTTGACGTACGGATCACAAAGGCTGGGAAAACAACATAGAAGGAACCCTATTTATTAAGCAAAAGCATATGTATTCATCTCTCGTGAATCCTTGATGACTCCCGAAGAACGTTTTCTCTACAACTAATGAATTATGAAGTGGTGGTCCGCCCACCCTAATCGCGTTTTAATCCCTTAATCCGCGCACACCTCTCGTGGGCCGTCTGATGCAGATCGAAGGACCGGTGCGTTTCCACACCGCTTCTCCAACCCCGCACGTCCCCGCATTCGTCGATCGCACCGCCAAAGCCCCCGCCCCTGCGATTCGAAACCGCCTCCATGCAATCATGCGCCCCGCGATCCGCAGAATCCCCTCCGCCTCCCCACCCTTCTTCCACCGCTCCACGCAGGCAGTTCCATTTGGCGATGGATGGTGGGCGCTCATCACCTTTATCGCCCTACGGCGAACTAGGGACACGAGCCCCCTCGCTGACCGAGCTTGGAACGCGGAACCCATCGCTGACCGTGTTCGTCACGCCGTCTGTCCCACCCTGACTCGCTCCGTCGACGCTCCTCGAGCCATGGCCGGAGCCCAGTTTGACGGATATGGGTGTCCTTCAGCCAGATGTGGTGCTCCCCATGGCTTTAGGGGCCGAGCGCGTGGGCTCACAGATCAGTGGCGTGAGCGTTCAGCTCGGCGGCGTGGCGGTGTTGTGATGACGACACTGCCCCAAAAGGCGACGGCGACGTTGCAAGGTTGGTGCAAATTCTCCATGATTCCTCCGCCTCCCTCCCCTGCTATCGTTTTTGTATGTGTTTACCTTCGATATCCGTTTTGATTTTGTGTGACGGGACATTGATTTGGTAGGGGGTGGATTGTGATTGTACCTTGATCCTTCAATCGAGCCTGGTCAAATATTTACCCACCGTCAATTTGTCTGTCGGGCCGGCGGAGGATGTGGCCGCCGTGGTGGATCAGGGGATGACGAAGCCAATGCGATGCTGCTCGGCGCAAACGCCCACGGCGACGGCGTCCACCTCTCCTTGCCGTAGTGCCCCTACTCGAGGCGAGTTCTGACTTCCATGCTGGTTCTGATATAAAAAAAAAAATCGCATTTTTTATTGATCGATGGCAACCATGTAGCTGTAGCATAACTAATTCATGATTTTCCATCGATTAAGCTGCATCAATTTCAGTTCGCATCTTATTGAGTTCTGAACCTGGACATATGTAAAAATTTCAGTTCGCATCAATTTTCTTTTGCTATATTCTATATATAGAATATGGATTATTATGCCACCTCGTCAGTCCAATGAAGGATTGGATGATCGTGAGAATTTCCGGTTTCTATCAGCATGTTTCTTGTTTAAGCTTTGATTTTCATTCTACCATTGCAAAATGCCAGTTTATCTTTAAATCCTTTCCCTATGTTTCTGCGGTACCTTACGTTCCTTCTATGCGCTTTTATTTCTAAAACGTTGTAATGTATTTCATGTATTGTGAGAATGCATTGTATAATGTGAGCATGACCCTTTGTATTTTCTGATTTAATAACACTTTCTCATATTTGCTACGGAATAATGAGTTTAACATGCATATGTGTCAATAGATATTGTATTTCCATAACTGACAATATTTGGATTGAATCATTAAAATATCCTTCAATAGATATTGTCACTACTACAATCCGACCCATTGATAGCTTTGCCAGATTATGTTTTTCTATGTTAAATACCGAATATCCTTCAATACTGGAGCTATATGATTTATCAAACAGAACAAACACTTCATAACATAGAATTGGACCCAGAGTATATAGTCTGAACCCATACCCACATCATATTTTTTGGTCACAAAGGGCAAACTTGAAGTTGTTTCAGAGGTAAAATAAGAATGAAGCTCACAGGGACTATAGCATTATCATGTTTTCTATTTTTATAGGGTGCAGGCATTGATTCTCTCCCCCACCAGAGCTCACTTCACAGTTCGAGAGAGTAATGAGCATTGATATTGCTCGTAAGAAACACATCTCAGACGTCGCGTGAGTCCTGTATTTCTATTCACTACACATTAATCTAGTTAGAAATAGTTTGAACCCAGGTGCTCCTTCGCAACTAAGTTGGGTTGCTGTACTTTCAATTGGATCTTTTGGGTGATTTGAGTAGCACTGGTTTGAATCCCTTAAAGTAGTTCAATGCTGATCGTGCGACTACAGTAGCACTGGCACTTTGATGGGATGTATCGTGTTAAATCAATGCATGCATTGTATTCCCCGTTTTCTACTGAATAAGAACTGCACTGATACACTGAATGAAAGTGAGATATATTGATTGAAATTATACTGAATTAGAGCTGCACTGATGTACTGAATGAAAGTGAGATGTATTAATTGAAACTATCCCTTTTGTTTCCAGATTGAGAGTGGAAGCAGTAATGATAAAGAGAACAATAAGACTCCTTACTGTCATCTTTTTTGGTTTCTCATTTCAGGATCTGTCCACGTGATGATTTTGTTGTTTTGGATTTTAGAAATAAGGGAAGGAACTTCAGTGCTGTATGTCATTTATTTGGATATGAAGCTCAGGGATCTCTACCATCGAATTTTTATGTCATGCTATTCTAACTTATTTTGCCACCAAAGTAAAACTTTGTTCATGCGCATGTCTATAATTTTCCTAATAATAGGAATATCAAAATGGATTGATTAGGTGACTGTAGATTGCACATTGTTAGAGAATGATGGTTTACTTCTGGTAAATCATTTCATGAGGAAATAGCCGGAGAATGAGTACTCGCTGAGTCGCTGGTCCGGAGCAAAGTTCACGAGCTAGAACAATGTTATCTGAGGTATGTATATCGCATCGGCCACTTGTCAATTTATTTGTTTTTGATCTTATCGGTGGTGTTTCCATATTAGACTTGGATTGGAAAAGCACATTGCATCTTTTGATGATTAATACTAGAGGGGTATTGTTCGAGAAAAAAAAATCCAGATGAGTACTAGATGTTGAAATATGTGATCCGTTGTTGACTGTCATATGGTTGCATTCCAACAAGGTGAGATACTAAATGTAAAAGCAATATTTTCATCTCTACTCCAACAATATTTTCACTGAGACGATGATACAATATGGGATGCACATATCATTTGCAGAAAACTCAGATCCACACCATGCATATGCAGAGCACAAGGAATGGTGGAAATGGAAATTGACATTTGAAGAAGTAACAGATATGGTACCAGAAGTGTTAAGAAATCAAAATAAGTTGGTTGTAGTTCAATGATGCAAAGCAAAATGAACTGAAGCTATTGACCAATGGTTCTCTGACTCTTTTCTTTTTTTAGCAATTCAGTCAACTTCATGCACAATTTCTATTTTCTCTCAATTGGGTGTAAATCATTGTCGTGCAACATTCATGGTTTCTTTGTGCAATTCTCCTTAGTACATTTTTTTGTGATTTTGATCATTAATGCAAAGATGCCTACCAAACACCATGAATATTTTGTAGCCACTTGGACTTGCTTCCTCCAAGAATTTTATTTTGTCAAGAGGCCCTAGATGGGCAATAATAGCTATTATGTCGACAAATGAGCCGTTTGGATGGTTCAATGCATCACCCAGTGATATAAAATTAGCAGTTGTGATAGCCATGGTGTGCCTTGTAATAACAGTGCATCATCATCCAGTGATATAAAATTAGCAGTTGTGATAGGCATGGTGTGCACAATAATTAGCAGTTGTGACAGCCAGTGATTTAAAATCTATTTTTCTCTATATGTAAAAGTTGAACGTTTCATGTATACATTATTGTGTACTTACCACACACTAATATGTTGATTTGATTCCCCTAAAATGGATTAGACATCTCATTTGTCATACATAGGCATTGTTGCCTTGCAAAATTTTTGGCATCCGTAGCAACGCACGGGCATGTAACAAATATGTTCTTTTGGCTGTACTGTGCATCCGGAAGGTTGTAACTCAGAGTAGAGCAGTTCTCTGATTCATCTATGATGCTTGCTATAATAATTATGTAAATCTTGATCGTAACCCTTATGCAATGAAACAATGAAGACCACTGCATTTACCGTTCTGAGAAGTGTAGGTTGCAAAGTTGGTGGATGAGCTGCTACAGGAGCAAGGTAAGTGATTTATACCTTTGAGAAAGGAATTGTGAGTAGGCTCCACTGTTGTAGTCAAGCGTGTTGTTTTGTTGAGGGATGGGAAGGAGACCATTGCTTTCCTGATGCATTTCTTGTTGGCCCCAGCTTGGCCTGTTGCGTTTCCAATTGATGGTTGCATATTTGAACTTTGTGTCCTGATCACTCACCGAGGAGGCAAGAACATAAGCCAACTGGATAGTTGGTTGCTGATCTGTCAGGAAGGAGCACAATCAGTCAAGGAGTTGTCAGATGTGCAAAGGCATGGTGGATGATTCTGGACTGGTTGCACAATATTGTCTCCCGCTTCTAGCTTTGTGCACATACCTCTGATATTAAACTATATGTATGTGAAGCATGGTGGTAGCAGTAATTAGTGCAATCGAATACATATCATATGTGATTGTAATTGTGTTGTTTGTATAGGTGATGTTAATACGGTTTTTTAGTAACGACACTTTCTATTTGTATTTTTATAATACTTAAATTTTTTACACCCATAGCAACACACGGGCACTCACCTAGTCTAAAATAATTTAGACTAGTGAATACATACGCTCAGATATTTCCTTGCCCTTATTGAAAAGAAAGCTGCTTACACTCACCTCAACCAAAACCTCCAACTGTGACAGGAAGCTTGACAACTCCTCAAACTGACCATCAGCCCAACCTGCAAGCAATAAGAGCAAGGTGACATGAGGTAATCTTGGACCCGAGTTTTAATCTCTAAGAAAAAGCAGTTCAAAATTCATATTGACCGTGTAATAATATTCTCAATTAGTTTCTTTAAAAATACATGGTCTATTTCAATCTTCTTCCATGCTAACAACTGATGAAGGATTAGAACAGAGAAGAGTATGTATTTAATCTTTATTTCTGGCTTTTGCCCTTATAAGATCCTCTAGCTTCCCAACTATTAAGCCAGTCCAGCGTCCAAAAAAAAAAACAACTAACTACTTATTATCAAGCGTATATGCTGATCTCACAGAATATCAGCTGTAAACCAAGAGATCATCCAAAAGGTTAAGATCTTACCCAGAGAGATCGATTTCTCCTATCCCCTGTAGTTACTTCATCCTTCCATTCTTCTTGTTTATTCCCTTCCCTCTACTTTGGCCCGTCCCTGCATCGCGCTAAAAATAGCAACAGGCAAAAGCCCTGCACTGCTGGTAATGATCATCAGAGAGAAAACTAGCAATTACAATTCATAATTTTATAGTATAGGCAACATAATCAAAGGCTGTGAATCATAGAGTTTATACTACATTATTGAGAAAAAGGAAGGGGCCATGAGGTACAACTTTGCTATGGCAGCAGTACCATAACTGTAAAGAATGAGAAACCTGTGATAAATGTAATCATCAGAACAGTAGATGAAATGCCTTTTGAAACAGGCTGATATGATGAGCTCATGGCCAATCGAACACCTGATAAATGAAAGAGTGAGGCATACCATGATGACGGCAAATTTCATCCAAAAAAAAGCAATGAAAAGGTGTGCAAGATGTATGAAATGAGAATATCTGGATAAAATGATCAATCACTCTAAGAATAACTGATTTACCAGACATCTTATGAACGCCACCAATGAAATCAATAGAAAGAATCCATAGAAATATCTTCCCAAATCTGCTTAGGAACCTCCAAACTTTGTACGCAGATAGATAGCACAAATAATAATATAGTTACTCAGAAATCAGCTCATAGACAATGGAAAGCTTTCTGGAGTCCTTCAAGAGCAGATCCATGAATTCCATTTAAAACTTGCTGCAGAATTGTAGTAGAAGCAAGCAAATAAACATGTCTCTTGTAGAGAATTAAACTAGCACACTACAAGAATTCTAGCCTTCTATGACGATTGTGCGGTGACGAATGACCAAATCGTCACTGAAATACCTGTTTTATGACGATCCATATGAATGCAATGAGTTTAGTGACGAAAATTAGAGATGCGTCATAAAGGACAGGCAAAAATCGTCACAAACGATACTTGTGACGAACACTCGTTTGTCATGTGAGGCTAACTATGATCGTCATAATTTTACGACGATTTTAGTTTGTCACGGTCATGAATTTTCGTCACTAATAGACATTATGGGTCTCATAACTACTATTATGGTATAATTAAAAAAATAACGATCCTTCATCGGTTTGGAATTGAAGCAACAACTTGCATTTATAAATTATTATTCATGTCATAAAATAAATTATGCATTTTTTAACTTTTTAGAGTCATTTCTTAAAATGCAAGTATATTTTCAGAAGTTTTAATTTACATATTTAAAAGGAAATGAAGCAACCTCGTATTGTGGCCCATCAGCTCATTTCAGGACTGTATTACCCATTTGGGCCGCTCTAGCAGGCCACAAAAGGCTGGCCCGATATAAGCTCATATTTCAGTATTTAACAAAAGAAAAAAGTAAGAAATTGGAGGGATGCTGCTGCAGGGATTCGAACTGGCTACCAGACGCTCGTATATCATCAGCCTTACCACCGCACCACCTGACGACTTGTTATTTACTTTGGAACTATACTAAATATATTGTCTTAGACCAACAGAAACGAAATCCCACATACTTGTCTGCTCGGCGCTATCGGCGCCTGGGATTTTGCTCGGCCTCGCGGAGCCGGACGCGCGGCGCCGCCGTCGGCCTGCTCCTCACCCGACCGCCGCCACTCCGTGTCCCTTGCGCCTTGCCGCAGCTGCCGCCGCCGGACTGCTCCTCAGCCGTGCGCCGCCTGGCAGCGTCCCTCGCGCACGTGCCAGCCGTCCCGCCCCCCCCCCCCTCCTGTTGGTCCGCATCTGGGCGACGGAGCAAGGCCGCGGCGGAGCTACAGGGCGCCGGGCTTCCCTCTTCCTGTCGAAGCTCGGTGCCGGGCTTCCCTCTCCCTATCGAAGCTCGGCGCCGGGCCTTTGCCTTCCGGCCTCCTGCCCCCCGGACGCCGTC
>CM017443.1:22756811-22837387 GCA_007726485.1 Eragrostis curvula | reverse complement strand
AGCCAAACTTGGTCCAGGCTCATTGACAAGCCTGCAGCACACATGAATAGATTAGTCACCAAAATGTAAAATTGGGGTTCAAAAAACAAGTGCATGCATTCCTCAAAAAAAAACATGATCATAGGAACATCAGCAATATATAAACCTATTCCAATAATGCCTTGACTCTTAGGCTGCGTGCTAGTTGGTACAAGCAATAAGCAATTTCACATGATACTCCATTCTTTTTTTATGTCGTTTCAGACAAGCTTTGTAGTTCATTTCAAGTTCATTCTTATGGTCTGAAAGGACAACAAAAAAAGAAACGAGGGGGGCTCTCGAACTCTCTCGTGGCTACAGTACAGAGAGGCGACCGGGAGGCGATTTCCTCTTTCCCCCGTCGATTCGCCGCCACCTTTGCCTCTGGCGTCCTCTCCGGCGTCGGAGGAGGAGGTGGGTTGGTTGAATCGACGGAGGATATGTATATACCCTCTCCTTTTCCCTTTTTTTAGGTAGGTTTAGGGTAGGGTTGTTGTGGTCTCGCGCCATCGTCGTCGATGTTGGCGGTGGTCGGCGTTGATGATCTTTTGTTGCCGGCGTATGTCGTCGCGTGCCTGAGCTGTGGTGGCCTCATCGGCGCGCCGTTGGGAATTGATGCGGGTGGCCGTTCCGGCTTTCCTGTGCATCTCCAGCGGCGTGAAGGCTTTGCGGGTGGACGGCTCTGTACGCGGAGCTCAAAGGGGTGCTGCGGGCGGGCAGGAGGTGGAGCTGGAGGCGGCGTTGATGCTGCTTCGTGGGCCTCACCGCAGGAACGGCGACGTTTCGGAGCACCGTTTCGCCGGCGCTGCTGCTGTGGCGCTTGCTCGTCGGTGTTGATTTTGTGGGCTTCGTGGGCAATGGCGGCGTCGTCGACGGTGTCAAAGTTGTTCGCGACGCTCTGTGGTTCTCCTCGCTGGCGCCGCTGCTGGTGATGGCTATCTCGTCGCTCCCGACGAAGACGGCGGCGGGCGACGATGGCTGTGCGGCGTCGATGGATGTCAAAGCTCCTCGAGGCTTGCGTGGGCCGCGCGGGTGCGCCCCGGTGTTGACAGCAAAATTGACTCCTGCCGCTTCACACACGTGGCCTGAGAGATTTACTTGACTCTGTTCAGGACCAAAACATGGAACGCAGTGCATTCCGAAGCGTGCCAGTCGATTTTCCCTGCAAATCGACAAAGACAAGAAAAGCGTGTAAAATTCCTGGGCTATCGGCCCCGGACAGGCCGATGCGTAACCGCAGCCGATAGAATAAAAATAATTTAGAATATTAAAAACACTCGGCTGTCGGCTAACAACGAATCGGCATGTTCGCAGAATTAAATACTTGCGCAAAAGGCAATGACTGCATATAAAAGAATTGGCATCGGCAAATACTATTATAACATGCAATCGGCAACTACTATCGGCAAGCAGGGTACAGTAAAACAGTTGTCATCGGCAAACATGCATTCAGATCTATTACTTGTATAAAAAAAATACTTTTAAGGACAAGCACAAGCATAAATCTAAATTTGGTAAACAATCGGCTAAACACCCCGAAAGAATTACTGAACTAATAGATCTGACTAAATCGACACATTTGCTAATTGCTTTCCCCAGGACAAGTCAACTGAAGGAAATCGTACAACTGGACCAGGTCAACGGTAGTACACAATCGGCAAACGATAAACTTAATCGGATTTAGTTCGTTCAATAATGACTCGAACAACTAGCTTAAACTGTAATCGGCATCAACAATTTATCACAAGGCTATAGCAGGACAAGTCAACTGAACTACAGCAAAGAATCGGACCAGGTCTAACAATTCCAAGCAATAAACGTACAATGTCGATCTCTAGATTAAACTAAGTTACCGGATAACTAGCAGCCACATCAGTTCTAATCACGGACAAGTCGACATGATAGAAATTAATGCGCTTACCTGACGAAATCCAGGTCGACGAAACCGGAGCCCCGATGGACGCCGATGTCGACGAAAATCCCGTCGAGAAGTTGTGGCGATGCTCCGAAAAGTGATTGTATTGATTGATTAGGGTCTTACAAGACATCACGGGGCCATATTTATACCCCCGATACACTCCGAATCTAACACAATTCGACCAAGATTGACCTTCTAAACTAAAAATAGAAAACAAACTAAAAAAGGACTCGGACCCACACACACACGGACGCATCCCTTGTTCTTCCACGCTTCCAGTGGGCCACCACTTCCTTCTCGCGCCCTCGCTGCTCCTCTTGACATCGACAATGGGCCCCAGGCCAAAATCCGGTGTCAACACATGCCCCCCCAAGCCGGGGTATGATATCTTCATACGCCGGATTGCTTCCTCATTTCCCGCGCTCTCCTCGATCTTCGCAACACTTCCCATGCCTCTGCAACGTCCCCTCCGATTCTTGCGCCACCTTCAATGCGGCACATCCCATCTTACAAATAGGGGCATCTACCCCTTCATTCTTCTTCCTCCTAACGGCGCATTATCTCCTTCCCCCACATTCTCTCTCCTGCTCCTGCCCTAGCTCCGGCGATCTCATCTTTGGCGACCCCATGGATCCCAACTCACCTGCTGCTGCGACGCCGAGCATGACCACTGACCTCGACATCCTCGAGGTATGACTCACCCCTTCTTTTTCCACTCTTCCAATCCTCATTCCCTCGTTCTAGGGCAAGTGGCACTGTAGACTTTTGAAGAACGTCAGGAACCAATCTTCACGCTAAAATAAATCCTGCTTTTACCTTTTATTCCTCTCATATGAATGAATCTGCTCATCAATTCCGCCTCATTACCATATCCTTATTAGATTCATTTTTCCCCGCACTGTTCTTAGGCTCTGCGGAACCAACTGCTGATTCCTACTGAATATAACACCCATCGATACCTGGGACCCATGGGCAATCCAGATCCCATAGATTTCATCTGCGCTGAAACTCTTAGGATGCCCTTCAAGAGATCACCAGTCCAACTAGCAACTTGGGTCGGCAGCTTCAGATCTTGGCCTACTGCAGTCCCTGGTTGGTCTGAATGGTACGATAGAGTCAAAGCGTCCAAGATGAACACTTGGACCAACATCGGCATCGTTCGATGCTTAGAACTTTCTCGTGCCGATATGAAGAAGAACGAGCCGATGCTAGCAGCAGCCTGTTACATGTGGTCAGACTCGCTCAACGCCTTCCTCTTCGGTCACGGGCCGATGACACCAACCCTGATGGATGTCCACATGCTTGCCGATTTGGATGTGTCGACCAGCATTAGCCACTTCAGCATCAAGGTCAGGCCCAGCAATAAGATTGAGGTCAGAGATGTAGGTGGATGGGTCAAATACATCACTACCTTCCGAAAAACTGGGCCAGTAACTGACACAGAACACGTGGCTTTTCTGATGATGTGGCTCGAGCACTTCTTTTTCTGCGGCACCCAGCTCAACCCTTCAAACAACTTCCAGAATCTGGCAGAAAGGTTGGCCTCAGGCATCAAAATGCCGATCGGCAAATACTTACTTGGCGCCCTGTATTCCTCCCTCCATCAAGCCGCCGAAAAGCTCTGGCACAACAAACCAGTCGGCAACATTGGTGGACCATGGTGGTTCCTCCAGCTCTGGCTCTACCTGCAGATGCGTAAAGCCCTCGACATTCCAGAACTGCATAACATGAGCTTTCCAGATTCCAAAGGAAATGGACGCCAATGCACAATACTCGGCGAAGCTCTTGCGTCAATAGATGGCGCAAAAATGAATGCCGATGAGATGGCTTTATTTTACACAGCCTTCTACAAGGGAATCAAACACGAACATCGGGAGTGGTTCCCATACGGCGCAGAATCCGTCTTGGCAAATTTTGAGCACCCAACTTCTTTTCGGGTCGACAACCCCTTCGGCACAACATTATCGGCAACCATCTTCAGAACATGCATCGAGCCCTGCGCATTGCCGACTGGTATGAATGGATCAGGCCGGACCCCTTTCTCATACGAATTCTACAATCCTTCCTTCGCTGCCAGACAGCTGGGACTCGGTCAGATACCCCCAATCCTCTTTTATGCCGATAAAGCCAAAGCCCGAGCGGTTATCTCAACAAGCTTAGAATACAACTGGCTCTTTGGCTTGACGGATGGCATAAACCTTGGATATGCCGATGATTTGGAGTTATCCCCTTCTCGTTCGAGGCTCTTCAGACAATGGTGGGCGGAGTGGTCAAAACACCTCCGATCTTCAAACACCGCTTCACAGCTATCAGGCCTGACGCTATCCGAGCCAGTAGTAGAGGTATTCTGCACTACTCATTAACAATAATAACCTTCTTTTGCACATAGATACTAACCAAACTTTTGTTTTCTGCAGTCCGATGTTGAAGACTTAACCATGGTCAGCGATAGCGGAATCAACATTGAATATGCTGCTCCAACTCCTGTACCTTTCCTCGGTTCCGATGCACCAACTCCAGCTGAGGTGCTAAGGGGCCGATCGACGGGAGCTAAACGAAAGAATCCCTGCACGAAGAGAGCAGCATCCAAGCGCCACAGAGCCCTCTTGAAGCAACCAAGCTCTTCACTGACTCCTCCCAGTAGTCCGGTAAGTAAGAATCTCCAGCAAAGTTACTTATATTCCATCGGCATCTAATCTTGGATTCTATTTCTCAGATCAACCCCGCAGAGGATACCATCAATGCCGAAGCTGTGTCTCAAGCTGCTGCAGAAGAGTCGATCAATCCACCAGTAACCACCATCGACACATCATCAACTCATCAAGCTTCGCAAGGCGCAGCTGAAGAACTTGGCGCCAATGATTGGCAAGAACCAGCTCAATCGGCTCCAGAAGACATCGGCATCGGCAACATACCAGCACAAGACACCTCCGAAGCCAGCCATGCCGATACCGATCATACAGCTGATCCCAAGACCACCTCTGAAGGCCAAAATCCCCAACATGAGGGTCACGAAGGAAGAAACAATCCTCCAATCGGCAACGACCCAGAAGCTGACCCAGCCAACCCGACTGACGATCTCGAAGCGGATCCGAATACAACCACTGCCAATGTCGAAGAACCTGGGGCATTTTCTTCCCATGCTATGGCTTCATCCTCTTCAACTCCAACTGAGGTCAACTTATCCCAGGCAAGGAAAACAACCGCCAATCCTTCTGGCTTCGCTTAAATACTCTGCTACTAATCATTTTTATATCTTCACAGGAATGCATACAGGTCGGCGTCCGCAACTTGCTGATTGAGCTGGAGACCCGGATCGGAGAAGCCTCTATCGACGAACTCACCAACAACGCCACTTCCGTCCGCGCACGGCTAGACCTCATCCACGGTACCTCCCAAGACATTTGAGGGCCGCCCTTCAACCAGTGGCTTACATGGAATCCCGGCGAGTGGAACTTGAAGAAGCCCAGGAGAACATCGAACGCCGATCCAAGCAACGTCAACTGATTGCCGATGCCGAAAAAGCCCTCCAGGCTTCTGAACTTGAAGCAGCGAAGTATGAATCCCTAAAAACTGGATTCTCGGAAGAGGAGACCCGGCTAAATCAACTCAAGAAAGAAGCCGATGACTTGCGTACAGCCTTACAAGCCAAGGAACAAGAAATATCAGAGTCACAGACCACCCTCGCCAAGCTCCACATCGACATGGAACGCCAGCAGCAAGCCACTGAGACTGCCCTTGAGACTTATCAGCGCGCTTGGGAAAGAGCCCCTGAGGAAGTAGAGTCCGACGATGCCGATGCCTATGTCCTTGCCGACATAGATCGGGTTCGCGAGCAATGTCTTGCCGCAATCCGTGACTATTTGTACCCCCGTTAGATTTGTAGCTTGAATAGTACTTCGCTTTAAACTTCTGAACCCTTTTGTAATATAACTTTCTCTCTTTATTCGTCACGGACCCAATAGCAATGCAACTGTGATCCCGTGCCTCTCAGTTCCCTAGACTCGTTGTCTTCATTTGATCAGGCTTTTTACCACTTCCAAACGATTCTCGTCACATGAATACTATAATTGACGAGACACATCAAGCTTTGTCTTCTCGTGGCAGGTAACTTCATCGATTCCAACACGCATCAGCCCCCTTTTTCCAGAACTTTACTGTAGCTTCATCTTATCTCTTTATTCCCAGGCTATAAATAGCCAAGGGAGCTATGCGCCTTCCATCACGACCAACAATGGCGAGCAGAAAAAACCCATCCTCTTCCAGCAAGAAAGAGAAAAACAAAAAAGAAAGTCTACCCTCTTCTTCTGCTCCCAATCTGCCAATTGCTCCTTCTTCAAATCCACCACCACCAGAGATACCCATAGACGCTATCCCTCTTGCAGTGCTTCCTCCCGGGTTTGAGCCATTAGCACCAGGCTTGCCCGAAATCATCGCTGTCTCTTCCGAAGATGAAGATGAAGAAACCGACATCTCACGTCGGACAAGGTTTCTTCCCGGCGGCCGCGTTCCTCCCCAGCGTGGCTTTATGAAAAAACACCCCGGGAAACATTCCCGTGACCTTTAGGTGACACTGTCCGGATCATTGCATCCCCTCGAACATGCTCTCCAACAGTTGCGTGACAAGCTTAAGGCCAGAACTTCCTCCTTGCAATTGTGTAGGAAACTACAGTGTGTACCCTGGGTATGTGATGAAGTACTTGCCCTTTATTTAGCTTAGGCCCAATACTGTTTAGCCGCTGCGTCGGCTAAATCATCCATTGTAACCATCGACATATGTATCATATGTATCGACCCTGAAATTTGCTCTTTAAATTTTGTCTAAGGGCGACGCCATCGATATCGGCCATCTCCAAGGCGACGCTCTTAACGTCGGCTTCTGACGAATGTCTGTCCGAACACTTTACGATCCAACCCAAATACTGGGATAATATTTCTTCAAATACTTTCCGTTAAACGCTCGGCCAAACTCCTCGCCATCTAATCCCTTCAACACATAAGCATTACCGGGTGCACATCGGCTAATAACATAAGGACCTTCCCAATTAGGCGACCACTTGCCGAAGCGATTATCTCGTGATCCAATCGGCAACCTCAGCTTCCAAACCAGATCACCTTCTTCAAACTGCTTAGCCACCACTTTCTTGTTGTAATGTCGAGCCACCCGTGCTTTATCATCTTGAATCTTCTTTAGCGCAACCAGCCTCTGCTGACCTACATCTTCTAATTCATCCATCATCAAGTCATGATACTGATCCACGGTCAATTGATCCTGCAAATCAATCCTTCTAGACCCAGCACTGATTTCCCATGGTAGAACAGCTTCATGTCCATAAACTAGCTGGTATGGCGATACTTGTACCGATCCGTGACGAGATATTCGATAAGCCCATAACGAATCGGCAAGCGAAGTATGCCACCTCCTTGGCTGCTCCTGAATCTTCCGCTTAATTAACTTAATCAGGGTCTTGTTCGAAGCCTCAGCTTGTCCGTTTGCCTGAGCATAATAAGGCGAAGAATTCAACAGTCTGATACCCATTTCATCGGCAAACTCTCGAAACTCCGCCGAAATAAAAATAGACCCTTGATCAGTTGTAATAGTCTGAGGAATACCAAACCGATAAATTATATGCTCTTTGACGAATGCAATCACATCCCTCGAAGTCACAGTTCCGTATGGCACCGCCTCGACCCACTTGGTGAAATAATCCGTGGCTGCAAGTATGTACTTATGCCCTTTACTCGACGCAGGATGAATCTCGCCAATCATGTCGATGCCCCATCCTCTGAATGGCCACGGCTTGATTATAGGATTCATAGCCGATGCCGGCGCTCTCTGGATCGACCCATACTTCTGGCAATCTTGGCATCCCTTGTAATATTCAAAACAATCCTCAAGCATTGTTGGCCAAAAATACCCAGTACGCCTGATTAACCACTTCATCTTGTACGCCGACTGATGCGTCCCACAGACTCCGTCGTGAACCTCCATCAGTGTCTTCTTAGCTTCATCGACATCCAAACACCTGAGAAGAATCCCTTCAAGCGTCTTGTAGTAGAGTTGTCCGTCGACAAGCACATACTTCATCGCCTTATATCACAACTTCTTGGACGTTTTCTGGTTTGGGTCCTTCAAATAGCTCATGATCTCAGCTCTCCAATCCTGCAAATCGACATCGGCTTCATGATCAATGGAATTTATCATAAACCGATACCCAGATGCATGCTGAGCCAAATCATTAGCCTCGGAATTCATCTGTCGAGGAACATGACTAATTGTGATATGCCTGAAACCCTTCATCAAGTTTTGACACTTGTAATGATAACCTCGCAGCACCTCATCCTTGCATTCATATTCATCATTCAATTGCCCCACAATTAGCATAGAATCCCCAACAACTTCAACGAAATCGGCATTGGCTTCCCTCAACAGTTGCAATCCTTTCAACACAGCTTCATATTCAACCTGATTGTTAGTATGAGCCTCAACTAGAAAGGAAAACTCAAACCTGGCTCCCTTGGGAGTGACAATCACAATGCCGATCCCGCAACCATGCTTGCAAATTGATCCATCAAACAACAACTTCCACGGCACTGGCTCCACCATCTTCTCGTCATGCCCCCCATGCTGAACCACCAAATCAGCAAATACCTGAGCCTTCACGGCTTTAGCAGATTCATATTTCAAATCAAATTCTGCAATAGCTAACATCCACTTCCCGAGCCTGCCTTTCATCACTGGGGCAGATAGAATATATTTGACAACATCGGCTTGGCAAATGATGGTGCATTCTTCAGACAATAAATAATGCCTCAATTTAGTGCATGAGAAATAAAGACATAAACATAACCTTTCAATCTCGGAATATCTGGTCTCAGCATCCACCAATCGATGACTAAGATAGAATATAATCCTTTCCTTGCCATCTTGTTCCTGCGTCAATGCCGAACCAATACACTTGTCATCGGCAGACAAATATAACCTGAAAGGGATACCTGGCTTGGGTGGCATTAATACTGGTGGCGAGACCAAATACGCTTTGATATCATCAAGAGCCTTCTGATGGTGAGCTTCCCATCGAAATTCTTGATCCGCTTTCAGCTTCAACAGTGGAGTAAACGAACTAATCTTTCCAGAGAGATTGGAAATAAACCTCCTCACGAAATTAATCTTGCCGATCAGAGATTGCAGCTCCTTTTTGCATGTCGGTGGCTTGATCTTCTTGATCGACTCCGCACTCTTGGGGCCAATTTCAATCCCTTTCTCATGGACAATGAAGCCCAGAAACTGTCCTGCCGACACACCAAAAGCACATTTATGTGGATTCATCTTAAGACCAAACTTTCTAGTTCTTTCAAGTACTTCCCGCATATCGGCAAGATGATCTTCATCTGTCTTAGACTTCACCATCACATCATCGATATAAATTTACACCAATCGACCAATCTGATCGTGGTAAATAAAGTTCATGGCTCTCTGATATGTTGCTCCGGCGTTCTTCAACCCAAAAGTCATAACGACCCATTCAAACAAACCTAGGGCTCCCGGACACCTGAAAGCAGTCTTTGCAATGTCTTCTTCGGCCATGAAAATATGATTGTAGCCTGCATTCCCATCCATAAAACTCAACACTTTGTGTCCCGCAGCTGCATCAATCAGAACGTCTGCCATTGGCATTGGATATTCATCTTTAGGCGTGGCCTTGTTCAAATCCCTGAAATCAATGCACACCCTCATCTTTCCGTTCTTCTTGGTCACTGGAACAATACTTGACACCCACTCTGCATATCGACATGGTCTGATAAACTTCGCATCATATAACCTTGTAATCTCCTCCTTAACGGCATCATAAATCTTCGGATCAATCCTGCAGTTAGGTTGCTTAAACGGCCGATACCCAGGCTTAATAGGCAATCGGTGTTCAACAATGTCTCGACTCAGACCAGGCATCTCGCTATAATCCCAAGCAAAGCAATCTTTATATTCCTTTAACAAAGAAATCAACTTTTCTCTAAACTCTTTACAAATTTTCTTGCTAATGAATGTCGGCCGAGGCTTATCCCCATCACCAATGTCAACTTCTTCTAATTCATCGGCCGATATAAATCCATGACCAAGCTTTCCTTCATCTTTGTCGGCAATCGGTTGACCATCAATCGGTCCCTTCTGCACTCCAATCAGCCGATCGACGACCGGGTTGCCCACTGTCAGAGCAACCGTGGAGTTGCCGATCCCTCCGTGATGCACACACCTTCATCGGTGACATCCAAGGAATCTCCTTCCCAGTATGTTCCTGATATGCACGGCAACTCTTCCACCATCGTCGGCACGAAATCTGCAGTAGCTACACTCACCGACCGATCGCCATGAATAGTCTCCACCTTGTCGCCGACCCACTGGATAAGGAGCTGATGCATCGTGGAAGGAATACAACAATTAGCGTGGATCCAATCCCTACCCAGCAGTACGGCGTACGATCCTTTGCCTTCAATCACAAAGAATGTCGTCGGCAAAGTCTTGCTCCCAATGGTCACTTCAATGTTAGTAACTCTCTTGACTTCAGAGCTCCTGCCCCCATAATCCCTCAACGTCATGTTGGTCTTGGTCAACTCTTCAGGAAGTCTACCAATCTTCTTGTAAGTCACCATCGGCATAACATTAACAGATGCGCCTCCATCGACCATCATCTTACTCATCGGCTTACCGTTGGCGAAACCATTGAGATACAAAGCCTTCAAGTGAAGATGATCGGCACCAGCAGGCTTGTCGAACACTGTTTGCTGTGGACCCAATAACAATTCGGCAGAAGCTTGGTCTTCCGACTCGTTAATATCCAAAGAACTGAATTCACGAGGAAGCAGAAATACCATGTTGACGGGCGCCTCAACTTCATGTACCTGGGACTTGATCTTCGGTCTCCACTCCTTTCTGGTCTTGGGTCCTTTGTCGTGGTCATCCTTGTAGTATATGCCCTTGTTCAGCTCCTTGCATCGTGCCCTCTGCACTCTCCGCTTCTGTGTCTTGGTGAATATACCACTTGGACACCATTGGCCTTCCTCTGTGAACCTGCCCTCATGATGCTCATTATAATCTTCCTCCTCCCAGTTGACAGGTCCAAGTCTCTCTTGCATCGGGGCCTTCAATCTCCCTTCAAATCGATCCCTCTGGACCCTTGGAGGAAACCTCGAAGGACCAGCCTCCCTATACAGATTGGCAGACCGTCTGCTGCAACCTGGGCAACCCTCGATTGGCGGCAGTTTCATCCCTTGTTCCCAACAATACTGAAAGAAGGGACAGGTCCAGTGTGGATCAAACTCATCGTCATCAGACCTCCTGTCTTCCCTCTCTCTTTTCCTGGAATACTTGCCAACTAGAGCAGCAGAACCGCCAATCATGTTGACTGGACCAGCAAAGGGGTTTTCGTCAATCTTCATCGGCTTTTGTCCAGAAAACTTGATACGGCCACGTTCAATTGCCGATTGGATCTGCTGCCTGAACACCTTGCACTCATTGGTGTGATGAGATGGGGAATTATGCCATTTGCACCACTTGATTTTCTTCAATTCTTCAGCTGTCGGCAAAGTATGATTAGGCGGGAGTTGGATAAGCTTCTCTTGGAGTAGCAGATCACATATCTTGTCTGCCTTGTTGATGTCGAAATCATATTGCTTCTCTTCTACCTTCTGTTTGACCTAGGGACATGCCAAAGACTTTCTGTTCCTAGTCCATTCAGCTAGAGCAACTTCGTTATCATCATCGGAATCGGAAGAGTAATCGGCATACGCCGCCTGGTACTGCCTGCCACGTGTATTCTGAATGCGACCTTCTAGAATTGAAGCTTTCTGAATCAACTGAGACAAGCCATCGACTTCTTGAGGTGCAAACTTATCCCTGATCTGAGGCAACAATCCTTGATATGCGATTTCAGCCATTTGTCGATCCGTCACGTTCAGATTATAACATCTGCCACGGACATTTCTAAACCTTTGCACAAAATCGGCAACTGACTCTCCAGTTTTTTGTCGAACTGCCGTCAAATCTGATATACTCAGCTCTACCATCCCGGTGTAGAAGTAAGAATGAAATCTCCTTTCCAAATCGGCCCAATTCTGCACAGAACCCGAAGGGAGCGAGGTAAACCATGAGAATGCCGATCCGGATAGTGACAATGGAAAAAGTCTGACTTTCAGAGCATCTTGAGCTGAAGCTTCCCCCAATTGCGTCAAATATCGACTGATATGCTCAACTATAGACACATTATCTTGCCCTGAAAATTTGGAAAATTCCGGCAGCTTGTATCGATGCGGAAGAGCAACCTTTTCCATCCACTCTGGGTATGGACGTCGGTACATAAAACCTTGCTCTCTGGGCTTGAGATCAAATTGCTCCTTCATAAGTTCTGCCAATTTAGCTACCAAGTCATCCGAGGAGCTCTGCCCATGCCCCCCAGCCGATTGAAACGGCTGGTTCAACTGCGGTTGCCCTTGAATAGCTTGCTCCTTATTGTAATGCTCTCGATAATCTGTTGAGATATGATATCCTTGTGGTATCTCCTGATTGAACAATGTTGGATCAACATTAGGAGCCAAACTATACTGTGGTTGTGGAATTGCTCCAGCTCCTGAAGTGGCGGAAGTTCCACCTGTTTCCATGCGAGATGCAGACATCGGCACCAATTCTCCACTGGCTGCAATCGGTGCCGATACCTTGGCCTTTCCTAATTCCAGTGTTCTGGCACTTGGCGTCCACATATCCGTCGGCATGCCACATGGCAGCTGCTGCTGTCCGGGGAATGAAGTACCTTGGATTGCAGGGCGGTTGTCAGGACCCGAAGTGCGCAAAGGTGTCGCAGGTAGCAGAGTGAACGTTGGTCCGACAAACCCAGCTTCCTTCTGAGCAGTACCGTCAAGGATTGTCTTGATCAAATTATACACTGTATTGACCAATACGCCAGACTGATTGACAAACGCATGATGAACGGAGGAATTTACTGCTTCATCTAACATAGCCCGATCTGGTAACTTTTCAGCTTTGAGCGCAGCTAATTCCTCTGGCTTCATTACCTCTGGCAAGTTTGACTTGGTAATAGTCCTGCCACGCATGGTCTTGCACGCCTCAAAGTACTTCATCTGACAACCCATTAGGAAATCTTGATATTGCTTCTTTTGATCTACAGTCATCCTTTACCAGGCAGGTATCTCATTGTTGGTGGTAATTTCAGAAGAATCTTTGCCATCGCTGATGATCGGCGCAGGAATCAGAATCGGCTTCCCGTCATCATCGACAAGCAAACTACCATCCTTCGCAACAGCTTGAACGAACGCCATCTGACCCGAGTAAACTTGAAGTGTGTCCCACTGGGCGTGCCAAAAAGTGTGTTGACAGCAAAATTGACTCCTGCCGCTTCACACACGTGGCCTGAGAGATTTGCTTGACTCTGTTCAGGACCAAAACTTGGAACGCAGTGGATTCCGGAGCGTGCCAGTCGATTTTTCCTGCAAATCGACAAAGACAAGAAAAGCGTGTAAAATTCCTGGGCTATCGGCCCTGGACAGGCCGATGCGTAACCGCAGCCGATAGAATAAAAATAATTTAAAATATTAAAAACACTCGGTTGTCGGCTAACAACGAATCGGCATGTTCGCAGAATTAAATATTTGCGCAAAAGGCAACGACTGCATATAAAAGAATTGGCATCAGCAAATACTATTATAACATGCAATCGGCAACTACTATCGGCAAGCAGGGTACAGTAAAACAGTTGTCATCGGCAAACATGCATTCAGATCTATTACTTGTATAAAAAAATATACTTTTAAGGACAAGCACAAGCATAAATCTAAATTTGGTAAACAATCGGCTAAACACCCCGAAAGAATTACTGAACTAATAGATCTGACTAAATCGACACATTTGCTAATTGCTTTCCCCAGGACAAGTCAACTGAAGGAAATCGTACAACTGGACCAGGTCAACGGTAGTACACAATCGGCAAACGATAAACTTAATCGGATTTAGTTCGTTCAATAATGACTTGAACAACTAGCTTAAACCGTAATCGGCATCAACAATTTATCACAAGGCTATAGCAGGACAAGTCAACTGAACTACAGCAAAGAATCGGACCAGGTCTAACAATTCCAAGCAATAAACGTACAATGTCGATCTCTAGATTAAACTAAGTTACCGGATAACTAGCAGCCACATCAGTTCTAATCACGGACAAGTCGACATGATAGAAATTGATGCGCTTACCTGACGAAATCCAAGTCGACGAAACCGGAGCCCCGATGGACGCTGATGTCGACGAAAATCCCGTCGAGAAGTTGTGGCGATGCGTCGAAAAGTGATTGTATTGATTGATTAGGGTCTTACAAGACATCACGGGGCCATATTTATACCCCCGATACACTCCGAATCTAACACGATTCGACCAAGATTGACCTTCTAAACTAAAAATAGAAAACAAACTAAAAAAGGACTCGGACCCACACACGCACGGACGCATCCCTTGTTCTTCCACGCTTCCAATGGGCCACCACTTCCTTCTCGCGCCCTCGCTGCTCCTCTTGACATCGACAATAGGCCCCAGGCCAAAATCCGGTGTCAACACCCGGCTAGTGAGCCGAGAGGGAGCGGCGGCTTGTGGGTCATGCGAGTGCCCAATGGGCCGCGCGTTCGGCTCGCTGTCGGGCTGCGTTTGCTGCAGTGGCGGAGCGGGGATCTTTTGTGCCCCCGAAGCTCTTGCCAGTTGGCAGGCTTTGTGGTGGATGGTGTCCTGACACGCACTGTTGCGGTGGAGGTGGCAGTGTCCTTGGAATAATGTCTCCCGGACTTTCGCCGTACCGATGGCATCTTGCTCTCCAGCGCTGTCAGTGAGTTCGTGGAGTAGGGGTCCTTAGGATCCCGTTCAGGGGAGTTTGTCCAGGGTTGCAGAGGAGTAGCTGGTATTCAAGCTTCGGCGGTCTGCGACGTGCCGGACAACGTCAAAGCTGTGGTGGTCGGCGGCGTGAGAGGCGACGACTATGTGCGGTCTGCGGCGCGTCGTGCGTCGGCGGCTTTGGCGGTTGGAAGCGCGTAAGGCGGCGGCGGAGCTGGGGGCTTCTAGGAGTCTCTTTTCTTAATGCCAGTTTTCGTTTGAAATCTGTTAGGACTTTTGTTTCTCTCTTACCTCTCATCGCGTGGTGACAGTCGTGCAATATTCTTTGAGGGACGCGTTTGTTTTTTTGGGTATAGATGTAGGAGAGTTCGTGTGTGTTTGCGTGAGTTGTGTCTCTTTGAATGTACATGAACAGATACTACATTTATATTCAGGAATGAGAGGTTCAAAAGAAAAAAAGAAACGAGGGTGTAGTTGTTAACCAATTGATATTCACTTTCGAGCTAATCACAGTGGCTGCCCTAATAATGTATAATAAATGTACTTGAAAACTGAAAGCAATTAACGAATTACTAAGTGGTTGTACCTGGCAACTCAGTTTTTTTAAAAAAAATCACCTGCAACTCAGTTAGAAAATTTAGTTTGCAATGCAGGTTGTACCTGCACAAAAACTTTAGTTTAACGAATTAAACTGAGAAAGCTATTCGAAAACAAAGATTAATTGAACTCACGTTTGATTGCACCTTCTAATACGACAAAGCAATGACTCCTTTCCTTCCATCGACGGAACCAAACTTCACGTTGGTAATGGGTTTGCATCAGATGAAAACCAAACTTCAAGTTGATGCGATGTCCAATACCCTCAATTCTCAGGAAATAAATTTTGAAGTTACAAAATGCAAATTGAACTCTCAGGTGTGAGATAGCTATAGAATAAATAGAAATTTTGCAAACATTATACCAGCAGGATTGCAGAGTTTTGATTTTATTTCTTTTAATGTATCTATCTCTATCTTTAACATTGTGAGTTGTGACCTTGTTATAACAATGCAAAGATCATGTCGTCTATCACCAAACGATCATAACATCCACATTAACATTAGTGTGGCCAAAAACAAGTTGTACAACAAAATCATTCAACTGAGAAGCAAAAAAAAAAATTAACTAATCAAAATGAGAGGAAGGATCACCAAGAGTAGCGGCGATAGTTACCTATACAATGCTTTGTTCTCTCTGCCCCTTCATCTTCTTCTTGCTTAAACAATGATAAAAAGTTACTGATAACACATAGATGACGAACTGCAACTAAAAGTTAACTTTCAATTATGACTTCCATGACTGTACTATGTAAAATGAGCATTTGTCTGGCCCAAAGGATACAACATAAACACAAGTCCTCTGCAACAAATTGAACTCAGTCAGTAACATTCCCAAAAAATGTTCTCTCATCTTGCATCAAATTTTAGCATCTCCCATGTGAAATCCATATTGATCAGAAATGTTCTAAGACAGTACTACATTTTAAGATATGAACCACGAGCAGATGTTGTCCCTTGAAAGAAGCACTGACTGGAATAACAGGTATCGAGATACAGGTTAACGACTTTTTCTTTATATAGGCCCTATACAATTTTTCCCTTTTTGGTTTTATAATATATCTATCCCTACTGTGCATTCCTCAAAAAAAAAAAAAAAAAGAGGTATCGAGATATGCATCTGGATAGGTTGTTAGTTAGCTAGGCATTTGCTTGACTTGCCATGTGTATTCTTAGCCATCATAGAAAGCCTCTGTAAAGAAATTAAGACGTTAACAGGTCAGACAACATGGGCCAGAACCTAAAACCAAAAGCTAATAGAACAAGAAATTTGACAAAAACGGATAATCCAATATGAGAATATGCAAGATTGGCATAATCTAACAAATGAACCATGAACACGTACATTACCTTTGCAAAAGGTTACCCCTGAGCAATGGTAGGCTAATCTGAGATGTATGGTGCTGGTTGGCCATGGCTTAGTGCTGGCCAGAGGCAAATGTGACAGCAGCCATCAGGTCTTGACATGGATGTAGTCTATGGTTGAGAGAGAGAGAGAGGGAGGGAGGGAGGGGGGACGTACGTGATTTTGTGTGTAACATGCTTTGGTCTCCGGCATAGTTTTAGCATGTAGGAAAACAGTGAAGATTCACGACACGACCATTTACAGGTCAACATCCATTTCCTGGGAATCAAATTAATATAGCTTAACAGCACATCAAGTTCAACTGTTTTTCTAAAAGGTATGGCTTAATTAAGAAGAGCAGGTGAAAGAAAATATTTATGACGTCGAAGAGTGCTCGAACATTATGATGTCGAAAGCTGAAACATTATAAGGCTAAAGTTTTACTCTTTGCAATGTCCCTTAACTCAGAAATTTAGTTGGCACAAAAATTGTGCTTCATCAAAGTAATTTGTAGTTTTGTACAATACCAAAAAGGCAAAAAAAAAATGATAGAAAGGCTTTGCTTTCCAATTATCTCAATTACAGAGTCATGATTGCAGAAGAAAAAAAATACCAGACATTCATAAATAAGACTCGATGCAGTTTCATCACAGTACTCTGTGAATTCTCATTGAGAAAGCCTTTGTTTTCCAAATTACTTCTTTCTGATTAGCCATTTACTAAAGCCTTAAAGCAAATTCTCACTGTGAAAAGAATTTTGTTCAGGAAATGGCTCGCGCTAGCGCTCTCGCTCCCGCACCCGCTCCCCGCCTCGCACTCACCTCCGCCGTCGACGCCGCCGCCGCCACCTCACCTCGCGCCGGCGCCTACCATGGTCTCTACTAGAAGCTGCGCGCTGTTCGCCGGAGTTGGAGATGGACGACAACTACGCTCCTCCGGTGCCAAGGGACTTCGACTTCTCGCGAGGCCGAAAGTTCCAAGCTGAGATTCTCAACCGCTTTCGCTCATCGGTACACCACCCTTCCTCTTCTCTCGATGGATGCTTCTACATGCTTGCTGTGTTTCGTCGCTTCACTTTTCGCCTCACTGAAGATTCAGTTAGTTTGGCCTTGCATTCGGTTCTTGGTGGCACACCAGCTGGTTTTCACGTTCATGCTGAATCAGAGCGTCATTTTCGCTTCTCTGTTGCGTCTAAAGCTGTTGGTTTACACATTCGATCTGTTGAGAGGTTTATCACCAAGCACTTTGATTTGTACTGCTTTCTTTGGAGAGATGGTACCCCTAACTGGAAGAAAGATGAGATTGTGTGGAATAAAGAGCAAGAGAAGGAATGGACTACAGTTTCCTATCGCAAGAATCGAGTGCAGTCCAAGAACAGAGTCTCTTTTGCAAAAAACATGATCTTGCCTTCTCCTCCCAGCAAGTTCAAGCCAACTGCTGTTCAATCGGGCATGGTTAAACCTGCCACTTTTCCAGTTATCCGTTCAGTTAAAATTGGTGATTTTCTTTGCCCGCTGCCTGCTAGAGTTGAGAATTGCAATCGTAATTTGGTTTTCCCGAATCAATCCATGATTCCTGCCCCGAAAGTGTTCAGCGGCATTCATGCAGCGTTTGAAAATTTTCAAACTGCGTCTGACGCGGGACAGAGGGCGGCAACGAGCCATTGGCCTCCGGCCTCTGGCCCAGTGGCTGGAGTCAAACCCACCAGCAATGCAAGCAAGCCTGGGCATTGGGTGAGTATCCAGGGCCAGGATAGTGTCTCAGGAAAGGGGACCCACATATCTCATGCTCTTAAAACCCCTCTTGTCTCCTCCACCCCCGATGCTGCTTTTCCGGTTATTGAGGATGACCCCTTGAGCAGAGTAACGCATTTGATGAGCTGCAAACAGAGCACCTTAGCTGATAGGGCAATGGCAAGAGAGACGGATAGGGTCAAAGATTTTCTTCGGCTAAGGGGTAATGATGATAGAGTCTGCTTCAGGTGCTTAAGTCCAAACCACTTTGTCAGGAACTGTAATGGGATAGTTAGATGCAAACATTGCTACGGTTATGGTCACATACAGCGTGACTGCTTAAAGAAACGGCTCCATCAGAAGACCAAATGGAAAATCAGAGAGCAGGCCCAGCCAGACAGAGAAGCACAAGGCCCAAGACTATCACAAGCCCAGCTCGCCTCCCCGGACACATTTAAGGGATCAGTCATCACTACTTCCCGGGTTCCCTGCACTGCTCTCTCCACGCTCTCCTCCATCTCGACTCTCCAGCTTCAAACAGTGAACAGCAGGAGAGCAACAACAATGGCGAACTTTGCCATTGACCCACACCCTTTCTTTGCTGAGGGACTCCACAATGATCAGGGAGGACCGCACAGGATTTCCAGAGCAGATGTCTCTTTCAGCGGCGAGCCACACAGAGGTCATGAGGATTTCGTCATCGCACTGGATGAGGACAATGAGATCAACCCGCCTGATTACGGTATTTTCCTGCAGCAGATTAGGCAGTATATCACCCATGAGCTGAACCTTCAGGTCCGCTATTGTAGAATTCATCCACATGGCATAGGGTTAATTCAGTTGGGTAGTATTTATCAGCGGGATCTTTTGTTTGCTGGCAATGTTCATGAAATTGATGGTTTCCGGGTCAGATTTATCATGCATGATAGAGCTCAGAACTATAGGCCTTATCCCTATGCCCGCTTTGGTTGGATCATGTTCTTAGGTTATCCACTGGATTACATGACCTTGCAGCACATTTATCAGGCAGTAGCTTCCTTTGGGAAGATGGTGCATTGGCATAACAATCCCCATATGAAGGCTTATGTGCTTGTCAAATGTTTGTACAATGACACTGATTCAGTGCCCATTAGTGTGGTGTTCAGGCAGGGTGAGCAGCAGTTTGGTGAGGGGTGGTCTTGGACTACACCTACCTATGTTCTGAACTGGGAAGACTACGATCAGCCTCCACCTAACCTGGATGATATTCCAGAAGATGGTAACCCACACCCACTTCCACAAGTAATGCAGCAAGAGGCAGAACATATGGAGAACTTGGTTAATCAGCAATTTCAGGCTAATCTGGGTGCTGACCAGGCTTGGGAGAATGCAGTCATACAAGCTGGCTTACATGGCTGGCCAGCTTGGCCGGACAATGCTGGGCAGAATGCACCTCAGCAAGTTGAGCAAGTACCTCAGCCTGCTAATCTGGTTGCAGCAGAGGAGATGCTGTTGGAAAATGAGGAAGGTGAGGATAGCTCAGGGTCTGAATCCCACAATTTAGCAGCAAGGCCCACTGCTCTCTTCATCCAGCAAGACAGAGGTCAAGAGGCCATTTTCAACCTGGACAGCACACACACTAGGCAACTACCTTTTGTTGATGATCAGGAAGTGGAGCAGAGACCTCATTGGCTCTTGCCCTTTCTCACAGGACAGCTGCTTGAACTCATGAACTCAGCCCTCTCTGATGATAATCCAAGAGCATGGTGGAGAACATCAATGGCGGCATATGTAAACCTGAATCAGGCCTTACCCCAGATCAATATCAACATCAGTACTAACCAGATCAATGCTAGAATTGACAACCTGCCCTATGAAACTTCAATCAGGCAAGCTATCTCTCCATCAACGACAGCAAGGTGGAGCAATTGCACAGTTGAACAGCTGGAGGGGCCCACATCTGGATGGGTCATCCCAGGAACAGCATCTCATGACCATGAAGCAGGCTCCTCCTCAGGTTCTAGTTACATCACTGAGGCTGAAATACAAGCTCAAATCATGCAGATACAGATGAGAAACCCCTATGGGATTAGGCAGCAGCCACTGAGGATCAGGGACCAGCAAACCATTAGAGAGCAGCCAAGAGCTCGCATATCAGACAAGCTACAGCTGCAACAAATCAAAGCCATGCAAGTCATCAAAAAGGTCTACATCAGAAAGAAGTTCAAGAAGAACCCAGCCTACATCCATCAGAGAATCACAAGGGTATATGAAAGGAAGAAATATAAGAAGATGGACTACCACAGTGGTTGGCAAATTGTGTTGTGGCAGGGACTGGGAGATCAGGAAAGCATGCTCATGACTCAGGATAGACCAATGGAACAGGATCTGCAAATGGAACAGCTGCATGACACCCAAGCACCTGTAGCAAAGAAGCTCCAAGCCAAAGTTGTCTCTGCTAAAAGGCTCAAAAAGATGGCCATCCAACCACCAGCCAACACGTAATCAATAGGGCCTGTCATCTTGGACTACTGTCATACCCACTGAATCACCCACACACCACGGATTACCCAGTGGTTCAATACGCAGATGACACTATACTAATCATGAAAGCGTCACAGAGAGAGCTGTTTTTTCTTAAAGGTTTGCTACATACTTTTAGTCAATCCACAGGACTGAAGGTGAATTACTCTAAATCATGCTTGCTGCCTATCAACCTGAGTAATGAACAGACACAGATCCTAGCAGGAGTGTTTGGATGTCAAGTGGGATCTTTCCCATTCACATACCTAGGATTACCAATGGGGACTACAAAACCTAGGGTTGAGGATCATGCACCTCTATGCAACAAAGTGGAAAGAAGAATAACAGCCACAACAACCTGGCTGACAATGTCAGGGAGAGTTCAGTATATAGACTCAGCAGTCACTCCTCTTGTTACTTATGCAATGTGCACGCTAAGAATGCATGCGACAGTCATTGGAACAATAGACAGATCCAGAAGACATGGAGTATGGAGGGGGTCTGATGTAGCAGGAAAAGGAAAACCTTTGGTTGCATGGACAAAGGTAACAATGCCAAAAGACAAAGGAGAGTTAGGGTTAAAGAACTTAGCAATCCAAAATGAAGCCTTTCTTGTCAAGCAGCTGCATAAATTCTACAGCAAAGCTGACATTCCTTGGGTGCAACTACTTTGGAACACCCACTACTCAAATGGTCACGTCCCACATGCCACAACTGAAAAAGGTTCTTTTTGGTGGAGGGATGTCATGAAATTCTGTGATCACTATAGAGGAATTGCTTCAACAAAAGTGGGCAAAGGTGACACTGTCCTTTTATGGGATGATGTTTGGAATGGGCACTATCTCAGAAATGAACTTCCAAGGCTGCACTCGTTTGCAAGAAGCAACAAAACGTCGGTAACCCAGTATATGAGCAACCCTGACCCACATACTCATTTTCATACACCGTTATCAGCAGAGGCAATGCAGGAGCTCAATGCGCTAAACTTGATAATTAATGAAGCACAAAGTACACAGAATGAAGCAGATGTATGGATCTTCATTTGGGGAAACAGTACATACACATCAGGCAAGTTCTATAACTTGGCTTTCAAATCCATAAACCCTCCACAACCCTTCAAATGGATTTGGAAAACCAGGGTCACGAAAAAGCTGAAAATATTCATATGGCTAATGTTCAGAGATAGGCTCAACTCTAGAAATCTATTGAGGAGAAGAAATTACAAAATTGATGGGGATGATTACAACTGTGTTCTTTGTAACCACAACATTGAAGAATACACCTATCACCTATTCTTTCAATGTCAGTTCAGTGCCAACTGCTGGAACTTCCTAGGGATTCGCTGGGATCATGACCTTCACTTCTTCCAGACAATTCAAAAGGCCAAACAAGAGTGCCAGCATCAGTTCTTCATGGAGATCTTTGCAACTGCAGCATGGGAAATTTGGAAACAAAGAAACGGTAAAATCTTCAGAGGGGAAGTTCCAACTTTCCAAGCTTGGAAAACAGCCTTCATCAGAACAGTCAAGCAGCAAATGTACAGGCTGAACAGTGAAGACAAAGAGTTTGTCACCCAATGGTTAAACACCATACTGTAATTCTATCAGTTTCCTTTTCTCCTTTTTACACACCCCAGGTAACTGTATTTACTTATAGAGGGAGGTGTCTCTGTTTCCCTTTTTATAGGTAGGTTCCCTTTTGGTACCAGGGCCTTGTATAGTAGTTGCCCTTTGCCATTCCTTTAGATTTGTAACTTGCTCTTATTTTCCTTTTTAATATAAATTACCACAGTAGGGGCTTCCCCTACTGTATTCCCCTCAAAAAAAAAAAAGAATTTTGTTCCAACTATTTTTCTCATTAGCCTATTACAGAAGCCAAAGTAAACTGAGAAGATGAAAAGTTACCAATAAAACCACGAATGATCACTCCGTCTTCCCTCCTACAGTCTCAATCGCAAAGCATAAAAGACACAGTTAGCTATTTAAAAATACAGATTAATTGAACCCATAAAAGACTCTGTATTGAGATGCATTCAGCCACATAAGAATTCTAGTCTGGATATTGAGAACCATTATTATTCGAAAATACAGATAAATTTGACATGGGTTTGAGTGCACCTTGTAATACGACAAAACAATGACTCCTTAACTTCCACCAGCAGAACCAAAGTGCACGTTGGTAATGGACTTGCATCAGATCTTGCTGGTATGATTGGAAAACCATCTTTCTTCATCCATCATCTCATAATCTACCTTCTATAAACAGTCAGTGGCCATGATGAATACCTGCAATTCCCAGGAAATAAAATTTGAAGTTCAAAAATGCAAAGTGAAATGTCAGGTGTAACAGCTGTAGAATAAATAGAAATTTGCAAACATTATACCTGCAGGATTGCAGAGCCAACATTGAGGTAAAGAATTGCATATTTTAAATTTTTCTTTATCATCGAGACCTAGATTGCAGAGCTCATGGCATCCGTCGCCAAAACATCACAACGTCATTAACATTGTTGTGCCTGAAACCAATTTGGACAACCACATCATTCCACTGAATCAAAAGTACATATAATCTGTGATCTGACAAATGTATTGATCAAAAAATATAACAGCTAGAACTACACAGAACAGAGCAATCTGCGAAAACAATATATTATCGCCTTCAAGTTCATTCAGCAAACAGAATGGATACATGTGTCAACATTTCAACAAGGAGACGGATACGTAAAGCATCACAATCCACTTGTGCAAAACAAAATTAGGATGAGTGCAAGATTGCCAGCGCCAATATCATTACTAAACAACTACGGATATGAAATGCTTAGACTTTATTTAATTTCAAAAGAATCCGGCTGGGAAGTCATCTAGATGTGCACAAAAAGCTAGTACAAGGTAGCAGAAATAATTATGATATAACAATAATGTCAACTACATGACCGTCATCTTACACCAATATATTACCTGTTTTCCAATTGTTAAATGGATAATCTCCACTTCTGGTGCTACTTAGCAAGAAAGATAATCAGTTGGAAGAAAAGTGTCACCCGAATAGCAGAACACCAACTATGATAGAAGCTCTAGCAGCATCAAACTTTAGCATCTGCCATGTGAAAATCCTGAACATTGGCTACAAAATAGACTTATCATATTAGAAATGTTCCAAACAGCTGTACAACCCGGAACCGGAATTGAAAATCCCTGAACCCTTACTACATTTCAGTATAGAAACCTAGCATGCCTCTTTTTGACATGCCATATCTAGTGTAAAGAAATATCTATTAAAGGTGACAGTGACAGATATATGTCATCGCATCTTCGTATGTGCATTGCCAAAGAAGTTATCAACTCATATTTAACTAGAAACAAAAATAAGAAAAATATAGTAAGGGTTTCTGCCTGCAAGGGGGGATGGAGCAAGAGAGTTTTAGTAGCTGACAAAATATTAGTAGCAATAAAGCCAAATCCCAATAAATGGAGTTAATGCTCCAACATTCAACTAATATTGCAGCTATGCAATAAAAATATTAATTGAAAGGGAAGGAAGGGTTGTCCTCTCTTTTTTTATTAAAAAAAGTTATCCTACACATTTATCCAATGTCAGTCTGCAACCATCCTTACAAATCAGAATGTCAGTTTGGACAATTCCACAGATTCTCTAGCTTCCCACGTATTAATCCAGTTCAGAACCCAGTAAAAAAAATCAACTACATATTTTCAAGTGTTCGCCTATAATTAAGCTTAAATCCTCGACGCAAAATATCAGATGTAAACCAAGAGATCATCCAAAAGGTTAGGATCTTACCCACAAAGATTGATTTCTCCTATCCTCTTGGGTTACTTCCTCCATCCTTTCTTCTTGTTTGTTCTCTTCCTCTTCTTTGGTCACCCCTTGCTTCCTGGGCACTAGCACTACACAGCGGTAACAATAGCAACAGGGTGCCTCCATGCAGCAGGCCACGATCATCTGAGAGCAAGCTAGCAAATACAATTCGTAACATTATAGCACAGGCAACATAATCAGAGGCTGTGAATCAGAGAGTTTATACAACATTTTTCAGAAAAGGAAGGGGACCGTGAAGTACAGTTTTGCAATTGCAGCAGCACCTTAACTCTGAAGAGTGAGGGGCCTCAAACACCTGATAAATGTAATCATCAGAAAAGTCGATGAAATGCCTTTCGAAACAGGCTGATATGCTGAGCCCATGGACGTTCGAACACCTGACAAATTAAAGAGTCTTTCCAAAAATTCACTAGTGAAAACCACATCTCGGTCACTAACAATAGAGAGGGGCATACCAAGATGACGAACAATTTCATAAAAAAAAGTAATGCAAGGGTCTGCAAGGTATGAAATGAGCATATTTGGATAAACGGTCAATCATTGTAAGAATAATTGATTTACCAGACACCTTATTTGCAAGAATCTTTGACAACGCCAATGGCAGGATCTTACACAAACAAGAGACATGCCCTAGATATAGCCCTAGCACAGGAGCTAGCATCAAACGCTTGACGCACAGAGCACACAGGCAGGGGTAACAAAATAGAAGGAACCCTGTTAAAGCAAAAAAGCATGAAAACAACTGGGAATCGAAAACAAAGCTAGAGCTTACACTCAGCTCACCCAAAACCTCCATTGTGACAGGAAGCATGAAAGCTCCTCAAACTGACTATGAGCACAAACCTGCAAGCAATGGGAGAGCTGGGAACCTGATGTTGCTTGGATTCGGTATTTAATGTCAGGGCAATAGCAATTCAAAGTTTTAAGTGACCATGTAGTGATATTCTCAATTATTTTGTTTCAAAAATACATTGTATATTTGAATCTTTTTCCATGCTAGCAACTGTTGAAGGATTAGAATATGTATTTAAGCTTTACTTCTAGCTTTGGTCCATGTAATTAGAAACTGCCTACCAAGTCAATATGGTCATCATATCCAAGTACATTTGTCTATACCCATAGCTCACTGAAGAAGATAATTGATTCAAGGTTTCTTTAATCACAGAAAAAGGTAGTAGCCCATAATGCACTAAGACACACTGCAAATGTCATGATTTGTCTCACCTACCATCTTGGATACTACAAATAAAATGCTTGGACTGTAATTCATACAGACAAAACCATTCAGTCGAAGCACTTTTAATCTACATTTAGAAGATTATAGAGCACATTACACCACTGAATTACCAATGTACGAATTGCAATCACTAATGTACCAAATAAAATATAACGAACAAGAAAAATACTTGGGCCTTATTCTGATGGAATCAAATTCTTGGAAAACACTCAGATTCTCAATTACAACCAAAATCAGGCAGTAGTAACTTAGATATAGATCCTAGAAATTCTCAAACTGACCATGAACACATACATTATGTAAAAAGGTTACCAGAGAGAGAGAGAGAGACCTGGGCCTTCGAGAGGGAGAGCAGAGGTGAGGGAGGCGATTGTACCAGCGTTATCTGGGCAACTCGTTTGTTGCAGTGGATGTGGGTTGCCGACCCGGTGAAGACGGTGACGCTTGATCTCCTGGTCGCCTCCCATGGTGATGCGCGGCAGCAGTTCGCCGGAGATTGCTGTGCTTGCACCCGAGCCACCTCAGGTACATCCCTGTCAGGCCTCCTCCAGCGGGCCTATCGAACAGCCCTGCGGTGCACCAAAGCAATGGATTAAGGATGGAAGAGGAAGCACCGCCATGGATGGCACCGAACCGCCCTCCCAGCGTGCGCGCCGGGACGAAGTGCCCTGCACCACCGGTGTTGCCCAGACGCGCAGCCTCCTCTCCAAAAGGTGTCGTGCTCGCCCGGGAAACAGATCCAGCAATATCCTGCGCCGATTGTGTCCTCGACGAGCTCTACATCGGGGCCCCGAGATCGATCGGAACAGAGATGAAGCCGCGGCGCTAGGAATTGGAATGGGAAACGGAAGGGTGGAAGGAGGAGGCGGTTCTTGTGGTGATGGCTGCGATGCGAATTGGATTGGATTCAGGTACGAAGAGAGTGACGAGTGTCTACGGCGACGGCGGTGGTGGTTCTTTGAGGAGAGGGCTGGGATTTGGATGAGGAGGCGACGGCGGCGGTGGGTTCGGAAGCAGGGGCGGCGGTCTCCAACGGGCAAGAGATAGAAGAAGGAAACGTGTGCACCGCCTTCCCCCTAACTGAGAATTTTGCTATTTTAGGACTGAATACGCCGGGCTTTGCTGAAATAGCATGATAAAGTTGAGCTTCTCCCTTTTACTATTATAATTACTCCTTTTTCTTTCATTTACCATTGTCAAATGTTTTAACAGTTTTACCTCTTATAAGAGGTGTAAAAAGACAACACTACCCCTCACTTCTCTCTCACGCATACAACTAATCGTTTTAACTGTGCAGATGCTCTTTTTTACATGTTAATGAACACAAACAATTAAAATATTTCATTGAACAATGAGGCATAATTATGACCTGGAAAATTTCACAATTTCGGAGGATAATTTTGATGCCACCAATTCAGAGGATAACTATGACTTTGCTAATTTGTGTTCATGTGATGGATTTATGAATTTGTGAAATTTTTTAAGTCATAATTATCCTATGAATTTGTGGAATTTTGAAGTCATAATTATGCCTCATTGTTCAGTGAAATAGTTTGATTGTTTTTGTTCATTAACATGTGAAAAAGAGCAGTTGTACAGTTAAAACGACTAACTGTATGCGTGAGAGAGTTGAGGGGTAATGTTGTCTTTTTACACCTTTTGTAAGTGACAAAACTGTTAAAACAGTTGACAATGGTAAAGAAATGGAGAGGGAGTGATTATAATGGTAAAAGGGAGAAGCCCAACTTTATCATGCTATTCTAGCGAAGCCCGGCATATCCAGTGCTAAAATAGCAAAAATCTCCCCCTAAGGCGGTCGTAACGGTTACTTTTTCCTCCTAGGCTGTCCGGTTGGGCCGAACTGGGCCGCAAGGGTTGAGCTATCGGTGCAGCTACAACTGCAAGTTTTGACGTCCTTGCCTAAATGCAGACGATCTGGTTCTCAACGGTGTCCCCCCCCCCCCCCCCCCCCACCCCTCTTTTTTTTTTTTGCGATTACCTGGTTCTCAATGATACTTCAATACTTATGGTGCGCTCTCGTCATCTTGAGATGGAAATCATTATCCTTTACAGGGGTTGGTTGCATATGATTATTTGACCAAATTCTAGAATCATAGGCTTCCCAATAGACGAGCTGACAACATGATCATTAAAATTGTGTGGATGGTAAGCCTCTAGTTAGCGGATCCGCAAGCATTTGCTTGGTACTAATATGCTCATGCTAAATCTTAATTGTTTGTTTCTGGACTCTATATTTTCACAACAAGATACTTAATGTCGATGTGTTTCGCAGCTTCACTCGAATTGTTACTCGCAAAGAAAACTGCAGATTAGTTATCGTAGCATAATGTTGTTTTCGTACGTTACATACGATAATTCTATTTTCGTGCTTCCAATGTGCGAAAATATGTAATTCGTGTGTTCAAGGTACGACTGCTATTCGAATGTCCAACACTCGAAATGAGTGTATGCTGGACCATGTATCGACATACAACGTATTTTCATATGTCCAACGTTCGCCCAAGATACGAAAACTGAATTTTTGAATGCCAAATACATGACTACTTAGTTTTCGTGCGGCTGGCGGATGCCACCGTCCGCCACTGCTTTTTGCGGCTAGCACTGGCGGACGCTTTGTCCGCAACAAAAGGCCTGTCACTAAAAGGGTCTTTTTGTGCTTAGTGAATTCTCACCAATAAAAATATTATTTAAAAAAATTCCATCTTCTTCCGTAGAGGTTGATGTCTCTCGGACCACTCATAGCCGAAGGTGCTCTCCTAGAGATGCTTTGGTACCTCTCCGAAGCAAGGACACTCACCTAGTTGTCGAGAATGATCTGCGTGCTAGAAAAAGTCCGCTCTCAGCTTGAGTGTCACTCACCTGAAACTCGCATATTTGCCGTATGGTGGTAGGATGATCCGTGTGGCAGGAACATATTTTCAGCGCCACTGTCACGGACACGGCAAGTTTTTGTAAGTCTCCGATCGTGATTCAGCAAACCTGATACAAATTTTCGTGCTCCTTCTACACTTCTCCTTTTATATGGTTTATTATATAAGGCCACAAAAGAGCCACATCTGGCATCATCGGCTACCTTGGACGTATACAGCACAAAGTGCATGCGACAGTTGGCTCCGTTAACGATACATCAGAACAAGGCAGGCTTACAGCTCACGAGTCGAGAGTGTTCAGTGGATTCGTTCTAGTATTTTCATACAAGGTGGCATAGGAATTTTCATATCCTTAAAGGAAACTACAGGAATATTAGCCTCTACAGCTGATGAAGCGAATCCAACGATCGCCTTCTGCAACCTGTATATATATGGCAAACCTGCAATGTACACAAACAAGGAGAAAGGAAAGCTATCCCCCTGCATTTGCCTATTCCCTGGGGCAGAACAACGAAGAATTAAACTATTTATCTCCTAAAGGATAAGCTGAAGGTCAATATCTCGTAACTTGAACTTGTAGATAGTGCAATCCATGTTTTCAATGTTATATTTTCTGATTCTGTCAATATTAGTCCGTTTAGAATTTCATTTCTGTTGCGCACGATTTTCACAGAAATAGTGTGTTGATTCGTCTGTAAATTGTACACTGCAATCCCGACAGTGGTACTAAAAGTTTAAATTAATTTCGTACAATGATGATAAAAGGCTATACTCTGCACTCTGTAGAAGTAATCTGTATCTAGGGTCTGCTTTAAGAAAGTACTGTTCCGTTAGCTCTGATATCCGGATTGTTTGGTTCTGTTACATCAGTTCTCGGCACCCCCTCGTGTTGAAAACTCTTGTTCTATCATTCCGTTGATGCGATATGATTCTCATTTTGCAACTGTAGTTATTCAATGGGTTCCATGGACAACCTGCCGACCTCGGGAGACCAGAGGGGCTCTGGTGACAACGGAAGCTTCAAAAGAGGCAGCCGCAATGCAAAGGCGGATAAGAAGACGGTGGCAGACGACGTGAAGGCAGCAGCATCCGAGAGGTTCCTCAAGGCCAAGGCGGCCGCACTGGTAGGAGCAGAGAAGGTGAAGTTCGGAACGAGCAGGGGTATCGAGTGGGTCAAGGAGCAGTACCAGAAGAGGGCCTCCAAGTGAGCTTGAACGATGTCAAAGTTATGTACTTCTTGCCCATGTGGATGAGCTATCTTTCATTTTCTGTTCTTAACACCGCCTTTATCGTTCAAGTCTAGAAGACAAGCAGAGTTCGTGCTCTCAGTATGTCCTTTGTTGTTATCTCTCCCTTTCTTGTGAAGTAGTTTTTATTTGCTTGGTATATGATGTTGTCACTGTCCCATGGTGGACTTATATGAATTCAGACTCTGTTGTAGTATGCTCTCCCGAAATCTGCCCCAACAACAGCCACTGGTCACTGGTTTGTCTGAACCAGTTCGTTAAAACTTGGATGTTGTTTCAAGTAATATTCTGCTTCTCTTCTATGGTTTCCTGAAGTTTGATCTTGTTGATATTTTTAGAGATTTCTGGAACTCACTCACATCTATTCACTTGAGTACACATATATACAAGTACTTGGGCTCCTGGGCCCTAATACACAGCCCAACACTCCCCCTCAAGATGGGGAATAGATATCTATCATTCCCATCTTGTTACATGCTAGATTACACTCTTTTACTCCTAAATCTTTTGTCAAACAGTCAGCTACTTGATTGCTTGAGTTTACATGACTCAACTCTATTGTACCATCATCTAACTTCTCCTTGATGAAGAAACGATCGATCTCAACATGTTTTGTCCTATCATGCTGAACTGGATTATTAGCAATATTTATAGCTGACTTGTTATCACACCATAGCTTTGAAGGTCCTTTCCTTAGAATATTTAGCTCTGACAGAAGACTCCTTACCCATAATATCTCGCTCACCCCGAGTGACATAGCTCTATATTCTGCTTCAGCAGTTGAACGAGATACTACTGATTGCTTCTTGCTTCTCCATGACACCAAGTTTCCACCCACAAAGATACAATAGCCCGTAGTTGACCTTCTATCATCCAAACAACTCGCCCAATCGGCATCACAATAACCTTCAACATTTATATGTCTATGGTTCTTAAACATGAGTCCCTTTCCAGGGCTCCTCTTCAAGTATCGGAGTATCCGATAAACAGCATCCAGATGACCACTCCTTGGATCATGCATGTATCTACTTACGACACTCACAGCATAAGAGATGTCAGGTCTTGTATGACATAAGTAGATAAGTCGACCAACAAGCCTTTGATAGCTCTCTCTATTCACTGGATCTCCTGATTCAGCACATAGCCTATGATTTATATCAATAGGTGTTGATGCAGGTCGACAGCCAAGCATGCCAGTTTCACTTAATAAGTCTAGAACATATTTCCTTTGCGAGAGCACTATGCCCTTCGGAGATCGAGCGATCTCAATACCAAGAAAATACCTGAGTTGGCCAAGGTCCTTGACCTCAAATTCCTTGCTCAAATTCTCCTTTAGACATTTGATCGCTATTTCATCATCACCTGTAATAATGATATCATCCACATACACAGCCAACACTGTTATCCGACGCCCTGAATGTCGGTAAAAGAGTGTATGATCCCCATTGCATTGTTTATAGCCCATGCCACATAGTGATCGTCTGAATCGATCGAACCATGCACGTGGAGATTGTTTTAGTCCATACAAGGACTTTTTCAGCTTGCGTACCTTTCCATCCATCTCGGAAGTACAACAACCAGGTGGAAGGTTCATATATACTTCTTCTTGGAGATCGCCATGTAGAAAAGCATTCTTAACATCTAATTGATGCAAAGGCCAACCGAAGTTTGCTGCACAAGAGATTAAAGTCCTCACGGTACTCATTTTTGCTACCGGAGCAAATGTCTCATCATAGTCAATACCATATGTTTGGCTGTACCCCCTGGCAACAAGTCTTGCTTTGTATCTTTCTACTTTTCCTTCTGGATTTTGTTTTATTGTGAAGACCCACTTGCAGCTAACAGCTCTCTTCCCGGCTGGCAATTTTACAATCTCCCAAGTTTTATTTTTCTCAAGAGCTCTCAACTCTTCAAACATGGCTTCACGCCACTTAGGATCTTGCCTTGCTTCTTTCCAATCAGTAGGGATTTTTGTTGATTGAAGCGATGCTATAAAAGCTCTATATTGTGAGGACAACGATTTATATGAGACATAGTTACTTATATCATTTTCGAAGCCATACCTTGGTGGAGGTTTTCCTGCATTACTCCTTGGCTCCCTTCTTATAGCAATAGGCAGTTCGATAGATTGATTAACCACTTCTTCCCCTGTATCTGTAGAATGAGTAACATCATTACTAGAAACATCAACATTTGAAGAACGTAGTTGTTGCTGCTCCACCGGTTCTGGTTGCTCCTCCTGTTCAACACTTCGTGACTGCTCAATTTGTTGCTCCACTGGGGGCGCTTCAACTATTTTCTTCCTTCTGGTATAAACCTTTATAATGCCTTGTTCTTGCCTTGGTCGCATGTTTTTAATGTCTCTGTTTTCTTGCCTCACATTCACATGAGAATTATCTGAATAATATGGAGCCGATCCAGTGATAATACCTGTGACCCTCAAGCGGTTGTCTTGCTGATCTTGTATTATGTCCATATCATTCTCCCCCTCTCGATCATCCTCACATATGCTTGGATCACCAAGTTCAAATAAAGAACTCAAGTCCGTCTTTTCTCCATAATATGGTTCAGATTCTCTAAATGTCACATCCATACTTACAAAAAGTCGTTACTCTGTAGGACACCAACAATTATATCCTTTCTGAGTTGAAGAATATCCCACAAATATACACTTGATCGCTCGAGGATCCAACTTTCCCACAGAAGGTCTATGATCTCGAACAAAGCAGGTGCAACCAAATACCTTAGGTGGAACTGTAAACTCATTCACTCCTCGTAATATCTCATAAGGAGTTTTCCACCCTAGCAATCTTGAAGGAGTACGATTAATCAAATATACTGCTGTCATCACTGCCTCACTCCATAAAAACTTGGGCACATTCATAGTATACATAAGTGAGCGTGCAATCTCCAATATATGTCGATTTTTCCTTTCAGCTACTCCATTTTGTGGAGGTGTATCTGGACATGTTGTCTGGTGCAATATTCCCTGAACTGCTAGAAAATTACTAAACTCATTGTTTACATACTCTTTTCCATTGTCCGTCCGTAATATCTTGACCCGAGCATCATACTGATTTCCAATAAATGAGCAAAAATTTTGAAAGCATTTGAGCACTTCATTCTTGTGTCTCATGAGATATATCCATGTCACTTGAGGATAACAATCAATAAATGTGACAAAGTACTTCATTCCACTAACAGAGATAATTGGGCATGTCCACACGTCCGAATGAATGAGCATAAAAGGAGATATACTCCTAAGTCCCCTGCTTATATATGTGGTTCGTGTATGCTTTCCATATTCACATGCATCACAAACAAGTTTCCTTTTATCCACTTTACTCATCATCTGTGGGAATACTTTGGTCATAGCATCAAATGATAAATGGCCTAGTCGACAGTGTTGGAGCATCACCTTAGCTTCATCTTCATTCATACTTGTTGCAAGAGCAGCACAAAAGAACTTAGCATCCTCCTTCCTGTCCAAGTACCACAATCCACCATATCTGATGCCACTTCCAAGTTCCTTTCCTATCCTCCTCTCAAGAATGAGACAATGCTCCCGATCAAATGAAACTCGACAATCTATTTGATCAACTAAAGCACTTAATGATAATAGATTAACCGGAAAGGAGGGAACATGCAAAACCGAAGACAAAGTGATAGAAGGAGAGCACTTAACTGTACCGACACCTTTGACTGGTTGGCATGTCCCGTCTGCAGTTTGAATTGTCTCCTTACGTGAGGATGGATATGGACTGTATGATAAAAACTCACCAGGAGCACCAGTAACATGTTTAGAAGCTCCAGAGTCTAATATCCATTCAGAGAGAGGAGTTTTTATGCACGACAATGCTTCAGCGTTAGCACCTTTGAACTTGATGTCATCTGGCATTAATTCCACCTTTTGTGTTTCCCCCACATCCACCTTTTGTATTTCTGCCACATTTGGCACAGTTTCCTTACTTAAGGGTGATGTCTCGCAGTTTCTCGCCATAAGCATTTTGACCATATTCTCTAGCTCACCCAATTTTTCAATGATTTTTTCAAATATTTGATTTTCACCCATTCTTCTTGGTCTAAATTAGTAGCGCCCAGAGAGACCTTCTCCTCTGTTAAAAGTGGAAGCAATGCAAGTTCCTAACCAGCAGGCAATAGCACAAAAAAAATGGGACCTTCTTACAGTCCACAGCTTCAGCAGGAAGTCACTAGCAGAGTCCTTGTTGCTCTGCTTTTCTTCTCTCTCACTTGCACCAATGTGGAGCAGTGAGCACTAGCCTGACGAACTCCCCTTCTCTCTGTCCCGTTCTTACAAATTATCTAGCAAAGTACAACCGGTGACAACCAACAAGTAGCACTGCAGTCGTTGTGCACACCACCTACCTACAGTATGCTCTCAACCAGCCAAGAAACTCTCCTTCTCTCTCCTCCTCTGCTCAAACACCAGAGCACCTCCGCTTGTAGTTTAATCCACTAAAATCCACCAAAAAACTCAGCTGCAAAATCACACGAGTTGCAGACAACAGCACTTGGCTTCTTTCCCCAACAAACTGGCGCAACACAACACTAATTCTGCCTCCTCTTTCCTTTCTGCAGTATGACGAGCAACAAATCCCAACCAGCAGCTTTCTTGAGCCAGAGGAAAATAATCCACAGCTCCTCAAAGATGCACTGCACGCCTGCACCTATCCTCCCCAGAGAGCAATTGAACTCACCCGCACCTAGCTGCTAATGCCTCTCTTCTGCTCCAATTGATCTTCCCCGTCACCAATCGGAGAGCCTCAAGCTAGCTGCTCCCCCTTCCTTTGGGCCGCTGCCTCTGCTTGCCGCCCTCAGGAGCTCCTCTCTGCAGCAATCAGCCCGGCTTCCTGCTGCTGCTCGAGCTCCCTGAAGCGCGTTCGTGTGCAAGCGCCCAGCCGCCGCAGTATCCCACAGGTCCACCGGTGCTGCTGCTGTGGCCTTCACCCTTGCGTACCTCCTTCTCGTCGTCCGGATTCACACGGCCGCCGTCGCTTGCTACTGCTCCGCGGCCGCCATCGCCGATCGCCGCAGCTCTGACACCATCTTGATATTTTTAGAGATTTCTGGAACTCACTCACATCCATTCACTTGAGTACACATATATACAAGTACTTAGGCTCCTGGGCCCTAATACACAGCCCAACAGATCTATTATTCATTTTCAGAAAATGAAAATAAAGGTGTAAAATACATAGTTTTTAGCTTTTAGATGGTTTATTCGTAATAGAGGTGAGAACGTATCAGATTCAAACAAAAAATATTGCAAACAAAGATTTGTAGTTTGATTTAGTGTGAAAGTGTAACCAAATTTATTAGAAAATAGAAAACATCATGTCCTCTGCTTAAAAAGAAGCCTTAATTATTTTTCAGCTCTTGGACTGATCACATCGCCCACCATAATTTGTACTGACCAGGAATATATGAAAAGAATTATACTTGCTAATTAATATCACACTGTTATCAACCCTGCACTAAATTAAATCTCGTTTCAATTGTATCATGTTCACGTGTTGTAGCAAACAATTTTCAATGCTCTGATTATGCTGAGTATTGCAGAGGACCATAATTTCATTCTGAAGTTGTACCTTGTTCCTATAAATTCCTGATGCCTCTCTGTAGCTCTCTTTCTAATCACTAGCGCCAGCTTGAGCGACAGGGATTTTCCGTTTTGAGGATTTAGTGACAGGGTTCATATGCAGTTAAGGTGGTTCTCATTTTTTGGCTATTATGTTTCATTGTTTATAAATAACTTCTGATACTACAGCAATCCCCTCCTTCGTAAATATATCTATTGACATAATACTTCCGAGTGTTCTATTGAGAAAATTTATCTGCAATACGCTCCATCAAGAAACAACAACATATGCCATAAATTAACTAAGACTATAGGATCAGCAGTGCTTTATTAAACTCTGTTTTTGTTCTTGTATGCCTGTAATACTTCTACATCATGAATTTGTACAGGAACTGAAGTTCAGATACAGAAAAATGATGTAGAAATCTGAACGTGCACCAAAAAAGAAAACAGTGTGAAGTCATCTAAAGGTGCACGAGTCACAATGTACATATTCTGTTCTCTTGATCTGAAGGAACTGAAGCAATTGACAATCTTCGTACTGTTCTTTTTAAAGAAGAATTGGCCCCAACATATTATATTGATAAGGGAAAAATGTCTTACAGAAAACATAGAGGAACACATGCTTTGCGATGATTGCCTTTGCACAGTTATGCAGAAGAATTACATGTCGGTTTGTTTCGCATGAATGCAACGGCCATCAATATAGACCACATCAATCTCTGCAATCTTTGGCGCATCAAGATCATCATCAAGACACCTGTCAATCAGCTTAGAACCACACTTTGAGATTGAAAGTCGCTTCAAAGACGTGGGAAGGCCATTCCCCGGCAACGCTTCAATAGCTGGACAGTTTTCTATGCACAGCTCTTCCAACTCTGGCAGCGTGCACAAATTCTCTGGGAGCTCACACATTTCGTTGCAGTTCCTGATGCTGAGGGTCTGCAGCCTATCTAGCCAAGCAAAATCATACAAATCAGAAAAGAAAGCATCACATCCATCGATATCCAGGATCTCAAGCGATGGAAGCAGATCAAACATGCTCAATCTGAGGAGCTGTGTGTTCTCCAGATGCAAGCTGTACACATTGAGCAGGCTATTCAACCAATCCAAAGGCTCAATCAGGTTACCTTGATCGCTGCTGCTTACATGCGAGCACCCTGTTATTTTGAGTTTCCACACGGAGAAGAGGAAAGGGTGGTCCTCTGCCCATGCACCATGTGCAACGAAGCACTCGCTGATTTCCAATGTATGCACTGATGTGTGGAACTTGTCGACGAGCATCTTTGGGCAGTCATATAGAGAGATGTCCCTCAAAGCAGTGAGATCCTTGAATCCCTCTGGAATGTCGCAGATCACATTGTCGCAGCTCTTGATTGATAGCATTTCAAGGGATTTCAAAAGGTGCTGCTGCTGAAGCAGACCAGTGCCTAGAAACCTCAGTTTGTGACACCGATGAACTTGTAGTGTGATGAGCCGTGATGTCCACCTTCCTTCCTTTGATGTGGCTTCCAAGGATTCTTCTGTTGATGGCTCATTGTCTTGAATCCTTGGCAGCAACTCAAGACCGATGTCCTCGACTATCATGACTGTTAGCGAAAGGGGGAGATCAGGAAAGGTTGTCAGCTTCGGGCAGTTCCTTAACTCGAGCTCACAAAGACATGGAAATGTCGTGCTTCTTAAATTTGAGTTGCCAGTTGTCCATTCGGTGCAATGTGGTACGCCTTCGAAGACGAGTCTCTTGAGCTTTGGGAACAATTCTTGATCTGATCTTTGAGGAACAGAGCTCACCTTGCTGACAGAATGCATATTTCTGATCTCCAAAACCTCAAGGTTGAGCAGGACATGCAAGGGAGGCAGACTCTTCCAGTTCCTGCAGTCTGTTAAGTACATTTTTGTTACATTCGACAGGTAACCCGATGTCTTCATTAGCCATGAGGGGGACTTGACGCCTTCATAGCCGATAATCCTGAGATCCCTTAGGTTTTCATAGGGCTGTAAGCATTCAAGTACCTCTTCATCCTTGGAATTCTCTTTGCTCTGGCCATCACATATACTCCATGACAACTGTAGTGCATCAAGTTGCTGCATTCCTTTCAGGGCCCCTTTCGGGACCTTGCTAGCATCAACCTGTCGGAGATCCCCAATGCGAAGCATACCTCGGAGTTGCTTCATTCGACCCAAGGCATTGATACGTGGGGCGTTATTGTCAACGCAGAATGCATCCAGCTCTTGCAGATTTGAGAGGTTTTGTATGTCTTGTATGCTTGAAAGAAACAAATCGCTTGCGCACAGATGCCTCAGCTGAACCAAACCTGAGATTCCATTAGGAGGACGCAACGAAGGAGAATTGCTCTGGATATTCAGGACTTGAAGGTGGTAAAGCTGGCATAGAGTCTCTGGAAGATCAATGATTCTGTTCCCTGACAAATCCAGGTACCGGAGGCATCTGAGCAGGCCTATCTCCGGAGGTAAATATGTAACATTTGCAGACGGCAGGCCAATAACTCTGATACTCTTTGCCACAGAGAATATGTGAGCCAAAACATCCACAAAATCATCGGAATCACTGAAATCTGCAAAGAACAAAATTGTTCGCAGTCGGCACAGGAAATGATGATCGGGGATAGGAGAAACCTCCACGGCCAAATCCTGCTTCAGCTTTGACAAGTTACTTGTGGTGATGGTCAGATGACGCACTTCCGGTGGCACGTCTCCTGAGCTGTCAGTAACCATGAAGAACCGACTAGTGGCCACCTCTCGCGCTAGCTCTCGCATCGAATTGTGCATCACATATCCATTTTTGCCAACTGATTGAATGAAGCATCGTTGAACCAGTTCATCGAAAAACTCACCACCGACGTCCTCCAGCCTTGTCCCGGCGTTATCAGAGTATAACAACCCCTGAGCTATCCACATCTGCACCACCTCCTCCTTTCTGAAGACATAGTTACCAGGAAACACAGCACAGTATGCGAAGCACTGCTTGAGGCGAGGGTCGAGATGACGGTAGCTCAGCCACAATGCAGGTGATACCCCGCCGACATCTCGACGCTCCCAAATCTTGTCTTCCAGCACGTTCCTCCAGTGATCTTCATCCTCCTTCCGGAAGCGCAGAGCCCGCCCCATCGCCCGTGCCGGTAATGGCAGGCGTGTCATCTTCTTTGCCAACTCTGAAGCAATTTGATCCATCGGTGACAACTCCTCCTGCACCTCGTCCTCCTCCTTCTCCTCTTCCACGTCGTCCCAGTCTTCACCCAACATAGTGCATTCTTCTGTTTCCTCCGTGCTGCCAAACGCGAAATGCTTGAACATCTTCAAGTAATCTTTGAATCCCAGAGGGCCCAGTGTCAATGTCGGCATCGTGCCGACTGCTGCTGCCACGGTTTCGGATTGTGTGGTTGTCACCATGATCAAGCTCCTCCTAGCAGCCGGTCTCAGCACCTCCATCAGATCTCGCCACTGAGTCTCATCGATACCCGTGACGTCGTCGAGCACCAGCAAGAACCTCTTGCCGTCGAGCTCCTTGACCAGAAGCTCTCTGACATCATCGGCTTCAACGTCACCACGCCCTGCGGCTCCACGGATCATCTGATCCATGAGATGCTTCGTCAGATGGAGCTCGCCGGCGACGAGCACCCACATCCGCACGGGGAACTCGGCCCGGACGACCTGGTGGTCGAAGGCGAACCGCGCGACCGCCGTCTTGCCGACCCCCGCGTCGCCGGCGACGGGGAGGACGCCGACGCCGAGGCGGTAGTGCGGGTCATCGCCGGACCGCACGTTCTCCAAGATCTGCTCCACCTCGGCTTCTCTCCCGAAGATGTCGTCGTACGCATGATCGTCGTCTTGCTCTGCTTCCTCCTCTGTTTTCCCGGCGACAATGGTGGCGTAGTTCTTCTCCGGCTCGACGTCCTCGTACAGGGACGTGCACCTGTACGCGGCCTGCGCCATCGTCTCGAGCGCGTCGCGCAGCCCGTCCAGGTTCACGTTGCTGCTGCTGCTGCTCTTCGCTTTCGAGCCTTTGCCATGGGCGCTGCTGCTGGCGAACGAACTCCTTGGCGGGCTGAAGCAGAGCAGGAACCTGAGCGGGCTCCGCGGCTTCCGCGCAGAGGAGGAAGTGGTGGTGGTGGTGGTGCCCGGGCTCCGCCGCCGCGCGTCGGCGCCCGCGCCGCCGTCGCCGTCTTCGGCCACGCCGTGGAGCGCGAACTCGACGTCGTCGAGAGCGTCGTCCGCGGCGTAGGCGGCGTCGAGGAGATCCTGCAGGGGCCGCCCGCCGATGTCGACGGCGCCGGCGTCCGCAGCGTCGAGCACGTGCCACACGGACGGGAGGAGGCCCTCGAGGCGACGCAGGTGGCCGGCGCCGGCGTCGTCTAGCTCGGTCAGGAGCTCGAGGCCCTTGCGGATCAGGCGGGCCAGCACGGCGGCGACGAAGGCCGAGGCCGACCATCCTACCGCGGGTGGCAGCGGCGTCGTCGTCCCAGCCGGCTGCAGTGGCGCCATTGATGATTTTGGTGGTGTTCTGAGCTGGAGAGCTTGGGTGACGATCCGTGGACGGAAAGAAATGGTGGGTGGACGAAGTGGAAGAAGGGAGGTAGTTGTTCTTCTCACAAAAAAAAAAAAAAAAAAAAAAAAAAAGTCGCCGGGTGCAGGACGACGTGCGAGCACGTACTCGCGGCCATGGGTCAATGTTGTTAGACGAAATCTTGATGATGCAAGTTGGATGGTCAGAAGGGACAGAGCAAAGGTTGTGTTTTGGCGAAGAATTGGTTGGTTAGGACCGACCTTTTGCGCAAGGCCAGGTAAGAATAATGCCGTGAATGGTTATGGCCTTTAACCCTCCAACGTACAAAGCCCAGACTAAGTAAAGATAGTACAGTCACTCCACGATGGCCGGTTCGTCCCATAATAAAAGAACGCTGGCAACACATTATATCGTTTCATTTAATTATAACGCAACAGTAATGCTAAGCAAATATGCTCTCTCAGTATAATCATGTATGTGTTGAATATATTGTTTTTTGCAAAGTTTGGTTTTGCGAATTTTTGAACAGTGTAGTTTCATAAAAACTTTTGAATAGGTTAAAAAGTTAAGTACCTAGTTATAAAATCCAACTTAGCAAACTGTTGCCCTTTTTCGATGATTCAAGTCATATTAATGAACATCAAGAAATTTAAATAAGTTGGGAATAAAACAAACCGAGACATAAAGAAAAAAGGTGATGGGTCTGTTGCAATCTTTTGTCACCTCACTATTTGTTTTGGTTGTCTACCACAGTCTTGTGGTCACAACATTTATTTGTGACTTCTTTGAAATTATCAAAAGTGTAGGAATTGCACCACAATATGAACCATCATTTTAAATTAAACAGAAAACAACATTACCTACCAATTTTAAGCAGTAGAAATTCCATAAGAGAACCACAATTTTCACCAACGGATATTTATGCGTAGGACATAGTTTTTTTTTTCTCCCGCTATGAACCATAAGAGATATTTTTTTCTGAAAAATCAATACTGAAATATCAAAACAAAAGAGAAAGATACAATTTCACCCAGCCACTATAGCGTTAAATTTGTCTTTGTACTATTATTTGAGCCTATAGATGACGTTGAATGAATAACCTGTCAACTACAAATATGTAGTAAATATGATCGGGTGCTACCTAGCAATTTGTATATTGCATAATGCACCAACCTCTAATATGATAGCTAATTCTCTCTTTTCATGTTTTATTTATCCAGTGAAGGGGTTGGGCTCTACTATATATGTGGGTTTACACCATGCTCATCTAGCAATACGACAATATCCATCATGCCCTCTTTGCATTGAAACTTTGAAATGTCTCCATCCCCATATATGCCATATTACAATACTAGTTATGTTTCGAGTTGCAAGATATTTATGAGGTTGAACCTTAGCAATTATTTAGGCATTTAGATACCGTTCAATGAAAGTTGAATCGGACACAAAGTTTCATATCTCATAAAAAGCTTTAATTTTGTATTACATGATGTTTTATTGCACCGTGGACCTAGAATCACATAAAGTTTCACACAGTTTATAATCATAAAAGAAAATAGTACCCCAGGGTCAAATCATCTTCCATATGCTTTGCGGTTAATTAGAATAGTGAGAGATAGTTGTTGTTATTTTTCTACGATTTGTAGTTTGAACCGTGAAATAAACAAATTCTCTCATGATGTACAATGTTATGTATGGAAAAAATGCGTTTTTCATTGAAGTGTGCAAAGTAAAAATTTTGATGTTGATAATCTTGCTTCAATAGATTCCAAAGCTAGGATGAGATATGGAATGTGGCAACTCACATGCACTTTTACATTGTTCAGGAAGCGGGTTTCAAATTTTTGTTTACACATATTTGCTATTGTCAAAATAGTTGAAAACTATGACAACAAAATTTTAGCTATGCTGCCTTAAATCAAATAAATAATAAATTTTAAAGTTGTTTTTCCGCTTGATATCAACAAAGTCATGGAAGTTATTACACGTTATAAAGATAAGTTATTACAGTCACAAATATTTTATCGAAGTAATTGAATGTTACACATCCTAACCTTGTATTACTATCAAATGCCATTGAAACGTAGCTGCGATGCTCCAAGAAAAATAGAGGAAATAAAATTTATACATTATTTAAACAATCTAGAGCCATACTGAAAGTCAAATAAGAGTCACATCGTAGGATCAAAGCTATCAATGTGGAATATGAACAGTCATAAAACCTTAGAGAGGAAGACTGCAATAGAAGCTCTTGAATGTGGCCATAAACAACCTACCTTTATATGTATTAAATTGATCTTTGCAATTTTCCTTTTTTTTCTTTTTTGCCTTACAAGTAGCAGGCGTGTCGATTTGATTGGGTCCAGAACCCTCAATGTCAATTGACGTCCGCATAGGGCCGGCCGCACCGCCTCTTCTCTGGCGACAATCCGGAAACTACGGCGCCGCGCTGCTAAGGCACGCAGGTAGCGCTTGTCGATAAGGAGAACGACGAGCTGAGATCCTCAAGGCCCCTGCCGTGCCGACGTGACGTGCGGGAGCCGACGTACTCGACAAGCACATCGCTCTCGAATATACCAACCCGTTGACACCAAAATCTTCGTTGATGTTATCACCAAGCTTGCCGCTTATACCTCACACATCTTTGTATCGACATGAGCGCCGTGCCATATTTATATCGGCCGTCAGTTCACGCACAGTTGCCAGCAACAAACAGCACTCTCGTAGCATCCAAGCAAAATAAGATCATCAGGCGTTGGCAGCACTCTCGTAGCATCCAAGCAAATTAAGATCATGAGCAAGTCGCGCGCGCTGCAGGAGCTTATGGCGGCCGTGGACGCCGGCCAGGTCGTCGACAGCGCGTCTTCGGACAAGCTGTTCGCGCCCCGGCGCTCGATCCACGGCCGCGGCCGGCAGGGCGCGCGCGTGGCGGCGAAGAAGCCGGCGAAGGCTTCATCGGACGACTCCAGCTTCGAGTTCAGCGCTGTCGTGAGCAACAGCTCGGCGTCGCCGGCCAGCATGGTGTTCTCCGACGGCCAGCTCCGGGCGCACCAGTACCCCGCCGTGCGGTCGTCGGCGGACAGCAGCCAGGCGGCGTCGCCACTCCTGACCTCGTCGTCCAAGGGCAGCACCAAGGCGGCAGGAACAATGGGGAGCAAGAAACGCGTCAGCTTCGCCATGGACCGCGACGATAAGGCGGCAGCGGCGACCAAGGCCGGCGGCGGGCAGGGGAAGAAGAGAGGCGGTGGCTTGCTTGGGTGCATGGGGTGTGCCTGCGGGTCGTCGCGCAACGAGGTGGTCGAGCCGGCCAAGAACCTTAACCGTAAGGTAGTGGCAGTCTGATTGGTTTATTAATTCGTTGGATTTCTATAGTATCTTAATTAGGGCCTGTTTGAATGCTGTCTGGCTCAAATTGTTTGAGCGGCAATGCATCTCAGCCAGAAACAATCAAAATTAGATGCAGCTGCCTGACTGGGTCTGAAGCAAATTAACAGGCCCTTACAGCATGCACGATCATCCATGGGTCTAGTTCGTAGCCCGAGATTGTTAGCGGGGGTTTTAATACAACCTTTGTTTTTCTTTCTTTTTCACATTTAGGGTCCGAATGTAAAGTGAAAAGTTATATACATCTTAAGGCCTGTCTGGATGCTGCCTTGCTCAAGTTGCTTAGGCAGTCAATGCAACTAAGCCACAGACACCCAAAATGAGATGGCTATGCGGCTGCCTGCCTGGGTCTGAACCAAACAGGCCCTTACAACATGCATGATCATGTATGCCTCTAGTTCCTAGGCCTAGCCCGAGATTGTTAGAGGTGGTTTGAACACAATATTTGTTTTTCTTCCTTTTTCACATTTAGGGTCCAAGCGAATGTCAAGTGAAAAGTTCACCATTTGACCCAAAAGATGATGCACTGGTTTTTATTTCTTTACACAGTCCCTTCGTCCTAGTTTATTTGGCATTCTGCCTATGTTTCTGTATGTCCAGGTTCATAAAATGTTCGATGAATCTGGATATTCAGAAACATAGTCAGGATGACAAGTTAACTGAAATAGATCGAGTATTACATATTGGTTATACTTGTATGTAACTAAATTTTTCGTGCCAAATGGGCTGGTCCACCCGACCCACACTACGGGACCTCAGCTCCCAGGTGCTATGTAACTTCTGGGGGCACTCCGTCCACGTTGACCCAACATAGCAGCGGCGGACGAACAAGATGAGCATCATGAGCGCGCTGCTGATGCGAGTCATCGTCTACCTCGGTGCGGTCTCGTCTCCAGTGCACGGGTCCAATGTGGGTGGCGAGGGCCATCAGCGCTTTCTTCTCTAACCCTCCCCCCACTTCCTCTTTCCCCATCTCCATGGAAGGTATCGAAGCTCTCCCCCATCACAATGGACCCCAGTTGTTCTAAGCCGCCGGAACAATTGTTCCCACTCGTCGTCAGAACATTTGTTCCCTGCCTCTGGAACATTTGTTGCCAGCTGGCAGAACAACCTTCTAGTTTATAATTCCCAATTATTGTTCTAGCAAGCAAATACATCAAATTGTTCTAGCAAACAAATCAAAATGTTCCAATGAAGAAATCTATTTTTTCCATGTTGATGACGACTTCGAGCTGGGGCCTTCATGGATGGTGGGTGGAGGAGCATAGCAGCATTGTACAAGAAAGCAACGGCGGCACAAGACCACGCCACCGCAGTGGCCCGGGCGTGGAGTGGGCGGGCAGGATCGGCGTGGAGTGAGGTCGGGGGTGGCGTGGAGCAGGCGTGTGGTGTCGGGCCGCGTCGAGGAGAAGGAGAAAGCAGTGGGGCATTGGCGAACGCAGGTCATTCGATTCTATATCCGCACGAATATCAAACAATGGGTACTCCCGATGCTGGTAGCATATGACTGCGGACCTCCTATACATAGAGCGTCCTATGGTTAATATATGATAGATCAGCCCAATAGCCCACCAAATCTAAACAACCCAACTCAACTCATGAGGTCAACTTTTCGAAACAAAAGAATCAATATTTCTGTAATATTATTTCAACATTTTTTAAATGAAATCAACATTTCGGAAAAAATGTTGATCAGTAACAAAAAAAATGTTAGCAAAAATTTTGAATTCAAAAAATATCTATATTGAATCTTATTTTGAAGAATTAATTGTAACGAACGCATAGGTTCAAACGGAATTGAAAACAGACTTATGGTTTAGAAGAAAACGTGTTTAAAGTTTGCAAATCGTTTCTTTTTCTCCCACATCCCACCCGCTCCAATCAGAACGTAACACGTGGCAGCATCTGGTTGTTCCCGCTTCTCACCAAGTGAATTACAGACTTTATCTGTGTTGCACAAATCTCAAACAGTGTGCTGTCAAATGAATTTCATTGGACGCCCTACGCATAGGATTCGCCGATGCACAGTGCGGCATGGCAAGAGGCCAATTGTGTCTTAAGGATTGATATGGGCCATTCTTGGGCTGTTACCTTGACAGACTGGGCCGGCATGGCACGACCTGATAAAGAATTTATACCATCGCATGGCCCATGGCAGGAAAGGCTAGTAGTAGCAATACGTTTCTCTAGCTATCTTGCTCGTCACCTGTGGTGGAAAGATTCCCTCAAAAGAAAAAAAAAATGGTGGAAAGAGCTGCTAAAAAAAAACTCTGGTGGAAAGTTGGTTCTAATTTTGGCGCTCACATCAGGGCAAGAAGAGACTGACTAATCAGGGCAAGAAGAGACTGACTAATATTCCCCGCAAAAAAAGAAGAGACTGACTAATAAAAACGTTTATGCATGCGTACGCGATTGCCTGAAAAGTTGGTTCTAATTTATACTAGTGATGTGCCTATGTTTTAAAATAACACGGATCAAAATAAAGACAAAACGAACCCGTTGATGTAGGCGTAGCCAATGATCAATGAGGCAGGGCAAATAGTAGTCGAACAGCTTTGAGCTGTTTGCACAGATGTGTTGCCCATAAACCTTATTGTCATCTTCGTGCAGACTTCACGACGCCAACGGTTGGAAGTTACCGCTCACTCATCTCCTCGGTGCATGCTAAGAAAAAGTACCAGCAAGGACCGAAGGCGTAACATAAATAACACAGCTCTTCAAAAATAAGGAAGAAGAAGAATCAGAGGAATTTCGTGAGCTTTTTTGAGAGAACAGGAGAGGCTCGCGCCTCTACTGATTATATATTATATTTAAAAAAACCAACAAGCAGTTCTGTACAAACTATTACAGTGGGAAGTAAAAGAAGAGATAAAAAATGAAGTCTAGGAGATCTAAAGGTTTTATATCCATGAAGTAATTGCTGAAAAGTATTTTTGTTTTGCTCGATGGACAACCATGAGCATTTCCTTCTTGAACATTTGTCTGCAGCCTTCAACTGTCGGATCGATGTTATTGAAAATCCCATTATTCCTTGTTTGCCATATGCTCCATGCCATTAAGATGATAACTTCCATGTAGAATATGACATTTAATTGCCCTTTCAGCCTCTTCACCGTTTCTGTCGTTGGCACTGTGACCGGTGGTTGTAGCCCTATGTAGGGATGAAACGGTCGGAAACGATCGAAAAAATCCATTATCATTTCCTAACCATATTACTTAGTCAAAAACGAAATCGAAACCGGTAACCTCGGAAATGAAAATGATATCGAAAATGTCGGGAGATCGAGAACGAAATTATTGGAGCGAAAACATGTCGATATAGGTCGGGAACCGGTAATTGAGATCGAAAATAACAAGCTCCAATATAAATGATAAACTAACGTGAATATAGCCTAAGTAATAAAGAATAAAAGTGAACCGTCATAGCAAGTGCAGCGGTGTCGCGCTCATGTTGGGATTCGACACTATTTGGTAGCGGCTGGATGGAATGGGATGTTCACGCACGCGGTAGTCAGCCAATCACAATGGAGGGAGTTGGGTAGTAATCACTATCATGACAAAATCACGGCGATTACTTCCATCCGAGTCTATTATTTCTACATAAGAAAGTTGGGCTTGTTGCTTGGGCTGGTTGGGTAAAGAAAAAGGTCTGATGGTGCCTGCTGTAGTAATGAATATGGTATTTTTGACGGAAATTTCCGAGGTAATACGATATACCGTCTATTCGATTGAAAATTCTCTCTATCATTTTCATTTTCATTTCCGTTTAGTTTTTCCCGTTTCCATTTTTGTTTTCAAATTTCCCATTTTCATTTTCCCATTTCTTGTTTTCTCGGAAACTATCGTCGGTAAATCGGGAATTTCCATTACCTTTTTCATCCCTAGCCCTATGGAGTCCCAGCAGGCACGAGCAAAATTGCATCTTAAGAATAAGTGCCTTAAGGTTTCTTCTCTTTGCAGTATGCACAACTCACAAGTATAGGAATCTAACACCATGCTGCGCCGTCTTAACATTCCTCTAGTGTTTAGCCTGTCATTTAACAGGAGCCAAAAGAAAACCCTGTGCTTCATTTGGCAAGATGATTTCCAAATCCATTTGATTGGTGCTGGTACATGTCGATGACCCATGAGCTGTTTGTAAGCCTTAGAACTTGAGTAAATGGCAGAGCTCCAATTGTATGTCCAGACATCTCGCTCATTCCTCAGATGCACAGAATTAATTTCTTCTGCTAGGATCAGATACTGTTGATATGCTTCTACCGTCAGTGGGAGGTGGAAAAGTAGATGTACAGGTTCAGTATTTGACGCTTCTAGTAGGCTGATCTGTGGCCTGTTCGTGAATGAGTGAAGGTGTGGAAATTGCACCCTCGGTACTCCTTGCCCCCAGAAATCATCCCATAGCAAAACTGTCTTCCTGTCTCCCACATTTGCAGATGAGATACCCTTGAATGTTGGAAGCAATTTCGTGAGTTAGTGAAACCTAGACATCTCCAGGGCCTTATATAAGCTTGGCCGCCCTGGAGGAGCCGTTTCCGTTTTAAGCACGCAGACTAATTGGCAATCAGTACATGATTGGTGAACTAACCGCGAGATTATGACATTCAGCATAATACAATGGCAACCATATGTCTTGGTGACATTGTGGCATAAGTCAAATTTGATTATTCCTAAGTCAAAGTTTGCAACTTGATCATCAATGGTTAAAACTCTATTGGGACGATGTCCAAACTGTTTGATGTTCCGACTATTTCAAGTTTGATGTTCAAACTGTAACTTCACTGGAAACTTGATTCTTCCATTTTTGTCTGTTTTTCCTTGCGATAAACTTGCTTCTTCCATTCATCGTGTATACTTTCATCAGTCTCTTAATATGTCTGTGTACGTGCATGTTATGCCCGGTGCTCTTGAGAAATAGCTCACCAATGATGCGAAATACATAGATTATGTTTAAGCGGCATTATTATGAGGATCTTTAGTTGCTAGCCGCCATTTATTACACGACTTAACTTTAGATAAATGTAGCGAGCCACAAAAAGTCTGACAAGAAATGAAATTATATTTTGCCATGCCTAAAAGAATCTTGCCACATTTTTCAACCCTATGACATGTAGAGCCCAAAAAAATCTTGCCTAATGTTTATAACCAACCAAACACTTATCGATTCGGTCAAATTTGCCTAAAATTAGATGCAACAAAGTGTAGCTAGCAACCAAACATTCTCTGTGTTTTATCTTGGATAGCAAGGAATGATATATGTTCATTGCATAAAAAATACGCTACTAAGTACTAATTTTCTTGGACAGCTGCGGTAAACTGTTGAATTATAGTTGGACAAACATTGGTGACGAGGAAGAACATTGGGCAAACAGCCACGGTCAACTTAACCTTTGAAATTAGTGGCACAAGCGACACATGATTGCGAAACATTGGACATCAAGACTATCCTAGAAGGCAGCGGGAGTAAAATTTGCACGCGTCCCTCTCCCAGTTACAACTTACAAGTTATTTCTACGTCCAACGGTGAAGGTCCCTGGCCTCATCTGACTTTGGCCCTGTTTGTTTCAGAAACAAACAGGTTATATAATCTGAGACCTGTTTGTTTCAGATTATATGAGCCAGATTATATAATCTGGCTGGGAAACAAACAAGGCCTTTGTAGATGTCAGCTGAGCTGAGCCTTCACGTCACTGTTGACGTCTTTCGTTGCGTAGAGGCCGTAAGCAAAATTTTAGAGCACTCATGTAAATACTTTGGCGTTAAAAAAGAAAAGAACAATGCATCCTTCAAACATGACATTTTGTTCCTTTTTTTTTGTGCCAGGACACATTTGGTTATCTGTGGAACCCTGTATAGTGCAATGCCATGAGCTGATGAATAAAATCTCCGTCGTACTAAAGCTTGGGTCAAGTCTAAATTTGTCGCTTGCTATTACAAGTTTGATGTCAAACTAGAATTTTTCTTCTTCCCTTTTTTTCTGTTGTGTTTTCGATGAACTTGCTTGTTTGATTCATCATGTACATATTCAGGAGTCTCTTAATAATGTCGTGTGCATATTAGTTATGCGCAGCACTTTCGTTAAATAGCTCATCAATTATTCCAAATACATAAACTATGATTGAGTGATCCTACTATGTTTTATATCTATGCACCAAAAACATACTACTATTAATTGCAATAAAAAAAATGCCATGTGATATGTCTTCTGAATTTGCCAACCATGTTGGCAGATCCAGAATTAATGAATCCGAAAGTGGCAATCACATACGTACAGTACGAGGCACGAATCGCAGAGCACCCAGCTCGTGTACCTACCCGCCGCCGTGGCATCGATCCGGCTCCATAAATTTGCGGCCCGCCTCCATACCGACCAGCCGAACAACACGAGTCTCGTGACTGTTACACAACACACAACACTCTTGCTCTGCTCCGTCACCAACACCACCTATCTATCGCCTTTCTTAGAACACCTGTCCGTGACCTTCCTTCCCCATGGCTGGCAACGGGAACGGAGCCGCGGCCGGCGGCGACGCGCACGGCGCGTCGGGGCGGCTGGAGAGCATCCTGACCAACTCGTCGGCGCCGCTAGCGAGCCGCGCGTGGGCGGCGACGTCGATCGAGCTGCGGCTGCTGACGCGGCTGGCGGCGCCGGCGGTGGTGATGTACATGATCAACTACCTCATGTCCATGTCCACGCAGATCTTCTCCGGCCACCTCGGCAACCTCGAGCTCGCCGCCGCGTCGCTTGGCAACACCGGCATCCAGATCTTCGCCTACGGCCTCATGGTATGGTGCCCTGGCTCTCCGCCTATCGCTCCTGTCCGTTTCCTGCTTATCCATTTCTTGTTTCCATAGACCATAGTTTCTTGTGGTGCAGAGGAACTTTGTTCTGGAAATGTGAAATTTCCTCCTCCTCCTAAACGCATTGGTTTCCCAGTTTCATTCCCCAACTGGAAACAAGGAAAATTTAGTTCGTTTGGTGTCAGCAGAAAGTGAGCTCTCATCTGCTTGCAGTTGGGGTTAATAAGAGGGGACGGGCTTCGCGATCACATGATGTAATCAGGATAACAGAACAATTAGGTTTGACTAAGATGCTGTTTAAGGTAGTTGAAGTGTATGTCGTTAGTATCGGAGGAGTACGACTTTTTGCGGAATCTTGGTTCAGTACACATGTGGTCCAGAGTTCGTGTAGGAGCCTACGAGAAGACCGAAAGCAGAGCAACCCTACGGAACATCAACTGTCCGCGCGACCGATCATGCGCGGCATTGCTTACCGGAAAATTAGAGGTTAACTGCTTTGGGTTCGTGAGGAAGGGGTCGACCGTCGTCCATACGAGCGAAGGAAGCGTGTGGTCGCTGGGAGGGACACGACACCCTCCTTGGAAACTCCAAATTGGATTCCAACGCCGATGGTGTGCTGCTGCCCGGTGGCGGCTGCCTTGGAACGTACCGAAAGTCTTACCCGGCATACCATTTCCAAACACTCCCTGATAAAAAGGCTGCAGTCTGCCGTGCTCTGGCCATTTGTATGAGCGCACGCTAGTGGCGCCAAACCGAGGGCCGGTGAGCCTCAGGGCTCCTTGTGGAGGTCATCGTGGCCTCTTCTCGTAGCATCCAACCGATTTCGTCGTATCTCGTGGTCGTTTCTAGATGGTTTCTGATGGGAAAATTCGGGTTCAATACTTTTAGTAATCGGATTGATGCGCTCACCTTTAGAGTAGGAGGCGACAAGGGCGACGCAATGTGTGTTTGACCCGGCTCTCGTGTGACAACGTTGGATAGAAAAATGGGGCGTCGCCGTCACCATCACTGTAACGAAACATCGATGCGCTCATCCGGCTGCTTCCATGCGTGCTCAATGATAAATAGCTCTATGGCAGTATGGCGATTACTTCATGGCTCTCACCTGACTTGCAGACTTTTTTTTTCAAGTTAATGGGAAAAAAGTAGGGTATCATGTTAATTCGGCTACCTCGTTTCGGTTAATTTGGCAAATGATATATTCGTTTCAAAACAAAAAATGCAAACTAAAATTGCTGACAAAATACTATTAACCGCGCATTTTGATTTTGGTTAATTAATTCGGTGCATTTTCCGGGTATCACCGAACAAACCGAAGCGGAGGAATAAGAACTCGAGGAGCAGATGAACTTTCTGCTTGCAGTTGGAGCAGATGAGGTCACTCTCATTTTTTGTTTGCCTGTAGCCTAGTGGTTACAAGAGTCTTAGTAGCACATGAGGTCCTGGGTTCGACTCCCGATCGGAGCGAATTTTCTAGGATTTAACGGCGTTGTGCTTTCAGCGGTAGGCGACGTGGCCGTCGACAGCGAAGCGTCAATGGTGACTTCGTCTATCTGGAGGATTTGCCGGGTCTTCGAAGATGCTCATAGGGGTAGAATTTGTGATGTGCGTTCATAGGGGTGAGTGTGCGTGGATTGTGATTGTCTGAGTTGGATTGTTTAATCACAAAAAAAAATCAAGTAGATCTTGTTGCTCTACCACGCTGCGTCTATGCCTCATCGTTGCGTTGCCCCGCCAGGCACACGCACTTGATTGGGTTGCCTCTGTGTTGTGTGCTCGCGCCCTGCCTCCTTTGCACCGTTATGCCCGCTCGCGTCGCATGCCACAATAGCTGGCCACTTGGGCCGTGCTAAAAGGACCTTCCCGGTCCTTTTAGCCCGGTCCAAGCATGGCCCGGGCCCATTGGTCAATGGGTTGTGCCGGCCCGCAGCCTGTTAAAGGTCGTGCTTGGGCCTAGGCGCAGTCCCGTTGGCCTGGCACGATACGACTCATTTAGCCCTGTTTTATTTTAAAAATTAGAACAGTGAAACAATTATTTTTTCATGCATGGCCCATTAACCAGGTGGGTCGTGCCGGCTCGTTAAGAAAACGGCGCGATCCGTGACGCGCTCGGGCCTTTGGCTAGCTATACATGTCGCTAGCCCTGCGGCCATTGCGCCACCACCACACTCCCCCATAGTCGGCTTCACCGAAACCGTCTGTAATTTAGGATGGTTACAAAACAATGTACAATTTCAGCTGCATATGAGGAGTGAGGAGGCTTGTGAGTTAGAATTAGGTAGCCCGAATGGACCGGTGTGTTAATGGGCTTCGTTTGGCCTTCTATGCTTGTGGACTTGAATGCTAGTCAATTTTCGGTTTACCATAACTACAAATAGGACAAAGTTAAAACCGGAGGCCCATTTAACTGTATTTTTCAGTTAATTCGGTTTGGTTATTTGTTTTGCAGCTCAGGGAATAAAAGTTACATTGATCTAAAAAAAAGGAAAAAGGTTACATTATTCCTTATTGTAGTCCTTTTCTATTTGTAATACGCCTATTGGAAGAAGCTAAATTTGACGGCTGCCTATAAACTTTGCGTTTTGGCCAACAGATTTTTTATTTAGCTGTACCACGCAATACTAGTAGTCAGTAGACATCCAATAGACTAGATTATGAAAAATACAATAGAGCCGACCCGTGTGTCCGACTTTACATAATCTATGGCTGATTAGAATGTGATTTGGCTAATGAACACATCTGCATCACACGATCTTTCTTGTCGGACGCTGGTCTGATCATTTGGTCGGAGCTGTAGCATGGTTCTTAGATTATCCATGTTCCTTTCCACCAATCGGAAATGAACTTTCCACAATAGATATGTCCAAAAAGAGATAACCCCTATCATGTTTATCCACTCCCAGGATTAAAGATGATCACTAATTCAATAAATTTATTCACCGTATTAAGTTTAGCTCTTGTCGGGGCATGCCAAAGAGACGGTTCATCCTCCATTTTTTTTTTAATTTTTTGCGAAAAGCCTCTATATTCTGTTGTCATACTTTCATGTACAAACTATTTTTTTTACAATAACCATATATTTTTCTGTAGAAAAAGATCTAACCACATTTGGTACTTTGCAGCTGGGCATGGGCAGCGCAGTGGAAACGCTCTGCGGACAGGCCTACGGTGCACAGAAATACGATATGCTCGGGATATATCTTCAACGCTCCGCCGTGCTCCTGTGTTGCACCGGGATACCGCTGGCAGTGATCTACGCCTTCTCGGAGCCACTCTTGCTGTTGCTTGGACAGTCACCTGAGATTGCACGCGCTGCATCGATCTTCGTGTATGGTCTTATTCCTCAGATCTTTGCCTACGCCATCAACTTCCCTATCCAGAAGTTCATGCAGGCGCAGAGCATCGTCCTGCCAAGTGCATATATATCAACTGCCACACTAGCGCTTCACCTTCTGCTAAGCTGGCTCATCGTCTACAAAGTTGGGCTCGGGTTGCTCGGTGCTTCTCTGGTGCTGAGCTTGAGCTGGTGGATCATCGTGGCTGCACAGTTTGCCTACATCGTCATGAGCCCGAAGTGCCGGCACACCTGGACTGGGTTCACGTCGCAGGCCTTCTCCGGCCTGTGGGACTTCCTCAAGCTCTCGGCTGCGTCTGCCGTGATGCTTTGCCTTGAGACCTGGTATTTTCAGGTTTTGGTGCTTATTGCCGGGTTGCTCCCAAACCCAGAGCTTGCCTTGGATGCTCTTTCTGTATGGTGAGTACAATTTATCCGTCATCTCTAGCTTACTTATTGAAATCATAATTAAGTTATAATTTTCTCTCTGATTTCTTCAGTTCAGAAATCCGAATTTCTGGTGATCCCTTCCTGTATTTTGCAGTATGACAATTTCTGGCTGGGTGTTCATGATATCAGTAGGATTCAATGCTGCTGCCAGGTTTGTAACTCAAGAACTATAACTCGGTAACTGACAATAAGTATAGAGTATGGAAGTTTCTAAACGGTGTATCCTAACTTCTGATTCTTTCTAGTGTGAGAGTGAGCAATGAGCTTGGTGCCGGCAACCCAAAATCTGCATTTTTCTCAGTATGGGTTGTCACCGCGCTCTCTGCACTAATTTCTGTCATCCTTGCCATTGTGATCCTCTGCCTGCGCAACTACATCAGCTACTTGTTCACAGAGGGTGAGGTGGTGTCAAATGCGGTGGCTGATCTCTGCCCACTACTTGCCGTCACGCTCATTCTCAATGGCATTCAACCAGTTCTGTCAGGTTAGGTTCTAGAGATCATATACCATTTTCACCGCAAACAAAAAAATTGGAATATACTGTGTTATCAAAATTGCAATCCTTTTATATTCAGTATATGATCAAATTAATGTGATCATGGTACTATTTGGTATGTTGAAGGTTGTCTGTTATCCCACTTTATGTATAGAAATTATCTTATCCTCCAACGAACTGGATAAACCATTCCGGCCCGATGATAAACTTAAGAAGCTTAAATGATTCTTGTCTCAATGCACTAAACGTAATAAAAAAATTCTTGTAGAAAATTATTATCAGATAAGGATTTAAGATAAAGAAAGAATTGTTAATGTTTTACACATGTATATTTATATAATTCAGACACTCGGCATGCTAACGTTGATGGTCATTTGTGTCTCATATCTTTTTACTGAACATTGCTTCTGATGCTACTAGTACTGGATCATAAATGGTGATTTGAATCATTTCTAACAAGAAAATACGTGCGTATAGGTGTGGCTGTTGGATGTGGATGGCAACAGTTTGTTGCTTACGTTAACATCGGTTGTTACTACATCGTTGGTGTTCCCCTCGGTGCGCTTCTTGGGTTTGTCTTCAAGCTTGGTGTCAAGGTAATGGAATCACAAGTCCAATGTTTGCACTTTTTACCTAACTTGTCTCTTTTAACATAATCCGTTGTCTCCCACAGGGTATTTGGGGTGGAATGATCGGAGGAACATGCATGCAGACTGCCATTTTGTTATGGGTCACCTTGAGAACTGACTGGAACAAAGAGGTAACAGTCTTCGGAACTGTACAGAAGGAAGCTACATTTTTATTTCCATTTTCAGATTATTTGTTATTGACGAAAGTAGGACTTTAAACTACCCTGGCACCAAAGGTCTGGACTTAGAAGAATTATCATTCCATTTTTCCTTTTTTTTATGGAATATGAGAGGCTCTGTCAACTTTTCTGCAGGAGATGAACTTTTGTGGGTCATGTTATTGTAGATGTCTTGCCTAATAATAAATTTTATTTATTAATCAACTAATTGCTTTGTTATGTTTTTTTTCCTTAATCGTTCAGGTGGAGGAAGCACAGAAAAGGTTGAACAGGTGGGATGACAAGAAGACAGAGCCCCTTCTTGCTAGTGTCAGCAATGACAACTAACTGCATCAATTCAGATGAGTCTTAATTCATCTCATCCATCCAAGATTGTGTTGGGAGGGCCAACCGGCCAATGTACTGGAGAGTGATAAACCGTGCAACTGTGCCACAGGCTCCGTAATATTCAGACACTGTCTACAAAGCAGAGTATAATGATATTGTGTTAAGTTGCAGGGAATTTTTGGCTTTGATTTGAGCCATTTTATGTAGAGTACTATAGCTCAAAGCATAAAAATTTTGCAACATGTTTGAGTAGAAGATCAGGAAAGAGAACTGATTGAAATATATTTCTACTTGATTCAGAGTTTTAAACTTTCATAAAAGTTTAACTTCTTCAAATATTTCCATATCTTGGTTACCGAAGTTTCTGAAATATTAGGAACACCTGGATCCAGGTTTCCGCATACGGACTCATGGTACAAAAGTGTTGCGATCTTTCTTGGTGAATAGTCTATTAGTTTGGTACTCTTCCCGACTCAATATAGTTGGCATCTTAGCCCTGGGCACGGAGATTAATAAGAGGAAGAATAAAGTAAGTGTACATGAAACGAAGATGAGAGAGATAAAGATAGAGGTGTATTGAGATCAGCGAAAATTGTCTCGATTGGGAATGCCAAGTATTATTTTGGGAAAACTGGACGAAACTAGAATGTCAAGTATTATGGAGTATGATTGATGAGGACGTCTCACTTCGCCCTTTAATGGAGTTCAGCATAACCGAATTGTCCATTTCTTTGGTCACGGAGAAACAGAGTCGGGGTCGACTCCTTTTAAAGAAGGGAAGGATGATGAAGACATCTCTCATAACTCTCCAATGATGTGTGCTGTACAAGACCATAGACCTCATAACACTGAACCAAACAATGTTGTGTACAATGGATCATCAACTAGGTCCCTTACGAAGCAATTGCGATAAGAGGTGAATCTGTTCCTTAATAATTATAAGCATGCATTTACTAAGAATTATTTACTACCTAATAAAAGTGTGTCGCTTGTTCTCAAGTTTGAAGCACAGTTTAAGAATGGGCCAACCATAAGAAACCCAATAGGACTTAGTTGGAGTCGATGTGATAACGAGCAGTCTCTCACCTTCAACTTCACAACAAATTCTGTACCAATCTGTGCAGTTCCAGCTATATATGTATGGAAAGATTGTGAAGTCTACTTTCATATGCAATAAACTGTACATCTATTGGAGCTGTGTGGAAAGAATTATGTTGTTGTTCGTGAGATTGTTCGTGAGAGCTGTTACTGAAGACATCCAGACGATATACAGATTCTGACCTTCCACCCCACAGTAAGTTCTGTACCAATCTGGGATGTTCCAACCCAAGTGTCATATATGAATGGAAAGATTCTGAAGTCAAGTTTCAGATGCAACAAACGGTGACTTCATTGAAGCTACGAGAAAAGCGTTATCTCTGTTTTTGTGAGAGTTGTTCATGAAGATGCCCATATTTTTTGCCCAATGTTCAAGCCAAGACCTGTACCAGTCCAGCCAATTAGGGTATGAGTGTCATATACTTCTGAAAGCGCCCTGAAGTCTACTTTCCAATGCATCCAACCGTTTATCATTTGGAGATGTGTGGAGAGGATTAAGCCAGTTTTAGTGAACACTATTTCAGGCCCATGTTCTGTCAAACTGGGCCTGGCTAGAACCATTTCAGTCCAGCTAGGAGGGATGTTCCTAATATAAATAGCACTTGTACTCCTGATGGAAACCCTAACCACAAATTTGAGATAAAGAAAATAGAGAAGCCAAGTGCTCTTGTCCCCTTAAGAATTGGAGTTTTTTTTTTGTTTTTGTGTTTTCTTGTGATTTGCAAGAGCATTGTCTATACCTTTGCGTGGTTCAAGTTAGTCATCGACCAAATCATGTGATTGGGCGGAATCATTTATCACAGGTGACTGTTTGAGCAGTTGTTGGTGCCATCGGTTCGTCGGTAAGTTATTCCAAAATCTTACGTCGAGAAGATCGGATAATCCCCGCATCAATGATTCTTCTGCATTTACGATCGATCGGTACACTTGGTCAAACTAAACCATAGTATATGTTTGCCATCAGTCGCACTACTTACCATAGATGTTACAATAGTAAAAAGTATGAGTGATAGAGACAAAAGCAAAACACCGGTTACCTAATAAACAACACCTTTTATATCAACATCGTATAAAAAATAAGGCTCTAATTATTAGATGTTAAAATTGCCCTTAGTTGTTAAAAAGCTACTTTTTAGTCCACCAGCCATTAGCTAACAAAAGGTTGCTAATTAAAAAAAAAAGATCGAAATACCTTGCGCAACCCTCTATCCTCCAGCAGCTACCTCCCCATCACTTACTAACACTGCCGCCTGCTCCCTCTCCATAGGGCAAGGTGGGGCTGTTAGCAGCATTTTAGCCATCTACTTTCTCTGTTTTAAAATATAAGGCTCCAAACAAGCTCCCGGCTAATTTTAGTCGGCTAATTGTAGCCAGCTAATTGTTAGCCGTGGCTGAGGTTTCCTTTGAAAATGTTTAGCAAGCCAAAATCAGGCGTCTGCTGCTGTAACGACCCCATTAGTCTTCAAGCGGCTGCTTCTGTGTGACAGCCTATTTAATTATGAAACCGTCGAGTACTGCTAAAAGAAACCCTACCTACGATATTCAAACTCGGTCAGGGAAATCCAACTCTTGTTCTTCCCCCAAATCATTGCCTTAGCAGGCATGACACACTCTCATCATCAACCCCACAACGGCGGGAAAAAAAACAAAGATACCCTGCCTGCTCATCATGCATCTCCCTCTGAACAAACAACACGTACGGCGATTCCTGTCAGACCCACACGTCCATCACAACTCACAAGCTAAGACTATTGGAGTTGGGGGAACTCTCTCTCCCGAAACTTCTCCCCAGCACAGTACAGAGCGGGCGAAAAGGGAGGCGAGCGACTTCCGGCGGCAATTCGCCGGTCCTCCCTTTCCTCCGGTGGCCCGTCAGGCTCGGGAGGTTCGGGAGGGCTGGAGAATCGTCGTCCGGTGTAGTTTCTAGCTTTTTAGTTTCCTGTCAAGGGGGACGACTGCTGTCGCCGTCGAGGCTCACCGGTGGCGAGAAGAGCTTGTGTCTATGGGGCGCTAGTGATGCGGCGGCGCCAGCGCGTCATTTGGAATAAATCTTCCCGAGCCTCCTCCGTGCCGACGGTGTCTTCCTCTCCGGCATCATCGGCGGGCTTGTGGAGAATCCTCAGGGGAGTTCGTCGGCGGTCTCGCCGGCTTTGGTCCACGGGTGCAGTGGCCCAGCTGGTGTTCGAGCTTCGGTGGCCGGCGGCGGTGGCGGTCTGTGGTGCTGCCGGCGACGGCGGCTTCGGCGTTTCAACGCGTGTCGGCGGTGCTGAAGCTTCTGGGGCTCCAGGGGTTTTTTATTTTATTTTCTTAGGGGCCTTAGTGTAATTTTTCAGTTGTGTTCTGTATCTGTGGACCTTCAATCTTGGTACCTCTCAGCGCGTGGTGACACAAAGGGAAGCGACGCTCCTCGTCGCACATCGGACTCAGTTGAGTCTGATGATTTCTCGAAGGACGCGGGTCATGTAGCTGTGTATAGGTGTGCGTGGTTGACTGATCTTTGTATGCACGAACAGATACTACATTTATACTCAGTTCTGAAAGGTTCAAAAAAAAAAAATCACAACTCACAAGCTAGCCGCCACATCGGAAAAGCGGTAGGCTGTGCCACGTACGTAAGGAATGACGTAAGGTTAAGAACATCGAAATAATAATAGTAGGCTGCTATATCTGTCTTCACCGCGGCAAGCTAGCCGCTCGTCTCTCTTGTTTTTGCGTCATCTCTGACGGCACCGTTTAGAAGGTTCTTGTCAGCAAGATCGTCCCGGGCAAATACAGCAACGTCGAATTAATTATGCTGCTAGCTACGTCTGTACTGTATGCCTTCAGTCTAATTGAAGCCGCTAGCTGTCGCTTGTACGTCCTCATCGTTTATGTACCGACGGCAGCACGTGCCGGAGCAAATGATTGCACGGGAATGGGTTGCATCGAGCTAATTTCAAGCTGATCGATATGTAACTTCTGATAGAGCAGTATTAATTTGCATCAGTATATCTATTCCAGAGCGTATATACTGAATCATTCATTTCAGCTGTGAACGAAGTTGAGTGAGTCTGTCATTATCATTGCGAAACAAGGAACAAATTATCTGCTCCGATTGCAAGTACTAGAAAACGTGATCCAGTGTCTGCTAAGACTTTACCTGACGCAGACCGTATGCTGTATGTAATAGTTGTCCGCATGCCGCCGAAAACGAGAGTTCGATTAGTGCGTGGAAACAAGCCCTTCCATCACTCGATCGTAACAGCCAACCATTCGGTAGTATTAGTACGCACAGAGATGAGAACCGAAAACCAAATTCGACGTTTGAAACCCCACAAGAAACCCAGCTCTGCAGCTATAGCAGCCACCACCACCATACACAAGTTCCTCTTTTTCTCTGGCCTGGCCATTTATATATATAGCGGCCACCACCGGAAGGAAACAACTAAATATACAGCCCACAAACAGTCTGTGACGAGGTGAGCTCGCCTCTCAGCCGCCAGCCACAGAAGAGAAGAGAGAGCGAGAAATATCGTCGTCGCCATGGGCAGCGCCGGTAGCGATGAGCCGAAGCTTTACAGCCCGCTGCTGCCGGCGTCCGGCGCGGCGGCGACGGCGAGCGTCGGCGGCGGCGAAGGGCACGAGGAGGTGAGCGGGCAGCTGGAGAGCATCCTAAGCGACGAGTCGGTGCCGTGGGCGCGGCGGATGGCGGCGGCGTCGGTGGTGGAGATGCGGCTGCTGCTGCGCCTGGCGGCGCCGGCCGTGCTGGTGTACATGATCAACTACCTCATGTCCATGTCCACGCAGATCTTCTCCGGCCACCTCGGCACGCTCGAGCTCGCCGCCGCCTCGCTCGGCAACACCGGCATCCAGGTCTTCGCATACGGACTCATGGTACGAAACGATGGATGATTCATTACTTACTATTCTTCTCGATCGATGATGCAATCTTTCTTGATAAAGATAGCCCTACTAGTTTGGTATGATTCTGCTGCGTTCACGTACGATCGGTTGGTAGGCTTGGTCAAACATAACCCATGGTTTCACATATTCTTAAAAAAAAACGCGTGCGGGTCATTTTATTTCCATATATAATCTCCCTTCGATCTTAGAAAAATCAACGCGTGTCAGGCATTTTATTTGGATATAATCGACCTTGTTCCAATTAGCTTGGCATTCAAGGAGTACCTTTCATGCCTCCATCAAGACAACTGAGGTAAAATGACAATGAGATATTTGGTCCACCGAGCGCTAAGGTAGGTGTGGCATGATTGGCTTGCTTACTCTCCTATGTCTTCAAGAGGAACTGTGGTGTAGTAGCAATCAACGTGGGCCCGAGATAGAAACGTGATTTGTTCCTGTAGCCGGCCGGGGAGGAGCATTTCGCATCGACGTCCTCCTCGATCGCGAGCTAAAGAATCCGATTTGTGGCACCGATCAGCTTGATGCCAGAGAGGCTGCCAAGCGATGCTCGTCGCTGCCGGCTTTGGGAATTTAACCCAGTCTGATCGAATCGGAGGAGGTGCCGTCCGTCACGTGCCGCACGCAGCAAGTGCACAAAATGGCTTTGGGCTCTAGTGTTCAGTCACTGCACTCCGTTGTTGATAGTACTGCTTGTTGTTGATAGTACTACTTGATATGGACGTGGACGTTACCGTTCATCAGTGAGCGACATGTTTGGTGAGCATATTTATTTGGTGATGCACGCCTTGACCCCGTCGTGATGAACCTGCAGCCATGTGATTCGCGTGTCTTGCTTATGAAAACGATCGATGAGAGCAAAATGTGTGACAAATAATCTAACTATTGCATTAATAATGCTGATGGCCTGATCGATGAACGACTGACCCTGCAACGCAATGCAATTCTTGGCAGCTGGGCATGGGCAGCGCGGTGGAGACGCTGTGCGGGCAGGCGTACGGCGCGCACAAGTACGACATGCTGGGCATCTACCTGCAGCGCTCCACGATCCTGCTGATGGCCACGGGCGTTCCCCTCGCCGTCCTCTACGCCTTCTCCCGCCCCATCCTCGTCCTGCTCGGCGAGTCGCCGGCGATCGCCTCCGCCGCCGCCGTCTTCGTCTACGGCCTCATCCCGCAGATCTTCGCCTACGCCGCCAACTTCCCCATCCAGAAGTTCATGCAGGCGCAGAGCATCATGGCGCCCAGCGCGTACATCTCCGCCGCCACGCTCGCCGTCCACCTCGTCGCCAGCTACCTCGTCGTCTACAAGCTCGGCCTGGGGCTCCTCGGCGCGTCGCTCATGCTCAGCCTGAGCTGGTGGGTCATTGTCGTCGCGCAGTTTGTGTACATCGTCACCAGCACGAGGTGCAGGCTCACGTGGCAGGGATTCTCGTGGCAGGCGTTTTCCGGCTTGCCGCAGTTCTTCAAGCTCTCGCTTGCGTCTGCTGTCATGCTCTGCCTCGAGACGTGGTACTTTCAGATACTCGTGCTCATTGCCGGACTCCTCAAGGATCCTGAGCTCGCATTGGCCTCACTCTCTGTCTGGTACGTATTCTATTCTCTCTCTTTTTTTTCCTTCCTTTTTTGGGCATCGTGTAACTCTTACATTTGCCAGATTATTGTAGTGAAACATGTCGTTGAATTATGTTTCTTTCTTTGTGCAGCATGACGATCTCGGGGTGGGTCTTCATGATCTCAGTTGGATTCAACGCAGCAGCCAGGTATAGACCATACGTTTCTTTTTGTTGCACAGCCGTGCATTATTGGAAACCAAATTTTTACTTCACAAGAAAGACTGTAACAATCTGGAAAATAACCCATTTCTCTTTCGCAGTGTAAGGGTCAGCAATGAGCTTGGCGCCGGCAACCCCAAGTCCGCTGCGTTCTCCGTCGTAGTTGTGACAGTTCTGTCGTTCATCCTGTCAGTGCTGATCTCAGTGGTCATCCTGTTCTTCCGAGACTATATCAGCTACATCTTCACCGAGGGCGAGGAGGTTTCGCAGGCGGTGTCCAAATTGACGCCTCTGCTGGCACTCACCCTCATACTCAACGGCATCCAGCCCGTCCTGTCTGGTAAGCAAACACTCAAACTATAACTAACACCTTTCAAATCCTGCGTCAATTGACACAGCTGAAGTCCTAATAATTGTTTTTTGAGATGAAGTCCTAATAACTTTGCTACACAACTAACTGTTAATTATGAATCTGCTGAGCAGGCGTGGCTGTGGGCTGTGGATGGCAAGCGTTCGTCGCATATGTCAATGTTGGCTGCTACTACATCGTCGGCATCCCCCTAGGGTGCCTTCTCGGGTTCTACTTCGACCTTGGCGCAGCTGTAAGCCCCTATATACCAGCACTGCTTATTAACTTCATCGCACTTATATATTATGAGTTTTATATATGATTGGAATATTCCCTATAATGCAGGGTATTTGGAGTGGTATGATCGGGGGTACGCTGATGCAGACTTTGATCCTTGTTTGGGTTACATTCAGGACAAACTGGAATAAAGAGGTATATATTTTTTTACATTTAATAATTCTTAAACGTTTTCTCAAAGTGTATACTTTTACGAATGCTGCACTCACACAATCAACAATATTAAAGTGTATACTTTTACGAATATTTTCCTTTAACATATCTGAATTCTAATGAGAATGAGAATTATTGGAATTTGTTGACCTTTTAATTGGTTGCAGGTGGAAGAATCACAGAAAAGGTTGCACAAGTGGGACGCCAAGGCTCCTCTGTTAGAATGAAATGTCTTCCATCTTACAAGAGACATGCATGCTCCTCTTTTCTCCAGACAAGAACCAAACAGTAGTGGTTGTAAGGTTGCACCACAATCAATTGGCTCACAGAAAATGGAATTTGATCCCAAGTTGCTGTTTGGAGACCTTAAAGAGTAAAGAAACTGTACAACACATTTTAGTTTACCCAACTCGTTTGGTCTTTTCATGGTCAATGTATATTATTTTTTGAGAAATGATCTCAACTATTTTTGGTTGAAAAATTATAATTAAACACTTATGATTACTCTCTATGCCTCGAATCAAAAGTCTATGTATTGTATTGCAGAATGTTACAAGCAAAACCTAGCCAAAAAAACCGAAAGAAAGAAAACGAGCAATTGGACTGGGCCTTCTCGATATCAGAACAAAGTTTATGAATCTGATCGAACTGTGCCATGTACTTATGGAGTAGTTCAACCCCCATGACAAAGGGGGAAAAAAAAGTAAAACGAAATTAACTTGTAGAACATTTATTTGTGATAAAAAATGATCTGTAGAACATAGAGATCTTTTGATAATATAATCTAGTAGGAACACAGTGAAAAGAGAAGCGACACTATATCTCCTACAAATGATCATACGAGACATTCCATCTCTCACCAACGATAAACCTGTGAAAGCATGAGTTCTCTCTCATAATTCATTGTAAACCATATAAAACGAAAATATCTTAATAGAGTCCAAAATATATAAGGCCGTCATTGCCTTGCACAGTTCGATTCCCAGCATTGTTTCATCAACGAAATGATGATAGCTCGTCTCCTGCATCATGCAGAGGCTTAAACATATGCAGTCAATCTGATTGATAAACTTTGAATTCATCAATAGAGCTTCCAACCTTAATTTGAAGTGCTGCCATACCTTTGTAAGTATTCATCAGTAGCTTAATAAATCCCAACTGCATGTATTTTAACAAATCATTTATGAAAATTATATAGGTTTATATGTCTACTTCGCAAGAACACATTTGTTAGATACGTACATCTCTAATTCTTTTCTTTAATATTTAATTTATTCCTACTCTTTAGAATAAACAAATGCTTGTGGGTTTGGATCTATTAGAGCATGGAAAGTTCCAAATAATATTTTGACTGATAGCGAGAGTTCCCATGACACAAAAGAAACTTCTCCAGTTGCAGCATACGTACGTGCTGTAGTAATCATGACAACAATAGAACCGAATCATTGTTGCAGCCACCTTTAATGCGCCAATAATATATCCATTGAATGCAATGGTCTGAAGTCTGGTGTGATACTTTTGTCCTTACTACAACAAACAATTGTCCTTTGGAATGTATAATTTGGTCACACTAATGGACTTTGTTGCATATTGAAAGAGAAAGCTCATTACGAGCAGATCACTCAAACGTATGTGTATATGTATTATTCGTATGTATGCTGACAGTTTTTAGTATCCAGATCAATTTTTAAAAGACGACGATATATATCACACGTATCAAACACTATAATTATGATTGGAAAAATGTTTAATCCAAGGGTGTGGGAGGTACTGTGGTAGTAGGCGCCACGAGGCCCGCAACTAAGGTGTTTTTTTTTTTCATCTGTGATTATAAAAGTACATATTTCTTGTTACATGCTTTACATTTTTTAAATGCAAACTACTTTAACCAATGAATTTATATTAATCAACCTTTATTTTTCTGTAGCAAAACATAATTTATCCTTCAAGCACTCTTGAATCCATTAGAAACAAATCATATAATTTTAATTACTTGCACCACCAAATATTTGAATAATTTCCGGTTTTGCTTTCGTTCTCTCGAGTGTTATTTGCTTCTCTTATCTAATATATAGAATTTGTTCACCATTAGAGTTGCATTGAGATCCATTGATTTTTAAGGAGACAGAAGCACAAAAAATTGTGTTACAAATAAAACATTCACATAATTCTGAAAGGCAGAATTACACCAGCATATATTTCGTCCATAAAAAAATAAAACGCTATTCTTGAGTGCACCTACCACTCAACCAACTTTTCTCAGATACAGCTAGGTATTTATTTTGATATTGTAACTCTCTTAAATACAGACGGAGTAATATATGTATATGTCAATCAAACTATCAAAGAGAAGTAAAAATTCTATTTGAGAGTAAACCAAATATGCAAAGACAAAAATTTAGTCCTTCTATGTTTTCTTTTTGCTAAAAGCTGATAGATTAACAGTAGAAAATATTTTTAAAAATAATTATATGTTATTTTAAAATAAGGATAAGGTCCTCTTAACTCTCTTTGCACGTTTCGTTGTCTGGTTGCCAGCGGCCCACCTACAGGGCCTTTGTCCTCGACCTCGACGCTGAGAGCCACCTCCTCATTCGCAAGGCGACAAGCACACCTGCCCTATTTATGTACGCGTCACCTATACTGCCTCGCAGCGATCCATGAGCAGACAAGACAAATTTCCTCATCGACACGGCACTGATCATAATTTCACGTAAAGCGATGCATGCGGCGGAGCTAGCTGACGCAACAAGCCGCACACAACCTTGTTGTGCGGCGGCCGACACGTATGCTTCTGTACACGTCGCCACTCGAGTCGCACGCAATTCATATATACTACGCACTGAGGTGAGGTGCAGTGAACCGCCCACCAGTCCGCAACAAGCTGCAGCTACCCTGCGTTAAATTTCCGCAGAGCTGAGTAGTTGTACGAAGCAAAAGCCAGCCGAGTGATCGAGGCCTAATTTGACGTCTATGGGCACGACGAGCGAGGACTACCCGCCGCTCCTCTCGTCGCCGGACATCGGCGATGGCGCGGCGGCGTCCTCCGGCGGCGGGCACGGCGTTAGCGCGCAGCTGGAGCGCATCCTGGGCGACGAGTCGTGTACTCCGGCGCGGCGGATGGCGCGCGCGGCGCGGGCGGAGCTGCGGCTGCTGGTGGCGCTTGCGGCGCCGGCGGTGGCCGTGTACATGATCAACTACGCCATGTCGTTGTCCACGAGGATCTTCTGCGGCCAGCTCGGCACGCTCGAGCTCGCCGCCGCCTCGCTCGGCAACGTCGGCATCCAGGTCTTTGCATACGGCCTCATGGTACGTATGTACGTACTCAATCGTGTTGAAATCGTCGTTGCAAACCTGTTTGAGGGGTTTTTGGTCAAAATGGAGAACATTCTTACTACCTCATTAGTTGGTTCGATCTCCTCTGCTTTCAGTCTAGTAGATCGGAAAACATCTGCTGACGATGCTCAAAACAAAAGGCTTTAAATATTTGGTTTTTCAGTACACAGATCGAGATCTGATAGAGTAGGAAATGGAAACAAATTAACTGGTTGGTCCAGTGTACTCCAGTGTACTGTTAGTTTTCAAGTTGTGTACTCGCTCTATAGTACACTGACACAGATAGTGTATTTATTACTTCCCATGAAAAACATTTTCAATAATAGACCGTTGCCTGAGAAAAATACAACAATTTTAGTTCAATTTTGAACTAGTTTTTTTTGTCCTAAGGGCGTGATTTGAAAACGAACGGAGTATATATTATGACATTGAAATGCTCATCTATTTATATAGGAAATGTTTCTGTTTTTTCAAATTTATAATCATAGACTTTGGACTAAGGACTGAATGCTACGTCTGGACCAAAACATGCAGCTGGGCATGGGCAGCGCCGTGGAAACGCTGTGCGGGCAGGCATTCGGCGCGCACAAGTACGACATGCTGGGCGTCTACATGCAACGCTCATTCGTCCTGCTCACCGCCGCCGGCGTCCCGCTCGCCGCCATGTACGTCTTCTCCAAGCACATCCTCCTCCTGCTCGGCGAACCGGAGAACATCGCCGGCGCCGCCTGGGTCTTCGTCGTCGGCCTGATCCCGCAGATCTTCGCCTACGCCGCCAACTTTCCCATCCAGAAGTTCCTTCAGTCCCAGAGCATCGTCGCGCCCAGCGCATACATCTCGGCGGCGACGCTGGTGGTGCACCTGGTTCTCAGCTACCTCGCCGTGTACAAGCTAAACATGGGCCTGCTCGGCGCGTCGCTGATCCTGAGCCTGAGCTGGTGGGTCATCGTGGCGGCGCAGTTCGTGTACATCGTCACGTCGGCGAGGTGCCGCCGGACGTGGACGGGGTTCTCCACACAGGCGTTCTCCGGCTTGCCGGAGTTCTTCAGGCTCTCGGCGGCGTCGGCGGTCATGCTCTGCCTCGAGACGTGGTACACGCAGATCACCGTGCTCATTGCTGGTCTGCTAAAAGATCCGGAGATCGCACTGGATTCTCTCGCCGTGTGGTGAGCAATTAACTTTTGTTGTCGTTTAGTAGTACATTATTAGGCAGATACGATCGGACCTGGGCAACATTCTTTGTTTTTTTCCGATGAACACGTGTGCTCAACTGCTAACGCTGCTTTTGTCTAAACTGATGCTCTCTCCCAGCATGTCGATCTCGGGATGGGTGTTCATGGTGTCAGTAGGATTCAACGCTGCAGCAAGGTACTACTGTAACTTCATGTCCTGATGCACACGATCATCTCACATGATCACCTGTGCTTGCACGTTCATGCACTCATTATAGTAAGTAACATATTTTTGGTTCCAACGCTGCAGTGTCAGGGTTAGCAACGAGCTTGGAGCCGGCCACCCCAAGGCCGCATCTTTCTCCGTTAAGGTGGTTACGTCGCTGTCGCTCATCGTGGCGTCGCTCGTAGCGGTCGTCGTCATGTGCCTCCGCGACTACATCAGCTACGTCTTCACCAGAGGCGAGGACGTCGCCCGCGCCGTCTCCACCATGACCCCGCTGCTCGCCGTGACCATCGTGCTCAACGGCGTCCAACCAGTCCTATCTGGTTGTGGCTCAACATGCTCGGACGTTTCCTTCCATCGCTTTCTTATGTGGACTAGCTAGTGTCTTCATCAGTGGCGTATTATTGTACTAGCTAGTGCATGGATTTTTTTGGAGCCTCGTCACCTAGGCCGCAGGAGAGTTGGTGATCCAAATTCCAAAAGATAGATGATGTCGCTGTTGCGTTTTCGGAGAAAAAGATGTTGTCAACATCTTGGAATTTCTGCTTGCAGGTGTGGCTGTTGGATGCGGATGGCAAGCGTTCGTGGCGTATGTGAACGTTGCGTGCTACTACGGCGTCGGCATTCCCCTTGGTTGTGTCCTTGGGTTCCACTTTGATCTGGGTGCCACGGTAAAGTTACTGAAAACGTCTACAAAAAGGATTACATCTTTTAAAAATTCGATCCCTTATCATGTGTGATGCTCGAAGGCGATACTAACGATCCATATCCAGGGAATATGGGGTGGAATGATTGGTGGACTGATTGTGCAAACGCTGATTCTAACCTTCGTCACGCTACGGACTGATTGGAATAAAGAGGTACTGGACTCTTTTCACGACTTCTTCGCGTTTTCGTGTGTCTTTAATACGATTTATTTATTTATACATTATTAAGTTGGAAATCTCAACTGTCAACAATCTACCAAGAATGATCTGCAGATAACTTTGTACTATGACAGGTCGAAAAAGCACGCTTGAGGTTAAACAAATGGGAGGACAAAAAGAAGCCCCTTCTAGTCGAAGAATATTGAGAAGTGGAGTGACATGATTGACAATGCATGGATGCACATGATAGTTTAACTTGTCTATTTTTTTTCACATGCAATTGAAGCGTAAATCAAATCCTGAATAAAAAGTTACTAAAGGCCACCACAGTTTGTATCATGCCCAGAAAAATATCTGTCCTGGCTCACTAATATGTCATCTTTGACCCTGAGTTAATATGCAGCAAAAAATGAAAGGAGGTTTCATCATACAACCCATTATGGATAAGCGTCCATTGCATCAGGAAAAAATTGGAGTGAGCACTAGAAGTTTGTTTTATATGAAGCAACTCATCCATTTGGTTGTGGGAATAATAAAGTGCGTAGAAGCTGCCAATTCAGCAACAGTTTTCTGTCTAATCATAGCTTTATATGTTCGAGGAGGAGATTGCTTGAAAAATCTGAATAGCAAAACTAGCCCATTTGAAAATTGAACTGGATTGATTTAAAATGTTCCTCACACTTATCCTAGCACTACTTTGTTGTTAAATTCAATTTTAGGTAATTCCGTTTCAGCTATTCTACTGCTCCTGTATCTAAGGCGTAACTGATTCACTCATGAGTAGATGCGAAAATGGTTTAACATGTGAGAAACATTTTTTGCTCAACCTTGAGTAGATGCGAGACGGTTTAACATGTGGTTGCTAGATCAGGAGGCTTGATTGAACTTCAAAACTTGCATACACGACTTGAGCTCGCTGATCCCTATTGAGCTCAAATGCTGGTGAATCGACCACGTGGCGCCACTTAATTAGGCCACCCACCGTGTTGGATAAAGGCACCGTCATTATCCCTGCGGCACCATGTTGGATAAAGTGGTACCTAAGAGCGAAGGTGAAAGACTTACTGGAAGGAGAATTAAATACTAAATATTTTCAGTTGATAGCTAATGGTAAACATAGGAAAATTCGTATTTTCCAGATACAAAACTGGTATCAAAGAATAACTGGTGATAACAATTTAAAAGAGTCTATCACAAGTTATTATAAGGGCTTGTTGGGTCCACCGGAGAATTCTAATTTCTCAATGGATGAAACCCGAACAGATGACATACCCCAGGTAACAAAAATGGAAAATGAGGCATTAACAGAGATGTTCCCTAAAAAGGAGATTAGAGAGGCTATTTTCAGATGGAGCATAACAAAGCTCCAGGACCAGATGGATTCTCAACAGAATCCTATCAGGTATTCTAGGATGTTATAAAAATTATTTATTGGCTCTCTTCGTCATAGTGGATCGTTACCTTTGTATAGACTGAATTTTGGAACAATAATCCTATTACCCAAAGTGTAGAGAAGCGGCAAGAATCCAGCATTATAGGCCGATATGCTTACTGAACGTAAGCTTTATGATCTTTACCAAAGTGGCTACTGATAGAATTTCTAATGTGGCACAAAAGGTGATCAGTCCTACACAATCGGCTTTTTCCCAGAGCGTAATATTATGGAAGGGGTTATCATACTTCATGAAACCATACATGAATTGCATAGAAAGAAACAGAACGGCATTATTTTCAAGATAGATTTTATGAAGGCATATGATAAAGTAAAATAGCTATTTATACAACAAACTCTTATAATGAAAGGCTTCTTCGATAAGTGGTGTCAGTGAGTTTACACAAGGAGGCTATGTTGGAATTAAAATAAACGACCAAGTAGTAGAGAATTTCCAAACTAGACAGCGTGTACGCCAAGGTGATCCTTTTCACGTATTCGGTATAACATTATGGTCGACATGCTTGCAATTTTAATTAAGCGTGCAAAGAAAGAAGGCCAAATAGCAGGAGTAATACCACATCTCGTAAAGGATGATCTCTCCATTCTTCAGTATGCACATGACACTATCATTTTTATGGATCATAATTTGAACAAGCTCAAAATATGAAATTACTTTTGTGCACTTTTGAGCAATTGTCGGGTCTCAAAGTTAACTTCCATAAGAGTGAGGTATTCTCTTTTGGCTAAGCTAAAGTATTTGAAAACCAATATTCTGATTTATTTGGTTGCCAACTCAGGTCATATACCTTTGGATACTTAGGGATTCCTATGCACTATAGAAAGCTAATAAGTAACACAGATTGGAAAGTGATAGAGGGGCACATAGAGAGAAAGTTGAGTAGTTGGTAAGGCAAGCATATGTCTGTTGGGGGTAGACTGGTACATATTAATTCTGTGTTGACAAGATTAACGATGTTTATGTTATCTTTTTTGAGGTTCCAAGGGGAATTCTTGAAAAGATTGATTATTACCGGTCTAGATTTTTTTGGCAAAGTGATAGCCATAAAAAAATGCATATTAACTAGATGGAGCATAATTTGTCCACCTAAGTATCAAGGAGGATTGGATATTAAAAATATTGGCACACAAAATAGATGTCTTTTGAGCAAATGGTTATTCAAGTTGTTGAATGAGAATAAAATGCGGCAAGGATTGTTGAAAAGTAAGTACCTAAAAAATAAAACTTTGGGTCAGGTAGAGAAGAAACCAGGTGACTCACGTTTCTAGGCCGGTCTTATGAAAGTTAAGGATGAATTTGTTGCTTTGGGGTCCTTTCATATAAATGATGGACAATCGACTCGGTTTTGGGAGGATAAATGGGTTGGCAATTCTACTTTTATGGACAAATATCCCTCTCTGTATGACGTTGTTAGGAAAAAAACATTCTACTATTGCAACTGTTTTTAGTACTATACCTCTTAATTAATGTTTCTTTCCGCAGAACTTTAAGTGGTAATAATCCGGTGCTTTGGCGCTCATGTTAATTTAAATAGTAACAGTGATGTGTTCAAATGGGCATTACATCAGCACGGTCAATTTACTGTTAGTTCCATGTACAAGTCTCTTATTAACAATGGTTTTGTAGAGAGGAATAAGGGTCTATGAAAGTTGAGAATGCCATCAAAAATTTTCATGTGGTACCTTTATAAAGGGATGATTCTCACTAAAGATAATTTGGCTAGACGTAATTGGAATGGTAGCAAAAAATGTGGTTTATGTAATCAAGATATGAAACCATACAACACTTATTCTTTGATTGTCATTATGCTATATTTCTTTGGAGAGTTGTACACTAAACTTTTGATTTGAATCCGCCTAATAGTGTCTCTCAATGTTTAGGGATTGGTTGACGGGAGTGGGCTGTTAAATTAAAAAGACAACTACTAGTTGGTGCATCTTCTTTTTGTTGGGCAATATGGCTTAGCAGAAATGAAACAGGCTTTGATGGAACTCCACTAAAAACTTACATGCAAATACTCTCTTCAGGAGAACACATTGGCTTCGGCTCTGGTCGCTACTCGAAAACTGTGATCAAGACAAGGAGTTGATGACGCTCGCGTGCCGTAGATTGGAGACTATGGTGATGCAGATTTCCGTGCACCATGGATGGAGATTTAGTAATATAATAGACTTATATTTTAGACATGTCTTTCATCAAAACTTGTGGTGTTTTACTCTCTATCTTGTGGTGTGGTGCAGACGGATGTGCTGCAAAAATGTAATAATTGGCTCTAGCCTCTTGAGGTGAAAGCCGTGACATTTTTTCCCATTATCTAAAAAAGTAGAAGTAGTTAGTCTTCAACAGGGAAGGGCTATGACTCCTCTCCGTAATTGTGACCCGTGGTTAGTTTTACCGTCAACATACATTTGTTGTGTCTTCCGATCTCTTTTACCCTGTGTATGGTCTTGGGGGCTTTTATTTCCTCTCTGCCTGCTTCTTGGGCTTGTTATCACGTTTGCCTCTCTTATGTGTTGTCTGTCAGCTTTGTTATGTTTTTGACCCACTTCAGCCAGTGCACTGATGCTTCCACTGAAAGAATAATTAGCCAAATACGGCGAAAAATTTCTTATGTGTGGGCTGATGTCTATGCGGTGCCTGAAATTATATTTACTCCTCTTAACATTTTCTGAGCCGATGTATTACACAAGCATCCCATGTTGAGGACTGCGAACGGGCCATCGACAACGCAGACCAACATACCGGGGAGCAAAACCAGGTCCGTGCACTAGCTGAAGTGGGCCAAAGACATAACAAAGCCCATGGACGAACACAACAGAGTGGCAAACGTGATAACAGGCGCCCAAGAAGCAGACGAAGAGGAAATAAAGGCCCCCCAAGACCATACACATGGTAAAATAGATCGGAAGACACAACAGCGCACGTGTTGACGGTGAAAGAGGTCGGCGCGGCGGGCAAGGAGCGGGTCGAGGTGGGATCTGATCGGGCTGCGCGAGGAGAGATAGGGAGGGGTGATGGGGAAAGGAAGAAGAAGTGGCAGCCATTAGATTATTTAGACAAATCTTGGAACAGTTTAGGAGAGAGGATTTTACTCAGTGTGTCGTGATTCTCTGGGATGGTTGAGTAAAATTGGGTATAGAGGATTGAGTATACTGTTTTTTACTTGATTAATTTTACTCAATCTGCTGGCGATGTTCTAAAGTTGTCCAATGCTGAAGCAGAAATCAAACGCTTGACGTATAAAGATTCCAATCCTCCAATGGTCACGTATTTGCATGGAACGAAGAGGTGATGCATCAACTAAGTCCATTTCTCAAACAGCCAAGCTAAGGAAGTTATTTATTTTGGTCGGCCATCAAATGATAGATACCACCAGTTTCTCTAACCAAACCGCTTATTTAATTGATATACGAGATCTTTGCCAGAAACCTGTCGAGATAGAATAGTTTTGGACTTTCTTCCATGCTACTAGATCCACGCAAACCCAATGGCAGGGATTCCGATCCGGCCCTGCTCTCACTGTCTAGTACCAAGGACTTCTGGCGGTGAGTAGGCTTATCTCTTGCGCACAAACAAACAATAGATGCACAATAATACTGGCTCTTTTCAGAAAGTTTGTCACCATGCACATCAGCACATTGAAGAAAGTGAGAACTTGGTGAAGACAAAGACAAGGACAAATGCAAATCATGGTGATACATCTGAGCATCTCTCTCCGAAGGATACGGAAATCAATATATTAGTAAAGAGCTCAGTTCTTATAGCACATCCTACACTTGTGTCAGCTACTTCATACCTAACACGCTGCATCTCGCCACCTGCTTCTTCTTCTTCTTCCATTACTAAGTTACTTATGGCCGCCGGCGACGACCATGGCGGGGTGCACACTCACGAGCTGAGCGGCCAGCTGGAGAGCCTCCTAGCAGACAGCGAGGTGCCATGGGCGCGCCGCGCTTCCAGAGCGACCATGATAGAGCTGAGGCTGCTCGCGCCAATCGCGGCTCCGGCCGTCATCGTGTACGTGCTCAACAACGTGCTGTCCATCTCCACGCAGATCTTCTCCGGGCACCTTGGCAACCTCGAGCTCGCTGCCTCGTCGCTCGGCAACAACGGCATCCAGGTCTTCGCCTATGGCCTCATGGTACGTAAATTTCCTCTTCCCCAGTAGTATATGTATCTCTTTGCCCCGGGTTTTTCTCCACATAGTAATAACGAGTGTTTAATTTCAATGAGATTGAGATTGAGATAGAGAAAGAGATGACATGCATTATGTACTCATTATCATCATATAGGTGTATCGTGGTGGTGAGCTTAGTCAGAACAGCAGACACCCTTGTACACAATGACCATAATAACGAGTAAAATTACCACTCATATATATTCATGAATCAAGCATAGCGTTCATTAGCAGTAAAATTAGCAAGTAAAACTACAAGTTTAAACATACATATTATGGGTTGACGAGATTACATCCCTGTTGTACCTCCTTTTCGTCAGAGATTACATCAAAGGGCGACCAGATCTATTCGGTTTATGGGAATCTTGATGTATAATAAAAGCTGACACGTAAACGACAGAAGGACCAATGCATACTAATATTCTTGATTAGAGAAAATGACTCCTTATTTTAGAATTTTACAGGTTGGTCCACATCAGTTAGCGTATGAAATCAGAAGGTACTCAAAATGTACTCCGCCATAATTCTGTCTCGTGTAAACAAACACTAAGTGGTTTGTTCGAATGTAATCTCAAATGTTAAGTAAATACACACTAAATGGTGGCCGACCCAGGTTTGAACGCGGCATCTTCTTTTAAAAAAAAAATGATAGGGGGCGTTTCTTTCGCCTTGGTCTAATTTTTTTTAGTATTTTGTACTTAAACTTTTAATTAACAGTATCATTTCAAACGTTCTAGTCAGTCATAACGTTTGAACACATAGTGATGTAAGGCATGTATGAGTGGGAAGTGCAGCTAATACTTCTGCCGATGTACATATATGAATTATGAATCACTAATAATTTGGTTGGCCTGACTTCAAACTTCTGCTATGCAGCTTGGCATGGGGAGTGCCGTGGAGACGCTGTGCGGCCAGGCTTATGGCGGCCATAGGTATGAGATGTTGGGCATCTACCTGCAACGTTCCACCATCCTGCTCGTCGCAGTCGGCGTTCCGCTCACCTTCATCTACGGCTTCTCCGAGCCAATCCTCATCTTCCTTGGCCAGTCTCCAGACATCGCAAAGGCAGCGGCCATTTTCGTCTATGGCCTGATTCCCCAGATCTTTGCCTACGCCACAAACTTCCCCATCCAGAAATTCCTTCAGGCACAGAGCATTGTAGCACCTAGCGCGTACATCTCCGCAGCGACGCTGGTGGTGCACCTGGTGCTTGGGTGGCTGGTGGTGTACAGGTTCGGCATGGGCCTCCTGGGCGCGTCACTCGTGCTGAGCCTCAGCTGGTGGATCATCGTCGCCGCGCAGTTCGTGTACATTGTCACCAGCGCGCGGTGCCGGCAAACGTGGACGGGGTTCTCGTTGAGAGCCTTCTCCGGCCTGCCTGATTTTCTGAAGCTGTCGACCGCGTCCGCGGTGATGCTGTGTCTGGAGACCTGGTACTTCCAGATCCTGATCCTCATTGCCGGCCTCCTGGACAATCCTCAACTTGCGCTTGACTCTCTGACGGTCTGGTATGTGCAGAAGTTCCTGAATTTTTATCCAAAGAAGGTCATTGTTTTGCGTATTGATCGTTGAAACAATTGCTTTTGTTTCATTGACAGTATGACGCTTGCTGGGTGGGTCTTCATGATCTCCATCGGGTTCAATGCTGCTGCGAGGTGAATATATATACACTGGGTAAAGTCCCCTGTCCTTTGTGTAACATGTGAGTCCATTTCAATTGTTGTTTCTATCACTATAGTGTGCGAGTTGGGAACGAACTTGGGGCGGGGCACCCACGGGCAGCAGCGTTCTCGGTGGTTGTGGTGACGACGCTGTCCTTTCTGATAACGCTGGCGATGGCGGTGGTGTTCCTCATCTTCCGGGACTACCTCAGCTACATCTTTACAGAGGGGGAGACAGTTGCCCGCGCCGTCTCCGAACTCAGCCCGCTTCTCGCAACCACGCTCATCCTCAACGGCATCCAGCCTGTCCTTTCAGGTAGGTGATCATGATCTTAGTCTCAGGCACACCTTACGGACCGGATGATCGGCAAGTTCATGAGCATCTGAATATGTTTATGTTTCCAGGTGTGGCTGTCGGATGTGGGTGGCAAAAATTGGTCGCGTACATAAATGTCGGATGCTACTACTTCGTGGGTATCCCCCTCGGCGTTCTCCTTGGCTTCAAATTTCATCTTGGTGCAAAGGTGATCCGTTTCCCGTCAGATAACTATGAGGAAACGTTCAGAGCTCTCGACATTAACTCCGTAAATATTTCGTTGCTTGTAGGGAATATGGACGGGGATGCTTGGTGGCACCTGCATGCAGACACTGATCCTGTTCTGATCACCTTTAGGACCGACTGGAACAAAGAGGTATGTTTCCATCTACAAACTGATAGCATAATTATTTTTAGCGAGGCTAACCATAAAGGAAAGTGAGGACTAACAAAGATATCATTGCAGACCATTAGTATCTGCTCCATGTCACACAAATATGAGAGTTCCATTAATCTTCTGATGTGCTATGACAGGTCGAACAAGCCAGGAAGAGACTGAACCAATGGGAGGACAAGAAGCAGCCCCTTCTAGCTCCCACAGACTGAGTCACCGGAAAATTTTCTGTGATGAGTACTCCTCAGCATATATAATTATACTGCAGTGGAAAATATTAAACATGATGCTGCTATAGTGGAGCATGCAAATGTAATTCCAATTTTGACGCCTGATTGCAACGTACCAACCAATTAATTTCATGCCTCAAGGAAAAACAAGTGGAATAAATTTTGTTTGCTTTTCGCAAAATTGCAGGCCGGAACATCTCTTATTTAATAGTTGACCAGTAAAAAGAGTCATCATGTTTGTTCTCTAGGGCTAGAAATTAGCACATTAATCGAAAAGGAAGAAAGAAGCATTACTCATCACTGCTATTAAAAAAATAAATTTAACACGTAACATCCTTCATTGTATTTATAAATTGTCCACTAATGCAATGAGAGGAAAAAATAGACCATAGTGTCTATATACATGCTTATAAATTACTCACCGATACCCTATTGGAAACTTTAACCCGAAGTACCCGTATTCATGAAAAGAAAAACGAAGTACCCCTCTGCATATCTATAAATCACCCATCATCAAGTTAAATTGGTAATGCTAGCTGTGCGAATGCGAGGTCCACGCTGCTATGCTGCTCAATGGAACTAGATGAAAGCAGTTATGTACAATGTTCCTCCGTATATAATGCAGGCAATAGAGTATCAAATACACGTAAGTTCTGAGAAGTACACACAACTAAACAGCCACACCCTTTTGGCAAGCAACTTTTGGAAATCCAAGATACTAGACCTTTGACCAAAGTTACAGTATTGCCACTGGAAATATATTAGATGCATTAATATAGACACCATGTTCATTATAATGAACATCAAATTTGGATCCTATCCACACAATTACAAATACTGTTAGTGTCTTTCTCAACTTATTTGGTCCCTCTCAACTTATTCCATAAATTACTTTAACTTAATGTGCCACATAGAGATCTGTAGCCAAACGTGGTTTTGCTTGTAGAAGAAGGGGGTCAGTCAACGCAAGGCTAGTAGGCAACTCTTTCAGATCGATCTTGTCAACGTTGGGGGGCTTCGTCCAACTGAATCCCTGCAAAAGCCTTGCAAACAAAACCATCGTGAAGGAAGTACCGAGGGACACTCCGGGGCAGCCTCTCCTCCCACTGCTGAAGGTGATGAACCGTAGGTCTGGTTCAGTAAGATGCACTGCCTCACCGGTCAGATGACGCTCAGGCCGAAACTCAAGTGGTTCAGGCCAGACTTTGGGGTTCTTACCCAATCCAATCCGACTTATAATAACATGGCTGTCCTTCGGGATCTTGTAACCTCCAAGGGTGGTGTCTTCCATGGCAACACGTGGTGGATTGATAGCATGGTATGGGTGCAGGCGAAAGGCCTCCCGAATGCATGATTTGAGATAGTTTAGCTTACAGATATCAGATTCCTGGACTAGCCTTTCTTTCCCAACCACTGCATCGAGTTCATCAACTGCCTTCTGCATTACCTCTGGTTTGTTTATCATTTCAGCTAGTGCCCACTCCACTGTATTTGACGGATAGACCACTGATGCAAACATCAGTTCCTGCAATGATGTTACAACATAAGGGGATCAATTAGATTCAGAACAAGAATAGCTATAACGAGATAAAACAGATGATTTATCAGTTCAACCTCTTCTTCTTAATTAAATATCTGAAAGAAATGAGGAACCTATATCTCACCACTGTTTGTGCTTTAATCTCATCAATTGACAGCAACGGCTGTCCATCTGCATCTTCAAGAGAAACCAGCACATCAAGGATATTCGCAACATTTCTCATGTTGTCACTGCCTTTCAGGCGTTTAGACCGCATATGGACCCTCTCATCTATGATGGGGCCATGAAGTCGATCTAGCGTGCTAATGACGCTTTTTACCACCTTCTCATGGCCATCTAAGTCGAGGCCAACAAAGGCTGTGTAGTAGTCTGACACGCAAAAGTTGTACACATAGTTTACTAGTGTAAAGAGTGCATCGATATGTTCCTCTTCATCAGCCCCGGGGCCAGCAACTGCTGTGGCTGATGACTTGTTGAAGTATCTATCACCGAAGACGAGTCTTCGGATGATGTTACCACAGAAGTGTCGTGCTATATGGCGTACATTGATGCAGCTGTCAGGTGCCATGTAAACCTGATTATAGACGTACCTGATGAGTTCGTCAGCCTCCTGCTCACGCTGGCCGTGGAACTGGCACTCCATGGCTGGAGAGAGGACTTCAGAAGTGAGAACCCGCTTCATCTTCTTCCACTGGTCTTCGAGCGTTGTTAGACTTGCTATCTTGTACCCATAGCTGAACAAATTGGAGGCGAAAGTTGCTGGACGGGAGAAGAACACTGCTTCCTTCTTGCGAATAACCTCTCGAGCTATCTCTGGACACGTCACGAAAATGACATGAATGGATCCAAGCTTGAGGGACATCATATCGGTGCCCATCTTATCGAGCAAGTGATGGATCCAGCGGACCACCATCGGCTTGTTCCAGAGCAACTGATGCATGTTACCAATCAAAGGCAACGAGACTGGGCCTGGAGGTAGGCCTTTCTCCCTTTTTCTGCACGCTGCAATCTTATGGAGCAGCGCAAGGATCAGCATGGCGGCCATTGTGACCAACATAGCAGTGAGGATTTTTGGAGAAGATGGGGATTGTATTAGTGCTGCGGTGTTGCATCTGGGCATTGTTTGTGAGCTCATATTGCAGTTGGTGTACTGGAGAAGGTGTCTGTAGAACTGTACAGGATTGGATGTCGAATTCTAATGAAGAAACAGACCTATTTGTGAGCACATTTATAGAGAGGGAGCGGTGATTGATCTCAAATAATAAAACTATTTGTTGACAAGTCTATTAGCAGCATGCTTTCATATTTACTCAGCTGGATTAATCTATCATTCGTGCTCACTCTCCGAACTAGTACAGGCTAAAGATTACTTAATGTGCAAATAAAGCCGAGTTGGCATTGGAACAGCAAAATAAAGTGCTTGATTATGGCTGTACAGTATTCTGTGACCTCAACTGACAAAGAAGTAAATAACTGGTGCATATAAAAAATAGACTACCGGTTCTAGTCAATAGAAATGGTAAAGTATCGAAGGGAACACGTCACAGCTGTTATATAGATGAGTAATTTACAAGGTCGCATCTGCATCCAGACAAAGCTGCCTAACATGGCATCTCTTCTTCGGAGCAAGCGCCATTTGCACTTCTAGAATCTAGAGTGAAATATATTATTTAGTGAGATTTGTCAACTACTACCGCCGCTAATGAT
>CM017443.1:22739938-22756711 GCA_007726485.1 Eragrostis curvula | reverse complement strand
CCATGGCCGTCACATGATTAGACTTTGGCGTGAGTTCTCCTTGGCGTGTGTGTTTTTGGAATACACCGGTTTGGAGCCGTGCGCTGGTTTCCTGCCAGCATAGCATAAAATTTGGGAACTGGCGGGAAAGTTTTATTCTCCCCCAGGGCCAACCAACCCCACTAAATTAATTACCATACCTGACTTAGTTTGCGAACTGGTTTTGTTTTTCAAAACAAACCCTTGCATGAAAAATTGGCTTTTCGGCCGATTGATGAAAACCCTCAGCCTTCCCCTTGATATCATCCCTTGCATATAATTACCCCTTGTGTTAGGGTTTGCTGAGTACCTTATGTACTCACGGGTTTGCCCGTATGTTTTTAGTGAGAGAAGCCCGTAGAAGACGACGGCGATTTGGTTTTCGTTCGCACTCAAGTCTGCCTGTAGGCTTGGGCCGTGTTTCCGCTGATTGTCTGCTTCACCATTAGTCGGCGGACGGACTTGGATACTTCTGAATCCTCGTCGCACCGCCACTAAAGGTGATCTCAGGTATTATATTATTTACCTATACGAAGTATGCTTTCGATTACCATATCTGTGTTCTTGTGCGTACCAGCTACTGATCCAGGGACTGGTACATGATGCACAACATGCTCCAGAAATTGGGGTATGACAGAGTGGTATCAGAGCAATACTTGACTGTAGGACGAAAACCTAGGACTAGTCGCGCTCGAAAAAGACTATTTTCAAAACTATTTACAAAATTCCATACTACTTTCCCCTTCTCTTAAAAACCCCTCTGCTTCCTTCAACGACAAGAATGAGCCTCAACCAGAAGGGTCCGCGTGCAGAAACCTCCAACTCAATGGACAACCACGACTACGTGACCGTAGAAGTGGATGGCGTGTCGTACCAAGTGTACCGCGCACCAGACATGGTTCCTGAACCCGAAGACAAGGTCAGATCTGCCAGAAGACCAAGTACCAGATAAAGTGCTACAACTGTCGTGACCCCGGACATCAGCTCTCCGACTGCCCCACGTTTGGATTAGGCAAAAATGAAGAAGATGCAATTGACATGGAAAGAGATATGCACTCACTTCCAGAACCACCTGAAGACACCCGCTCAGTAGTGCAGGAGCGTGAAAGACAAGAAGTATGGAATAATATGGATAACACGCACCTGTCACTAACTCCCATCCTCGGGAATATAATGGAAAGGTTGAGCAATTGGAAGAATCAATGAAGAGACTTAGCAAGAGAATCATCCGTCCCACACAAGACAAACCGCCTCAGAACCCCTGCAGAGCTGCAAGCAGAAGAAAAAGAAGAACAAGCAAACATCAAACCAAGCCACGCAGAAAGAATCAAGAAGATGAGGTACTGCTATCACTGCAAAGATCCAGAGCACATGATAGCCAATTGCCCTCTCTACAAGCAAGGACCAATTCCTTCCCAACAGACCCATGAGCACGATCACCAAACAGCACCAGTGCGCCATCTCAGAAGGCCCGTAAGAAACCCCGAGCAAACCAGAAGTGTTATATATGTCGGGAGCATGGGCACTTCGCAACGGATTGCACTGAACCCGTGAATAAACATTGCAAGAGCTGCAGTAACCATGCCCAATAATGGTTTGTACTTGTAAAGCTCCTGGAATGGGTTGGACTAGAACTGAAGATGTTCTATAAATAAAGAGCACCCCTGATGCCTTGCTTTGAACGATGGATTCAAGTCACAGCTAGTGCTCAAGAAGGTTGAGTTGAAAAGCGGAAGCTTAACAAACCCAATAATCAAGCAACATGTATCCAAATAATGTCAAGACCTCCACGCAATGAAGTCTTTTGCCACAGAAACGTGGACGACAGATTTTCTTTTCACCGACCAAGTCATATGACCCCTCGATTCTTTTGGTCAAAGACTATTGGTCGAGTTCAGATGTCAGCAGAAGAAATCGATAGTTTACCTACCCATAAGCCTTAAAGCCTCGCTTTTAGTGCGCTAACATCATAAAACTACAACAAACAAATCGCGTTGCTTGAGTGATTCGATGGTTTTCGTTGTTCTTGTTCGGTGTTTTATGTTTGAGTGCTCCCAAATTAAAATCAAACATAAACAACCAGAATCAAAGATAAGAACAACTTAATGACGAATCGCTCCCCGACCTATACCCAAACCCCTGCCGAGGCAAGCATCACACCAAGGAGTTGACAGCCCAGAGTCGAGCTAGTCAGAAGTTTTATCCAACCACAACAAAGGTCACAGGTCAGTTGGAAAGTTAACATGAGGCAATACAAAAGAAAGGTTAAGATAATCGTCGCCTGTCAACCAACACAAGAAGCTTGGCCAAGAAGTGAAACAAATGACAGCTGGAACGATGATGAGGAAGTCTTAGCCGACACCACCATTGATCCAACTCAAAATTCGATAGTCCCTCGCTGTGGAACCCTGCCAAGGACAAAGCTCATATTGCTTGTCCATGACAGTGCTGACAAAGATCGGCAGCCTATTAATGGATATCTTTGGAATATCCCCGAATGAGATCCGCAAAAGATCACCAGTGACATGGACTAAAGTAAGAATGAATCAGAAGGATCAAAAGCTGTCTATATGGCAGAAATATGAAAAATCAAACTCTTGGGGAAAAGTACTAGTGATACACGAGTACTCAGAAGTCTTCCCGACAAACCATCAGCAAGCTACATGACGAAGACCAAGGAGTTTCCTCCACGGGCCAATTTCAGAACACCATGATCAGAAGCCAGTGTCAGAGTAGCGCAGCGAAAGCGTAGTGGGCCCTAACCCACAGCCCAGGATCAAGTGACTGATACAGTCAGTTAAAGGAAATTCAAGTCTGTCCTTGAGACGGACATAAGGGTCAAATGCCACACACAGAAAGTGTGAGAATGAGACACATCCATGACAGCCTTTCTGTCACTTGTTGTGAAACTCAGCGAAGACGCATGGTATTAGAAGCAAAATACTATAAACCTGCAGCGTCAGATGTTGGCAGAACCAAACAGAATGGGAGCAACACCCTCAAGGACAGTGTTGCATTCCCTCCAGGCTTTTTATGCCTATGTCCATGATGACCATACAGTCAGAATCAATCCTCTCATCTGCTCTCTTTTTGCGGCAGACTTCGAGAGTGATTGCATTCACATCAGTAATGCCCAGTCAGTTGCTGCAAAAGCTAAAGCATTGGAGCTTTTTAGCATGGAAATCAACTAACTAGTTCCCACAGTGGAAAGGTGAATCTGGAGCTAAGTAACTACAGATTGCTAGCTCTGAAGCATATGTCTCCCAGAACCATGTTAAGGAGAGTCTGCTAACCAGCTGGCAATGTTTGTGCCATGTTCACTCCCATACCCTGCTGTAGTCAAGTCAATGCTCTCTTGGACAATCCCTCAAATAGTCCAAGGTGCATTACCAGCTAATTTAACCTGTCAAGAGGACAAATATTTGGCTAAGGACAGTGCTGTTCTAAAGCTGAATCTTGACAGAGAGTCTGTTCCGGACTCATCCTCGAATCTGGTACCCTGTATGACGGATGTCAGAATTAAGCAGAGAAAGCGTCAGCACACCAGACCAGAAACAACGGTTTAGATCACCTGAGAGGATCATGAAGACAGTCACCATATCGTACCCTGCATGAATCAGAGTGTTCAGAATCATCAGCTCTTCACAGGAAAAGTTGTCAATCCAGCTAACAACCTCGCCCCGAGCAGTGTCCTGAGATGACCAGAGTTCAAGGCAACCGTGCAGCAGCAACCAGAAAACCCTGAGTGAAAATCCTTTAAGTGGGGTAGGATTTTCAGTCAGTAAGCCCTAATCGAAATAACAATAATAATAAAATAAAACCCTGAAATCAAAACCTTAAGCCAGCCTTCCCGTGTTGAAGCAACCAGCGTGAAGGATCGACAGAAGCAAGAAGCTTTGCCTCTCCCCAAGCCCTGCAATAAAGAAAATCTTCCATCAAGACTCGAGTGTTACAAGCGTCAGGTACGAAGACCCAAGAGAAGAACCGCTCCACCCAGAAGACCTTGCAAATCTCGAGGACGAGATTTCTTTTAAGTGGGGTAGATCTGTAATACCCTACTTTTCAGAGCCAAAAAGAAAAAGAAAAGAAGAAAAACAAATAAATAAATAAACTCAAAAAGAGATAAAAATCGCTCCAAATTTGAACCTTTTCTAAACCCTTACCTTCCATGAATTTTTCCAAAATAAAATTCACTAAATAAATTAAACTTAGTTGAATCTGGAAATTTTGAAATATAAAACTTGTGCTCAAGTGTTTGCTTTCATTTAAATAATGAACTAAAAATTGGAAGCTTTTGAATTTACAACAAATTAAATAAATTTGTTTTAGTTTGAGCTAGTGCACATTCAATTTCCAAAAAGTTTGAATTTTAAAACTTGCACAAATGTCACCATATGCATTTCTGCCTTTTATTTGATTTATTTTGAGTGTTTGATCAAACCTTGTTTTTGTTTGAATTTGAAATTCCTTCAAATTTAAATACCAAAAAAGTTTAAACAATTTCCAAAGCCTAAAAACTCCTGGACCGAATTCCCCCTTAACCTTCTTCCCGGCCCGGTCCACTTTCCTCTTCCCCTTCCTTTCCCCACGGCCTGCTTCGGCCCGGCAGCCCAGCCAGCCCGCCCCCTCTCCCCACGTCGCCGACAGGTGGGCCCCACCTGTCGGGACCTTCTTCCCCACGCGGCACCACCGGGCGCCCGGCCCCTACCTCCGACCGAAGCCGCGCCCGCCGCCGCCGCTCCCGTGTCGTGTCGCCGCGCCACTGTGCTCCACCGCCTTACTGTGCTCCCCTGCCGCCTTTAAATGGACGCGCCCGCCCCCTTTCTCTCCCTTCCCGGCGTCCACTCGCCTCTCCCTCTCTCTCTCCTCTCTCTCGGCTCTCCGGCCACCTCTTCCGCCGCCGCAGAGGCCTTCCCCCTCTCCTTTCTCCTCTTCCCGAGCTCCTCCCCGGCACGCCGCGAGTTTCCCCTCTCTTTTCCCTCTCTCACGCCGCGCCCGAGCTCAAGCTAGGGATCCGGCCATCTCCGGCAATTTCGCCCTCCCGGTCACCTCTGCCTCAACTGGCCACACGGTGAGCTCCGCCGCCACTCCCTCGTCCCCCTCGACCCCTCCTCTCTCTCTCTCTCCCCGTGCGCGGACCCCGCATCAAGCGCCGCCGCTCCGCCGTCGACTTCCACGGCGCCGATGGCCTCACCGATCCCCTCCGGCCGCACTGGGGTGCGCAATACACTCCCCGCGCGTCCCTCCGCCTTTTCCCCCACTCCCTTCCCTCTTCTCCCGCGTGCGCGCGAGCATCGCGTCGCTCGCCGCCGCCATCTCCGACTCCGGCAGCCGCTCGCCGCCTCCCTCTTCCCCGCCGACGTCGACATGCTAGCCCCACGGCAGCGCCGTCGCGTGGTGTACCCCGGCAACCGCTTCCCGTGACCCGGCTCCTTCCCCTCGCGCCGCCAGCGAACTCTCCGGCGAGCCCCCGCCGCGGGCCGCCTCCCGGTCCACCGTGGACCGGTGGACCACCGCCCATCCCCGGTCCACGGGCCCTGTGGACTAAGTCCACCGGTTTCTCAAAAGAAAATAAATCCTTTTCTATTTATGACGTCAGCCAACGCAATAAAAGGATTTTCCAATTGAAAACTAATTCCGGAAATCCTTGAAAATTCCCAGGGCCTGCAATTTTGCAGATAAGCCCCTGACCTTTTCAATAATCATGTTTAAGCCCTGCATTTTTACAGAAAAGTACCTAAACTTTTCTGTAATTATGTTTTAGCCCCTATCTTTTTACACCTAGACCCCAAACTTTTTCATAATTACAGATAGGTCCCTGGACATATTCTGTAATTATACTTAAGCCCTCAAAAACCTTTTTATAATTATAAATTAGCCCTCCAATCTTCAAATGTCCATATCTTTTTAATCCGAACTCCGTTTTGGGTGATTCTTGCGCCCATGGGTTCGTGGAATCGCGAAGTACCTCATGGTACTGTTCTTGAAGCCCCACACTAGGTTTAGAAATCTTTACCTCCTAAAACATCTCCCGCTCCTTATATCTTTTCTCAGCATATTAAGCCGTACTGGCCCCCCCCCCCCCCCCGGGGAACATGCACTTATTTTGCAGTTCTGCTTGTGCAACGGGGCTGCGTAATGATGTTCCGTACTGTAGTGCCTGCCTGAGCGATTGCTGCAGCTGTCAAGTGTCAACCATCTTTCACATCTGCAATGGCCACCTTGTGATGCTATTCTGTCTAATATCTTCCACATCTCTCACTCCATCGCTGTATAACATATCCATTCTTTTATTCGCTATCATTAAACCTAGCAATCATTCGTACCATTCCATTTCCAACCTAGCACCTTTATCTTATCACAAAAGTAATCTCGAACCTAACCCAAGCCAATCACCCCTCGCTCAATCAAACCTAACCCATCTTGTGGTACTAATCTGCCTAATATCTTCCTTATCACAAACCCTACTTCATCCTTGCAGTCCGCATTCATTCTTATGCTCACTATCTATAAACCTAGCAAACCTTAATGTCATCTCACTTCCGAACAAGTAACCGCCTTTCATCGAAAATTCGACCTGACCTTAACCTATGTCAGCCATCACTCGATCAAACCTAACCTAATATCCTCGCCCAACCTCTTTTGATTTATTGCTCTGCTCTTATCATTGATCTTTTACTGGATCTTATTGGAGTTATCTGGTATTTAGTTGCCAGCTGCCTTTAATTGAAGCTGGCATCTTATCTGCAGTCATGCACTCATATCGCGCATTATCACGTACACACGCTGCATACACCCTCGCCTGCATTCATGCATGTTCTTTTTATAGAAATAATATAGAAGCTTGCATATTAGATATGCACGCAATCACCATCAATGAAGCATATGCATCTCATCACCTTCACCCCAAGACGTTCACCCAACGAAGACCCTATGCATAACCACACACCCATGTTCATATATTAGAGAAAATAGATAACTAATATTTTGTCTAGGTGAATATGGCCCTTACAAGGCCAGGTATATCACCTATGACATGTAACCTGCTCTGCATTAGTATGCTGCATCATACATAAATCATGCCTCTCATCATTCATCAAGTTTTCTCGGATCTTAATCGGCTTTCCTCGATCTTTGTTTCTTTTGTTCTTTCATTTCTTTTGCGGTAGTTTATACGTACTGTTTTATGCGCTAGTTTACGCGAGAGTCGAGGAAGCGCCTGAAGATTTCGAAGAACCGCTGAGGACTTGAAGCTCGAAGACCAACTCAAAGACAAGTTCGAAGCACGAGGAGCAAGTCAGAGAATCGAGCCTCGAGTCAGAATTTGAAGATTAGGAAAGCGTTTGCAGGCAAGCCCTAACTCCCGTTGATCATGTTGAACCCATGTTTGCAAATAAACCTACTTAGAGCTTGATTTCAAATGAAACATGCATGGTATTTAAAATGGATTTAAATGCTTAGAATGACCTAAGTTGTTGTTGATAGCCATTCCTTGATATTGCTTATCCAAATTCCCTTGATAAACCTAAGAATCCACCATCATTAATTCTTTAATGATGTGCTGGAACAATACGCTGCTTAGGACTCATTCACAGTGTTTAATTAATCTTGCTCACATGATTTTTGGTGTAAAATGCGTGTGTCTTGGTGGTGTGTGTAAATGTGAAAATGGGTGGAATAGTAAGTGCAACCCATAGTGGGGGTATATTTTAGACGGGAGCAAGCGAGGTAGTCCTCAGTGGGGAGGCTATCTCTGGGACGCTATCCCTCATTGGAGGGTAGCTATTGAAGATGCTTGCTTCGGTCGTATAAGGACCGGTTCGTGTACCGTCTGGCCTAGCACGCAGTGCAACCACGAGGCTCCTTTATGGGGGGAGTTTGGAACCACACCCTACTAGTGATCGCCCGGTACCACCAGGAGGCAGAGTGCAACCGAAAGCCAGGAGAAGACTTTGACGAGATTGGCGTCGGGTCCGGCAAATGAAAGCGCTATGGCCAAGATACTATGGATTCTATTGATGTGAAGCCCCTGGACGCGGAATTTTCGGGGTGGGTACCGAGGTGACACTAGGCAGGTACGGAACCATTAGTATGCCAGTCCAAACCGCCGAATTCGGGGAGGACGGTATACCCTTGTGGGTAAAGTGTACAACCTCTGCAGAGGATAAGAATCTATCCGGATAGCCGTGTTCCACGGTATTGGACGACGCGAAAAGCCATGGCCGTCACATGATTAGATTTTCTGCGTGAGTTATCCTTGGCGTGTGTGTTTTCAGAATACACCGGTTGGAGCCGTGCGCTGGTTTCCTGCCAGCATAGCATAAAATTTGGGAACTGGCGGGAAAGTTTTATTCTCCCCCAGGGCCAACCAACCCCACTAAATTAATTACCATACCTGACCTAGTTTGCGAACTGGTTTTGTTTTTTCAAAACCAACCCTTGCATGAAAAATTGGCTTTTCGGCCGATTGATGAAAACCCTCAGCCTTTCCCCTTGATATCATCCCTTGCATATAATTACCCCTTGTGTTAGGGTTTGCTGAGTACCTTATGTACTCACGGGTTTGCCCGTAATGTTTTTAGTGAGAGAAGCCGTAGAAGACGACGGCGATTTGGTTTTCGTTCGCACTCAAGTCTGCCTGTAGGCTTGGGCCATGTTTCCGCTGATTGTCCGCTTCACCATTAGTCGGACGGACGGACTTGGATACTTCCGAATCCTCGTCGCACCGCCACTAAAGGTGATATCTCAGGTATTATATTATCTACCTATACGAAGTATGCTTTCGATTACCATATCTGTGTTCTTGTGCGTACCAGCTACTGATCCAGGGACTGGTACATGATGCACAACATGCTCCAGAAATTGGGGTATGACAGCAGTAGTACTAGTTTTTACTAGGGCCGATACCTTTGGGACGAAACCATGAATTCATGCAGAAGCTACCAGAGAAAGGAACGACCGTTCATTGATAGTGCATCGCTATTGGCCACACAGTGAAATTCTAAAGCCTTAATGCAACTGCCTTGCCGTGCATCCCCTCTTCTTCTTGGGCTATATAATCAACCGCAGGAAATTAAAACAGAGGAGTGCCGTTTGTTGTCTCTAGACTCTCTACAACTAATCCTCGAAGAGGAGCAGGGGTCGCAATATATGCTGTCACCGATGACATATATCATTAGTTTGAGCACCTACGTACGTATACCAGGCTGACTCCATGCATAATACTGTTTGCTAGTCCAATTCTCTGATGCAAATTGTATAGTACCATATCAGGTTGCTTTCAGGCTCCATGATCCAATGCGTGACCTGGATGCATGCTTTTACGAACCGTCCCAAGTGACGCATTCTTGTGACCGTGATTGACCGGCCACACGACAGGACGCAGCTCACGCATTTTCAGATTCAGACGACAAGCCATGGCCAGCTTGTGTGTGGTCGGCATATGCATAATGCATGCCTTTTCACCATGTTGAGAGATGGTGAGATGGATCATGCCATTGTTGCAGCCATGCAGGGCTCTGTCCATATTGGTCAGATCTGGCTTCCGTCTTCTCGGGGCTTCAAATCGAGATCCGGGAATGACTGCATGTGAATAGGCCGCGCCAGATTTTCCTGGAGCAATGGAACACGTCCATGTGAAAGCTATGATGTATCCATATCGCAGAAGCCAATTATCCAAAGCCCAAACCATAAGGAACTTTGTTCTTAGCAGGCTACCTTTTGAGCAGAAGGTAGACAGCTAAGTTTAGACTAATCACAATATCAAATTAGTCAACAATCCGTAGGTGACGCTGGAATCAACTCATCAAAATCTACTAACATAGTTACTCTCAACTCCACGTGGCTCTCACACGCTTCTACATTGCTGGCTCACTTTCAACTCCTAAATTTGGTTTGCTTCAAAACAACCCCTAAATTTGGAGCATTAGCTGCGTGCATGCCCACCAATCACGCATCGATCTACACTATACGCATCTCTGTCAAATGACATTAGGAGGTCGTATAAGTAATAGGCACATAATTATGTGCTTCTTTGGATGAAGGTTTCTTCTGATTCCGCACTCAAGCAGGAGATGAAATCATGGTCAGAAGTAGTATTAGCACATACTTATCAATAATGCATTCATATGTTGAAGTGTTTATCTGACAATATTACTTGGTTATCAGAGTTGCATCGCCAAGTTGTGGTCGCATATAAAAGCATCACCCTAGATGTTACAAGATCTTCCAGAAGCACTTGAAAGTCTTCAGGTTGGATAGCGTTAATTTAGAATATAATTTAATAAGAGAAGACATGAATCCCAAGAGGAGCTGGACAAGTAATGTTATTCCATCCAGCATCGAACTATACATCCATGTGACCATGCATTTCCAAGGATCCATTGATCACAACTAGAACATCTAACAACTTAGATCAGCTACATATATAAGGCTAGTTAATGATCTGCGTGCCTACATATGTGCATGTGACAACGTGCTGATGCAATGGGAGTCCATGTGCATGGATTGCGCCGCCATCTTTCTCGCCAAAGCGCTGCTGACATGCTTGCTGGAGAGAGATATGATCCGTGCAAGCTTGGACGACACTGCCCCAAAGCAAGGTCGAATCGTGTCAGCGTGGGTTACACTGTACGTGCCAACCTAATTCCTTCGTCAGAATGAACACAGAACATGTATACGCACTCTTTTCGTGAATGGTCTAACATATTGCATTTTTCATACATCATGAAAATGCCAAAAATGTTATTCGTTGAGGGGTAATCTGCAAAAACATAAAACATCATTTGTTAATTTTATGGTTTATTCTCTTCAAAAGAAAAGAAAAGAAAAAGATGTACGAGTCACCCCTTTACAAAAGGTTGTAGCACCTTGGATGCCAGGAGTGTCCATCTGTAGAGAGGAAGATCCAAGAAAAAGTTCATCCAACAATGCCATCAGCTTGTAATAAGACTATACGGCACAGATTTAAAGTTGCAGCCTTGCAGGTTGAGGAGTTTTACTGTCCAAAATAATGACCATTAGTTATCCGAAACTAATGGCCATTAGTTGATCCGACGGTTCAGATTTAATATAAAAAATTCACTACTAATGACCATTAGTAAGGGCAATATGAGAAAAAATAATGGATTTATAATAAGTAATTCTATTTTTATAAATGAAATCAATTAGTAATCCAATGAATTTCTGTGTTCACTAATTTCAGTTCTAATTTGATCATTATTATTGGTTTGATACTCGGTAAGGTCCCCAATTAGGGTTCGTCGTTATTTTTCCGCCGCCGCCGCCAATCAACATTTCGCACGGCGGCGTCCCCGGCGGATGAAGCACAAAATACATGGGTGAAGCCAGTTTTTTTGACAGTAGAGTTGCAAATACCTCACAGTTTGGAGAGGTCTACACGCAGTCAAACAACATTTTGGTAGAGGTGTTGTGTACACAGTGGGCAACGGCAAAAAAACTAAACTCTGGACTGACTGCTGGATGAGTTAGTGCCAAGGCTCTCCTGAAAATAGAGTTCAGAAGAAATCTAACTGAAACTGAATTAGAGGAGTGGACAGAACTATGGAAACTTTAGAAAAAGTCAATTTGACATCAGATCCTCAGTCAAATGGGCTTTGGAGAAATCGGGGAAATTCACAACAGCGTCCCTTTACAAAGCAATCCTGCACCCAGGGGTCATTGACACAGAAATGATAGAGTTATGGCACCTCAAAGTCCCAATGAAAATAAAAATCTTCATGTGGCAGTTGCATAAAGACCGAATTCAATCATGTGATCAATTAATCAAGAAAAAATGGAAAGGAGATAAAGAATGTAAGATGTGTGCAGCCAATGAAACCTCAAATCACATAGTTTTCGTTTGCCCAGTCGCTTCCTTTTTGTGGTTTGTTATGAGAGATGTCAGGCAATGGCCAAAGCACCTAGCTGCTTATCACACTACAGAGATATGTGCCTAACAAATGAGAGAAAAGCTGATAGAGAAACTAACCTGTTTATTTTAGCAGTTTGCTCCTGGACTTTATGGCTAACAAGGAATGGCTTAGTCTTCAATGACAAGGTCATCCCAACACCAATTTCGATTGCTTACAAGGCTCTGTCGATGATGCAGCGGTGGAGCACTCTTACTAAGGAGGAAGAACGGGGGCAGATCAAGGATGTTGAAGCAAAGCTCAGGGAGAAAATCAATACTCTACAACCGACGAATGCCAACAGCCTGCCGTCAACCGGAATGGGCTAATAATTTTCATTTGTTATGCAAGCTAAACGCTTTTTGTCTTTGTCTAGTTGCTATGAGTAGTGAAGGGACGAGCTATGACCAATGTAATGTTTTGGGATAGAGTTACGATTTAAGATCACCTACTTGATCACAGTTTATGTAATCGCTCAGTCATATAAACTGGTTTCCCCAGTAAACATCTTGCTTTCAATAAAGCAAGGCTAAGGCTTTCCTCTAAGCACAAAATCCCCAACGCAAGGACTGCTAATTGCCATGATCAGACAAGAAAATTTGTTGTTTAGCTGCGACCATGCAGTTCGCGCATTAAAAAAAGAGGAGCAGCCCAGTTCTCATGCCCAGGGCATACATATGTGTTTTCTCTTCTGAACAAACCTGACCCTATCCCTTTCAAATCAAAAGATATATAAACACCAGATGCCTTAGTTTGAACTATAAAGAATTGCGGCGCGGGGGAAGGCAATGCCCGACGAGCACGATGCTGGCGGCGCTGGGTCGCTGGCTAAACGGAAAGATCGGCGTTGGCGCTGGAGACGAACGACCTATAGATAATTCTGGGCCTCTTTTTTCTTGTTATCGGGTTTCATAGAATTTGGGCCGGCCCAATAACTCTTTTTTGTAATATAAAACGTAAATTCTTTAAATGTTTGTGCAACTACAAAAGTACCCTCAAACTAATGAGTAATGGCCATTAGTTTCTCCAAACTAATGGCCATTATTTTGGACAGTAAAAACTCCTCTGCAGGTTTTGAGGGGAAAAGAGATATTGATGAATGTCACCATCAACAAACCAAAACCTTATTTCTTCAGTTCTAGACTTCTAGTACTTCCTTGTAAAAAGAAATCTCCATCTCCAAAGCATGCTCACCATGAATTGGTTTATTAACTCTGTTCTAATTTCTAAACCGCAGGCAAGTATGAACATCCACTGAAGGTCAGATGGCTTGTCTGCATGCTCAACAAAGTGAAAACAAGTGAATGCATTGTGTGTGTAGCAAGGCTTCCCGGATCCCATCCTTCCCATCCGCTCGTGTGGATGCAGTGAGTACACACCATTATCTATGAACATCAATGTGTAGTATATAAGTCAACACACAAGCTGATGTGCATGGGATCATCTCATACATGCACAAGCACTTCGCATCGTCACATGCAAATGAAAATGGAAGGGGCTAGTCTATAAAGTTTGTAGTTTCTTGTTGGAAAATCAAAGCTGAAATTTATTTCAACATGCTTAAGGCGATGCGGAAGCAAATGTAGTTGGAGGATGATATGTTTTTTCATGCATGTGACACCCCGTGTCACTGAATTCACATAGAGCGCGTCTTGAACTGAACAAAAACTAAACAGAAACCAAATTCAAAATTCGAATTTCAAATTTCCAACAATGTTCAAATCCAAGCTTCTGAAGGAACTCAAAATTTTCCATAACAACTTGAGCAACCAAAAATACCAGTGGATAGCCCTTCTGAAAAAAGAATATTGGAGAATTTTTGGTGATTTTAGAAATTCGTTTGGTTGCCCAAAGAAATCCCCAAAGCTTGCAAAGTACCTCTCTTTGACCGGCTGCCATTTGAAATCCTTTTCGAATCCAGATGTGCATGTTGTCCAGATGGTAGAACTTTCCAAGAGCTTTCTAAAGAGACCCAATTTGTGACTTTTGGAGCTGTTTTACTATGGTAATTAGTGTGCCAAATATTGGGGAAAATCACCATTTGAAAAATCCTGAAAAATGAAAAGATGCTGTGGAGCCCACCTGTCATCGACTCTCCTCTCACTGAAGCCGTCGGGGACCTTTCGCCGCGTGGCTGCCGGCGTACGGCGACGCCGCGCCGCCCCTGGCCCGCTCCGCGCAAACGCCAAGCGATTAAACCGGCGTCTCGTCCCTTCCTCGCTTCTCCTCCGCTCACCAAACCCTAGCCCGCGGCCTCCATCCCCATTTCCGCCGCCACCCTCCTCTGCCGCCATTGCCGAGCCGAGCCCAACCTCGTCGTTCGATGCCGCTGTCGACGCCTCGGTCGAGTTAATCCACGCAGAGAACCGCGAGGACCTCCCCCAACCTTCCATGGCGCTACCAATCTAGTCCCCGCAGTGGATCGCGCGAATCGACGTCGTCATCCTCATGCCCGGCCACCGCGTCCCCGCTTCCTCGCCATTCGATTCGTTCGTTTCGGTGAGTCTCGCCTCAATTCCTCGCGCCTCGTGGTGAACGTCACCGTTGCGCACCCTCCTGACCCCTTGGTTTTCCGATTCCTCAGCTTCCCGTCGTCGCGTTGGATTTTTCCCCACTCGCCGCTCGTCGAGCTGCCGTGAAGCCTCTCCGGTGAACCAACCCATCCGGCCTTCCTCCTCGTCGACGAGTTTCGCCTCGAGCTTGAACTCGTTTCGGTGAGTCTTCCCGACCCCTCCTCGCCCTCCTCCCGTGCCCTTTAGCACGCGCGCGACGCCACCACCGCGCCGCCGAGCTTCGCCGCTCGCCGCCCACACTGTTCCGGCCGTCTTCGACGTGCACACGTGGCACCATTGGATTCCCCACTTCGCGGCGAACACAACCGTGCCATCATCGCTCCAAATAGCCACCGGAGCTCACTCGGTGAGCCGCGCCGCCGCGCTCCGGCGACCCCTCCGGCCAGCACACCGGAGACCACACTAACTGGATCTCGTGTGGCTACGCGAGATCCCGTGTGGCCAACTCCTTGGCCATGCGTGCGTCCTCGCGCGCGATTCGCTGGATCTGGTGTGGCCAGCTTGGATCTGGTGCGGCCCGAACCCTGTGGCCACTTTTGTGGCCCAGATGTGATTGGTTCGCCCGATTTTCAATCCTTTTCGTATTTTGTTAATTCCAGAAAATCACAGAAACTTGAAAAATTCATAGTAAATTAAATAAACATCAGAAAAATGTGAAACCAATTTTGTTAGTTTCCTTATGCTCAGATCTACTTAAATAAAAAGTCAAAATATTACAAATCATTTTCCTGGTTTCTGTAAAATTGTAATTGATGCAAGACTTGTTTAATTCCTATAATTTCTCTGTTGCTGAATAAATTATGAACTCTTGCATGCTGGTTAAGAAAATGATTACACACATACAGAGTATTTTTCTACTGTCAGATGATGTTTAATTGTTTTCTTATGATTTAAATCATGCTCTGCATTGTATAAATTATTATAAATAATCCCTTCATCCATAAATCATAAAACTTCACCAACAATCACTTCCAGTGGTGACTTTCATCAGAAAAATGTCACTGGACATAAATTAATTTTTGAAATCAAATTATTTATTTAATCAACTCAAACCAATTAAATGATTAACTTAATTGAAAGTCAATGAAAGAAATACTCCAGACGAAAGTAATTAAACAAATTAATCATTTGCACTTACAGTGTAAATGACTGTCCTATAAATAAATACATTTAATTGCATCATGTTATTGCATCTAACTTGCATTTCCTTGTCATGGCATATAGCTCTCGAGGTGATTCAGGAGCAGGTGGAGGACTAGGATGCTGAGCCGCTCAGGAGGAGCCACTGACTGATCGTTGCTGACTGTGCTAGAGATAGCGTCGTTCTTGAGCCAGGCAAGCCCCGGTGCATGCCTCCCTATTTAGGATTTTTGTTTATCACTTGTTTGGGGCTAGTAATTGATTGTGCATTAGGTTTATTAGGAGTTGATGTGAAACCTTAGAGCTGCATTAGGACTACCCTTCCATATACTACCTTGTGTCCTATTTTTATAGATGTGGTCTAGGTTACGTTAGAACTTGTTATCGAGGTTGCAGATCAAGCACTTCACATGAAAAGGAAAGGGAGGGTATAAAGCGATAATCAAATGTTGCTCTTCCTTCTCACAGAAGAGCAAAATATAATTCAAGTGCCGCATGGGCAGAATTAAGGCTACATTATAGTTCAATTGTCTTTGTAGTAGAATTAGTTGCTCAAGAAATCTAAGATCTATGGAAGAAAATTTTGTAGAGTTTTTTTTGTACCAGTAAAGCAGTTCTTTGAAACTTAAAGTTTATCCGAATGTATGGCCTCCAAAGGCTGAGTGGGGCTTTTGAGGGTTAATTGGTCTGGCACCACTCATAAGGTGTGGAGTCTAGGAAACAACATTATTAATCGTGGAGTCCTTCATACACCACTAGTGAGGATGGTTGCCTATATGAAATACAAATGCCCCTCTTTTATCCGGTTTTTATTTTTTTAAAAGCCAAAATAGACACGAAAAAGACGATTATACCCCTGATTATGTTACAGTAAAAAAAATCCTCCTTCCTTCATCTTCCTCCTCTATCTCTTCCCTCCGGCCTTCTTCCGGCGAGCACCGAGGTACCCCGCCAGCACGGCCGCCCTGCCCCTCCGGCCTCCCTCCGGCCTGCAGCGAGTCCTGCGCGCTGCCGCCGCCCCGCGCCGCCGCGGCTGCGTTGAGGGCCCGCGCCGCCGCCGTCCTGCGCCGCTATGGCCCGCTGCTCCCCGGCCGGCCTGCTGCCGCACAAGGTCGAGCAGATGTTGCCGGCCC
>CM017443.1:22327314-22739913 GCA_007726485.1 Eragrostis curvula | reverse complement strand
GTTTGCAGGCAAGCCCTAACTCCCGTTGATCATGTTGAACCCATGTTGCAAAATAAAACTACTTAGAGCTTGATTTCAAATGAAACATGCATGGTATTTAAAATGGTTTTAAATGGCTTAGCATGACCTAAGTTGTTTTGATAGCCATTCCTTGATATGCTTATCAAATTCCCCTGATTAAACCTAAGAATCCACCATTCATTAATTCTTTAATGTTGTGCTGGAACAATACGCTGCTTAGGACTCATTCACAGTGTTTAATTAATCTTGCTCACATGATTTTTGGTGTAAAATGCTGTGTGTCTTGGTGGTGTGTTGTAAATGTGAATGGGGTGGGTGAATAGTAAGTGCAACCCATCGTGGGGGTTATTTAGGACGGGAGGGAAGCGAGGTTAGTCCTCAGTGGGGAGGCTATCTCTGGGACGCTATCCCTCATTGAGGGTAGCTATTGAAGATGCTTGCTTCGGTCGTATTAAGGACCGGTTCGTTGTTACCGTCTGGCCTAGCCACGCAGTGCAACCACGAGGGGCTCCTTTAGTGGGGGGAGTTTGGAACACACCCTATAGTGATCGCCGGTACCACCAGGAGGCAGAGTGCAACCGAAAGCCAGGAGAAGACTTTGACGAGATTGGCGTCGGGTCCGGCAAATGAAAGCGCTATGGCCAGATTACTATGGATTCTTGATGTGAAGCCCCTGGACGCGGAATTTTCGGGGTGGTACCGAGGTGACACTAGGCAGGTACGAACCATTAGTATTGCCAGTCCAACACGCCGAATTCCGGGGAGGACGGTATACCCTTTGGGTAAAGTGTACAACCTTGCAGAGGATAAGAATCTATCCGGATAGCCGTGTTCCACGGTATGGACGACGCGAAAGCCATGGCCGTCACATGATTAGATTTTCTGCGTGAGTTATCCTTGGCGTTGTGTGTTTCCGAATACACCGGTTTGGGAGCCGTGCGCTGGTTTCCTGCCAGCATAGCTAAAAATTTGGGAACTGGCGGGAAGTTTTATTCTCCCCAGGGCCAACCACAACCCACTAAATTAATTACCATACCTGACCTCGTTTGCGAACTGGTTTTGTTTTTTCAAAACCAACCCTTGCATGAAAAATTGGCTTTTCGGCCGATTGATGCAAACCCTCAGCCTTCCCCTTGATATCATCCCTTGCATTAATTACCCCTTGTGTTAGGGTTTGCTGAGTACTTATGTACTCACGGGTTTTGCCCTAATGTTTTTAGTGAGAGAGCCCGTAGAGCGACGGCGATTTGGTTTTCGTTTCGCACTCAAGTCTGCCTGTAGGCTTGGGCCATGTTTCCGTGACATTTTTTGTTCCGCTTCACCATTAGTCGGACGGACGGACTTGGATACTTCCGAATCCTCGTCGCACCGCCACTAAAGGTGATATCTCAGGTATTATATTATCTACCTATACGAAGTATGCTTTCGATTACCATATCTGTGTTCTTGTGCGTACCAGCTACTGATCCAGGGACTGGTACATGATGCACAACATGCTCCAGAAATTGGGGTATGACAATTGGGATGCCCCCGCGGTGAATGCCTGGACCGCTTGATACCAATCTGATGGCTGATGTGTTGTTTGCACGAATTGCACCAAATAGGTTCATTGCATGGAATATTTCCCAATATATATATGTGTATATATATGTTATAACATAGACATGTTACAAATTAACAAAAGAAAACAAAAGCTAGCTGTGCATGAACAAAAATTTGTCCAAGTGCAGCATCATAGCATTATGTGAACTCTTTTCCCACAAAAGATTATCCATCCTTAGTCTCCTGGCTAAATTCTTGCATCTGTCCCGACATTTTGATTATCTGACACACAAATATAATAGTGCGAAGCATCTATATATTAAGCTGCATTGCTTCAACATCTATAGCTCATACGAGATCCCAACTTTAAGTAGTTTTCCATGGGGAATAGATAACATCTTTTCTCCTTGCATGAAGTTCTTTCTTAGGAAGGAGTATATGTGGTTGACAACAATCTTCTTAAGGAATGATGAGTGAGGCTTTGCCACCACCTCACTTTCTCCAATTATATACACCACACCTTTCTCTCTTTCTATTTGAATGAACTTCTGTTCCTCTTCAATCTTTGATAACTCATTTATATTCATCCTCGATACCTGTTATTAAATTATTACTAACTACATTGTACAAAGAAATATATGAAATTAATTTTGATACATGAATATTTCATTAGTATATTACCTGGAACTGTGGTAAACGGTTGCTTCCACCATTCGACAATGTTGTGAGCTCGGAAAATGACTGGATTGGAGTTATCATCTCCTCGGCATGAATGGCATGCCTGCCAGAAGGTTTCTCCCGAGATAAACTATGATCACGGGAAATGGGGTAGCTAATATTTTGAAGCTCATCCACGGTGTAGAAATTGACGTCCCTTATGTAGTACTGGAGTTGCTCAACAAGAGCAGAGACAAAGTCCTCGGCTTCTAGATGCAAGGAGTCACGGTACCCGTATCGTGCAACACACCGAAAGATCTTGTAGTCCTTCAACTCTACTTGCCGGAAGAGGAATCGCTCAGAAGTGTCAACATGGGGGACATGCAAATGTTTGATGGAGACGAAGATAAGCACTGAGTGAATAGCAGGGATGTTCTCAATGAGGTGAGGGAATATGGGTGGGATCCCTTGCACTAACTCAGTATAGAAGAGCCCAACTCCTGGGACCCTCTTCAGATAATGGCGCTCAAGTAGTTCTTTAACCTTACTAGGGGAAGTTGTGTGCTTCAGCTCATATCTGTACCGTTTTGCATGCACATAATGCCAAGAAATCATTACCATCATTAGGACAGCCGACATAATCACAGGCACATATGGTCCATGTGTGAACTTGTATAACACTGATGATAAGTAGATAGACTCTGTTGGAATGAAGATGACGAAGAAGAGTGCAATCCACCAAATATTGATCTTCCATACCAAAAGCATCACTATTGTCATCAGTAGTGTCGTGATGATCATTACAAGAATGACACAGATTTCTGCTCCAAGCGATCAAATAAAAGACATTGTAATTTGGTCAGAGTAAAGTGCATCACGATATCTTTAAACTGTGTATCATTCTTAAATGTGCATGCATAAGTCTATATGTGAAACAAGATTCGTACCATGTGCTTTTCCGATAATGGTAGTTGTCTTGAAACTGACCGTCACGAGACAAGCAGCTATGCCCAGGAGTACGTTAACTTCAGGGATGTATAGTTGGCCCTGAAATCGCTTTGATGTGTGCAATATCCTAACCCTTGGGAAGCAACTGAGTGTTTGCAGATGTGAAACTGTTGCAAAGGCACATGAGATCATTGCTTGGCTTCCTATTATGGATGCAGCAATCGCCATGACAAATGTGGGCCAGAATACAGCGCCTGAATAGACAAAACGTAAACATAACCAATTCGTTAATTCTTGAAACCGTTATCCAGAGTGAAATGAGAGGTGTAGGTATATGAAATATATACTAACTTGGAGTTGATCTATAGAAAGTGTCAGCAAAATGCTCTGGGTGTTTCCGTAGGTATGCTGCTTGCCCGATGTAGGTAAGCAATATCGATGGTAGTAATCCAAAGCTAAAACTTAGCTGAAAGCAATAAATAATGTTATTCAGTATGATAATCTACGTAACTATCTTTTGATCACCTTAATTACAATAAACTTTTTTGCCACATACTGTCCACATCTGTACATCAAAAAATAAAAGATTGTGCACACACCTGTATTGATCTAATGCTGAAGTACCCTAGATTGCCAAAGAGAGCCTCCGTTCCTGTGAACGTATAATAAATGTTATTACCTCATATGAGCAAAGCATTTTTTAACTGCCAACTAAGATATCTCAACAAAACTTCATGGATAGTTCATCGGCAGAGAAATTATTTTTCATCTAATGGCTTACTATGAGTGCTTATACCTGTAAAGACAAGGAGAATATCACCAAGCGAGACCCATCCTTCCTTCTTGTTTCTTCGGAAATAGTCAATGATGTATTTCGGGTTGAATGCCCGCAAGACACCGGTGTCATATTTTATCAGGTTATAGATCCCAACTGCTCCGATGAGAAGGAGCCACAGTAGGATGACAGGTGCAAATGAATAGCCAACTTTGTCAGTTCCAAATCGCTGGATAGTAAACAGCGCTACCAAAATCACCACGGTGATCCATACTATTTGATCTGTGTGAATGGGGAAAAAGACAGTCCGTTAGGATTTTTTAGAGCACATTTCTTCTGTGTAAATCGTGTTACTTTTAGCGCTCATTGACCAAGTCACTCGCCCTTTCTAGTTGATTAGTTAGCAAGAATTGTTGACGATAACTTCTATATATGTTGATCGTAGAGGTGAATGTTTGAATAATATACATCATGATATTCACGATGTATTGCAAGAAAACTAGCCAAATGAAAATTCTATCTACTAGTTTCCTGTCAATGAAATTTTCAGTGGCCGTTCTATAATTTTTATAATTTGTATGCATCCATGTACCGTTCTTCTTACCTGTTGTCAGACCTGGAACCTTTTGTTTCAAGCCGCTTACAGCTGACAGAACTGAATGGTTTGAAAGGATAAAAAAAAGTTATTTCACAAAGTTCAAAGATTCAGATGATGAAAGATACGTATCTCAGTGAGTTTATGATGCAGTACCGGAAATAGAAGGAGTAAGAACAGCGTCACTGATGACCATCGCAGTCGCGAGAATGGTTAAGAAGAAGAGCGAAATCTTTGCTGATTTGCTCGTCTCAAGCAGGTTCTTCATCCATTGAGCTCTCCTCAGTGTGGCTGACAGCTTCCCGTGTTTGTTATACCGCGACACCAATTCATCTTCCGCCTGCTGGTTAGGGATCAGACTGACTTTCGCATACCGCGAAATCAACGAGTAGAGTGCGAATATACCGCCTGTCAAATAAAAAATGCGTAAACTTTGTTACTTCGTATGAAACATGCACAGGTGCTTGAGCAAGGAAAGCAGTAGCAGTATCCTAACCATCCCCGTCATCATTGGCATAGAGGGCGACGAAGACGATCTTGATGACAGTGAAGAGTATAATGCTGTAGATGATGAGGGAGAGCACCCCCAGGATGTCATCAGGGTGGCCAATGCCATGGTCAAAAGTTGTAGAGTACACATATAACGGCGACGTCCCGAGGTCACCGTACAGGATTCCCACGCACTGAAAAGCCAGCCGTAGCGTCTTACCCCAGCTATCCTGCAGACGAGCATTCCATAGCCAAATTAAAAGAGAAACAACGTCAAAATTCATGCAGGCATATGTATGCTGAGTGTAAATATTTCCTGCATGTTGTGAAAAGATAAACAAAAGGATTAATCAGTTCACACGGACCTGTTCAGAGAAACCTGCACCGGCATGGTGCTCACCTCTCACAGCCTCTCGGAACAGGGAGTCCTGCCGATCGACGATGGCCGCTGCGTCAAGGCCGCTCTCGAGGTCGACGACCTCAAGCTGATGGCTATCTATATCAGCAGTGAGAACCATGGCGATTCACGAGTAAAGGGCTCTAATATCGCTACCTTCCTTTTGCAACTCGCGTGTGTGCTTATGCCCAACTATTGGCTTCTTCTCTACATGTGGTTGTGCTGTATATAGCTTACCACCCAACGGTGCCTTTTATAGGCAAGTGTGGCGGCTGCTAGATCGGTGGCTCCACGTGATTTCCTGAATTTGTAACTTCAACTTGTCTGCTTCCTTGACGCTTATCTACTTCTGAAAACCTAGCTGAGAGCTATATTTTTCTTATAAGTTGCTTGCACTGAGATCGTTTACTTTGGCGCGCCACTGGTTGTGAAGTTTGATTCGGCGTGCTCTCACCGGACGAGCTTGGAATTTTAAAGGACGCTGAGCACGTCCTGGCGCAGGCACGGCTAGGGTACATCCAACTGACATGGACAGAACGAGATCACGGCCGACCAGATCGCAGGTCAGAATCGCGTTTCGTTTATGCTTATTAAGTACTAATAATATTCTAAAAATAACTCATCAGCGACTAAAATTATCAAGACATAAGACCATAGACCAGCCATTTGAGTATTGATCTTGTTCTAGTAGCTTCCTTTACGTGCCATACAATGGAGTATGAACCTTACTCATCACTTCTGACTTTTCATTTTCTGCCAACCACAGGGTACGTATCATGTCTCACATGTGCTGCATTAGACTTGATCAGCTTATCTGCATTTAAATACATGGTTTCTGACAGCAAGAAACTTCTTTCCTCTGATTAGCCCAGGGAAACGATGACCAATCTCTTCTATTGATCAAGCCTGAAAGTAAAAATTATGACTATAGAAACAATTGTGTTAGCTAGAGTCCCGAGAGATTGCACCCTTTACCCGTGTTTCACTATTTCAAACTTTCTGGAGCCTCGTATCAAGTCAAATAGTACCATTTCTTTTTTTTTTTTTAGACCCTTTACCCAACTTTGGAAGACGTTATGAGTTCAAGTACATCCGTGACCTTGTGGTAGAGCAATAGCTGACTTTCCAATTCAAAGGTAAAAACGACGACTGAAGTATCACCATCACCGCAAAGGCATAACACAACTGACGAGAAAGATCCGACTTTCCAATCTCCTTTACGACACCTGAAGATAAATCCAAAAGTAGAGAGCCTCACCTGCCCCATGGAAAAACATGCATGCGAACGACAGCAAAATGTTGACAACTGAATAATTAACCTATCAAAGCTACTGTCACAAAAAAAAACTTACTACAAGACCACAGCAGATCGGACAAAGTCATAGATTCCGGCAATATCGTACGTTGCATTTGGACTATACTAATATACTACTTTGCTCTCCTAGGTTCCATCAAAAACTTCTCTTCCTATCCGTGGTACTAGTTAGTACGATCAGTACGGACACAGAGGATTCATAAAATAACATCCTTTCATCCGTACAACAATGGAGTAGTATGTCAGATATAACTTTTGTACTTGAACGCATTGTTGTATGTTAGACGCTTAGCCAAACGATCTGTCATAAAAGAATTTGTTTGGAATGGATCTTTAGAGTTTACAGGGTGAACTGGGCTTTTGGCTAGGTTTTTGCTATTGGCTTTTCTAATAAACTTTTAGCTTCTCACATTAGAAGCTAGAAAAACATCTCTCAACTACAAGTTTTAGTTCATTTAATTAGCCCTTGTTTTTGTCTGACAAAAAATATAGATCGATATCAGTATATTGATTGCTTGAGATGAATTTGAATGTATGGTATAACGAGGGAGCACAAATGATCCAACATTTGACCAGTAATGACCCCTATGTCAGTCAAAGCGTGGCTATCTGCTTAACTATAATCTAGTATCAGAAGATTCTCTTAACATTGTAGTTAGTTGTAACACCCTGAATATTCTGAATTTTGAATATATCAATTAGTCTTTTTATTTCCCTTTGGAACCGTAGGTCTCCTTGGTTAATTGGACAATTAACTATAATAATTCTGCCTTTCCTTTCCCACGCCAAACACCCCTTGGAAACTGCCACTAAATTTGGAAACTGCTGTGACCCTTTCATCTCATTCTCTCTCTCCTTATTTCCTCTTCCTGAAAACATCTGCTAGATGTAGGGATCATCTCCTTTCTTCAGAGCACCATCAGGCCCTTCCTCATGTTGCAGACTGTGATGGATTAGTTGACGAGGTGTCCGGCATCACAAGCGAGCAAGATCACGACAGCACTGCAAGCAAGGATGGAGGACAGAGCACATCGCTTGAGGTCTTTGATCCGGAGAGCCGATTTTAGACTGAGGCAAGTATTCACGCAGCAATCCTTTCCCCTACCATGATTGCTCCTCGATTGATTTTAGCTGCAGTTTCTATGTCCGGTTCAACCAATAAATCAATCTCGATGGTCATATGGTTACTAGGAAAGACATTAGTGCGCCACTGGATATGAGTCTAATCCTTTGGAGAATGTTTGGCCATCTTGTAAGGGAGCTGTGCGTGTAGAAGATAGCTTGGGATCTGATTACATATCCGTATACATCAGCTATCTGATTCGTTAACAGCTAGGAACCAACGTGATGCTAGTTGCACCTAGACCTTTACCCGTTACCTGTTTGTCACGTTTGTTTTACCCATCACACGTTAATTATCTGGCTACAGTTCAGTGCTTCTTGATTGACATTGGCCAAGTATAACCTTGCACATGTACAACTGCCGTTAAGTAAGAAATGGATATACAATGCTCTTGCCATATCTCATACTACCATCAGATTATTGCGGTATCATAATTTCTGTAATTATCTTCCATTTGCTATTTCCTTGTTCCTGCATTATTGTCACATATATGGGCATAACATGTTCCACCCAATAACGTACGGGGCCGTACATTCTCGTTATTGGGAAAACAACACCCAGCAATAGGAATACGGCCAAGTGGGTGCTTGGCTATTCCCGTATTTCCTAGTATGTGACTCATCGAATTGGTACCATGCATGTTTTTCAATCTTTTAGCACGGCAACCCTCACCATATCTTGTGTATCCATATCATGCTTACATATTTACCACTTTCGTAGCCTCGTTGTTTCGTGGCTACCTGGAACCCTTGACAACTTTTCCTTGTCTCTATATTTACAATATTTATCTCTTGTTGTGTTGGTTTACTTGCTGAGATTTCCATCTCACATTTCCTTTCCTGTTCCAGGTTAAAAGAAAATAGAGTAGATGCATGAGCATGGGTCATGGGTGACACACACATTCCAGCACTGTGGATTTTTAATTTAACTTGGAGTCAAATGTTTTATTTAATATGGACCGGTCCAGTGTGTTAAACTTTTATTTGGTTTTAATTTGCTTCCGCTTGTCACTTTATTTTGTTATATTTATTTTATTTAGATTTCATATAACTTTGCAATGACGTTCCACGTAATACCGCATTTTTCCATGCGGGTTGCTACATTAGTATTAATCACTTCGCTAAATATTGTTTGTATTTTTTATTAGTTCTTTAAAAACGGGTATTTGTATTATAGTCATATATGATGTGTTACGTGTGGCTAATTACCTAGAATACATTTCCCATGTCACAGCGGCTCTTTTACCTGAAAAAACTGTTATTTCCTTCTTAAGTTCTTACAAACCTGCGAGCCTTGTTTAAACAATTGAGAAATATGGAAAGTATGAATCTATTTGCTCTTATGTTTTAGTAAATTTATATTTATATGTTTAGTTTATTTTCATGCTAATTGCAAGAGTGTTGTTTTTTGTTGAGGAAATAGCTCTGCTCGTTAGGTTCTTTGTGGTGGAACCAACCCATTCAGATTCAAATCCTAGACTTGGCACGTGTGTTGCACATTTACGGCTATTTATTCTTTCAGTGGGAGGTAACGTCTTTGTCAACAGCGAGGCGCATGTGGTGACTTTATAAATCTCAAGATTAGCCGGCTCAATCTTGAGGATGAGCTCATAAAGGTAAAGATTGCGTGCGTGTGTTGATATGGGGTAAGTACTTATGCGTGTTTGTGAGTCTCTGTGTCTATATTGCATTACACAAAAAAAAAAGTTAGTACCGAGACAAAAAGATCAAAAATACCAAGGATTACGAGAAAGGGATGTACTAAGAACGATGATCAGCCACTTTACATTCAGCATTACTATATATCCCTTAGCCCATCACGTTTGTCCTCATTCGTAGCCTGTTTCCTCACACTGGTTTCCACATTGATTTGCCAGGCTACGTGTAGCGGGTCGAGTATTTTCCCTGCAAAATACGACAGTTATTTCCTTTGCAAATAAAACACCAGACACAAAGAATTGTCCTTGTTTGATTATGGAGTTCCTCTTTAGCTGCTCTCATGAAAGTAGAAATAAGATTGTTTTTCCATTGAAAATTAAAGGAGTTACATCTGAAGTAACCATGCACCTCTTTTCTGCTATTCAATAGATATCTCCGTGATTGTCATTTCCTCAAAAACAGTTGCGTGCACGAAACGTCGATCCATATAACCATTCCTAACGGCAGTAGGTGTATCCATTCTTTAATATGCAATGCTTGCTCAACGTTGGTCAGCATAATAATCCATCCGTCTTATCAGTGTTCCGAACGACAGTTGTTCTCTATAACCAGGAGAAAATGATAGGAAGCTAAAGCTAGAGGACACAAAATTCAGGATTTGCTGCAGTCCGTACATGCCAAATATCAAAGTCAAACGCATGAGCTGGAGGACGAACATGCTTGCTAAACTTTTAAAAATTCAACTATATTCGCACGTATCATGGTTCAATATGAATCACTTCGGATTCTAACATCTGTCTTGATCTGAAGTCCAACTCTCTCATCAGCCAGGAATTAAGGAGGATGCACTGTACCACATGTGTGGGCTAGAAATAGTCAAACATTGGACCTATACTGGCTTCTTGCCACTTCAGGTGTCATATATCAATTTAGTTTTGAAGCATATATAGTTTAGCTGGCAACATATGGTTGTGTTTGCCAAGGTGAAACGACTTAATGAACTATTGAAAACTAATGGATGAAGAATCGTATATATACCGAGGGGTACTCACATTCAGACGTGGCTTTGTCTAAAGAGTACATATCTTCCATCGTCGATTTATTACAGCTGTCGTGAGAGAAAATACGAGAAGTTAAGTCATAGAAGCCACATGTTAATTAAGAACAACGTGAACAAATAAAAATTGCATACATATTGTAATGGACAAATCAATACATGTGTAGATAAGAAGGAGGGGGGGGGGGGGGGGGGGGGGGAGGAGGAGGATTCAGACAATCCAATAGATTGTTTATTAGGGAAGAATCACAAACTTTTTTTTATCTCTCCGATTCAAGTAGTAGCAAATTCGAAGTGTAAAATCTGAATAGAGTGGTAATCTTCTTCCTTTTGTCGGGGTTTATTTTGTCTTTGCAGTAAGAATGTATGTTTAATTTTTGTCTATCAAGCTGTCTGTAAGCTGGCATCTATAAGAAGGGATTGGTGTGATAACCTCTTTTCCTTCAGTAACAATAATATATGTATGTTGAAGAAATGCAATAGAAGAGTCTTTTAAACACCAAACCAATCAGCCAAGACATGTTTAGCCAATAACCCCATTCTTCGTAACTTGAGGGGCGAGCCAGAGAGGAAGAGAGTTACAGGTTGTCTCTTAAAAAACTCGACCTGCCGGGGGAAGACCGCCCCCAACGGCATTTAATTAAGGAGAATAACCTCTCACGCAGGTCGAGAAAACCCCCGAACCCCCTCCTCGATCCTACACAGGGACTCAGCTGGCCGTTGTGAGCTTCGGCGCGAGTCTTTACCATGTGCTTTGACCCGGGGAGGACGAGGGGATTTTTTTACTCTACACTGCAGCGTGGCATATCTCAGCCACATGTGCTACAGTGCGCACGCGGTACCGCGCGCAGGTGCCGCGGCGGGGGATCGAACCCCGGTCGACAGGGCAAACGCCCCGGAGTCCTCTGGCTCTGACCAGTCGGGCTGCCCCGCGTTGGCAGTTACAGGTTGTCTCTTACGGCATGTGTGATGATTCTCTGATAGATATGTCTGGTTCGTTTAGGGGGAAAACAAGTATTGTCCAGATACACAATGCGTCAGACGTACGTTTGACATTTGCACCACGTATGCCCAAGCCCCATGCATCTCCATTCAACGCCAGGTTAAACTAAAGTAGCTTGCATTGTAAGTATATACAGTATAGCCCTAAGAAAATGTGCAAATTCTGACATGGTGAACGTTGACAGTGTGGACACACTGAAGAGTCCAATATTACATGGGATGATATGTACGGATCACCGACCCAACGATCGGCTTGGCACGTCATGCACGACTTTCGTGTGGCTCAGGTAGTGGCTAGGCTCTTATAGTTTAACATATCTTGGTTGTACCGTACAAAATCCCACGGCGACTAAAGACAGCGTAGAATACGTGTCTGCTTAGACCTTTTTTTTTAGCACAACGTGTCTGCTTAGACGTACATGGCAAAGTTGACGAACTGCAAATGTTTCAAAAGTTCGTCACGAAATCATTTGTGGAAGACACATCTTAAGAGGTTTTACACGTACATCCATCGAAAAAACGTTTATTTCAGCCTCATTGATAGCTTTGGCGGGACGTGGTTGTTGTATGTTCTTCGTATGGCTCAAGATATAGTCTATCATAACATAGATGTCGAAACCTTATGGGTCTTTTTATCTCTCTTTTGTGCATACCGTCACAACCAATAGATTTTAATTTCTGTATGTTATGATCAAGTTTTCATTGGGTAACATGTTGTGATAGAGCCTCTGAACTAACAGTAGTAGAGACATAGAAGAAGGAGAATATAAAAACACATATATATACAATTGCAAGAGACACTCGAACGATTTTTTTGGTAGGTTAGTATGTAAAAACCCCTCTGAAATGTAGGTTAGTTTTTATAGTTTTCTCTTGTATAAAGTTGAGTATCAATTACATCCGACACGGCAAGTATCAAAATCCGATAATCGATTAGGTTTTTCAATTGTGGGTACATGGTACCTGACGACCAAGTCCCATCAGGAAGGGCGAAAAATTGTCAAGAATAGTTGTACTGACGGTCACCATCAAGAATCATTCGACAGTACTCGAGTGTCAGGAAAGGCAACTCTAACTGCGTTTGTGGTTTTTGAATGTAAATATCAAAAACACATGAAAGATTTTGTATCTTTTTGAATAATTTCAACATGTCGAATTATGTACATCCTCTGTTTTTAAATTATTGTTGTTATTCACTTTTTAAGTTACGTTTGACTATTCGTTTTCTACAAAATATTAGTCAAATATACAAAATTATAAGAATGCTTCAATTTTTTATTGATAAAACAAATCATAAAAAATATATAATGCTTTTTAAATTATTTTAAATAAGACGAATGGCTAATGTAGCTCAAAAAGTCAATGGCCACAATAATTTAAGAACAAAGGGAGTATTTCGCTAAATCGAATGCTTGAAACCATAGCCACCAACGAATTTCACTATGATACGACAAAGAGCCCATGTAGGAATCAGATACGTATTTCGCTACACCATGGTTCAAATTTAGCGACCCATGATAGTCGGAAAAGATAAGTAATTACCAGTTGATTATTAGTTGCTAAAAGTTTTACCAACGCCGGATATACCGACCAATTCTATATGTCGGTAAAAATCTCTACCAACTTATGAAAAGTTGGAGTGCCATTAGCTCTTGATAATCAGTTGCTTGTACTGAACCGTGGCGTAGTGTTTGCTTTTATGACCACCTTGAGGTACAAACGACCGAGGAAACCACCAGGAGCCTTGGTGATCGTTCTGTTCCGACTTGTTCTGCCAACATGCAAGGCCTACCGACATGTAGGCTGGCAATAAAACTCGTAGCTCGCAAGCTAGTTTAGTTTGGAGCAAACTCGACTCAACTCGGCTCGATTCATTTCAATTTTTAACGAGCTGAGCTTGGTTTTTAGCTCGTTAATTTTACGAGCCAATTCGAATCAGCTCATGAGCAGCCTGCGAGCCAAAACAAGCCGCGTGAGAATAAAAACCTAGCCTACGGGCCAGGCCCTTGTTCTCAATTTTTCTTTGCAAAAGCCCAACCCGCGTATAAGCCTAAACGTATAACTAAGGGCAGGTCACGACACCTGTTGCGTTCCCATGTATACATCTACGCACGCCAACGCTACTGCCGTCATCGGCAAAGGAGCACGTGCATTCGCTGATTTGTCATCCTACTTGAAAAGTATAACATGTAATTTTTTTATTCGAATGCTTGTTTAAAACATTTTAGTTACCTTGGATAGATAGACATGTAGGAGTGATGATATATGTTATTTACGCAGGTGCTGCTATTTTCTCCTTTTGAAAAGCTGTTGAAAAATGTGTTTTCCATCCTTAGCTCATTGAGCAATAATGAGCTAGCTCGTGAGCATATAGAGCCAAACCAAGCTACGATTTTTGCTTGTTTACTTCAATGAGCCGAGTCAAACTAGCTTGATATTCTAACGAGCTAGAGGAGTTGAACCGAGCCGAGCCGAGCTAGCTCGGCAGCCAGCCCTACCGACATGTAAGCTGATGATGCATGTACGGCACCATTTGCCAGCAGGATTACTTGATCAATCATCCGCCTGCGGGCGACTGGGCGAGCATGAAACGGTATGCGAGCCGCCGCAGGGTCGCATATGGACAGCGACGCTTGTCCGTTTACATCTACGTGCTGCGGCCCTGCAGTTGGGGCTGCTGTAGTTAGCTTATACTACGGTACCTGCAGCCGGCAGCCGGCCATCACAGACCACGCGCCGGCGACTATGTATGGAACAGAAGGTCGAGTCGACCCATGGTTCTCTCGTTGTTTGGATGCCATCCAAGAGTTCAGCAAATTAATTGTACTGTTGGTATGCTTGGATTTGACAGTGGTAGCTGAAAGAGAAGGCTCAATTCAGATGCCATTACGCCATATGTTGTTAAAGTTTGTTTTATGCCAAAAGATAGGATTGCTGAAGCACCCCTTTGAGGCCACATATCAGTCCAGAAAAGGATTGAAAGTGCCACTTCTAAATTGTGACATCGCAATGCCTTTTTATTAACTTTGTAGCTGACAGGTTTGCTCTTCTTTTCCGAACCACAATAACAATACCTTGTGAAGCTCACATCTTAAACCTCCAATAAACTCATTCCCCATAACTTTCTGAAGCATTTTAACATATCTACCAATACATTGAACTAGACAAACCTGTATGTTGGGCCAGAGAGGAGTTGGCCGCCCTCCGGTTGGTGTTTAGGTGCGATGTGGAATCAAAATGGGCTTTCAGCTCGGCCTAGATATCTTTTGGGGCCTAAAGGGCCGATTGCATAAGTCGCAGTAGCTTGTGAACTTTGGAGTATGGGTAGGTATTCCTCAAAACAGAAAAACGGAGTATGGGTAGGTTTAGGACTAATTTTTTTTGGGCATTTGTGTTTTTACCCTCACTTTGAACTCTAATTCTGATTTTACCCTCACTTTTTTGACTTTGTGATTTTACCCCTAGTTTTTCAACATGAAACCAGATCTTACCCTTAGTAGGGGTAAAATCAGAATAATTCTATTGCGATTTTACCCCCAGTAGGGGTCAACTCTGGCTTCAGGTTGAAAAAACAGGGGTAAAATCACAAAGTCAAAAAAGTGAGGGTAAAATCACAATTAAAGTTCAGAGTGAGGGTAAAAACATAATTGTCCCAATGTTTTTTTTGTTTCTTTTCTCTTTCTGTCAAAGAAAAGGTTCAAAAATTAAGGGATAATGATAGACTTTTCAGAGAACATTTGGAAACATTATGACTAAAAATATATTATGTTGTTTTGAGAAGTCATTTTCACATAATTTTTTTATAAAAAACAATCTAAGTAAAAGAAAGTGTTCTGAAAATTGAAGAAAAAATATCTTGAAAAGCTAACATGCCAAAGGGAATTATTTGTGTTATTATAAAAACGTTACTACTTTTGCTCATGTCGTCTCCGAATTTCAACGAGTAGGAGGTTGATGAAACCATGTCACATCCATTTAATCCGAAAAGCTCCTCAATAAAAAAGCCAACCAATTGACTAGTTTGCCACCAGATCAGGGCGTCGTTGAGAGCTGCAATGCTATGATGGGGATTCAATGATGTCAAGTGATGATGACGATGAATCAACTTCCCATTAGGCTGGAATACAAGATCTTGGCATTTTGCCAACATAACGAAATTGTATGAGAGCTTAAGAATATCCCTCCACCAAAAATGCCTCTAGTGTTGATCAATGGTTGTAGAGTTCTCATATTGATGATGCTAAGGTTTAGATCTACAAGTTTCTTCCATGCCACAAGGCAATAACCTTTTTACACAGTTGTTCAATAGACATTGTTTTTGTATTTGTCAATCTACTGGATATATTGTTGTGGAAAGTTTGAGTTTACATCTATCTCTTATTACCAATAAGAAAATTATACAATGGACTAAGATGGATGAAAAACTCGAAGCCCGCAAGCCGGCCAAACTCATTCCTATCTCGGCTCAGCTTGGTAACAAATTTTATTGAGCCAAGCTTAAGATTTAACTCGTTTTTAACGAGCTAGCTAGCTTGTGAGATGCGCGCGCTAGCATAGTGAGCTAAGTGATACTATGTAGGTTGCGTTGTCGATGTCTCAAGTCTTAAATAGTCACGTCCATCTCAGGTCTCAAGTCTTGAGCATATCTAAGGTGATTTGTATCATAGCTATAAAAAATTTAGACATAACATTTCTAGTTTTATATCTATATCGATCGTTAATGTCCAGCTCGAGCCAAAACAAGTCAGCTTGCGAGCTTCACGATTCAAGGCAAATTGATTTTTTATCTTGTTTTGTTAACAAGCCAAGCCAAACTTGTTAGACAAATGATCTAAACCAAGGCGAGCTTTGGCTCCATATCCAAACCTATAGGACTAGTAAAAATGATAAGTAACTTTGACTCGTGTGGACAATCATAACATTCTGTTCTGTGTTTCTTTAATGGAGACGTTTATTTTGATGAATGCAAACAAAATTATCAATCCAACAACATAAAAGGCCCTAAATTATGCCTTCAAATATCTTAAATGCACGAGCAGTTCACAAAATTCGGCTTTTGTTTTTCAAAATTTATCTATGCATCTGTAATACCCTACTTTTCAGATCCAAAAGAAAAAGGAAAAGAAGAAAAACAAATAAATAAATAAAGATAAAAAAGGGACAAAAATCACTCCAAATTTGAACCTTTTCTAAACTCTTACCTTCCATGAATTTTCCAAAATAAAATTTCACTAAATAATTGAACATAGTTTGAATTTGGAATTTTTGGAAAATAAAATATGTGCTCAAGTGCTTGTGTTCATTTAAAAGTTCACTAAAATTTGAACTTTTCGAATTTACAACAAATTAAGTAAATTTGTCCTAGTTTGAGCTAGTACACTCTAAATTTTAAAATTTTGAATTTTGAAATCTTGCAAAACCTCACCATATGCACTTCTGAGTTTTATTTGAATTATTTTGGAATTTCTGCTTGGCTCTTATTTTGTGCGAATTTGAATTCTATTCGAATTCAAAATCTGGGAAAAGATTGAATCCTTCCTTTTGCCTCGGGCCGAAACCCTTCCTTCCCCTCCGACGGCCCAGCCCGCTTCCCCTCTCTCCCTCCTTTCCCTCTTTCTTTCGCGCCAGCCTGCCACGGCCCACTTCGGCCCATCTCCTCCCGGCCCGACTCGCCTCCTCCTTCTCGCTGACGTGCGGGCCCCGCCCCGTCAGCTTCTTCCTCCGCGTGGCCGCCGCCGCGCCCGGGGGCCCCGGCCCCGACCCGCCGCCGCCGGAGCCGCCGACCGGCCGCCGCAAAACGCGCCACCGCCTTCCTGTATCCAACCGCCTTACCTCGCCTATAAAACGAGCTGAGCTCCCCCTCCTTCTCCTTCTCCTCCGAGCCCGCGAGTCCCCCTTCTCCCTCACTCTCTCACCTTGGTCCGGCGACCTTGCTCGCCATCAAGCCGGCTCTTTCCCCTCCCCTTTCTTCTTCTCCGAGCATCCCCGCTCCGCGCGCCGCCCCATCCTCACCACGGTCAGCGCAGCCAAGCCGCACCCGAGGAGATCGACGACGAGCACACCTCGCCGCCGCTCATCCCTCGCCGCCGGCCACCCCCGATTACTCTCCGCCCAGTTCGAGTGCGCGGTGAGTCTCCCCGAGCCACTCCTCCCCTCTCCCGCGCCTTCTTCGTCCCTCTCTCTACCCGCGCACGAACCTCCGACCAACACCGCCGCCACCACCAACTCCGGCGAGCCGCCATGGCCGCTCCGTTGATCTTCGTCGTCAACGTGTACCACCCATCGCTCCGCCTTCATGCGCTCTTCCTCCGCGACGACCTCCCGCAGCCCGCCGTCCACTCCAGCCACCGGCGGCGAGGATCCCGGCCACCCGCCGCCGCACGCGACGCCCCGGTCCACCGTGGACCAGTGGACCGCCGCCCATCCCCGGTCTACGGACCCCGTGGACCCAGTCCACCGGGTTTTCGATTTATTTTAAATCGATAATTCCCTTTATTGCGTCAGCACCACGCAATAAATAATTTCCAATACAAAAATAATTCCCAAAACTTTGAAAATCCCCGGGCCCTGTACATTTTGCAGATAAGCCCTTGACCTTTCCAATGATCATGTTTAAGCCCTGTCTTTTTACATAAAAGTACCTAAACTTTTCTGTAATTATGTTTTAGCCCCTGTCCTTTTACACCTAGACCCCTAAACTTATAATAATTACAGATAGGTCCCTAGACGTATTCTGTAATTACACTTAAGTTCTCAAAAACCTTTTTATAATTACAAATTAGCCTTCTAATCTTTAAATATCCATATCTTTTTAATCCGAACTCCGTTTTGGGTGATTCTTGCGCCCACGAGTTCGTGAAATCGCGAAGTACCTCATGGTACTGTTCTTGAAGCCCCATACCAAGTCTATAAATCATCAACACCCAAAACACCCCTCGCTTATTACATCGATTCTGAGCAGATCATGCGATGATTGATCTCGAAAGTCTCGAGTACTTGTTCACCCTAACCTAACCGACCCACATGATACTATTCCTAGTATTTTTTTTATCACAACACACACCCCACTTCACCTCTGAATAACCTATTCATTCTTTTGCTCGCTAGCATCAAACCTAGCGATCATTCGTACCATTCCACTTCCAACCTAGTACCCTTATCTTATCACAAATGTAATCTCGAACCTAACCTAAATCAACCCTCGCTCGATCGAACCTAACCTAGTACCCTCGCCCAACTCCTTCTGATCCTTTGTTCTGCTCTTATAATTAATCTTTTATTGGATCTTATTGGAGTTATCTGATATTTTAATTGCCTTTTGCCCTTATTGGATTTTAGCATTCTATCCGCAATCATGCGTTCATATCACGTATAATCACGTACACACGCTGCATATACCATCGCCTGCATTCATGCATGTTTTTTAATAGGAATAATACAGAAGCTTGCATATTAGATATGCACGCAATCACCATCAATGAAGCACATACATCCCATCATCTTCACCCTAAGGTGTTCACCCAACAAGGATCATATGCATAACCACACGCCCATGTTCATATATTAGAGAAAATAGATAACTAATAACTTGTCTAGGTGAATATGGCCCTTACAAGGCCAGGTGTATCACCTATTACACATAGCATACCCTGCATTAAATATGCTGCATCATGCATGACTCTTGTCCCTGTTCCTCACTGAAGTTTCTTTTGATTCTTAATTGAGGTTAATTGGGTCTTATTTGGCTTTCCTCGATCTTTATACGTACTGTTTTATGCGCTAGTTTACGCGAGAATCGAGGAAGAGCCAGAAGAATTCGAAGAGCTGCTGAGGACTTCAAGCTCGAAGACCAACCCGGAGATATAAGAGTCTCGAGTCAGAGTTTAAAGTTTAGGAAAGCGATTTCCAGGCAAGCCCTAACTCCCATTGATCATGTTGATCCTATGCTTGCAAATAATCCTACTTAGAGCTTGTTTTCAAATAAAACATGCATGATATTTAAAGGTGATTTAAATGCTTAGAATGACCTAAGCACTTGTTGATTGCCATGCCTTGATATTGCTTATCCTAATTCCCTTGATAAACCTAGGAACCACCATCATTAATTCTTAATGATGTGTTGGATTAATATGCTGCTTAGGATTTATTCACACCGTGTACTTAATAAAATCTGATACACATGCTTTTTGTGTAAAAGTGTGTGTGCGTGTGCTTGGTGATGGGTGTGTAAAGTGAAAATTGGTGGAAATAGTAAATGCAACCCATAGTGGGGGTATGTTTTTGACGGGAGCAAGCGAGGTAGACCTCAGTAGGGAGGCTATCTCTGGGACGCTATCCCTCGTAGGAGGGTAGCTATTGAAGATGCTTGCTTCGGTCGTATAAGGACCGGTTCATGTGCCGCCTTGCCTAGCACCATCGTGCAACCACAAGCCCCTGTATGGGCAGGGTTTGGAACCACACCCTACTAGTGATCGCCCGGTACCACCAGGAGGCAGGGAGTTGCAATCGGAAGCCAGGAGAAGATCTTGACGAGATTGGCGTCGGATCCGGCGAGTGAAGGTTATTGGCTATGTTATGCCTATGTGAAGCCCCTGGTCGTTGATTTTCCGAGGTGGTACCGTGGTGACACTGGGCAGGTACGGGACCATTAGTATCCAGTCGGAACCATGGCCGTGGGAAAGACTGGGTACCTTGTGGGTAAAGTGTACAATCTCTGCAAAGGATAAGAATCTATCCGGATAGCTGTGTTCCACGGTATTGGACAAAGCGAAAGCTATGGCCACACAATGATTAAACTCTTGGCGTGAGTTATCCTTGGCGTGTGTGTTTTTGGAATAACACCGGTTTGGAGCCGTGCGCTGGTTTCCTGCCAGCATTAAAATTTGGGAACTGGCGAGATGGACGCATCTCCCCCAGGGCCAATCAACCCCACTATATCTAATTGCTATACCTGACTTAGTTTGCGAACTGGTGTTGTTTTCAAAATCAACCCCTGTTGGCTTTCCGCCGATATGATGAGCCTCCAGCCTTATTCTTGGTTATACCCTTGCATATAATTACCTCTTGTGTTAGGGTTTGTTGAGTACTTTATGTACTTACGCGTTTGCGTTTGTTGTTTTTAGTGAGAGAAGTCTTCGTAGGAGACGACGGCGTCTGGTTTTCGTTCTGCCTCTCAAGTCTGCTTGTGGCTTGGGCCGTGTTTCCGCTGTTTGTCTGCTCAGCCATTAGTTGGTCGGAAGGACTTGATACTTCGGAATCCTTGTCGTACCGCCACTAAGGACTGTTCATCAGGTACTATACTACTTACCTAATCGAAGTGTGCTTTTGATTACTATATCTGTGTTCTTATGCGTATCAGCTATTGATCCAGGGACTGATACATGATGCACAACATGCTTCAGAAATTGGGGCACGACAACATCGCCACGAGTTGATTGTAACTACACGTAGACGATTTTATGTGAGATGAGTAGGGAGACATTAATTTCAGTCCAGTGAAAATTTATTATGAAAAATTTCAGTATACTGAAAATGTAAATAAGAAAAAAAATCTGTATTAACACGGATTTGGGGAAAAAAGAATAGGACGAGACCCGCACTTGGCTGACGAACACCTCCCGCACCGCCCCCCGGGCCGCACTCGATTAGCACCCGCGAACCTCCTCCTCCATCCACGGAAGAAGAACGGCAGCCGCCACAGCCTCTGGTGGTTCCCCCGCCGACGCGTCGATTCGATTCCGATTGGTAAGCTGATCTTTCTCTGGTATGGAACCCTAACCTGCTTGGATGCAATTTTTTCTTTCCGGGAGACAGATCCCGTTTGTGCTTATATGCGAGCTATCAAATCCGAATTCCTCCTAAAGGAATGAGGATTCAGTGTTCAGCCCAACAACGTCCATGCCCAACGCTGTGCCCGCCCTGTGATGATGGTGCTTGTTGCATGTAAGCAGCTGTGAGGCGTGGAGAAATGTCTCAGTATCACGCCGACGAGGTTGAGGAGATGGAGGACGAGTACGACCTGAACGAGCCAGCTGATGACATGGAGGAAGAAGAGGAGGAGGTGTACCATGAGCCGGTGGAGAGGGACGAGGAGGACGAGGATGAGGACCAATTGGTGCGTGCCTGTCAATTTCATTTGCTTTTCGGTTATAATTGAAAGCATCGCGGGTAGCAGTATTTTATGTATGCTTAGTTTCGATGTGGTGGCTCTGCTGATAAACATATCCATTGAAGGCTATCAAAATCAGTAGCGCCATTTTGCTGAAATTTTAGAAGAGCAGGTAAGCAATTAAAAGATACACAATCATTGCAATTGCTAGGGTAATTGTGAGACATACGCTTTGAAAGGATGTCAAGATTGTTCCATCTGATATCCCTATGCATTTGTACGTGTTGTCGTTCGTCTACGACATCTGTGATTTTTTTAAATTATTTGTTTCTGTTTTTCTCTATTCCTTCTCAATTGTCAGGAAATTTGTTATGTATAGGAAGCACAGTGCAGTGAATAGGAATCTTTTTCCTTTGGTGGATAAAGGAAAGTTTTAGTTAAAGGAATTCTTAAATGATTATTCTTAACTTTTAATTTTGAGAAACTGGAATTGAGACTATGACATAAAACCTTGCATCTGTTTGAAGTTTTTTGCTTTAGTTCTTACCTGTGCAACTGATGGCGTTCTCTGATATTTTCTATTTTATGTAGCATAAGCTCACAGATACAACCTTAGCTGATGTAAGAAGTGGAAAAGATATTCAAGGAATACCATGGGAGAAGATGGCAATCACTAGAGAGACGTACAGGCAGGCCCGTCTAGAGCAATACAAAAACTATGAGAACATACCTAATTCTGGAGAAGAAGCAATGGCGGTAAGACTAGTAAAACACGTTACATTTGTTTAGGGGAAACAACTTCACTATGGGATTTATACTGGTGCTAACGCAGGCATGCAAGTCTACTGAGAAAGGAGAAACATATTACGAATTCAGGCAAAATACTAGATCGGTGAAATCTAGTATATCACACTTTCAGGTGAGCGCATTCGCACCAGGTTATCTACTTTTGATTTTCTTCACTATTATAAGTTTGAAATGCGAAACATCAGGTGTCTGAAACTCTTTCCTTAAATTATTCGGAGCATACAAAGTTAATTAAAACGTTGCTGTGGTCTGTTGCTTGAAAATGTTACAGAACAAAGAAGTATTACCTCCAGCCTGATATATTTGACGTTTAGGACAACAATTGAGCTAACCTCAGCTCAAAATTGGTGTACTAAATGTCAAGTATATCAAATTGGAGAGTATTTGTTATTCAAAAACATATCATGTAGATTTTACTAGAATCAGTGACTCATTGACTATATTGGTGACATTTTAATCTTTGGGCCATACTAATGGACCACTGGAAACAAAAAATTTTAGAATTCCCGCATGACTGAGTTGAATCAATGCAACAACCTGTTAAAGTACCCTATATTTAATGATACTTCAATTCTTTTATGATTCATTTATGTTTTTTTTGAGCCGAAATGATTCATGTATATTACATTTTTTACTAAGAAAAAATGACTTTGTTTATTTATACAGCTAAGAAATTTAGTATGGTCCACAACGAAGCATGACGTGTACCTGTTGCTACATTACTCTGTGCTTCATTGGTCAGCTGTAAGTGGTGTGGATACAGAAATCATGGATGTCCATGGACATGTTGCACCAACTGAGGTGGGGAGCAAATTTTTGCTTGCTTTTCCTTTTTAATCCATATATACTTTATTAATGCCATTGCGTTGTCTTGCAGAAGCACCCTGGAAGCTTATTGGAAGGCTTTTGTCATACTCAAATTAGTACCATGGCAGTGAAAGATAATTTTCTGGTGGCTGGGGGTTTTCAAGGAGAGCTAATATGCAAAGTTAGTTTTCCGTAATCTGTATTACTCAATTTATTTTGTGAATGCTACAATCTTTGTGAGTATTTATTGATGATCCTTTGCCAATGCAATGTAGCATCTAGATCGAAAAGGAATAAGCTTTTGCTGCAGGACAACATTTGATGAAAATGCAATTACCAATGCATTGGAGATATTCAATACATCAAGGTGAATTATTCTCCCTGTTTTTTTTTTTCAAGATTTAACCTTGTGAAACAGACATCAAGGATCAAGGCCCTGTTTGGTTTCCGGTTCTGCTCGATATTTTCTGGCTCCTGATCTATCTCTCTCATGGGCAACTGCGAAGTAGAGTTGAATCATAAAATGAGAGTATTTGACCCAAATTCTAGCTCCAGCTAGTGCCTTCGCATTTTGACCATTTTACCATATATATTCTTCCTCTCCTCTTGTCACTTCATCTATCCGTTCCCAAACCACCTTGTTCTCTCGCACATTGACGCTGCTTAAGGATAATGGTAGCAGTAGACATCAGGATTGTGGAGGGAAGTTGATCTGGTGGCAGGCCCACTTAACTGTGGCTGCCAAACGACAGAGTGCTCCGATTTAGGAAAGGCAAGGGAAAGGTTAAATTCATCTGTCATGCTGAAAAACATGCCATGTGTGCTCGGAATGCCAGACTGGGCTGGCTTGGACCCAGTTGGTCTGTAGTGCTTTAGGAGCTTAATATGCATTTGTAACTGTGGGATCTACTTGAATGGCTAGTGCATTTTTAGGGCTCCACACTGCAATCCGACTCATTTTACTGTCTCTACTACCGCTAAGGGATTTTTTTTAAAAAAAAACCGATGTTGGCGTTCATATTTTTCACTGGTCTCATTGTTCTTTTCAGTGGAGCTCTTCACTTCATTGCATCTAACAACGACTGTGGTGTGAGAGAGTATGATATGGAAAGATACCAGATGTGTAAGCATTTCCGATTTGATTGGCCTGTGAATGTAAGTGCTTTTGCTTGCTTCTCCATTTTCTTTTATTTTATTGGTTTTCTGTTTTCTTTACAATAGTAGGAGAGCACACTGCTGAAAATATTTGTTACTAAAGATACTAAATGTATTGGGCCAAAAGTTTTTATTTGTTTATTTTGGTGTGTGTTGTTTTGGGGTGGGGTGGGGGGTGTTGAGTATAATATACATATATGGAGCATCATTTTGACATTATTGTTTCGGAACAGCTGGCTTATTTAAAAGTGAGATTATGGAATGCTTACCACTGCAGTTCCATATTTATTGACTAAACCGTTTGTTCCATTCTGATTGTGATTCTGCTTTACCGTTGTTGAAGAGGTGGAAAACAAAGAGGAATATTTACTCGAGAATTCAAATATACATTCTCTAAATTACGTTTGCAAATTGTAAATGTTTCTGTCATTTTCCACATCATGTCTTTCGACGTAATGCAATAATAGATTTCTTCTGCTCCAGTATTCAGCGCAAATGTGAGCTAATCAGGAGCTTGTGATGCTCATGATTTGTTACATTTTGTCAAATTCATTTTAATACCTCTGTTTCCTTTGTTGATGCAGCACACATCACTGAGCCCTGATGGAAAGCTCGTTGTTATTGTTGGGGATGACACAGATGCTTTGCTTATTGATTCTAATTCAGGAAAGGTAAATCAGCATTTGTTAAAGCTGTGTTTAAAAGTTAATCATCTTAGGAAGCAGACTATTTATTCTAATCTATGTCTTGTATCTGGAAGCAGACTCTTCATTCCGTGAAAGGTCACTTGGATTACTCCTTTGCATCGGCCTGGAGCCCCGATGGCCGAACATTTGCTACTGGTAACCAAGACAAAACTTGCCGTATTTGGGATGCTAGAAACCTCTCCAAGGCCGTCCATGTCTTGAGGGGTAACCTTGGAGCAATAAGATCTATCCGCTACACATCAGATGGACAGTTCTTGTCGATGGCAGAGGCAGCAGATTTTGTTCACATCTTTGATGTCAAAAGTGACTACAACAAGAGGCAAGAGCTGGATTTCTTTGGTGAGGTATCCGGTATGTCTTTCAGCCCTGACACGGACGCACTTTACGTCGGAGTCTCAGATAGGACTTATGGCAGTCTACTTCAGTTCAGTCGCCTCTATAATCACTCATACCTCGATTCACTGCTATGAGGTCAAAGCAAACAACTATTAAGCATCTTGTGTTTCAGCGACACCGATATTCAGCACAGATTAAACATCCGAAGTCAGATACAGGGCTTGGTTTCTTCTTTAAGAATACCTGCACCCTGTTGTATGTGTACATAAGTAACTGTATAGACACCCATAGTCTGCTTTGAGGTAGAAGTCAGGATTCAGGTCTCAAGTTATAAATTATATTCCAATTCGTTCTAGCTCTAGAGGAGCCATAATGTCCGGAATTCGGGTTTTAATTTTATTGATGTTTGTACTATTTGGTTCTAGATTATGATATTTGCTATGCTGCAGTTGTATGGGCGAGGAATATTTTCTTAGTTGGTTTACTGATGCAGCCTGTTAATGGGAGGATGCATAATGGGGCTTTTGTGAGCAGTTGGAGCTGAGCTCTCAATTTTTCCTCTGTTGTGACTTGTTTTTAAGCTGAGTTCTCAATTTTTCCTAATAACACCCTATGTAAAATTTTACTTTCTTAACACGGCATAGTCAACCTTGGGCCAACTTATGGCCAATCATTTGAAGTAACTGAGTAGATTAGCAGTTAATGATGCTGAATGGGGATGATGAGAGCAATCCCTTGCTCAGAAAGTTCTACTGAAATTATTATTTCATGGGCGCCCTTCTCAATGCCATTTTGGTATGATGATCTATTGTCCGGCTGGTGTTGTTCTGCAGGCCGCCTCCTGGAAGGTGGTGGTTAGCACTTGAAAGAGTTGTTCGAACTCCTAATTTTCTTGATGTTGCCAAACGTCAACTTGAAATTTGATAAAACCAATGTGAAGAGTTTATCAACGACTCACGTGAAAAAAAAAATTAATCGGAAAAAAGAAAACGAAAGGAATAGAGCAGAAGGGAAATAGGAATGTAGCTCTTTTTTTTTTTTTTTTTGAGGAACAAATAGGAATGTAGCTGTGAAGAGTGAGCAGAGCGATGAGCTGCCGCCGCCAATCCGGAGCCTTTCCATACCGCACGCGCGGTATCAAGGATCTACCGTGCGCGAGGCAACCAGCCCATCACGGCCCAGCAGGAACAACGCGGCCCAGCAACGTGACAGTCGTCTTCTTCCTTATGTTTCCGCCGCCGCCGTCGTCCGTTGGCCACATCGCGCCTGCGCTGACGCCCGCCGCGCCGTGCCCGGCCGTATCGCTCCCCGCCGCGCAGCGCAGCGTAGCGCCCCTCCGAGCCGTGCCTGGCCGCGCCGCGTCCCGCCGCTGAGCTCGTTGTTCCGAAGATAAAAACCAAATGTTCCAGTCAAGAAACGAAATGTTCCGAAGATAGAAGCCAATTGTTCCATAATACAAATCAATTGTTCCAGCTACTGAATTCAATTGTTCCATAATACAAATCAATTGTTCCAGCTACTGAATTCAATTGTTCCGTAATACAAATCAATTGTTCCAGGCTGCTGAACATATTGTTCTGGCCATGAAATCTAGTTGTTCCAGAGCAGAGACAGAGGCAGAGGCACGGCTGGGAAGCAGCAGCATCGAAGGAAAGGTGGCGGGGGCATACCAGAAGGGGAAGAAGGGAAGAAGGAGCGACGAAGGCAGACCGGCGGGGAAGGAGCAGCCGACGGCAACGAACGCGCTGCATGAGAGATCAGGCGATGATTGAGGAAGACGACGACGATAATACCGCGCGCGCGGTATATAAGGTTTGGGCCGCCAATCGGGCTATAACTTGGTATGGGCTTGTAGACGCACCTCAGCCATGGGCTAGGCCCATTCATCTAGGCCTAATTAGCTTATAGGCCCATGGATTAGCTAATGCCTTCCTTTCCCTCAGTGGCCTAAAACACCCTTGGGCGCCGGCGGCCGGCGTGCCCGGCTATCGCCGCCGGGTCCTCGCCGCCCGTTGCCATGGCAGCTCTTGCGCCCCGGCTCCTGCGGCGCCGTCTCATCCTCTCTGTTGCCCCTGCGAGGTTCGTCGCCTCTCCCCTCTCCGGCTCCATCGCCTCTTCGTCCTCTCTGCACGGCTGCGCGCGTTCGTCACCTGCCGTTGCGTGTTCTTTGTGCTGGCCCGAACTGGAGACGAGGGGACGGAGTTGGTGGTTTTTTCGCCATCCTGTGAGGTGCGGGAGTACGGCTGTCACGTTGAAAACGGACGGCGGGTTCGCAAGGTTTGCGTTGGGAGACGACACGGGCTCCAAGCAGAAGGCCGGTCAGAGGCAGGCGCGGCCGTCGAAGAAGAAGATGTCGAAGAAGGCCAAGGTCAACCAGCTCAAGTGGTACCGCCTCAAGGCCAAGAAGAAGATGAAGTCGCCCAACCCTGAAGTCAGGATCAGATACAAGCTCGAAAAGGTATAAACATTCATAACATCCTGCTACACTGTCTCAGTTCTGCTGCCATTGAATTAGTGTTGTAAGGGGATTCATTATTTTTTTTTCCAATTCTGCTGGCACTGTATTGTTGTTTTGAGATAATGAACAGCTGCATTGACAAATTCTTTCACGATAATTCAGGCTAAGAGGAAAGAAGAATGGCTGATTGAGAAGTTGAGGAAGTACGAGGTTCCAAGAACGCCTGAGCCAGTTCATGATCCTGAGATCCTGACCGAGGAAGAAAAATTTTACCTCAAGCGAACCGGGGAGAAGAAGAAAAATTATGTTCCTGTTGGGAGGAGAGGAGTATTTGGTGGTGTGGTTCTCAACATGCATCTGCACTGGAAGAAGCATGAGACTGTGAAGGTTGTTTGCAAGCCTTGTCGGCCTGGCCAAGTGTATGAATATGCAGAGGAATTGACGAGGCTCAGCAAAGGCACAGTCATTGATATTAAACCCAATAATACCATTATCTTTTATAGAGGGAAGAACTATGTGCAGCCAAAGGTCATGTCACCTCCTGACACTCTTTCTAAGCAGAAGGTAACCAAGTCTGAATTTGTGCTGCATTAATATATGCAGTCCAATATAACTGATTAAAGCAATGCTTCTCTTTTTTAATTCTCTATAAACCATCATGTAAGTAATCAGTTATATTTATTGACAATATGTGTATGTGCTTCATAGGCCTTGGAGAAATATAGGTATGAACAATCTCTTGAGCATACTAGCCAATTTATTGAGAAGCTGGAGAAGGAGCTTGAAGATTACCAGAAGCATGTTGCTCTATTCAAGAAATGTGATGGAGCTACTTCTGAGATAATCATTAATAAAGACACCACTGTCGATGACCATGAAATTACTTCAGATTCAGAGTGAGCCAATTGCTAAATATGGTGGCATAATAGATCTTTGGACAAGAAGGTTCGATCAAATCTTCCGATCCTGCAAATCTTAAATACACAGGCTAATGTACATTATTGACAGGTTGACTCAATGGAAGGCTATTACATGAATTATGACTTACCTGCGTTCTATCCTCACAACACTTGTAGCTAGATACGGAGTACATAGTAGCATTTTACAATTCAAAAATGTATCCTGCTAGACATGTTTCTATTATTAGTTTTCTTCTTTCATGCATTGGTTTTGGATTTCTTTAACTGTGATACTGTTCTGCCGTTGTTCTTCTGAAACAGATATAGTTTGTACAGTTTGTCACTGCAGTTAACCTTTTGTAAGAATAACTGCTATGAAGTTCTAAAATAGGAGGACTTATTCATCTGTAGTTGACCTTGTATGTAGGTTTCTCACTTTTGAAGCTTCATTTCCACTACCAAAGCAAGTTCAAGCGATAGTTGACTTTGATAAATGAGTTAGCACTTTATCGAAATCCATAGATACCTTGCAGAAGAAAAATGGAAGATTTGGGAGCTAGAAAGTGCTGCAGTTTTCTTACTTTTACATGGATGTCAGCAAACTGCCGATTTGGGAGCTAGAAAGTGCTGCAGCTTTCTTACATTTACATGGATATCAGCAACGGGCAAGATAAGTTTTATCTGAAACATCAACTTTGCGGCTGAGTGTTTGCAAAAATCTACAGATATGAGAAAAGGTATACTTCTGTCTAAAATCTCCTGGAGTTGATTGTTCATTAACACTTACTCCCTCCGTCCCAGTATAGTTGGCATTCTAGCCCTGGGCACGAAGATTAAGGAGAGGAGGAATAAAGTAGGTGCGCAGGAAACGAGGAGGAAAGAGATAGAGATAGAGGTGTATTGGGAAGAGAGAAAGGTATCTCGGGAAGTGAGAACGCTAAGTATTTTGGGAAAACTAGATGATGCTAGGATGCCAAGTATTCTGGGACGGAGGGAGTAGAAGATAGTCACTATTTGAACATCAAGTTGAGTTGCCTTGTACCTTAAACTGGTTTCTCTGTTGTTGGGATTACTGGATCTAGAGTGCTAAATTTGATATACACTTTTGGTGTTTATCAATTGTGTGTACTTGGATTTCTTGAAGATTTCAACCTAGAACATATCAAGGAGGGAGATGGTTGAAACTAATCAAACATTGCATGAAGAATAACGATTACAATTCGTAATCATGGTGCTCAACTACATAATGGGCCATTCCAAAAAAAAAAACATAATGGGGGTAGAAATTAGAATGGAAGGTACCAGCAGTTAATAGGGCACTATTGGTTTTCATGCTGAACCAAGACTTTTGGATATTTGTGTGACAACGTAAGCTAAATATGAACACCAATTCGGGGTGCAATGTCTAAGGGCTATATTATGTTAACATTCATTTACCAAGGATGTTTTCTATTCTTGAAACTTTTGTCTTTGACTGTGTGATTTTAGCGGATGGTACCTGCAACTGCGCATATCTTCATGGGTACTGAAGTACATAAGCTGTTTTCTATTCTTGAATCATTTGTCCTTGGCTGATGTTTTTCTTTTCTTTTGGTAGGCTCAAATTGTGTTCAGCTGTGGGACATCACAGTGATTTATTTTTGTCAATGATTGTCCGTGCTGTGGACTGGACCTCAGTTTCTCATTCTGGACTCATGAGCAGCTTGTAGGCTTGGTTCAGTCTGAGCATATGAGAAAATTTGTTATTTACCATTGGAAGATAGACTCATCAATCCATTGAAAATTTCAAAGTTTGTTATCTGCCATCGGACCCCAAATTTCATGGCTCACATGCCAAAGGGAAAAAGACAGGAGAGAACGAGAAGCCTAAAGGAAAAGCCAAAAGATACGGCAAATAAGCTGAAGCCACAAGTGCCACATGATAGTCCTGCTATGGGGATTAGAAGCAACATGTTACAGCCTCATAGCCCTGCATTCTCAACAAGAAGCAAAAAGAGGCTTAGTTTGTGAATAGGATGCAATTTGTGATGTAAAAATGTGCTTATTTTGCCTTGTTTTGGACCTGATGTAACGCTACTGATATGTAGCTCCTTTTTCTTGGCCTAGATAGACCAAATCATGTGAGTCGTGTGTGCTATGGTTGTGAGTCTGTGACATAGCTCTTTGTTGTGTCTGAACCACTAGGACCTATATATATGCACTTATCTGTGAACCAATGTGTCTGGAATGCAATATATGCACTTATTTGTGGACATCACTATATTTCCTCATGATCATGTGGCTGTACATTCGTCTATTAATGTTTATTTCATATATGATTAATCTATCTTCATATGATTATTCTATATCTTGAGACTATATATTGATTACTATTCATTGGCTCGTGCTCTTGAAATCGCCCTTTTGCCTACTGTTTGCGTTCATAATTATAATGTCATGGAAGTAACCTAGGCAAAAACATGTTCCAAGGGGTTGATTGGCCATTTCCATGTTTAATGATAATGGCATGTGAGGCATGAAATTTGGATCCGATGGCGGATAAGGAACTTTGAAATTTTCATGGCTGGCAAGGGATGAGTCTATCTTCCGATGCTAGATAAGGAATTTTCTCAAGTTATAATTGTGTATATTATAGGAAACATCAATGTTGACTAATGTTTTAACAGTGATACCTAATGGTCCTATTTTGTCCAGTATTAATGGTACATATGTTGGTTCACATATGCAGATTATGTGATACTGAGTCTTTTATCTATCTACACATGTAAAATTATTGTGGACGATATACAGATTCAATGACAGCATAAACTGAGCATAATGAGAAGTAGTATTTGACATTTTTTTTTAAATTTTCTGGCGTGGAAATAGTAGTATTATTTGGCACTAGCTTGAATTTTCCATACAACCAGGATTTGAAATTTATATATCAAATCAACAATAACTTATGAAAATTAGCTTTTAGCATCAGTAAAATTTTAGTTGAGAGCAATGATACAGTGAGTGTGAAATGCCTATGTTATATCTCTACTACATGTTTTGTTTTTGGAAACTAATACACAGTATACAATACAAATTTATATAGTTTGCACTGCAGTTTTTTATGTTTGTAATATGACAGGAGGTACGAAAATGTTGCCTCGCTGGGTTTTATGCAGCGTTGCAAAATTTTGTACCCTGAAAGGAGTGAAAAGGCAATAGAAGCGGGCATCAAGAGCCCACACTGGAGACCAACCGCGAAAAATAACAATGAACGTCTGAAAGCGATATGATGAGCGTCTGTATGGCAGCGTAATGGTGTCTTTAGGTACGATGTTGTAATGAAGCCACGCCATGAAAGCCATATATGATGAGCGTCTGGATGGCAGTGTATGGTTGTCTTCAGGTACGATGTGACTGAGAATTTGACAATCGGACCACACATATGAACTTATTTATGCCATAAAGACAATTTAAGTAGCATGGAGAAGAAGCTTTTATTATGTTATTTGACAACAAGCAGTAACATCGATGAGGATCTTTCCAAGAGTGTTGTGGGGAGAAGTCCTCTCTCCCTCTCCTTTCACTCTCGTCCCCATCCTCTTCACTCCTCTCCTAGCCCTCTCTTTTATGAGTAAATCGGGGATCTTTTCAAGCATCAAAACAGAAAAGTTCCCTTACAATAAACCAATCCCTAAATCGAAACACCAAAACCCAACAAAAGGAAAGAAAATATCCCTCCTGTCCTCCGTGCATGTACACTTGAGTGTACATACTCAGCCATTCTCATGTTCTTCATATTCCCCCTGAACATGCGAGCTTTTCGTCGTCATCTTCGCTGTCAGACTCTGTTCAACCGTGATTTGTGTACGTATGTATAAGCATTCCTTTTGTAAGAGTGTGAAGTCTCCAGAAATGAACTCTTCGATCGGTTTAGAACTTTGCACTCCAGATGGCGTTCTCACTCTCACCGCAGCGCTGATGGACTTCCTTGATCCGATCCGCAGATTTGCAGATGCCGCTACAGCTCCAGTCAAACGATGCAACGCACACGTTGCCTGCTTGTGCCTTCCATTCGCAGTCTGCACAAGTATGCCAGTCAGAAATGGTCTATAATTTTTTCTTGACAGTCATCTAGCACCTATCAAATCTATCATCCAGCAATCATGGGAACTGTAACGAAGGTAAAATGTTTTTATTCATGCTGATGGGCCATTGACACCTCGATCGTAGGCATAGGAGAGGTGTGACTTTCTTAAGGAAAGGTCAGGTGTCCCGTGTCATGACAGACTACTAGAATATCACCGCAAACAATGTTGACAAGCACATGCTTTTGAAAGCTGATGCCACACCTACTTTGTGAGGTTGACTAACAACAACCACAAACCACCTATTTCCCCAAACAAACCCATACAGATCACGTATGCTGTATGCAAAAGACTAACTACCAATACAGTTGGGAACCGACTGATCACATGTTCACACCAACCGGTTCCAGGTATAGGAAGAAAATATGCTGAACCGAGGGGAAAGCAACAAACATACCTGGTGGCGTGCCACAGCAGAGACGACGATCGTCGACGTGTTCGACGTCTAGTCCGATGAACCAGGCTCCAAGAGATACATCCTCATTAGCATATTTGTGCAGAACGTGCCTGAAATGTCGTTATCGAATCATGGTCAGCTACAGGCATCCGTTAGACAGAAAACTGTAAATCTGAAGAGCAGGAAAAATAGTGTGTGAATAAATCTTCCTACTTGTTGAGTGCTATGTAGGACGCCAGATCTTTAGAGATGGCGTACAGCTGACCCGTCGCGTGTCGGAAGTACTTGTTTCCCCATTCGCCGAATTTCCAGTACTCGGGCTCATGGTATCTCACACCCCTGAAAAATAAAAATAGGATAGTTTAACAGCTGTTGCAAGAACAGGAAGAGCCTAATGACTGCCTGGGATACTTACTTCTGAGCCAGGACTGGTCCGGATTTCATGCAGCCGATGTAAACTCTGGGTTTCGAACGATGTCTTGCCAAGGTGTTCCCAAGAGTTGCTGCAGTATCGAAGAATCTTGTTAGATTTGAAAACAAATTGCTTGAGCTAAAGAACGGTGAGATCAGAGAGTAATAATCTGCACACCTATATTTACATGTACATCATCGTCGACCTTGATGTAATACTCTGCATCCCACATAGACACTGCTGTCGCGAAGTACGATTTGGTCTTTGCTGCAAGCTCCAGGTACCCTTCAACATGGTCCTGAATGATTGGCAAGCATTCCGAAGACACTTCAGCACATGCAAATCGACAGACATATAACACTATACTACATCTGACAGAAATTTACCAGCCTCATGAAGTCCCCATGTTTTCTGTCTTCTGCATCGATGGCTCTGTCCAGTATACCGCCAGATGTTGCACTACGAATATGGCAAAAACAAAAGTTTCTGATTTAGTGACAGAAAGCTACAGCTTTGAAAATACTTGACCATTAACAGTGAATTCGCAACTATTTCAGTTGCTACCTATTACAGTGCAGGAAAAAATAACTGCCTATACTGTTATGAAACACGGTACAAAGTATATATTTTTACACGTACTGACCTATGACCGATGACGAACCGAATGATTATGCCCTTCTCTTCCTCCATCTTTCTTCTTTTCTCACCTGTTTTAAAACCCCGAAAATAACAGGTCAGGAAATAATTTTACAAGACAGCAGACTGCTGGAAGCACAAGATCTGCAGACCTTGAGGCATCCATGTAGCACGAACTGAATCTCTTCGTTTCCGACTGCTGAAAGCGGTGTTTATGCCGATGACCATGAAATATTTTCGTTTCCCTTCTGATTCCGATGATGGCGCGACTTTTAGCATTGATTCCTGTGCTGCTTTTGCAGATGCCAGCTCCATTTCAAGGTTTGATATTGTTTTGTCCAACGTTCTGCTCACAGTCAAATTACATAAAGCATCAGAAAAATATGTGATAGCCCAGTGTCAAAATGAGCGTATTGAAACAATATGGTTACTCACTGTATGGCATCTTGAGTTCTTGGAACCTCTCCAGGGACGTCTTTCACATCGCCGATCTGTATTGCAAACAAAAAATTGTACGAACTTGTTAACGATTCAGAGCTGGAATCCAGCTCAAATAGACTGAAATGAATGTGCAGTGTGCTTACACTTTTTGGTGCACAATCGCCAGAAACAAGGTTCATCTTCTCCACTTCCATTGTCGACCTTCGGATTATTTCTTTCGGCTCCGGCATTGTCCACATCCTGAATTAATAAGTTATTTAGCATTTGGCTAATCAGCAATGTTCCACAGTGCTGAAGACTGAGGAAAAGCACACTTCAGGAACCTAAACAGTTACTACTCCTTAACTAACAGGAAAAACAGACACTTCTACTCAGTAAGATTTCTTGTTGAGAAAAACAGCTAGTATTGCAGTTTGTCAAAATAAACTTTAGTCCTTCTTTATACTTTTATAAAACATAGTTTGGTAATCAGTGGATCACGATTTGCAGTACTAGAATTTATTAGGCCTAGTTAATGTATGAGCTATAAACTTCAGTGCCAATCACCTCTACAAATGTTGGAAGTTCCAATGGCAGATTTTTTTTTAAAAAAAAAAGTAACTGAGAGCTCCTCAGAAAAAAAAAAGAAAAAAAAAAGGAGAAGTGTAGAGTCCAAAGAGAGTAACTTGATTCCAAAGAGGGCCAACTGCATTGCAGTATCAGCTAAAAACACTTCAACTGAACGGGTCAAGTAGATTGCTCCTATCGACTGCAGCCTTCTGTTACTAACATCGATCTTGTGAATGAGCGGTTATACTCTTTCACAAGAATCAGCCAGCAATAAGAACTTTTCACCCCCAAGAACTAGAAACAAAAGGCAGAGAAATTTTACCACCCCTGCAGGTGGGCCCGTGGCAGCAGAAAAAACCTAGGTGAAAGAACAGAGTGCCTGCCACTATGTTGTCGGCGACAGGTAGCGTTCTTCTTTCAGGGAGACGGACAGTTCGCCTTTAAATGATCCTGCATACCTGCCTGCGATGCAACATCGCTGCGCTGCACCGAATCTTCTCGAGAATAAAGACGCATCACATCGGCCAGTGAAGTACAGGGCGCTCCACATTCAGCACGAGCAAGATCGGGAGCCTCTAATTCTCGAGATTTTCTGTTTCGTCAGAGTACTATACGGCAACAGAAAGTACAAACAGCAATAGTTGTTGGGAGGTACTGGTACTCCATTGACCTCCAGGAAGAGGGGAGCGAGGACGAAGAAGTGCTCAGGGATTCTGGCTCAGATAGAATGAAGACTCCCGGTGAAGAAAGAAATAATGGAGGAGAGGCTGTAAGAACTTGGAATCATGGAGAGAAAGAAGACAGGGTCGGAACGGACAGCTAGAAATTTCTGCCTGCTTTCTTTCATCAAACACAAAAAACTCAACTTGTAGAATAACCAAGGAATACAAAATTTGTGTTGTAGTTATAGCCCAAGCGCCCAATAAGGAAAGACGAAGAAAGGAGTGTATGTACTCTCAAAATGAACAAGGACATGATCAAATTCTTGCAAGAATCATGGATGCAAGTTGACACCGAATTAAGAGACAGGGAAGAAGAAGAAGAAACATGGCGTGCACCTGTTGGTGAAGAGCAGGCCGATGCAGAAGCTGCCGAGGCAGAGCAGGAAGGTCCATTTCTTGGAGATGGAGCCTCTTAGCACCAGCTCCTCTGCTCCTCCTGCTCCCAAGCCTCCTCCTCTGCTCTTGTTAAAGCTCATCTTCTACCTCTATCTCTCCACAGAATTACCCTGCCTCTTTCTCTCCCTGCAACCTGCTGAAGGCTCTCTCACCTCAACCTTGGTTGGCTCCTGCCTCTCTGAATCCTCATGATCAAAGTCCAAGAACTCCAAAACCAGCACCAAGAAAAGGCCCCTCCTCTCCTCCTGCTGCCTCTCTCGCTTTTGTGGAGAGCAAGTCTCCTCTTCTCTATATTGAGATTCCTTGGTTCCAGGTGCCCAGTCACCCAGCTGCTCCTCCTCCGGCCACTCGTTGTTGTCTTTGGGGTGAAGGGGAAGGCAGCGAAGAGAAGAAGCAGCTACCGAAACGACGCACCAACTGCGCTGCGCGCGCGTGCCTGGAGTGGAGTCCGGAGGAGGGAAGGGATCTCGATTCCTTTGCTTGCGTGGGGGATTTATTCGGCACAGTGTCCCCGCCACTTGAGCCGGTCTCTGGTCGTTTCCTCCCGGGTGGTTAACAACAAGCCGGCGGCTTAAACTTTATTCCTCTTGGGGGATTACATGCATATACACATACTGGATTAGTGTCAAGTGGCGCCATTAATGGGGGTGTGGACGTGTACTTAAGCCGTAGTGGAGTTTGAACTGATGGTTGGGAAATGGCGGTTGTGCCCTCCCTATGGTCAAGTCAATGGCTTTTCGTTGTTCTTGTGCCCCGGTTCGCAAGGAAGCAGGCCTCCCATGTGTACCTTGGCTTGGATACAGTGCCAATGTATAGTTTGATGGTGATGGGGATTCCTTAATCAGCATGTTTATGCAAGTCAATTCTGTTGCGGGTTGAGAATTTGAATGGGTGCATATCTTGTGCCGACCAAATTTTCGAAGAATATCTCCAGTGATTTCAAGACTCAACGTAACTGGGAATTTCATGAAAAATATATAGAAAGTAATACTCCAAAGTGGCAAAAGTTTACTCCTGATCTCTGACCATCCTTTGTGAAGAGGCAAAGGATCTAGTTCCCTTCTTCACCACTACTGCCAGTACTCTTTTTACCTTCTTTTCCTCACCTTTATTTCCTCCAACAAAATTTATGGGCAACACCTAGAGCAAACTTGATTCACACAAAATGCAATAATTTCTTTTTAACTAGCAGCACAACTGACCAATGCAACTGCAAGATTCACCACCACGAATCCACATGGTCCAATGCCTGCACAACTAGGCACATCAATGGTGTCTCTGAACAGAGAGCAGCCAGAACTCGATCTCTACATGGATGGAGTACGTGCCAAGTGCTAACATGCCGAGGCCATAGATCCCAAGAGATCCACACAAAAGTTCAGAGATGCCAGGGTGCGACACGGAAGACCGGGACTCGCAATGTGCTGGGCGCAATGAGTCGCAGCAGCTGTGCATGTGAGCAACGAACAGGGACAGGGTGGGCTGAGCCCAAAATCCTCGGCAGACCTCATGCCAGACATGTGCTCTCTGTGTTCAATCATTTTGTGGATCATTGTCTACCCCTTTTTCCCCCCGTTCTAGATCCAGTTTTATCACTGCTTCCACTTGCCTTTCTGTAGCAGATCTAGGCTATACTTAATTGTGGAAATAGTAAGGGCGTATATCTGCATAAAGATCGGTAGTAGTATGTAACTGGGCAAGCACGGAAGAACCATCGAAGCGCCAAGCAATGATGCCATCCATCTCTTGTCCATGCATCTTTACACATCTCTTTTTGTTCATAACTTGAGTTAAATGACCAGAGTAGAAACTAACTTTGAAACTATTCAAGTTTGATAGGCCATCAAATATTCATGCAACAGACCTCAAATTCATCAATACACAATATTATTTTGTAGCTCCTGTGTGATGGAGCTAAAATTCAGTAGGGATTTTGGAGGAAAAGGAACATGAGGTCTAATCTCATGTTTTCACTTCTGTTGCATATAAAGTGGATCTTCAGAAAATGTTCCTTTCTGATCTTTGTTTTTTGGTAGCATTAATTCCAGTTGCAATGATGGTACTTCAAGAATTTTTCTAACCCTGCATTTTAGAATCATGTGTTCCAAATAGCCCCTTGTGGAAGAAAGATGGCTCAAAAATGTATATTATCAGGGAGTAAGACGCTACCAAGATTTAGTTGGCCTATGCTCATAAATAAATAGTGGAGAAAAAACAGAGAAAGGATTTAATTGTCTGGGAAAATGAAAGAGAAACAACCCAACTTGCATATTGTTGCCGGAGCCGTACATATGCTAGTAATCATGTCCACAATGCATTCGTCTTGTACAATATGCACGGATATTTCACATAGAAAAAGTGTGTGTGTGTGTGTGTGTGTGTGTGTGTGAGAGAGAGAGAGAGAGAGAGAGAGAGAGAGAGAGAGAGAGAGAGAGAGAGAGAGAGAGAGAGAGAGAGAGAGAGAGAGAGAGAGAGAGAGAGAGAGAGAGAGACAGAGAGAGACTGCATATGCATCAGACAGCTAGAGTTTGATGATGCCTCTACGGTGCAATAGCATTACGTCCATGTCCGGCTTTCCTCAGCCTGTGAGGAATTTCGGGTTTAGTTATGAGATCATCTCTAAGTCCCTTTATTTTTTTTGTTGTTTCCAATATTTTCTTTCTGTAAAAAAATACCAACCAAATTATACAAGCATTTTAATCAGCAAATATAGATAATCATAAAGCCATATTAACAGTGTTAAAATATTAATGGACGATCTTCAAATAGTTTGGCCACACGAACTCAAGATGAAATGTAGAAGAGATGAAGAATGAAAGGTGTATAGTTGAGTACAAAAGGTGTTAAGCTGTCACAAACAATGGCTACCTTGGAAACACAAATGGTGAATATTCAGCTAGCTACATGTAAAGTGCATGAAGGAGACGTGATGCTGCATCATTTTTATTCCTTCGGACCATTGGCGACATGAAGAAGGATTTTACAAATTTTCTCATAGTGGAAATAATCAGACCAAATATTTTTTGATGTGTTGCGGGTTACATATATAGGCTGGAGGCGTACCCTAGGCTAACACAAGCTGTTATAAAGCCTAACATTTCCGCAACATATATGAGAAAATAATCCGAAGGTAAAGGCATTTTGTTTTGAAATTCACATGAAACACATGGATGCTCTCCGCGACAGGTAAAGGGTACACATGGAGCCCATTAACTTGCACTGTTATAGTTTATATATTTATTTCTCCTGCTTGCATTATGTTGTTGAATTCACTAACATATGTAGCTAAATATCAGATTTTAAGACCCTTCAGAAAAGGAAGCTTGAAAGAGAGAAAGGGTCGATTCCTGTCGCAGGCACGTGAATGCTCACATGCAGGAAGATCGGGTAAAGCTCCGGCCTCGAAGTGCACTGAATCTCAAGCAGTGGGCACAACACAATTCGTTTCGTACCATGCCGACATCAACACCCTCCTGGGCTGATATCAGATGACGGTATGGGACTTTGTGCTGTTCTTGAAAAACTGTACAACGGATAAGATTATGCAAAGGCTTCTGATTTTGGGAATAAAAGAATACATCTGTGCTGGTGGTACACTAAATTAATTAACTGGTCTCGAAAATCCACAAATAAAAATTTATTCAATATTTTCTTAAATCAGTCTTTCACTCGATTTTTGAAGCAAATACTCGTCCCTTTCACTAAGTACTGGTTTACAAGGAATTTTCACTTGGGCAAATTTTTTTGGTTCGTCAGTTTTTTTTTTAGTTCCAACTTGAAAAAAATTTAGCCATGTACAACTCAAATAAGACGTGAACGGCTATTTTGACTGACATGGCATGGAGTTACTATAGCTTGACTAGTTTTGCAAAATGCTGAATTCTTTTATAAACAATAACAATAAAGCAAACAATATAAAATATGAATATGTCCAAGATACTCGTAGGCTAAACATAAGGAACTTTTCTTGTACTTACTATCTATTAACTAATTTTTAAAATTTATAACTGCATTGGTGTAATAAAAATCCATTTTCAACTTGCAGTAAATTTTGGATGACATAAGATTTATTTGGTTTCTTGATATCCTTTGAAGCATGGGTGGCAAAAATGAATGCAAGCATTCCAAATTATGCACACTATTTTACGAAAACTATCAAATTATTGTTTAAATTTGAAAGTAGAAAATGGTTATTGTTTTTTAGTAAGTGTGCCACATTACAGGAATGTTGATTGAAAACCCGTTTAATAGACATAACATGAGCGTATTATGCCACAATTCAAAAATACAAATTTAGTACATTTAGTACTACTCCTCACTCACGTACAGGGGAGACGGATGCTTATGTCGATGGCGGTAATTTTCTGAATGATTTGTTTTTTCTCAGAAGGTAATGTTTGCAATGCGCGTACTAGTCATATTGTCGCCGGGCCATCAAGAGGCAAAACTTCCATTGCAAACTTGCTCTTGAGATCGCGCAACTATTATTTACACGTGGGCTAGCTTGAGTATCAATTGGCCTTTGACAAAAAGGAAACGATCAAAGCTTCACGGATTGGAGATCGGTCACGAGCGCACAACCACCGGCTGGTTGTTGAGTCAGTTAAGGTGTGCGTGCATGTTGGTTCATGTGTTCGTGCGCTGGGTTTACCACGTTGTTGCTTTTTCTGTATAACTTTTTCTGTTATTATATATACAAGTATAGTAGTAGTTGTTGTTGTAGTGGAGGAAGCATCTAACGACTTATCTGAAGCCTAGAGCGAACCTTGACGAATAAAGTGGAATAAAGCGCTCCTTCTCCAGACGAATCTAGTTCCAGTTGTCGCCAGGAGTTGCAAGTGAGCTGGTGATCCCACAACATGACTATTAAGCGCAAACTCTTGTTAGACGTCAGGCCACTATTAGTATTTGCAAGCTCCTGACTATTTTGTCAGACAATGAATCTAATAAAAAAATACAACTAAAACTAAATAAGTACGATGTGACATTTCAGTTTGTAGCTAATTGATGACCGACAGTACTATTTCGTCGGGTGACCTAACCTTCTTGTATTGTATTGAAACATAGAACCGGAACATCAGCATTCAACTGTACAATATACATGTGTCAAGCATTGTCGCGAGAACCCCACAAGCCTATACAAATTGAGAATTATTGATACGCCGTGTAAACAAGTAAGTATGACGCGCATAGAGCTCACATGCGTGGTTTGCACCAAACCAAATGGGAGAGCAGAAGAAGGTACCAGTGGGGCTAGGCTTGTATTATAAGGCAATTATGCAAAGGGCTTGTTAGCACACACGCTTTGCTTGCTGCGCCTAATAATAGTCGTCACCCGTAAATTATGTGTCCAAATTGTATTTGCGCAACAAGAATTGTGCACTGCAAATAAGATTTTCTAGGCCCCACCCTATACCTCTCAAGTACTACCAACCATGCCGGGGTTGAAGACAAAGACCTTCTCTCGTGCACTCCACGTGGTTAGGCCCCAGGAAAGCAACCAAACGCACCCTGCCACTACTTCCCTTCTTGCAAGGAACAACATTTTACAGCCGTCGGATGTGATTAAGTCTAACAGGAGTGCAAGGATCATCAACGGACGGCCGCTCCACTCGTTGTCACTCCTCGTCAGGTTACTGTGCTGCGTACGTTCATGAATGCTTGATGGTCGCGCATGCCGCCAACTCCCGCGAAACACACGACGAGACATCTGTGCAATGGCATCGTCAGCCCATGCATGAGTCGTGCGTGCCGGGCAGCACAACCACCACCGTCCTCTCCAAGCTTGGGTCCAGCCTCCGGCATCTATATGTGTTCCTTTTCGTACTTGCATGAGTACTATCTCTCTTTTCTATATGTATTTAGGCAGCATTCTTCCTGAAAATACCCCACTGAAGAAAAATATGAAAATATATGTTTTTGGATTAGCTTCTCAAATGCCTTATATCAAAGTATGTGAGCCCCGTTCATTGCGATTAACACTTATTTTATTTTGTGAGATCAAAAGCTTATGTGTGACACCCTTTGATATAGAAATATGTGTATTCAACTTTTTGCTAGATGTGATGAATTTTCCATATGGTAAGAAATTTTACAACTAGTTTTCATTGTATTCCATCTATCCAGAAATGTGTGTTTTTATGTTTCGGCAAATTCATACTTTTGTAACTTTGACTAACAACATCTATAAAAAATACCTTATTTCAGATAGAAGAGTTACAAATTATTATATTTGTTTCACGTGAACCTGGTAGAATTATTTTTCTTTTATCAATTTTTATGAATCTTTTAATGTTGATAGATTGTGAAAGTTGAAAAGGCTTGACTTAGTTAAAACCCCGTAATCCTTATATTTATGGACGGAGTAGTAATATACTACTAATATATGGGGTTTCAAAAAAAAATAGTATATAGGGATAGCACTTCGCATAAAATCCAACTATAAAGAATTTATCAGTGGTGAAAAATCGAAAAGTTATGTATACTGTACCTGGTTCAAAGTAAATGATGAGGTTTCACCATCCAAATTGTGCATGGAGCTGACCAACATTTACTGATTGAAACGGACTTAGCGCACTAGTACACATTAACTAAGCAAGTAGATTGGGTAAACTGTGTGATTTGAACGGTCAAGGGTCATAATCCAATTCATTAGTACATCTCCTCGCTACTTCCGAGAGGAATTTCCCACTGGATTTTTATCGTTCCTCAAAATATGTTATATATATACAACTCGATCCACATCCCTCTGAGTATCATCAACCAGTGACATATATTAGCGGTATGCCATTGGCAGGAACGAGGACTCTGTCTGTCAACTCAGCAAGATTCGATCCCCTTCTCAATAACCAATCGATCCCCGCCTCGTTCCCGCCACACAAACCATATTTAACCTCGCACCTGCCTGTTGCAACGGATTTTTCCTCACCGTCCACCCCGCCAAAAACTGTTTCAAAAATGGATAGCGACAGATCGCATACTAGCAGTGTCTGATGAACCGCGGGAAAATAAGTTTTATGCTTCCGATGGCATCCACTGCCCAATTGCCCATTCCTGGCTGCTGCTGCCTCGGCGCTCCCTCAGAGAAGCTCGGAAGAAAAGGCCATCTGCATCGCATCTGCCACTGCATCCATATGCATCTCTGCACTGCACACCGTGCGCTGCGCGCAAGCATGGGGAGGCTCGTCGGCACATGGCGTTTGCCGATTTGGCACCGGCGATCCTTTGCCGCCCACGCACGGAAGCTTGGCGACCGGCCCGTGTGGTTTCTGCCTGCCTGCTCCAAAGGCTCTGGGTTGGCTGGCCGCCTCGTGCCGTCGTGCAGGCCAGGGTTGCAGGCCGTGCGGCGTACGTGTAAAACGGCTGTTGGCTCGTTTGTTTTATTAATTGGTGGCTTTTTCCTCTGTTGCCTCTGTCCCTTTTCGGATCTCAATGACGCATTTCAAGCAATTGAAAAGGGTTTGTGCTCTGTTATGTTGCCAGACCGCAACGTGATGACGAGATTTGAATTTATAATTATTGTTAGAGAAAGATGGAACCGCGCATATTATGTCCCTCTTGTTTGTTTGTGCACCCCCACGGTCTTTTGTTGATTGCTTCGGTTTTTCATATGTCGGCACTGGTTTGTTTTGTGCTTATTATGCCTATTATTTATTGTCTTTATGCACTAGATACATTTCTGTACTATACAAATGTAGTAATATATGCTTGGATCCAGTACAGATCGAACTGCGAGTTTGAAAGCAGTTGCCAATGATGTTAGTTTATGCTCATATTTCTATAAGATGATTTTTGGCCGATGAGAGTCGTAGAATCGCATCGCATCAGTTGAGCTTTAGGCAGAGCACTAAGAGCACCAGCAACTTTTATGGAAATGGAGAATGCTAGGAGTAATGCTCTTGTTGGGCTACCAAAGTTATGGTTAGCTTACGCTGGCCCAGGCCAGCCCAGTTTAATGTGCTAAGTATTGCCAATCTAAGGCTTCTTTCTAACCATACCCGAGCTGGCCCAATACAACTTTTTCTTTAAAATCGGTCTAGTTTTGCTATTTCGAATACTAGCGTGTTCCTAGTACACTGAATCTTTCTTTCTTTTTTCTAGTTTTGCTCACGGTGGATTTTTTGTGTTAATAACCACACCAGATATTATTCTTTTCATTTTATTTGTATTTTAGTTTTACTTATTGTTTTGACATAGGAATTCATCACGATAACTTAAACATCAAACACACAAAATGGCTTGAGGTAACAATTTGCGAAACCTGATGTAACAATTGTGAAGACTTAATTCAATCTTTTTTGAATCAAATATGAAATAATTACAAGTTTATTATTTTATATGTGATTATCGTCTAAAAAATATTTTAAACTGCTTTGGTAGCCCCTTTCAAATATTCAAAATATAGCTTGCAATTCAGATTCCCGCTATGAAGAAGTGATGTGTTTTGGTTGTCATTTATTTATCACAAAACTATTACTTGATTGAGTGTGTATTCATTCCACAGCCTTGATAGTAGCACTGCTCCATAGAACTCTGCCAAGCCAGGTAAATTCCAAAACAAAATTTAGCAAAGAAAAAAGTGAACACTAAAAAAACATTATTAAATAAATCCCATTAAAATCTAGTGAACTAATAGCAGGACGTGCACACAAATCTCATTAAAATAAAAATACTAATTAAGTATATTACTAGTTGGCAGGAACTGGTTTTGTTGATTGCTTCGGTTTTTCATATGTCGGCACTGGTTTGTTTTGTGCTTATTATGCCTATTGTTTATTGTCTTTATGCACTAGATACATTTCTGTACTATACAAATGTAGTAATGCTTGGATCCATTACAGATTGGACTGCCAGTTTGAAAGCAGTAGCCAATGATGTTAGTTTATGCGCATATTTCTATAAGATGAATTTTGGCCGATGAGAGTCGTAGAATCGCATCGCATCAGTTGAGCTTTAGGCACAGCACTAAGAGCACCAGCAACTTTGATGGAAATGGAGAATGCTAGGAGTAATGCTCTTGTTGGGCTACCAAAGTTAAGGTTAGCTTACGCTGGCCCAGGCCAGCCCAGTTTAATGTGCTAAGTATTGCCAATCTAAGGCTTCTTTCGAACATTCCCGAGCTGGCCCAAGACCACTTTTTCTTTAAAATCGGTCCAGTTTTGCTATTTCGAATACTAGCGCGATCCTAGTACATTGAATCTTTTTTTAGTTTTGCCCAACGTGGATTTTTTTGTTTTATTTATTAATAACCACACCAGATATTATTCTTTTAACTTTATTCATATTTTAGTTTAATTTATTATTTCACATAGAAATTCATCACAATAACTTAAACATCAAACACACAAATTGGCTTGTGAGGTAACAATTTGCGAAACCTGATGTAACAACTATGAAGACTTAATTCAACCTTTTTGAATCAAATATGATATAAGTACAAGTTTATTATTTTATATGTGATTATCGTCTAAAAAGTATTTTAAACTGCTTTGATACCCCCTTTTAAATATTTAAAATATAGCTTGCAATTCAGATTCCTGCTATAAAGTTATGTGTTTTGGTTGTCATTTCCTTATCACAAAACTATTACTTGATTGAGTGTGTATTCATTCCACAGCCTTGATAATAGCAATGCCCCATAGAGCTCTGCCAAGCCAGCTATTTCCAAAAAAGAAATTTAGCGAACAAAAAAAGAACACTAATAAATAAATAAACCCCATTAAAATCTAGTGAACTAATAGTAGGACGTTCAAGAAAATCCCATTAAAATAAAAATACTAATTAAGTAGATTACTAGTTGTATTATTATGTGGCTGCATTATATGGTGTAGTTTAACACCAAAACCATTATCAACCATGACCCACTTTAAGTAGCCAATAACTTGAGTACATAGCCAACGACTCCTGTCTAGGCAGACTGGTCTTTGTAACCACGATCGAGTTTTTTGGTTGTCACGAATAATTGAGCGGTTTCGTGTCTGATGTGTGCAATGTTGGCACTTGTGCACCTTCTCTTGTCTAAAGCCGAGTTAGCGAGACTTGAGGAGGTCCTCATTCTCTTTTGGCATCCCCCTCTTTGAGGCTTCTTCCATCTCTTTGAGGGAAGAAGACGTCAAATGGCAATCAAACGGCCATGGTGTGTGTACCCCATGCCTTCTCTTTAGATGAAGATTGGAGCTGTGATCCAAACCCTAACACGGATCAGTTTTTCATGATTATGCAAATAATTAATCGACCACATTCTCTCGCTGAGGAATCGATACCAATTGTGTCTAGTCGATGTAATAGTCTAGTTGGTCTTTCGTTGGCCTCTGGGCAGTGGCGGAGCCAGTTACTCATCCTACACATCCTAGTAGGGGCCGCTACGGTTCTAGAGCCAGCTACAGAATGAACAAAATGCATGTAGTAGCTACCATTTCTCAACCCTTTAGCCTCGGTGAATTCTGATTTGATAGCTAGTCAACCAATAACAAGCACCTGTGACTACACCTTCTCTCACCAATAATCATCAGTTTACCTCATGGTCATTACGAATTTTCCTGCAACGCGGAGGGGGCGGGAGGTTTTTGGCCCATACATGGCTCTGCCAGTGCCTCTGTGTATTAATGCTACATCACTATCCTCCATGGATAAGTTTGTTGTGCCCACTTTTGTTACTCTAAGGTGAGCTTATGCTCCCCGTGTGTTCCTTAAAAAAAAAAGAGGACTTTTACAGTCCCCTATATTAGTTAGTATTATTTAAAAATACTAGCTAGTATTCTTAGGGGTAGTTTTGGAAAGATATAGTATGCGGATTTTATTTCTTTGATTTGGAGATTTGGATCTTCGATCTAGGATCTTTGGGGCACATCGTCCTTCATTCACTTAAGATTCTAGCCTAGTTCTATTCAATCAGGTTTTTAGGTTGAGCGTATCAAGCCTTTTCTCTAGATATGTTCTAGATTGGAGAACAGGAGTGCTTCTCTAATTCAACGATCAGCGAACTCATTTCGTGCGGCCAATTAACGACATGGAAGGCAAATGGGGATAGGACAGTTGGCTTGCCGAGGATTTGGTAGTATACGGACGTGACCCCGCTGTTGGTGCCATCGCCGGCGACAAGCTTGTTAGGCTGCGAATCTATGGACAATACGGCGGTAGCCGAGCTCGTCGGAATTCTACGGCAGCATCTGATCACAGCGACGACGGTTGTAAAATTGATGAACGCTAACCCTACAGCCGTCAATATTAGAATAAAAACTAGTGCCACTGATTAATATTGTAACCTCATGATAAGACAATAATTATTAGTTTGCCATAAATACGAGCTAGTACTGGTGTGAGAGAATTGATCGATTTGAACCGCTGGATCATAATACTAGCTAGTATTTTTAAATAATACTAGTTAGTATGGGGGACTGTAAAGTTCCTTAAAAAAAAAAATGACGGATGTTTGATGTGTTCCGCCTCGTGCTTGTGTCATGTACCCAACGTTGGTTTTCGATCCTGATCAAATATTCTCGTCGTACATTCTAGGAAAAAAATCGCTGTGCTCTTGTTCTGTTGTTCAAGTACCCGGTATGCCGCAGCGGCCCCTCTCGCTGCTGTGGACTGTGGTGCTGCTGCTGCATGCCAGCCGCTGGCGCTTGGAGGCTTGGGCCCTCTCCCCACCTCGTGCCATAAGGTCCAAGCCAAGCCTTAATGCTTTTCCTCTTTCCTGTTCTTTATTTAAATTTTATTGTTGATGTAGTGTTTAATTCCTACTTCCCGCCATATATGCTGTACTACAATTAGCCCGTGCGTTGCTACGGATATTTTGTAGCCAAGAAGAGGCCTATGAATGAAAGGGCCAAGATTTTAAAACATATAGACTGACAAAAACTTAATTAACTTGTATTTTCATGGCGACGAGCAACTATGAATGATATACAAATAGTGCTAAGAAAAGAAAGAAAATGAAGGACACTTCTACTATAAACAGAGTGATCCATTGTCTTCTGACATACAACAAATTTCATTTTCTTTTGCGTACAATTTTTCTTATTAATGTGGTCAGTCAAATAGTAGTGATAACTACTTTCGCAGCTTCTAATCTTGTGTCATACCCAACCATAAAATAGAACCAATAAATTTCCTCGTACTCAAACATTTTAATTTTGGGCTTTTGTTTTTGCAATGTGGTAAGTTTGATTAGTTCACCTTCATAGAAGCCAATTTTACGAACACCATCTTGTAGCAATGTAACTACAAACAATTGCATTGTTGATGCTAAACTGTTGGACATACTATGTTTGGAAAATATTCAGTGCAAACCACCAATTCGGTTGAATCATGAAAACTCTCTTAAAAAACCTACTTAGAAGTTCTGGAAAATTATGAAACTTGGCACACATGTATAGGACACGGTGATAAACATACACACAAAATTTGAGATTCCACCGAATAGGCGGTTTGCATTGAATATTTTCTCACTATGTTGGGTACAGTTATATATAAGTAGATGGTCTCATTTGGAACAATAAAGCTGCCTTTGTCTGCCTTTTTATTATAGGAAATCAAAACAGCCTGAAAAATATGGAACACTGTGCAAGCCTAGCCGCGGGTAAAGAAATCACTCGAGGCAATGGCGTTTCTCCTCTCTCTTTTTTTTTTCACAAGCTCCAACGAGCCCAGGCTATATGGGCCTTTTTCCTTTTCACAAACGTTTGGACTAAGCCCATAACGCATATACAACATACCCCCTTCGTCTGGCCCATATTAGGTTCTTCTTCTTCCTCAGGCAAAAACGAAGAGTCCACCAAAGCTCCAGCCATGGCAGTCCAATCCACGTCCTGCCCTCATGCGTGCAAATTCGAAGGGGATGGGAGCGGGCTCTGTAGAGGGGGAGGGGAACCAGGGAACGATTCGGCTTCTCGATAGTACGATTTTTTTTAGAAGTGAAAATATAATAAGTCCAGCCTCTACATTGAATAATGCATATAGCTATATCTTATTACAATCATCATGGAAATTTTCGCTAAACACACGTAATCCTCAATGCTTGATGATGTTCTAGTCTCTACAATCATTAAAAATCCATAGATCTTTGGGCCACATCTTGGAGTGAGGAGAGAACACGAGTCTTAAAACCATCCTCAAGAAAGACCGATGCAAGAGGCACAACAGAGAGGTTGATGTCTGTGAATCCGCAACAATGCTTCATATTGTTACTTGATCTCAACAAGGTCTCAAAAGTAGATCGACATTGCACCATTCCTCCAATGCACATAATCATTCGTCAAATCAATCCGAAAGACCATGACCGCAAAATCTCATCCAACACTGCCACCATTGAAAAGCCAACAAAAGAGAAAACCACTTGATGAGAGATGCTCCCATCCTCAAATTCCACGGCCACATAGCACCATATATATTGTTGCTCTGAAGAGGGCACCTTCGCCATTTCATTTTGTCACCAACCAATTTTCAAACCGCTTCTCAAACTGCTCTTAGCAATGATCGACCAGACAAATAGAGTGAGAAGCCCAATGTCATCGTAGTAATGAACAAGGTTGCATGAACAGGGAACAAGGATGAAGATGATCCACCAGATTACTTCAATATAAAAAAGAAAATGAAAATAAAACCTGGACTCTGCTGCCCGCTGTGTTTTGTTGAAGAACAAGATGATGCCTGACCATCATGAAGGCAAACAAAAGAGGACCATTTATCACAAGCCATCGCTAAATTCCTGTATAGGAATCGTCACAATGACGAGATGGTGACGATGATCCCCGGCCATTTGGTTGATGACACAGTGGCATGAATCTTCAGGAATGCAACGAGCAGATCCAACAAAAAGAATATCCTACCAATGTGTCATGGGCACCGAAAGTAGCCATCTTTGGAGCAGATCAGGCAACCATGCGGCTGCTATCGCAGCATGCAACAAATGCCATCAAGCACGTACACCACCATAGCTTGCCCGGGAACTACAATTGACTGGATGTAGATCAGGACATCATGTGCCCCCATCGTCGCGCCCTCCAGACCGTTGTAGGACACCACCACACCTTGTTGTAGGCCCTCTCCCGCACGCTGCCATTGATCCACCATGCGCGGCGTGGCCATCAGCCATGCATGGTGCGGCACGACCATGAGCGGTAAGGCCGTGTACAATGCATGAGCTCGGCGCCGGCACGATCGTCATCGATCCCTGGGGCGATCCCTTGTTGCTTTCTCCTCTCACCGAGCAGATGAGGCTACCGTGTTGGGTGCTGAAGGAAGAAGGGAGTGGAGGGAAAAAAGGAGATGCAAATCTCAACGCCGATGAGGACCCTGCCGCCACCGTCCTCGCCGGCGCACAGGTTGTTCCGGCGCATGGGCTCTGGCGGCGGCAGGGGAGAGAGCGGGCGGCGGAGGCTAGGGGTGACGGCGGCGAGGTTCCACCCGAGTCGCCTTGGGGGCGACGCGGGGGCGTGATCCTGTTTTTCCGGATGAGAGGTTAACACTAAACAACTTAATTGGTCCTGGAGCCGTATAACAAGACGATTTCGTTTTTGATACGATTCTGTCACCTAAGTCCGGATCAAAAACAAAATCTTCGCAAGCCGAAAACAAAAACAAAATCTGACGATCTCTTTGAGACTTATTATGTAGCAGAGAAATTGGATTACGGAATATGATTACCAACACTTAAAGCCATGTCTTCTACAAGTTCCAACTACTACCGAACACATACTCATACAAGAAAAACTTAATGGATCGGCTACAATAGCCCCCTTACTATTAACAATTACATTTTCTATCTTCATTGAGTAATATGTAGCACATCATAAACACATTGTATGAATTTGTAATTATTTTACTGTCACACGTAATAAGCTTATGGCCTTAGTTAGGATTTAGCAAAGGGCCCGCAAGTATATGGAATGGCCTGAGGTATACAAAACAACTAGTATCTTGTACAATTGATGAGTGGACCATTCTATCAGTACCAGGGGACCAAAATTTCTATGAAGTAGCAATTTTCTTCACGAACATGTGCTTAAAAACATCTTTCATTGACGTGCCCAGTGATGTGTAAAGCAACATCGCCCGGTTTCGGAGTATACATATCATCACGGTTTTTGTGCTGTTCCTTCATTTTTTTTTTCTTTTCCTTAATTGACGTCTAAATAAGTTGACGCGGTTCTTGACGCTTGTGTCAACTGTTCACTATGTGTCCATGCAACAAGACATGGAATGCATGGGCTCCCCTCGCAAAAATTAAAAAGGAATGCGTGGGTTGACTCTGTCTGCTGTAGGCTGTAGCTTGTTGCGTTGGTTCTTGTGTGTTTGGTTTGGCATTTTAGGTGCTTTGGCTTTTAAAAAAAGCTAAAAGCCATCCAAAGAAACTAGCTTTTTCTCATGTGCTTTCAAAAAAGCTGCTTTCGTCTAGTTCATTCTTCACTGCAAAGGAGGAGGTGCTTTCAGCGGCTGTGGATAGGAAAGTTCCACATATTTACCCACTGCCACTAGTTATGTTGTACCAATTCGCTTATTTTCTCTTTTCTTTCTCCGTCCCCGGAGGCCCTCTCCCCGGCTACACCTCTCCGGCGCCCCTCCCCAGCGATCCCTCCCCGGCGTCCCTCCCCGCGGCGGCCCTCCCTGGCGACCCCTCCCGAACGCTCGTTCTATTCTCCCTTCTTTCTCTCAACGACGAACAGACGCATGACGCGAGGTCAAACGCATCCCGGCTCCAGCGCGGCTGCGCGTGGTCCCCTCCGGCACGGCGGTGGCGCATGTCTCGTCCCCCTCCGTCGCAACGTGCGCGGTAAGCTGCTGGGCGAGTCCCTGTCTGACCCACCAATCCAAAGAACCAATCGACGGCGGCGGTGCATCCTCGACGCTGCCAGGCGGCCCGATCCACTCCTCCCTAACGCCAGTGGCCCCATCCGGTGCCGCTCCTCTCATCCTCCTGCAACCAGCAACCATCATGCATGAACTCAACCCGCCATGTCCCAAAATCAACTATCATTCTCACAGCTTTGACCCGAAATTCCTCATCAAATAGTTGCGTCGTAACTTGAGGATCCGATTCCCCCACTCCCCAACCACTTTCTCCCATCCTCCCTGTTGGCGTTTGTCATGCGTATAATTATTTTCATTAGTTCCGTAAGTGCACGGATCACCATTGTAGCATTTCACCTTGGAGTATTCCAGGGTTATCGTATTTATTTCTCTACAGGGAGGAGCGATAGGAAGTTTGAATTGTAACAAATGTATGCTTATTATGCAAAATAACAAGACATTACTTGAGACGGGGATAAAAGAGTACATGATATATATGGGTGGCACTCACCATATAATCCAAGAAAATAAAAAAGTATAGTAGAAATTACATTGGGAGAACAACAAGATAGAAACAAAGATTCCTATATGTTAATCCTACATCTATTTACTTCTAGCAATTATTTATACAATATTATGTACCATAGCTAAGGTTATGAACATACAAGTCATTGTTGTTTCAGAGCACGGTCATTATGCCAAGGCTTAATGAACTCCAGAACAACAGGTTCACCCAGGGAACTAACCGCTATTGAAAACCCGGTTGGTTCGCCTTTGAACGTGGTGGGTTGCAGAGGCCTAAACACGCCTGTCACACGTGGGGCTACCATCCTCCGTAAAGACGGACGCCAATCGTGTATAGACAAAGTTCTAAGCGCAACGCTTACAACTAGTATAGAGGAACTACTCCTGATCAAGGGAATAGTCCTATATAAGAATGTAGCATAGCTTTCACTAAGCACGAACTCCATTTCGGCAAAGCACTCACTCATACTACGTAGACACAATCACGAAACCCACAACAAGACTTCTATGAGCACTAACTTAACTAAGTAAATAAACTTAAATAGGAAATAATTACTAAAATAAATAAATAAAGAATAAACTAAATAATTATAATAATATAATAATAAGAGTAATTCTACAAGAGTTAAAGTACAAGAACAATACCGAAACTCTGAGAAGACTTCCGGAACCCCAAGAGAGCTCTCACTCTACTCTACTCTACTCTAACTCCCAATACTAACTCTACTTCTACACAAATGAGTAATGGATCTCTTGGATCAGTGAGGTGCGAGTTGTTACTGCAGACCCTAGGGGTATTTATAGGGTCTTTAGGATAGGGGGGAATTTATAGCGCGAGGTGGAGTGGCGGGCGCGCCAAGGCAGGCCGGCCGGCCTAGTAGGGGGGGGGGGGGGGGCGGCCGTCCGATGTGGCGGTTTGCCACCGCCTCGCTCCTAGACGTCCCTGATTGCCTCCTGAAGTCGGTCCGAAGGTCGGTTGCTTCGTGCGGGCGGCAGAACTGGAGTGAGGGCCAAGTTGAGGCCCAAACAGCCCACCAGCTGGTATGTCGGTGGAGTTCTGCTAAACAGGCTTTGGTTGCTGACGTTTTGGCCTGTGTACATCCTGCTGGAGGCAGGCCGAGGCCTTTGGGCGCCAAGGGGGGCCGGCCGGCCTATGGTGGGGCCGGCCGGCCTGTGTTTTCTCCTGCACAGGCCCTGTTTTCTCCATTATTTGCTCCTGTATCCAAATATCACCAAAACTCGTGGAAGTCGTTAGTTCCTAACTACTATGCACATAATCTTGGTGAATAACCTTTATTTACCGATATGTTGGAGGTCGAAAGGCGATTTAACGACCACCAATACTCCCCATGTCGATTTGAGTTTGGAGAGCTCGCGGCTGCCATTGAAGACATTGCATAAGGTTTTGTGAACAGACCCTCGCATTAAATTGTAATTAATCGTATTACTTTTGTGTCTTGACAATTTTACAGAAAACACCTAGATGTTCCGAGAATTTGTAAAAAGATTTTAAAAAATGAAACCATATGTTAGTGGTGGATGTAAATTTTAATTAAATTAAATTTTCTTTCTAAAATGATTATTCATAGAATAGTACACTCTTTAACGATCAATTTCCATATATACATAGTTTTTTTTGACCATTTAGGGACATTATAGATATTTACACAGTTTTTCCACAGCCACAGTATTTTCACCAAACGGCTTTCAACTTTTCTCACAGCTCAAAGCCTACAGCAGCTTTTTTCACAACCACAACCCACAACGGCTTTTTTCTCACAGCCACAGCACAACCAAACGCACCCTTAGTCGAAGCCCGTAAAGTCTGCTTGCACCCTAGACAAAGCCCAAGCCCATCAGGGCATAGGCTTCTGCAAGCTGCTGCTTTGCGACAAAGTCGCAATACTCAGAGGAACATCCACGGCATGTCCTGATCCAAGTTGACGGGAATTATGGCAAACCTTGGGTTTGCCTGAACTTTATTAACAAAAACCAACTGTACATCAAAGTTACAAGAAAATTTTGCAAGAACCAAAGGAAAAGCGGGCCAAAAATACATGTTATTATCCTGCATCAGGAAAACATGTAGAAATCTATAGAAAAAAGCATTCCCGATAATACAAACGAAGGAGTGAGAGTGACGGTGGATTGGATAACACTAGAATCACTCTGAGCTACGTATATGTTAATCAAGTGAGTTAAGACTCTTATAATAGAAGTTTTACCTTTTCATAAAATACTAAACTACTATTATTAAGAACCATTATACACAAAACAATTTAATTCTTGTGGGATGTTTGGTGCAAGATGTGGTTATTGTTTTGGCAAATTTTTATGTAGGATGATATTAAATACGTGGCTGTCCTTTTCGCTCCTTTTATGCAAAGTTTGACGTCTTTGATGGGTTGCTTATGTTGCAGAAGCTTGCATGAATACTTGACTACTCCCTCCGTCCCGAAATATAAGGGATCGGGGGAGTTTTCGAGAAAACTAGTAGAGGAGTAAAAAGACTACAATGCCCCTCAGTTATTGCTGTCCTCCTCCTCCCGAACCGCCGGCACGGCCTCCTGCATCTCGCGAGCTCGCCCTCTCCAGCCACCAAGGCCCGCCCGAGCTCACCCTCTAGCAGCCCGGCGAAGCTCGCCCCCTCGCAGCCCGGCGGACCTCGCCCGCGCGTCGCCCGGCGAGCTCGCGCGAGCTCGCCCGCGCCGCCCTGCCGAGCTCCCCCCGCGCGTCGCCCAGCCGAGCTCCCGGCGCCGCCCTCGCGAGTTCGCCCCGCGCGCGCACGCGCGAGCTGGCCTGCGCGGCCCGGCCGAGCTCTCCCGTGTGCACACGCCTGAGCTGAGCTCGCCCGCGTGCACACGTTCGGGCACCGTCGGGGCCGCCGCCGTGCGTGTCCTTCTTCATGGTGTTGATGGCGTCCGCCTCCTCCATGCGCCGGCGTCGAGCTGCGCTGGGAGAGGAGACGGCGGCGAGATGGCTTGGGCTCGTCGACGAGAGGTGCCGGGCAGCTTCGGGGCCGCCGCGGCGCCCGTTCTTCTCCATGGCGTCCATGGCGTTCGCCTCCTCCATGTGCCGGTGCCGAGCTGCACTGCACTGGGCGCCATGGCGGCAGTCAAGCTGCTCGGAGCGACGGCGACCTTGATGGAGCTGCCGGAGGCGACGATGGGGCGGCGGCATGCGGCGGTGGGAGAGGAAGCCGGTGGGGATGAGCCACCCAAAGGAGCGGATAAGGGTGGTTGGGTGTGTGGTGGGAGAAGAATATAACACTGTGGGTCTCACAAATGTACTACAAACCCTTATATTGTGGGACAACTACAACTCCCTCCAATCCCTTATATTATGGGACGGAGGGAGTATCATGTCCTTCAAAACGATCCAACTAACTTGAATTTTTTGGCTTAAAAGAAAACTAGAAAGTTTAGAGTACTTTTATGTCGTACTCCCTCCGTCCCAGTTTAGTTGTCATTCTAGGGGTGATTTGGAGTATCCAAATTCATAGAATGTTCAGTGAACTTAAACAGGCAGGTTGTCCAGGTTCAGAGAATGTTCAATGAATCTGGTAAAAAACCAGAATGACAATTATTCTGGGACAGAGGGAGTATACAACTATGAGATTGACAAGCATTCTCAAAAAAAAAAAAAAAAAAAAAAAAACTATGAGATTGACAAGCTGGAACTTTTGATTGAGCTTGCATCATTTTGCCATGGGGTTCTGGCTAGTTGGAAATATTGTTCCCTGACTTATGTTTCTATTCCCAATCTTTGACTCACATATACTCCAATTGCTCTTCTGTATTTTTAGAAAAGGGAATATGCATTAATAGAATAAAATTAGAACTCTTCGTAGATACTTAAAAGGTTGGATGAAAAATTTAGTTGGTGTAAATAGAAATAAGAAGCGGTTTCTTTATGAGCAGTTAGACGTTTTAGATAGAAAAGCGGAATGTTCGGTACTGTCACCTCAAGAGTTGGATTTCAAACACAGTCTTTCTACCGAATTAACAAAGTTGCTTAGAGAGGAAGAACTGTATTGGTTTCAGCGTTCCAAAGCAACTAAGTTATTAAAAGGTGATGACAATACTAAGTATTTCCAACTGGTGGCTAATGGTAGACATAGAAAAACTAGGATTTATCAGTTAGAACAAGATGAAGGAGTTGTAGTCGGTGACGAGAATCTGAAAACATACATTAGTAATTATTATAAAGGTCTTTTTGGAGCCCCCGAAAGTAACCACTTCACTTTAGATGAGACGACTACGGAGGATATCCCTCAAGTCTCGGATATAGAAAATGAGTTACTTGTGAGTAGTTTTACGGAAAATGAGATTAAAGAAGCTATTTTTCAAATGGAACATAATAAAGCACCAGGACCAGACGGCTTCCCTGCTGAATTCTATCAGGAATTTTGGGAGGTCATTAAGTCTGATCTTTTGGAGCTTTTCAATGAATTCCATAGAGGAAACTTACCACTTCATAGTCTCAATTTTGGGGTAATTACTCTTCTACCTAAGAAGGCGGAAGCAACTAGAATTCAGCAGTATAGACCTATTTGCCTTCTTAATGTTAGCTTCAAAATTTTTACTAAGGTTCTCACTAATAGAATAAATGTAGTAGCTCAAAAGGTAATAAGACCTTCACAGACTGCTTTTTTACCGGGTAGATATATCTTAGAAGGAGTAGTAGTTTTACATGAAACTTTGCATGAGTTACATAGAAAAAAGAAAAGTGGAGTAATATTGAAGCTTGATTTCGAAAAAGCATATGACAAGGTGAAATGGCCCTTTCTACAACAAGTGTTGAGAATGAAGGGCTTCACTCCTTTGTGGTGCTCATGGATTGAACAAGTAACCTCCAAAGGTAGTGTAGGAATTAAAGTTAATGATGATGTGAGTCATTATTTCCAAACCAGAAAAGGTGTTAGACAAGGCGACCCACTTTCACCTTTATTGTTCAACATAATAGTTGATATGTTGGCCATTCTTATTGCGAGAGCAAAGGACAATGGACAAATTAGAGGTGTTGTTCCACACTTGGTAGATGATGGCCTTTCTATTCTACAGTATGCAGACGATACAATCATTTTCATGGAAAATGATCTTGAGGAGGCTAAGAATATGAAGCTTTTGCTGTGCGCATTTGAGCAATTATCTGGCCTTAAGATCAATTTTCATAAGAGTGAGATGTTTTGTTATGGTGCAGCTAAAGATTTGGAAAACGAATACTCACAAATTTTTGGTTGTGATATGGGTTCGTATCCTTTTCGTTATCTTGGTATCCCGATGCATCATAGGAAACTCAGAAACTCAGATTGGAAAGAAGTAGAAGAAAGGTTTCAAAAGAAGCTTAGTGGGTGGAAAGGAAAAATGCTTTCTGTAGGAGGTCGTTTGGTGCTTATTAATTCAGTCCTTAGTAACCTATCTATTTTTATGCTATCTTTCTTTGAAATCCCAAGAGCGAGTCTTAAGAAGTTAGACTATTACAGGTCTAGGTTCTTTTGGCAAAGTGATGGGCATAAAAAGAAATATAGGCTGGCTAGATGGGGAATTCTTTGTACACCAAAAGATCAAGGAGGTCTAGGAATTCTAGATTTGGACCTACAGAACAAATGTATGCTTAGTAAATGGTTGTTTAAGTTGATAAATGAAGATGGGATTTGGCAACAAATTCTAAGAAATAAATACTTGAGAAATAAAACTATCACACAAGTTGAACATATGCCCGGGGATTCTCACTTTTGGTCTGGCCTTATGAAGGTTAAAAATGACTTTTTGAGAATGGGTAAGTTCAACCTAGGTGATGGTACTCAGGTTAGATTCTGGGAAGATGCGTGGTTTAATAACACTACGTTTAAAGAGCTTTATCCCAATTTGTATAATATAGTTAGAAAGAAAAGTGCGACGGTAGCAACAGTGTTGAGAAGTAATCCTTTAAATGTGGCTTTCCGGCGATCTTTGGTAGGTATTAACTTGTTAGCATGGCAGCAGCTAGTAGCTACAGTTTCAAATATCCAACTCACGGATCAGAAAGACTTATTTTGGTGGTCTTTTCAACAAAATGGCAAATTTACTGTTCGTTCTATGTATAGAGCGCTTGCTATGCCTAATGTTGTACCACGTAAGCATTTAATGTGGAAGCTTAAGTTTCCCTTAAAAATAAAGATCTTTATTTGGTATCTGTTAAAAGGAGTAGTTCTAACAAAGGATAATTTAGCGAAAAGACGATGGAAAGGTAGTGTGAAATGTTGTTCATGTAACTTGGATGAATCAATTCAACACCTTTTCTTTGATTGTCAAAGCGCTAGATTAATTTGGAGAATTGTACAAGTTTCTTTCAATATCTCACCGTCTACAGACATGCAACATATTTTTGGTAATTGGCTTATGGGGGTGGATAAGAAGCTCATGTACAAAATTTTAGTTGGAACATGTACTCTTTTATGGGCAATCTGGTTATGTAAAAATGATGTGGTTTTTAACAATGCACAAGCCGTTACTCCAATGCAGGTGATCTTCAGAGGGACATATTGGATTCGTTTCTGGACCATGCTGCAAAGGGAGGAGGAGCGACCCCATATGGCTTGGGGCTGTCGTGCGCTTGAGACCACAGTAATGGAGGTGTTTGCAAGAAATGGTTGGAGTTTTAGTAATAGAATTGCTCCAGATTGAAGTTTCTGATATGGAGAACTTTTTAGCATTATCGTTCGTATCTTTTGAATTGACTTTTATCATGGTTGTAATAATGGACAGCTACATGTATCAATCGATACAGAGGCTGGAATATTAATTGCTCTTCTGTATAGCTAAATTATATAGCTATTGTCTGGTCTCTGCTAGTGCAAGTTATCCAGCTATTATTTTCTTATTAATTATCTCCTAGTTAATCTGTTAGTTGCTCTAGATGAAAACAATTGGAAGGGGTAAGGGACCATTAGCTGAAAAGTACAGTGGATCGAGAAACCATGGAGAGAGTAATATGCCTGTCAGGGACTGATCAATGATGGCGTCTCTCTCTACGTTGTGCCGTGAGCCCGAGACAAGCCTGCATGCGCATGCAACCCGACCAGGCCACGAGACCAGCGGGCAGGCAGTTATTGGATGCAACCCCCTACCGACGCATGAATAATTGCGGCAGCTCGCACTTTGCCATTACGCGCGCTCTCTCCGACGAAGGGGGCTCATCTCTGACCCAACCAACCAACCAGGGCAGCATAAGGCACAGCATCCTGCAAGCGAGCAAGACAGCAATTAAGCCAACCACCTCCCTTCATCATTCATATCATACTCGACCATCAAGCATGCACGGCAGTCAATTCAATTCGGCTCCAGCCTTATCCTGACCTCCTTGCCACAGGTTCTTGTACCCCTCTTCAATTTAGACCTCCTTTTTGGTTCTTTTCCTCGAGATCGCTACCCCTGATAAAATTGTTTTTTTAGAGTTCCCTTTTCTATCAAGATATAGAATCAAGCATTAGACGATGAGAAGTGAATTTACGAGCTTTCCTATAGTTTAGCTTGATGGTCTGAGTCGTCCAAATGATTATTTATAGAATTGTCTTTCACACCAATAATTTATGGAGTACTACATCCGTTCCACAAAATACTTATTTTATATTGTCGTAAGTCAAAATTGTATATCTCTAATCATAAATTTACTGAAATTCATATGATTTTTTTGAACTGGATAAGGCTTATGTTTTTAGATTTGGCATGAATAACACTTTCATAATATTTAATTTGCATGTTGTTAAATTATACATATTTGTAGAATCTTTGGGTAAAGTTAGAAATATGTGACTTACGACAAACCTTAGACAATAAGTATTGTGAAATAGAGATAGTAGGTTACACAACTAAAAGGCTATAGAGCTAGATTAAACATTTGTCATCACATATTTTGGGCGTGGAATACAATTGACCATGCTCATAAATATGAATCCTTAACAAAACACATGTGCGTGATAAAGGAAAGATGAAAAAATTACATTGAATATTTATTTTAATTGTTGTGGAGAATATTATGAATAAAAACCATATATTAAAATCACAATTATTCTTTGTTCTTTCATCTTAAAGGAACAAACCTTTGGAGCCTTGTGTGTTTGCTTGCAGATATTTTTAGTTTTATTGATAAGTGACATCCATATATCACTATGTTTTAGTCGTTCAGTTTAAACTAAAAAAACTTATTTTTTCAAGAACAAAATAAGAACATAGATACCACATTTCAATAAGTTCTTCAGTGATGCAAAATAGATAAAATTTTTGAACCAAATGTATCTTTAAGTGCAGTTATATTGCTTTACCTGATTTTTTCAAATAGTGAGCTGGAGTCAGCTGACCCATACATAATTATTCAATAAAAGGTTGAGAACCTATACACTATTATGTAAATGGCAGTTGTTAATTCAAATAATGGATTTGTTTACAACCAAACTCTGTATAGCATCACCAGATCACCATTCAACTTCTTTGACCAGCAACTATCTAATTAATCATGAATATTCTTGAACTGGGCGAAGTTGTATAGTGGAACAAAATCATGGAATCCCGGCAGGAAGAGAGCATAAACGACGGCATCAAGGAGCCCGACCAGAATTGGTGTTGCGTCTCGAAACATTTCTCTCGGGTGTATCCTGCTCTTCACTTTCTGCCTCCTTTTAGGAGCCAAGAGAAAAAAAGTTTCATCATAGGAAAGGGAAAGCCCTGCAGTAGAAGAAACCTACCACCTGGCTATATAATCCCCAAAAGTTTTGCTTTCTGTGGAGAAGGTAGCAGCATTCGGCACTCCATGTATAGCGCCTCTCTCTCTCTCTCTCTCTCTCTCTCTCTCTCTCTCTCTCTCTCTCTCTCTCTCTCTCTCTCTCTCTCTCTCTCTCTCTCATTCCAATTTCTTTGTCTACTTATATTTAGTTTTTTTTTTCCAGTGAGGGTTTACTAGAGCGATTTTGCAGAAATAGCTTGTGTTTGCACGACAAGGAAAAAGAAAAAAAGCAAGGGGCGGCAGGCCTGCTTCAGCTTGCATGTTGCCAGGATAAAGGAGGTATTGGCGCGCCTCAATCCGAAGGCATGGTTGATTGACACGGCAGCCATGTTCTTGGATTGAGCCGCGTCAATATCTCCCCTTGCTTTGCTTGCCGCCCTGATTTTGGTAATCGAGAGTAGATTATCAGGTAAGTTCTCTGTTGCTGGCGTGATGGAGAGCCATGTCCATATGTCCTCTTCACGAAGGAACATGCAGAAAGTTGGTTTCCAATCAAGGTATTCCCAGCAATCAAGGTATTTATTAGTAGTATAAAGTGTTTACTCCAGCAATCACGAAGGAACTCCATTGCTTGCTTGCAGAAAGTACATGCCTCATCCCTTTTTATTCAATCCAATTTCCTCCGCCAATGTTATAGTCTAAATGTGTCTCTGAGAGAGAGAGAGAGAGAGAGAGAGAGAGAGAGAGAGAGAGAGAGAGAGAGAGAGAGTTCTCCTGAATCAGAATAGTTGCCTTTAGTCACATAATTTCCTATTTCTGCTTATGATTTCTTGTTTACAAAGGAACGGATGAGAAAACTAGATGTTTTCCGTCGAATAAGTCTTGATTTCTACAATTCACCATCAAAAATCACCTTTTACGCAATCTCTCAAAATTACAGCATTCAATGCCACCACCGTGAAAATCCAATCCAGTGTTCAAAGTCCCTTGTTTGAGTGTAAAAGTTTCCTCGACAAATTAACCAAATACCCTCGTGTATTCGCTCTTCCATTATTCTAAATGTTTAGATGTGATGTTTCCGTATCTATTGTTTGGATCAAGCATCGACATATTTTTTTTTTCAACTAATGAAGGGCTAGCTGGTTATAATTTTTACTTTTTGGTGGAGCACCGCAAAAGATTAGATTTGAAATTGGAAATGGGATTTTAGTTTGAATGTTTTTGTTCTGTATGTTGTTATGAAAAACGATCAGATAAACTTTACTTTCAAAATGTATATGAAATATACTTTCCCCATGTATAGAAGGCTAAATGTGTTTATGTCGGTAAAAGAAATATATGAAAATGGTCTACAGTAGTTAAGAAGTCCATTTCATGATTAAGTTTATTCTGACGTAGAAAATTAGTAATCATAGGGCAATACAAAGGCAAGAATTTCCCTGGCCCCTATGACCTTTTTTTTTTCACTTTTATTTGGCTGGGAATTATCTATCAGTGGTTAAGTTATATTTCCGTTTTGGGCAAAACATCAGTTGACAGTAATGGATTCCTTTTTTTTTTTGGTCACTGAGAATTTCATTGTTTTAGATAACGAAATAAAATTCTTCTCATCTATATATTTGCGAATAAAGGGCCTTGGTTGTGTCTGAATTTAGGTAGTGTTTGGATGGCTGCATCAGTCTTATCCTGCATCGGATCGTCCTGAATCGGACTGGTCCTGGTGTTTGGTTTCTTGAGGGCGCGTTTGGTAGCCTGGACGGCACGCCAGCCAGCAACCGCAGCTGCAGGTGGCCTAGTTTGGTAGCCTGGACGGCCTTTGGGCCAGTACCGGCGGGTGCTTTTGCGGCCCGATTTGGCGCATGAGCGGGAACGGCGAAATCGGGAGTTTTTTTGGGGCTAGCATGCGGCGGGAAGAATTGGCGCACCCGCGCGTGCACTTTAGGCTCCCTCGCGCGGGCTCTGGCGGGAAAGGAAAACGGCCTGAAAGGCCTAGGGTTACCGCCGATAAAAGGAGGCCCCGCCCCCTCACCTCCCCACCGGCCTCCATTTCACACCGCACTCGACTGCTCTCTCATCTCCCTCGTCTCCTCCATCTCGCCCGCCGCGTCGCCATCGCCGTCCACCTCGTCCCCGCCGTCGCGGAGCCGGGAAGCTCAGCGGAAGAGGAAGCCGACGGGGAGCCGGACCGGGAAGCGAAGCTCGACCTCGTCATGTACCTCATCCTCCACCACGCCGTCGACCTCACCGTTCACCTCGCATTCCACGTCGCTGTCCACCTCGCCGTCCGGTAGGTCTGCTTCCTCGACGTCCGCGCGTCGTCGATCTGGTTGGCTCGCTCCTTCCCTTCGCGAAAAGGGTCAGCAAGGTGAGGTTCCTCTCTTCCCTACCCCCTTTCCGTTATCTGTTGCCTCCTGCTGTTGCGATTCCAGTGCTGAATCTCGCACTTAGTGTTAATATTGTGCGGCACATTTCGATTAGTTGAGTATTACGGATGAGTATTACTTGGGCTTGAGTTGCATTTCGTCGGATTTCAGGACTACTCGTAATTGATAGTTGTTGCCGAGCAGTTGTGGCTTTCGATTAATTGTGGTGGTCCTACATTTGTCATTAGATTTGGTTTCCTGCGTTTTTTTTTTTTGGTTTTGTTCAAGATTGTTGCTCCTATTTTGTCATTGTCCATGTTGTGTTCCTCTTTTATACGGATGGTCGATGATGTGTGGCTGTTTCCTATGGGTGGCTACTACCTTTGGTAGTAGCAGCCGAGGAAGTGTTTCCGCTTGCACCTTAATACTCATGAGTTTCCCCACATTGGATGTCAAACACTGTGCATGTGCCTGACTTATTTGTTTCCGTACTGTGCATTTGTAGATGGATGAGGAAAGAAAGTTGTTGGTTTCACAGGCTGTTGCTATGGTTGCTGTCATGGTTGCATTCATATCATCCACTCTTAGGCGTATTAGATCATTCGAGCCGAACCCTTTGCTTTTGTTGCCTAGGTCTAAGGCTGATGTGCAGAGGCAAAACAACCAGAACCTCATTTACAACTCAACTGATCATGAATGCATTGACATGTTGCGCATGGAAAAAGCTCCATTTTTTTGCTCTGTGCTCATTGTTTAGGGAGAGAGAGCTGTTGAGGGACACAATATACAGTAGTGTGGAGGAGCAGATGTCCATGTTCTTGCATGTAAGTGGGGCATAATTAGAGGTTCAGGGTGGTTCATCAGAACTTTAGGAGGTCAAAGGAGACAATAAGTAGACATTTTAGGCAAGTGCTTTATGCTGTTGGGGAGTTAAGGGATGAAATGATTAGGCCTCCATCAACTGATATAGCCCCAAAGATCCTAGACAGCCACAGGTGGAACTCTTATTTCAAGGTAATGCATGTATGTATGTGGTGGTGGTTGCATAGTGGTGGCTGGCTGTTGCATAGTGGTGAAAGAATCCACCTTATTTGAACTATTAGATGGTTGTTGTGGCTTGTTAGGTGGACATCTGATATGATGATTTCATAATTATCTATGATATGCCTTTCTGATCTGATGTTTGTTCAATTGCTTCCTTATTTTGATGGTTGTTCTTTTTCATGGGCGATGCGGACTTGGCATTTCTGGTCAGTTATGAGGTGGGTTTTCAGTTGTTGGTGTTTACTTCATTTGTTCATTTGCTTCTTTCGGTTTCATTGTTCATTGGCTTTTCCATTTGTTTCCCCCACCTGATATATGATATCTTGATGGTTTGCCACAATTGATGATTTTAGCCAAGTGCTGAGGCCCTATTCTAAACTGCATGTAATGATTGGATGTTGAGTGTAAAACCTCTCCCATCTGCAAAGCTCGACAGGGAGGGTAATTACATGTTCAATTACCAAGTTTTTACATTCCCTGTCGATCTTTGCAGCTGGGAAGCCCTACTAAAGTCTGATGCAGTCCTTTTGCCTAATTTCTGCCAATGAGGAGTTGTCACCATTGTTGTGGGGTTTATGGTTTAACATCTGATTCTCATGAAATCATTATGCTTTTCATGTTACACTAGGTATTAAACCCTAAACCTTACACATGAGAAACACCTATATTGTCATGCGTTCGTTTTTCTAGATCCTCGATGGTTTATTCCAACTCATTGAGGGCATGGAGAACAAACAAATGACATATATAGGTTTCATATCATAAACAACCTGAGGCAAATTTGGTCCTTTCTTTTCTCTGTGCTGGTTTGCAGGATATGGTCCATTATTATGTGGTGTTTGCTGGCAGGAAGCCTGGCTCCTATGATAGCTGGCCACAATGCTATCAACAGGTCAATGGTTTCTCTGGGGCATGCTACAGGAGGTATGCAAATCATCAGGAAGCGGTTCAAGCGTTCGTTTCCTACCCAATGCAGCCTGTCAACCCTGTGCCTGGATCACGTCTTAAATCTGTTGTCATGGTAGTTCAGGCAATAATCATTGTTATGTTGGATGTTAAGTGTTTAGCTCATTTTGTAAAATGACAATGCTGTTATGAAATTGGTGTATAAAGTTTCTGTGGACTCAAATATGCTTCTATTTCTCCTTGTTGGGGTGACGAGAAATGGCTCCCAGGCCGTCAGGGGCGGTAGCCTCACCATCGGTACCTTCATCTGGGTTTGGTGCACGCTACCAAACCATATCTCGCGCTGATAGTTAGCTATGGCCCACCATCCAATCGTCCACCCAAACCAGATCTCAGCCGGCCCAGCATCCATACGTCCAGACTACCAAACACACCGCCCATGCACCCGCGAATGCTGGATGGGCTGGCTCGGTACTGGCCCATGATGTAGGATCCAGGCCTACAGGTAACCAAACGCGCCCTGAATGAACCAACTCGTCCCGGACAGAGTCGACAGACTCATGCAGATTCGGTGAATATTCTATCGAGATGTCGCACCGTCCCGTGCGCTAAAAAAGGCCGCACCACGCGATGCAAGACGATTCCTCCAAGATTTGCTCACCGTTGACTACTCTTCCCTTTCGTTTTTCTCGCTCATCTCTTCCTTCAGATCTCCCACTGCCCGATTTCGCCGCTGCCGGCAGCCCACCAGCCATGAAGATCTCGATGGCAACTGCGAACCCCTTCTCATTCGCGCATCAGCGCTTCCGTTCTGTCGATCGCGCTGTCACCGCGCACCTCGTCGACTGCCTCATGGCCGCGCACCTTGCCGCCTCGGGCACCGTCTCCTCCTTGGTTGCAGCCATGCCGTTGCTCACAGGTCAGCTGCTTGCGGCCAATCTATTCTGAAATGGATGGGGCTGATTACTGTGTGGTTGGGATCGAGGATTGAGGAGAAAAAGCAGGGACGAGGCCCGCAATAGAGCAATGGAAGAGTGGATGAGGCCGTGCGAACATGGAAGAATTATGGATAAAGAAAGGGACTCTTGGATTATTTTATTGTGGGCCAAATTGAATAAAATATAATATTCAGATTTTTTTTTCTCAGATTGGATTATTAGTCAATTTAGATATGTTATTGATATCAAGTAAAATTATGTAAAAAGGTCTTTAAAACAAAATATAGGTAAAGTTACCAATTTCAAGAGGAGGTAATTCTAACACAGATCATCTATCTAACCAAACATACACTGGTACGAGTTTGTACCATTCCATACACACAACCAAACAAAACCATGTATCATCCTGTTCAAGCAACTAAACAGACTAATTGTACCATCCCATTCAGGATCGTCCCGTACAATGAACCATTCCATACATGTTTATTTCCATTAAATCAACCAAACACTACCTTAAATAATAAACACTATTCGTTAAGAAGGTGGATCTATACATTTCTAGTGATTCATCTTGAATTATATCTCAGAAAAAGGTTTTACATCCCTAAATTTCCTACAAGGCCAGTGACGAGGGATGAGATTATCCTGGGCGCATCTTAGCCGAATATTCTCCATCCCCTCCTTGGAGCGGCTAGCCGGCGGCAGCCACAGATGTAATGTATCCAAGCGCGGCGTCGGTGCTTGATGCCTCGATCCACGGCCACGGCAGTAGACGATCGATCGAGCATGCACGCAGCAACAATTGTAATGTATCCACGCGCGGCGTTGACTGCGCGATGAGCATGCAGGGAGACGACGGGGAGCACGCAATAGACGATGGAGCAGGAACAGGTGAAAGGGTACATGTTGAAGTAGGCTACGCGCTACATGCCTTCCCTAGCGCTTGGGCCTTTGCTTTGTACCTTACCAAAGTCAAGGGTAGTATTGGATTTTACAAAAAAAGTTTGTCCGCAGACGAGAGTCTATGCGGTTCGGACGAAAATCGTGACGTCTATAGTGGTTTCCAACTAAAATTGTTTTCAGATGGTACTTGACAAGTCCGAATCTTTACTATGGTAGTCTGCAACTCGGCGACTTTGCAATGGTAAAAAACTAAATATCTATTTAAAAAAACATTAAGAAAGAAAGGTAAAGAGACGACGGCCATCGCAAAGAGGACAATTCCGGAATTGGCCTTGGCGGCGTCTTACCGTCGTAGTCGTAGACCGTTGTTTCCTCTTCCACCCCTCGGCCTCTCTTTCCCCTTCCACCCCTCGCCGTCGCCGCCTGCCCTGGTACTCGTGGCGCGCTGGTTCGGAAGGGAGGAGTACGAATCGCTCGCCGCCGTCTTCCAGAGCCTCGCTCCTCTAGGTAGAACGCTTGAAATTCCATTCTCCCACATGGATCTATGCTCTCTCAACCCTTTTCATCCCCAGGTTACTTCTTGGGGAGATGGCCAAGAAATCCAGGAAGAGAAGGAAGAACCCGATGGCCAGCCTCACCGATGACCTCGTCGTTGAGATCCTGTCGCGGCTTCCTATCAAGTCCCTCTCCCGCTGCAAGGGCGTCTCCCGGCACTGGCGCAGTCTCGTATCCAGCAAGGACCACCGCAGAAAGCTCTCGCAGACTCACCCTGGCTTATTCTACCGCACCATAAACTCCGGACGCTTCCCCAAAGAAGCTCGGCATTTTACCCATGTCTGGGAGGGACGCCGGGATCCTCTGGTATGCCCCTCCCTATCCTTCCTGCCAGGATATGAACGCATCAGCATTGTGGATTGCTGCAATGGCATCCTACTCTGTCGTTTCTCTGAGAGCACTTCACTCGACACGTTCCGCTATATAGTGTGTAATCCAGCTGAAAACAGATTTGTTGTCTTGCCTGACTCCGGCTGCGGTAGTGACTTGCGTGTGGCCCGTTTGGCTTTCGACCCTTCCTTTTACCCATATTTCCATGTGTTTGAGTTTGTGGACGACGACTCTAAAGGGGTGACAGGGGCACAGATCTATTCGTATGAAGCTGAGACATGGAGTTACAAGGAAAGTGGATGGTCAACTGATACTTACATATTTCATGATTCAAGATGTGTCTTTTACAATGGTTTTCTGCTTTTTGTTACTGGTCTCTGTGAAGCATTGGTTGTAGACGTGGAGGGGGATACTTGGTGGATGATGCCTTTGCCAGACGATGCAGATTGTGACATGGGTTTAGAGCCTGGATTTATTGGTCAATACAAAGAGCACTTGTGTTATATAAATAAGGTGGAGGATAAAAATGACCTGTCAATTTGGATTCTTGAGGACAAAGATGAATGGGTATTGAAGCATCAAGTGAGCATCCAGCAGCTCTGTGAGAAGAGCATGAGTCGGTTCAAAAGCATGGATTACCATGTTATTGGAATCCTTCCAGATTGCAATTTTATTCTATATATTGCGGGCAGGGACAGAACACTAATGGCATATGACATAGACCGTGAGGAAGTACATGCTATCCAAAATCTTTGGCCAGACTGTTGGAGGCATTGTTTTCTGTATGTTCCGCTCTATACAGAGTAATGGGCAGGTGGGCACTGACCAAATCATTTCCAAGTGCCTCCTGCAATCTGTTTTCTCGGATAATGTTTGAGCTGCACGAGATAGATGTTTCGAGCCGAAATCTGGGAGCATTTGCGTGTGGTTGTAGTCGTATTGGCGTGGAACTTTTTTTTTTCTCTCTAGCTTTTTCTTATGCTTGTTTGTCAATTTGTCTATCTGGTAAGTTAGCTGTATGTAGGCTAGCTTTATTGGTGAACATGACTCTACTAGTTATTCTGTCAAATTATATTTTGTGAGGCTTGTGTGTTGCATGTGGACATCACTTCGTAATCTTGTTCAATACTGATGATGCTATGATTCTCTCTGTTGTGTGTGTTCAAGAGTTCAATTGGGATGTGTCCCCATTGTTTTAATTTTGTATTATTGGAAACATATATCATCCATTGTTTGGTCATAGTCTCATATTGGATCGTACATTCATTTGAAGAATAAATGTGAAATATTATGTTAATATGTATGTTTATGTCCAAATGTAATTATCTAAATAGAAATTATGTTGTCTATTTTAAGTAAAGATGGGTTTGCAGAAAATGCGTAATGCGGTTTGTGTGAGAGGCTTGGGGAATTAACTTGCATGAATTTAAGAATCACATATCAAACTTATAATTGGATTGATACTGAAAATTATATTTGTCAACGTATTCTTAGTTTTTGCAGATCAATTTGCAATATTTTTGGATGGTCCATGTGTTTTTATGGTTTGGATGATTATTATGGCCAATCTACTTGAATGATTTATGTTGTACTTCTCAACAGTTTGCAGAATCTGATTCCTATTGAATGTCAAAAACCGTAGGGAAATCCATTATTGCCCTTTTTATAGTTCAAGGTCCTTCCAAAAAATCACTATTTTGTTCGTAAAGTTAGAATATCTGATATGATATTTTTCTTGACATGTTCCAAGACTTAGGCTGTCTCCGGTTAATGGTAGATAATAATGAAAGCAATCGTGATTCGTGAGGGAGAGCATGTGCATTGCCATGAACTCTCTCTGTATGATTCAACCATCAAGCCATGAACTATCTATCCATATATCAATATAAAGTTTAGGGTACTGAGTGTACCATCATATCATCTACTTTGGGCAATTCAAAACCTTTTGCTTTGTTTTCTCTGACCTATTTCAGTTCAGAGGGTTCATCCTTAGCATGCGTATGAAAGAACACCCTCGACTCATAAAGTGATAATAAGCTGGAAATAACCATGTTGTTTGTCTAACTCAATTATATTCAACGTAAGCTGTCACTACATCAGTGTTTCGTCTTGATGTAGCACTGCCATGCATGCCTAGTAAGCCATGTCATGAAAATTTGATCCAAATTATTTTTCTTACTTTGAAGTATTCGCCACTGATATAAATTTGTTTCCATACCTGTAGTTAATGTAGTCAAGATAATCTGTTATTCTGATTATCTTGTATTATTTTTCTGCTTACTTCAAACTCTCCGAGTATTCTTCGCTGTGGTTATACATTAAGTCAGACAGATCCTTTTAGAGTTCCCATCTGCGGCTCTACGCAAATTTTGAAAAACCATGAATTGCATTTCCTTTAGCTTGAGTGTTGAGTGTTTCTCCGAGTATCCATTAGGACCTTTTATGTTGTTCTGCACACTATGTTTTATTTTCCTTTTCTTTTTGTAGTAAGTTGTTTTTGGTTTTGTGATTGACACCACCCATTCAAGATATCCCTGATTTGAAATTTGGAATCCGCTTAGGTGGAACACAATCTTGGATCGGGTAGTCTGCTGCATATGTAGCAGTGGTCTCATTTGAATAGCTACCCTCGTTAGATGACCCATACTGTGGTTTTGGAATGTTGTGCCATAATACTTCAATTTGATTGATCTGATAATACCTTTGATTTATTATGGGAATCTTTTATGCCTCCAAAAAATCAATCTGACATAATAACCTTGTTTTCCTAAACGGAATTAAACACCGTTTAAACGGCGTCTAAACGATAAACGAGTGACCATCGTTTATGTCTAAACAGTAGCCCGTTTAACCCCGTTTAAACGGCCGTTTAAACGGGTTTAAACGCTAAACGATGGTCAACTGACTGTCTACCGTTTATCATCTAGGAAAACATTGCATAATCAGCATGTTCGCTTCGCTGCTTTGCAGCGGCTGTTTTGCAGCAGCTACAGTGTTCGCAGTTATTTCTTCTGCAGCAGCTACAGTGTTTGCAGTTATTTCTTCTGCAGCTGCTACAGTAAAACGGCTGCTTCGCAGCGAAGCGAACAGGCCGAATAACAGTAGGACCTGTTTGGGAGCCTTATCATTTAGGCACGTAAATGATTTCTGCAAATAGTTTTTTTTTTTTTTTTTGTGCACAAGGAAACACCTGGAATATGTGTGATTTATACCCCTGGAAATTATTGTCTGGGTAAAGAACAAAACTAGTACTACAATGCAATGTTACAGACATCATGCAATGCAGTCCTCACTCCAAATTTCGCGAAAATCAGACATTGAATACCAAAAGCCAATCTGCCAAGATTTTAAGTTCTGCAGATCAAGAACATATGTATATATTTCTTTATTTTTTTTCCAAGGCAGGGCCACTCCCCGAAATTTCATTACCGGAGCAACGAAATTATACGAGTCTTGACCAACCGGTCTAGTTCCAGTAGCCAAGTTTAAACAACAGAAAGTAAAACGTCGACAGAAATTAAAACTACAGCTGTTCAACAGCAGAACGCTAGCAGACTGCTATTGCAAGTTCCACCACGCCATTCTCTCAGACAGACAAAAGCCAAGGTTGTCTTCCTTGATGAACTCCCATCTCTTGCTTGTCGGACAGATTGCTACCACGACACTATAAAAAAGGTTACAGTTCAAATAAGATTGCAGTCATTTGAATAACCTGATATCTGAAGATACAACTACTCAAATACATGAATTCGTCAAATAATGAGGTATTGTTCTATTCATATGATTATCTCATGCCTGAAGATAGAAAAGCTCTATTACATGAAGCTGACAAATACCCTTATTAATATAGCAAGTACTTACAAGCACCATAAAGGTAAACATTCTAAACAAATGTGACTCAATTCGCCCAGAGTGCAAAGAGCTAGAATCTATCCTGACTTGAGGAGGACATGTCACAAATCGGTCGCGTGATCACTGATATGCTAATGATCCACACTGACTGCGGGATGCAGAGGCGTCATGAAATCAACCTCCTCAGACTTGGCAGGCTGGTAGCCTCTTCAGAACGGCACCCTAGTCTGTACCCAGACGGAGCAGCCCTGCACACCGTCCCCGGTAGTGAACAGTGACGCCGACGACCACCCAGCAATCGAACTTGAAGTCCTGAACCTTCCTTTCATAGCTTGTTCGGCACTCCAATGATACGCCTTATCCTACAAAGTCAAGTAAAATACAGATAAGATTAAACAGATAAGATAAGTTCCAACCGCGGAAACCGGACGCCACAGGTTTGACCGGTTACCGCGAAAACCGAAGAAACCGCTCGAAAACCAGCCAAAATTCAAATTCGAAATTTTTGAATTCAAAAAAGTTAAACCGGTCGGTTTTTCCGGTAAACCGACACAGAGCGTTCGAAAACCGACTGCCCTGGGGCGCGGAGGAAGCGCGGCGGCCGGCGGCCGAGACGTGGCGAACGGCGGCACGGGCACGGAGTGGCGGAGGAGTCGCAGCCGGGCCGGGCGCGCTGGACGCGCGGCGCTCTGCTGTGCTAGGCCATGACAAACGGACAGAGGAAGAAAATAAGATCAGGCAGATAACAATAAGCAGAGGCCAGCAGGCAGACAACTTAAAGACAATTTAGTAGTAAAAAAATGTGTATTTTGTAGGTGTACCTGTTCTTAAGTATCTTTTCAAAGAACTTTGATTATGTTTGTTTCCTCCTTTCTCCCACTTATTACTCCAAACTAGCAGATCGCAACAGTATTCTGTCTATTACAGAGTTGTCAATCTAAAGTGTATGAATATGTCATTTTTTATTGCAGAGTAATCCCATAGGATTGCCAGCACAGATCCACTCTACATATTTCCCTCAAACATTTTCCAGATAAGTCTTTGAGAAAAATCAACTGTTCAGTTCTCCCAGAGAATGTGGAAAAAATGCCCAATAATTCTCAAGAACTACTCTTTTTAAAACAACTGGCTTGCAGAAGCATGAGAAAAGATCACAATATAAGAGAGATCACACAGCTCAAATATGATTCCAGTCATTTGAGTTATCTAAAATCTGAAGATACAACAACTCAATTACATAAGTCATCAATCAAATATTGTTTCATTCATTAGAATTATCTGATGCGTTAAGATATACTCAATTACATGAAGTTGACAAATACTTTGATGAAGTGCTTATTAGTATCACAGTGGTAAACTTCTAACAAATGTGACTCAATTCGCCCTAAGTGCAAAGAGCCAGAATCTGTCCTCACTTGAAGAGGACATGTTCACAAACCAGTCGCGTGAACGCGGCTATGCTATTGATTCACAGAGTGGAGGATGCAGAGGCGTCCTGAAATCAACCTCCCCTAAGGCAGTATCTTCAGAACAGCACCATCCATTCCCTACCATCCGGTGGTGAGCAGTGAGGACTGAGGACGACGACCACCCAGCAATCGAACTTGAAGTCCTGAACCTCTTTTCATAACTTGTTCAGTTCTCCAACAATACGCCTTATCCTGCAATGTCAAGGAAAATACAGATAAGATTAAAAGGAAATTAGGCCAACTACAAAGACGAATTGCAATTAAACAACGACGATAAGAACAAATTTTGTAATTTTTCTAAAAATAAGTCATGGCGAGGACAAAGATCTCCATCTCCTGGTCCGAATCAACCGCTGCCTCTCCCGCAACTGCGGCTTCAGCTGTGAACACACGAGTAACTCGCGCGGCGGCTTCTTCATGAAGGCAGGCCTGCTCTTCCACGGCGGCGGCGGCAGCACCGACGACCCAACCGCATCGATGGCGAGGGGAGATGGAAGAGGAGCCTCGCCGACGGCGCAGGGCGAGGCTGCGCTCCAGGACTGCTGAAGACCACCCGCACGCGTCGGCCTCCTCGCGCGATGCCCGATCTACGTCGCGGGCCCTCTTCTTGGCCCCGCTGTCGCGGCGGCGCGCGAGCTCATGTGGGTCGTCCGCCCCCACGATCGTGAAGGCGCCGTCGATCGTGACGGAGAAGGCGCTCGCGGGCAGCAGCGGCTTCCCGGACGCGGCCATGCTTGGCGGCGGAGGGATGGAAGCCAGATCGCGGCAGGAATTGGGAAGGTTTCTTGGGAGAGAGATGGAAAGAGCGAGAGTGCGGCGGCTGTTTTGGATTGCGAGGGACTTGCACGACAGACGGGGGCCCAGGTAAATAGGGCTGGATAACTTGGGGACAGCCGGACAGCTCAGCGTTGGTTGTTTGATGGGCTGGCCCAATAGGATGCCTGCGCTGGGAGCATTAACCATTCTAATTTCCAAATTTAGTTGTAGGGATTCGATTTTTTAAAATGCTACTATCCAATAAAACTGACAAAAAGTAACAAAACGATAGATGATATTGGGAGTAGTCATCCAACATGGATCTCCTTTATCACAAAAACTGATATTACTTAAAAAACAATTGATAGATAAGGATGCATTTTCCTCGAAGGGCCTGTTTGGATCCCTGGAAATGAAAGTCTTTCCAGGAATCAGATTTTTAGAATTGAATCAACTAGAATTGAATCATTCAGAAACTGATTCATTTCAATTATTCTTGTTTGGCTGTATACAGAATTAAATTCCTGGAATCAAAATCAAAATGATGTTTGGGTACTTTGCATGAGGAATCAGTTGAATGTACAATGAACAAACAGCTTCTACCATCTAACTCAAAACATATTTTTACACAGGAACGTTGTTTCATTCTTGGACAACTTATTGGGGCTTACTAGACTACAACAAAACAAATTTTGCACCTAAATACATTCGCACAATCACACATCAAAGAATCAACCTATGTATCACCTCTACACAAACAATAACACTGTACAACCAACAAAAAGTGCCAAATCTCTTCTGTTGACTAATAAAGCTCTGTTGCCCATTGCCTCGCCACCGTCCAGCAGCTGCAGCTGCTCTCTTGGCCCTTTGTGATGCTCCTTCCTCTGCAGTACAAGGCACAGTGAATATCAACATAGTAGAATTTGATGGACAACAATAAATCATTTATGATCAACCAGCCTGTTGGGTACCAGGGTTATTTAAAAAGAAACTAGCCTGTTGTATTGCCGTATAACCCTTAGTTAGGCTAAACATGTGCCAACCAGCCTGTTGTATTTTATAATTAAAGTTATCAAAGTTTCAGAAGCAGAAACACACCCATGGATCAAGGATCAACACAAAATTATCTGCTCTTTAGCTTCAAAACAGAACCAAGTTTTAAAATTTTCCATGAGCATCCTACTAACCAGTTCGAAAGTAATTTTGGCTCTGTAAAGGGTACCTATGTGATGAAGAAAAAATATATATTGGTGATAACAGCAAGAACTGACTTCACAAATATATATTCGTGATAACTGCAAGAAAAGTAGATATTTGTCAGTTAATTGTGTACAAGGTTTGCTCCTTTTAACAGTATAACTGTCCAGGCCACTATCAATATCAATAAGCAATCAATACAGTGCCATATGGAGGGAAATGTGCTTTAGAAAAACCAAAGAAAACTCTCTAAAACACAACTGTAAATAACCTATCTACAGAAAACAGACAAGTGAAAATGTGGATACCTTGAAAATGCATAACAACTGAACAATTGAGCTCTGAAATTTCATATAGAAGACAAAAAAAGCCTCACCAACTATCTCAATGGGCTCCAAAATTAGCTCTGAATTTTTTTAGTATACAAAATGGTGATTTAGTACTGTTGAAAAGTACTTGTGGGCTACTTTGTTCTGATAACGTAGTGGCCAAGTCCACAGACGATCGAACAATGAGGCAAGCTATCAGTTTAGTTTGAACGTCACTAACCAGTGAACGGTTCTACCAGATCAAGAAGAATCAGTAATGCATTATGAATTGACATCTAGAACATGAAGTAGTAATGCAATTAGACATGATATCTGATCCATATGCTAAGTAGTTTATGAGCAGGACATTGAAAAAAAAAAAAAGTCACTCTGAATTAAACTCTGAACTTTACAAGATACAACCAATAGTCGAACTGCTCAGGAACCAGATTCAGAGGAAGTTGTTATAGACATAAATCATTCTTTAGCTCATGTTACAACCTAATCAGTAAGGCAATATTTGGAATGGTAATCAGAACAAGCTTTAAAAGGAGCAATGGAAGTACACACAGCAGACACAGGTTACTAACAAGCTGAATGATCTAGGCGCATTCGGGGGAAAAACTGAGCAGTTACTAACTAGGAATGCATGAGGTTTACTGCAGGTATTAGAAAGCACTGCAAACCACAGGTGGGTACTTGCTACATTTCTCAAAATATAAAATGCACAACATTATGGATATGGAACTACAACTGACAGCTTTGCTCATGCTCAAAATTTTAAACTCGAAACATCCAGTATGAACTGCAACTGACAGCTTCTTCATCTTGGCCGTCGAGACGGGCATTCGAGCTGCTGTAGACCATCCGGCAAACAAGACTTGCGCCGTCATCGAGGTTAAACTGCCGGTGCTTATGCTGACTGGGCAACCAACTCATCGTTCTCTCATGTTCGTCAGGCAAATCTCTGAAAGCCAGTGAGATAAACCAAACATGCTGGCTCATAGCTACGTAAAAGTGACAGCACGCGGACATCAGAAGCTGGTGCAGCCATTATGTTAGTGCAGTCTCAAATATTGAACTAGCATTACGAAATTTGATTTTCAACAGTGGTCGTCGAGAAGGGCACCGCTCGGCGGTTGGTATAGGGGCCGAAAGAGGCCAGGAGGATCCCCTACTACGCTACAGCTAGAAGACGAAGGTCGAACTGCACGCGCAGCTGCCGGAATTTCAGAGAACGCTCGCGCCGAATCTAGATAGGCACGCATCTGAATCAGGCCAAACATACCATGGGCTAGAGATTGAGATTGAGATATAGAGGGGAAAGGAGGAGGAGGTGGTGGTGGAGGAGGAGGAGGAGGAGAAGAGGTACTTGTAGAGCTTACGAAGATGGCGGGGACAAATCTTCAGCGTGATGAAGCTTCGGGAGTTGGGGATCAGTCGGCGGAGGCGCGGCGATGCTTAGAACGACGGGAGCCGGTCGCCGGCGTGGTGAAGCAGCGGGCGGCGGGCATCCGTCGCGCGCCGCCCTTCCGGCAATGGCGGCGCTGTTGGGTCGAGGTCGGGGAGGGGAGATCGGGAGAGGATTATGAGCGTTTCGTATGGTTTGGGGTCGGAATGTTTCGCGAGCCATCGGTTCGACGTTTAGAAAGTGCCGGAAACAACGATTCGATTCCACGTGACATCCAAACAGAGCGGCCCTCGGAAATGGATTCAATTCGGCCCAATTACAGGGATCCAAACAGGCCCTAAAGGATTATAATTTAAAGATTTCAGTCAATCTTGACTGCTTAAAAAATGTAATAGGGATCGTCATCCTTTAATATTTGTTCATCTGCCTAATTGTGTTAATATTTATTCTGCCTAATCGTCAACATGACAACGACGTAAACGCCCACATTTCTCCGTCGCCCCTCTCCTTCTGGCAGAGCCACAAGGTGGGAGTGGTGATTACCTAGACGGCAAGGGTTTAGGCGACCATCGGTTACACCTCCTCTCTCCCCAAGTTAAGGCTCTCTCCGCCGAGGTCACCGATTCCATCGCCGCTGCCGCCTACCCTCTTGCCTGTGAGCTCATTATTGTCGCTGACCTCCATGGCGCTAGGTCCAACAGATCCACATCCTCAAGTTCTCCAAGAAACTATGGTGGATGTAAATCCACATTATCTATAATTAATTTATTTCAATCAAGGTTATTAATTATGTTGTTTTGCAATATAACTATAGGATTGGTTGTTTCGGATTGCCTTGGACTGGCAAGTAAATTGGGTTTGGATGACTCGGTGACAGCTCGGGATTGGCTGTTAAATGGGCCGGCCCTATAGGATAATCACGTTGACAGCATTAACCGTTCCAAATTCCAAATTTAGTTGTAGCGGTTTAATTTGCTAAAAAAAAGTTGTAGGGATTCAATTTATTAAAATGCTATTGATAGAAAAACTGAGGAAAAGTAATAAAAAACTAATAGATAATGATCTTGGGAGTAGCTCTCCAACATGGATCTGCTTTACCACTAAAACTGGGACTTTTTTAAAAAAACGATAGATAATGATATATGGAGTAAAGCTATTACAAGCCTATAGACTAGTGTTAATAATTATAATAGGGGTGTCACTCAATCTTGACTGCCTAAAAATTATAACAGGGTCGTCACCCTTAAAATATTTATCTGTCAGCCTAGTGTTAATAAGAGTCTGCAACATGGAAGTCATACAAATGCCCATGTTTCTCCTTTGCTCCCCCGCTTCTGGTTCGGCCACAAGGTGGCAAAGGCACCACCTAGGCGGCTATGGTTTAGGCCATCATTGGTTGCACCCTCCACCATCGACGAGCGGAGGCCCTCCCCACCGAGGTCACCCATTTCGCCGCCGCCGCATACCTCCTTGTCTGCGAGCTCATGTTGTAGTTGACGTCCATGACGCCAAGTCCACATCCTCAAGTTCTCCAAGAAACGATGGTTGAGTAAATCCGCAGTTGTCCTTTCCTCGTTGTCATGTGATTTTCTTCCATGCTTGTCGATAGGATAGCAATACTTTCCTTTTTTATATCTGAGAAGCACGAACTAAGCATTGTAATAATCTCATCACTTAGCACCAATCCTTGGCAGATGAGAAGCACGAACGCGTTGTGATAATCTCATTAATTTCTTTCCACCAATCGTTGCTTTTTTGGGGGGCAAAAACTAGCATTTTTGCTACTCATTACTCCACCATTGCAGGTTCTGGAGATAGATGAATAGCAAATGGATCGGTCAAATTGGTGACTTCGTGGCGGCAGATGAATTTACAAATAGAAGACATATGATTGCAAATGGCACTTAACATGGAAAGTATTTGGTATGGTAAAAATTAAGATTCAACTCTCGGCAATATTCATAGTCTTACTGAGCTCTACTGTACATGTTATGGAAGCTATAATTGATCTAGCATATATCTCAGTGATAATATTGTGGAGATCATTCCCTTGGCTCATCATGACCATTTTGTATCTTTGCAATATCGTTTCTGTGTTGTGTGAAGGAAGAAACTGCTCTTATTATCTGTAGCCTGTAGTTTATGTAGATTTAATTAATTTCAATTAAGGTTATAATTATGCTGGTTTGCAATATAACTTCTGTTAGTGCAGTGGACATTGATCACTACTCCCACATGAAAGTCGAAATGATAGAAAAATCTCTATCATGAGGGAGCAGTGAAGATCAACAATATCATCAAAGAAACCTCTTGATAGTTTGGTATACATGCAACGGGCAAAAAGATATTGAGATTCTGTTGATTGAGTTTCATGAGAAGGTAATCACTTATTTGTAAGATTCAATCCAGTAACACATTCTCCGAGAGCTGAACTCAGCTGAATTGTTTCGTAGTATATGCTAATATTCGAAGGTGTATGAGGTTGACCATTCAACCTTTTATGTCTGCTAGCGAAATTACCCTGTTATTATGGGCTACAAGGATCAGTGAGACAATTTAGGTCCCGTTTGGGACTGCTTCACTCCACCAAATTCAGCTCCACTTCACATTTGTCTAGCCAAACAGGTCCAGCTCCACCGGCTCCACTCCACAAAATTTGTGGATCTGAGGGTCAGATCCACGAATTTGGTGGAGCACCTCAAAAGGTACTCCAGGAATTCATCTTTTGAAAGTCCTCAGGGAGTTCACAAAAAATTACCCACCATACCACCGTTACACACGTACCGGTTCGTTTTCTTTTCTCCCGTCAAGCGCGTCTCCTTCCATTCTCCCCAAAATCAACGAATCCTGCGGAGAGAGCTTGAAACCCTAGCCGCCGCCGGTGGCTTCCCTGCCGTCCGGAGGTCTCCGACGCTATGGAAGCCGGCAAAATGGGCGGATCCGGTCCTTCTGCATCCATTCCCCAAGATGTTGGATCGCAATCCGCGTCTGCAACGCAGCGGGCGCTCGCCTCGCAATGGCAGGCGCGCCATGGACCTGCAGCAGCGCCCCGCGTCGGCCTTCCCCGCCCTATCCCCGACCCTCATGCCGTACTCTCTTTTCAAGTGGGGAACCAATTTGGCTCGTAGTATTTTGGGAAGGAAGAATTTGTCTTGTAGTAATTTGGGATCATAGAATTTGGCTCGTAGTATGAGTGGACTACTATGTAATAGTTATTTTTTATGCATGAAACTATTATGCCTAGAATATGTCTCATTTTCTCATGTATTCTGTTGCAAAGAAATGGTTTTTGTTTAATTATCGGTGAGAAAAAAATCATTTCAAACGATAACAATGGATATACTAATGAATATTTTATTTTAAATGTTAAACATATAACTATACGTCATCTTAGGGGCATAAGGGACAATTCCAACCAAAACCTCCAATTTCTGGAGCTGGAGCTGAGTTGCAAGCCTAACATGTGGAGCTGCTCCATAAATCCTGAGTGGATCTGCTCCATGGTGGATTTGGTGGAGTGGAGCTGATTTTTATGAAGTGAAGCAATCCCAAAGAGGCCCTTAGTAGTAAGGAATTGGGTATTTTGTTGTGGTTACCTGTTGTTAAATTTATTTTCAAACGACTTTGATTATATTTATTTCCTCCTTTCTCCCACCTCTTACTCCACAGCAGATTGCAACAGTAGTCTGTCAATCTAAAATGCATGAATATAACATTTTTTTTAACTGCAGAGTCTATCTCATAGGAATGCTGGCACATATCCATTCTCCATATTACCCACAAACATTTCCAGATGTAGAGAAAAAATCAACTGTTCGGTTCTCCCAGAGAATGTACAAACATTGCCCAATAATTCTCAGGAAATTGTGTTTTAAACAACAGATTTGCTGTAGCATGAGAATAGATCACAATATAAGAAAAATCACAGCTCAAATATGATTCCAGTCATTTGGGTTATCTGTCATCTGAAGATACAGCAACTCAAATACATGAAGTCGTTAAATTATCTAATATTCCATTCATTTGAATTATCTGATGCCTTAAGATATACTCAATTACATCACACTCACAAATACTTTGATGCAGTAAGTGCTTATAAGTACCACAATGGTGAACTTTCTAAAAAAAATATGACTCAGTTCGCCAAAGTACAAAAAGAGCCAGAACTCTGTCCTCACTCGAAGAGGACATGTTCACAAATCAGGGGATGTTCGTTGCATAGGGTCTAAAATTTAGAGGGAATAATTTTATTATTTAAGAGTATTAAATAAAGTTTAATTATAAAACTAACTGCAGAACCCCTTGTCGAATTCGCGAGACGAATCTAATGAGGGTAAGTAAGTCGTGATTAGGCGATGGTTACTGTAGCATCACTGTAGTAAAACATAGATTAATTAAGCTAGTTAGATTCGTCTTGTAAAAATGTACCTGCCTGTAAAAAGGTTTTGTTATTAAATTTTATTTAGTATTTTTAAATAATTAGATTCTTTTTGATGCGACAGGTCTCAAATTTAGAGGGGAATGCAACGAACGCACTCTCAGTCGCGTGATCACTGATACGCTACTGATCCACACTGACTGCAGGATGCAGAGGCGTCCTGAAATCAACCTCCCCTGACTTGGCAGTATCTTCAGAACGGCACCCTCTCCCCAACCCCAGAACTGGCAGCCTCTTCAGAACGGTACCTCCGTTTCCAGTCGGAGCAACCCTGCTCACCGTCCTCGGTAATGAGCAGTGACGCCGACAACCACCCAGCAATCGAACTTGAAGTCCTGAACCTTATCCTGCAATGTCAAGGAAAATATAGATAAGATAAAAGGAAATTAGATCAACTACAACGACGAATTGCAACTAAACAACGACGAAAAGAGCAAATTTGAATTTTTTCTAAAAATAAGTCATGGTGAGGACGAAGATCTCCATCTCCTGGTCCGAATCAACCGCTGCCTCCCCCGCCACTGCGGCTTCAGCTGTGAACACACGAGTAACTCGCGCGGTGGCTTCTTGATGAAGGCAGGCCTGCTCTTCCTCGGCGGCGGCGGCGGCGGCAGGCAGCACCAACGACCCAACCGCACCGATGGCGAGGGGAGATGGAAGCGGAGCCTCGCCGACGGCGCAAGGCGAGGCTGCGCTCAACGATTGCGGAAGACCACCCGCGGGCATCGGCCTCGCGCCAGGTCCGATCCGCGTCGCGTGCCCTCTTCTTGGCGACGCGGTCGCGGCGGCGCGCGAGCTCCACGGGGTCGTCTGCCCCAAAGAACGTGATGGCGCCGTCGGCGGCGACGGCAAAGGCGCTCGCGGGAAGAAGCGGCGTCCCGAACGCGGCCATGCTGGGCGGCGGCGGGATGGAAATGAGATCGCGACGGGAATTGGGAAGGATTTTTTTTTTTTTTTTTGACACCTTGGGAAGGATTCTTGGGAGAGGGAGAGATGGAAAGCGCGAGAGAGTGCGGCGGCTGTTTTGGATTGCGACTTTGCGAGGGACTGGCACGTCGGACGGGGGCCCAGGCAAATAGGGCTGGATAACTCGGTGACAACTCAGGATTGGCTGTTAACTGGGCCGGCCCAATAGGATAATTGCGCTGACAGCATTAACCGTTCCAATTTCCAAATTTAGTTGAGGGATTCAATTTATTAAATTGCTGTTCACTAAAACTGATACTTTATCACTAAAACTATACTTTTTCTTCACTCAGGATTTAGTCCTCCAATATGGATCTCCTTTATCACTAAAACTATACTTTTTTTTTTCTAAAGTTTGATACATAAGTACGCATTTTCCTCTAAAAAGGCCATTACGAGCCTATAGAAGGAACGAAGAAGTATGATTTAAAGTTTCACTCAATCTTGAAGGTCAAAGAAATGCTCACATTTCTCCTTCCCTCCCCACCTTTAGCGGACGACCATTTCGGTGGCTAGGGTTTGGGCAACCATTGGTTCAACCCTCCACCTCGACGAACGGTGGCTCTCCCTGCAGCGTCGCCCGTTTAACCACCGTTGACCTTATTGTCCACAAGCTCATTGTTGTCATTGACCTCCACGACGTTCTGTCGTATCAACATTCTCAAGTTCTCCAGATCTACCCTCACAAAAAAAAAGTTCTCCAGATCTAGTAGTTGCGATAAATCTGCAGTTATGCTTGTTCTCATGTGATTTTCTTGCATGCTTGTCTATAGGACAGTATTCCTTCCTGTTCTTCTTTATATATAACAATAATCTCATTACTTAGTGTCGGATACTATTTTTAGGTATCCGCAGATTACTGACTAAGGGTGCGTTTGGATCGTAGCTGTAGCTCGCCACAACTCGCCGCGCCATAACTGCGGCGCGCGGCTGCTACGTTTGGTTGCCGCCGCGGCTTAGGCGTGCCGAAGAATTGCTGCTTACGCGTAGTTCATTTTCCACGCCAAAGTGCGCCGAAGTTGTGGCGGCCGTTTTGCTCGCCAATCCTGCGGCCACACTTGCGGCTTGGCAAAGTTCGGTAAGCATCCAAACAAGCCCTAAACCTCAAATACCAGATCACCCGAGAACGATTAAGGATTCGGCGTCTGAAAAGGGGTACATCGCTTCCGACCCAACGAGGCAGGACCGGTTCGCCCGCTGAAATCTCCGCCTCGCCAAACCCTATGGGGGGAGGGTCAAACCCCTCTCGCTCCGACTCCGACACGTACCGCCACGTGGCACCTGGTCCGACCCGAGAATGCACCCAAGAACTCGTCTGACCCCTGAGGGTCGGGGCGACTCGGGCGAGGGCCCACGAGAAGGTAATCACTTATTTGTAAGATTTCAATCGAGTAACACATTCTGCGAGCTGACCTCAGCTGATTTTGTTTTTGTAGTATATGCTAATTTTCGAGGGTGCTTGAGGTATAGAACATTGAACCTGTTATGTCTGACTAGCGAAATTACCCTGTTATGGGCTACAAGGATCAGGGAGACAAACCAGAGCCGGCAGGCAGACAGCTCCAGACAATTTGTAGTAAAAAAAAGGGTATTTTGTTGTGGTTACCCGTTGTTAAATTTCTTTTCAAACAACTTTGAGTATATTTGTTTCCTCCTTTCTCCCATTTCTTAATCCTTACCCGATTGCAACAGTAGTCTGTCTAGTGTCTAGTACAGAGTTGTCAATCTAAAATGCATGAATATGACATTTTTTTAAGGCAGAGTCATCTCATAGGATTGCCGGCACAGATCCATTCTCCATATTTCCCTCAAACATTCTAGGTAAATTGTTGAGAATGTGGAGAAAAATCACATGTTCAAATCTCCCAGAGAATGTGCAGAGTTTGCCCAATAATTCACAAGAACAACTCCTTAAACAACAGGCTGGCAGCCTGGCAGTAGCATGAGAATCGATCACAATGTAACAAAAATCACAGCTCAAATATGATTCCAGTCATTTAAGTTATTGGTTATCTTAAGATAAAACTCAAATACATGAAGTCGTCAAATAATCAAAGATTGTTCCATTCATTTGAATGATCTGATGCCTTACGAGATACGAGTACTCAATTACATGAAGCTGACAAATACTTTGATGCAGAGTAAGTGCTTATAAGTACCACAAAGGTAAACTTTCTAAAGTTAAACAAATGTGACTCAATTCGCCCTGCGAAGAGCCAGAATCTATCCTCACTAGAAGAGAACATGTTCTCAAATCAGTCGCGTGAAGGCTGTCATGATACTGATCCACACTGACTGCAGGATGCAGAGGCATCCTGAAATCAAGCCTCCCCGAACTTGGCAGTGTAGGTCAATCGGGGTGGGTGGACCTCACCGCGTCCATGGATGGGCGGGGGGCGGAGGTCTCAGGCAGTGGCGGCGCGACGACGGGCGAGCAGGAAGACGAGCCGGGGCGGGGAGAAGTTGCGCTCGCAGGGAAGGAAGGGGTAGGGCCCGCCAGTAGTTGATATTGGGAGGGGGAGCAAACCTCCCTCTATATTGGGAGGGGAAGGCTGGTTTTTGGAAGGAGAGTAAAAATAGGGAGGTTTTTGAGAGACTACTGGAGTTGCTCTTAGGTGGACGTTATCGCATGACCTCTGTGACGCACCTCCGCATGTCCCAGACAGCCTCCGACAGTCCTTGTCTCCATCGTCAACATCCGCCCCCGCCCCGTCACGCCGCCGTCCCGGCCGGCGACGCCGCGCCATCCGTATGTACCACTGCCGCCCACGCTAACCCGTCAAAAATGTGATGCCCCTGCCGCCTACCCCGCACACCGCCCAGGATGCAGCCCCAACTTCCTTTTAAGGTCGTTAGACAAATGAAACTTTCACCGACAACCTTGAAATCTTAACCCCGCCGCCCTCCTTCACCCCCGGTGATGCGGCGGTGCTGTCGCCGTCGCGTCGCGCCACCTGCTCTCTGGCTGCTCGCATCCGCTGGTGCGTTTCTTCTGGATAACATTGAAAAGGGCTAGGCCAAATTTTCCAGGCTGGATAACTTTTTTTTTTTTTGAGATCGGCTGGATAACTTGGTGACAGCTCAGGATTGCATGTTAAATGACTGGCCGAATAGGATAAAATTGAATCCCTACAACTAAATTTGGAAATTGGAACGGTTAATTTTGAAATTTAGTTGTAGGGATTCAATTTATTAAGATGTTATATCCAATAAAACTAAAAGAATTAATAAAATAATATATCATAACATTGGGAGTAGTTCTCCAACATGGATATGCTTTATCACTAAAACTCCTGAGAATTTTTTTCTTAAAAAGATAGATCAGGATGCATGAAGCAAAGCCATTACGAGCCAATAGAAGGACCGAATGGTATGATTTCAAGTTTCACTAATAGTTAAAAAGTAGAGTAAATTTCGTAGAGTAAAATACTAGCTATCGTACTTGTTCGACAATTTCAGTTTGGCCATTGTACTCAAATTTGCAAATCACAGTCATTAAAGTTGCTCATTCATGTCGATACAGCCATTACCTATATTACTTTACGTATTTTGATGACTAACCTCCAGCCTAGAATTCCCAACGTCATGGCTGCCAAATCATTGCATACATACTCTCTTTCTATTTGCATATGTACTCTATTGGTTCTATTTCCAAACGTCATGGCAGCAAACTTTTTGGGTATGAGAAATAGAAAGAAAAATGGAGAGTATGATCAGCCAGCTCATTTCGGATCAAGAGCACACTATTCAGCTGTTTAAACATGTTATTTTTGGCTCACTGACTGCTTAACAATTGTCAGCAAGAGAATTCCTGAATGCATGTAAAAGTGAAATTGTTTCATCACAAAAATGATATAAGCAAGTCAGAAAATCAAACAAGTCATTTCTCAGTTTTCTTGGTAGCCTGGGCTTATTCCCTTGCAAGAGCATTAATTAGCAGCTGGCCTCTTGGTAGCAACGACTTATATTTTAGATAAAGGAAACTTTTATTTCGAGGTGAAATAATGTTCCGGCCTCTGCACGACTTATATAGAGAGGATCAGATATCACATTTGTTGGGGCTTCATGCGACGGACATTTGGAATTCACGTTGGAGGGTGAGTTAAGGTTATATGTATGCCACATCACCAAAATACGAAGAGTTACGAAGGTAATGATCATATCGACCCGGATGAGGAGCTACCGGGGCTTCATGCATGTGACAAACATTTAGAATTCCACGTCGGAGAGTGAATCACGGTTATATGTATGCCCCATGTATGCCCCGCCATCAAAATACATAGGGTTATAAATAAGGTAATGGCCATGATATACAGTTTTATGAGTACAATGGCCAAATTACAAGTACAATGGCCATTCATGCATTTTACTCTTTCGTAAAACTTAGGTTTCGTGGTCCTTGTCTCACCAAACCCCATATTATTTGGTTGACACTTAACCCTAGGTTTTATGGTTCTAATATCTCAAAAAACCCCACCACATGTAAAAATTACTATTAATATGACATTCATATATGATTTTAATGCGACTATCCCAGACGGTTTGATTGATAGAACCGACAAAATCATTAGGATCATGTAACACTCCAACATTAAAGCAATGTTTGTATGTCATATTAACAGCAATTTTTAAAAAGAGTGGGATTTTGTGAAACAATAGAACCAGAGAACATGGATCAAGTGACACAAGCCTGAATACCTGGGGTTTTGTGAAATTTGCTCTAGTATTTGCCCGTCTGCCTAATTGTGTTAATATAAAATCCCACTATCAATCCTTCGCTCCCCCGCTCTGGCTTGGTCACGAGGGGACCACAGGGCCTTTTGGGCACCACTCGCGCGAATCCCATTATCAACCATAGTCTTTATACAGAATGGTGGGCCATAAGTTCTTTTCTTGGGCATTTCATTTGGGGCCAATTCAAAACTTTTTGACGGTTGGGCCTGGCGTGGCACGTATCTTGGCCTGCGATTCCCTATTATGGACATGGTGAATCGAAAAAACATACAGATTCAAATAACGATCGGAACAAATTCAAACAACAGGTGAAACAATTTAAAGTATGAGCCTGAACAATGTAAAACAATAGCCGGAACAGTAAAGACTAAGTCTTGAAACAATTTGATTATAGGCCAGAACAAATACAACCAAGGAACAATTTGTATTAAGATTCAGAACAATTAATTTAAATGAGCAGAACTTTTTAAAAGGATCTTGATTTTGTTCTTATAGCCTATTTTTGCTGTTACAGTTTATTGTTTTTAATGGTCTCCTTCAGCCTAGTCAATGAATCCCTGTTACTCTTATCCTTACATGGTAATTAAGCTTCAGCAAAAAAATAATAATCAAACTTTCTAATAATATGGAGCCAACTAGGCATTGGGCCATGTTTGGCACAACTTATTTCTCAGCTTCTCCATAGAAATATGACGAAGTTGTGCCAAACTTCAGGTTTGTGCAACAACTTATTAGTTAAGTAAATTCAAATAATGGATTAAAAAGCAGAATTTGTATTCATCGTCTTTGGAAATAAGCTGCTTTGGCAACATTCGAGACTGTGCCAAACAGGTCTTTCTCTGTGGGATCCGATCATAGCGAGCCATACAAATGCTTCATGTGTGGGGCATCTTCCTATTTTAAGGAGGACTAATTTCTTGCCTGATTAGCTGGAATTCAAACTGTGAAGAATGTAAGTAAGGATTGTATTAATTGTATGCTTAAGAAAGTAAGGTACGTAGTTTTAGCTCCTCAACAAATTCCGTATATTTTATTGAGTGAAATGCACCTGGGGTACATGAACTAATTAGGGATGGTCATCTAAGTACATAAACTCTTAAAGTGATCATCTAGGTCTATAAACTATTTAAGAATGATCATCTAAGTACATAAACTCTTAAAGTAATCGTTTAAGTTCACAAACTATTGGTCTTTCAAAAAAAAGGTCCACAAACTAATTATGATGTGCTGCCCAGGTCCAAAGCCCTTTGTCTGCAAAAAAAAAAAAAAAATCTTACGGCGTGGATAGAGGGGCACGTGCTATGCCCAGGAGGAAAATCATGGCGTTGGAAAATTGCAGAAAGGAGACACATATGGTCGAGTGGAGTTGACAATCGTGCAGTTGGTCGCCACGATATTCCTCACATATCCGCCAAGCCTCCCGAAGGGGCTTTGGACGCACTCTTGACGGTTCTTATGCGTATCAATTAATTTTCACTAATTTTGCAAGCGCATGGAACACCGGTTGTTGGCGGTCATTTATGATTTAACAGCCGCCAACACGCATCTTTGGATATGGGGAGCGACAACATAATTAGTTTGTGGTCCTAAATGACCACTTAGAAGTTTTTATACCTAGATGATCATTCATAAATAGTTTATCGACCTAGACAGCCATTTTAAGAGTTTATGTACCTAGATGACCATCACTAAATAGTTTATGTACCCCGGGTGCATTTCACTCTCTTTTATTAAACGGTATTCTTAAGTACTCATTAATTTTGTAATGTATTACATATAGTAGGACCAAGAGGCTAATTTGGATATTCATCCAATCAATATGTTCTAGCTCACAAACAGGCCTGCGTCGTATGTGGAATCAGATCATAGCAAGCCATACAAAATGTGTGGGGCATCTTCATATTTTAAGGAGGAATAATTTCTTTCCTAATTAGCAGGAACTCAAACTGTGAATAATGTAAGCAAGGATTGAGTTAATTGTATGATTAAGAAAGTAAGGTAGTTTTAGCTCCTTAACCAATTCCATATATTTTAAATAGTATTCTTAAATACTCACTAATTTTCTTTTCATTGTCGAAGGAAAGATCTAGAAACTGTAACAATGGCTCAATTTCTGCTAAAATGTAAGGTATTACATATAGTAGGACCAAAAAGCTTATTTGTATATTCATCCAATCAATATGTTCTAAAACTCATCTTTATCCAATTGCTGGCGGTGTGCTGCAAGACGAGTGCTATTTAAATGCCCCAATTGTTCTCTACCATGACACTTGCAGCCACCTTGTCCACCTCAATCTGACTTACAAATCCTTATTTGCTTGAAACATTACTGCAAGTCAACTATGAGACTCAGTTTAATCCTTGTCACCACCATTGTCACCTATGTCGCTGCAATGTGTACCACAACCACAGCTACCTTAGAGGCATGGCACCCGGTGCAAGACATTGACAATCCACACATCCAAGAGCTTGGGGCCTGGGCGGTGACAGAGCATGGAAAGTTTGTGAATTGTATACTCGAATTCAAAAGAGTAATACGTGGTGAGGAGATGTTAGTGTCAGGAGTGAAGTACCGTCTCATAATCGATGCTTCTGAAATCAACAGCGCGGACAGACATTATGAGGCCATATTGATAGAAAAATCTCAAACTAACTCACGCACTCTCTTATCCTTTAACCAATTGATTTGAGCAACAGCCGTGTCAACTATTTGGATCTAATAAAGAGAGGTCAAGATGTTTTTTCTAGTACTGCATTTTTGTGATCTTGATCTTATGCCACTATTGGCGGTTCTTATGCGTATTAAGTTGTATACCAACCTATCACATGTCTATGTACCTGCTAGCGAAAACATTAATAGAGAGAATTGACAAAATTAGGAAAAAGTTTTTCTGGCAAGGAGGTGGAACAAAAAGAAAATATCATCTGGTTATGTGGAAAAAGATATGCATGAGGGTTGGGAATCAAAAATTTGAGGAAGCAGACATAATTCTTTATGTAAATGGTGGTGGAAAATTGAAACCACTGATTATTTATGGCAGGAGATTGTGAACAAAAAATATATCAAAAGAAAAGGCATGAGGTTTGGGAATCAAAAATTTGAGGAAGCAAACACAAGTCTTTTATGTAAATGGTGGTGGAAAATTGAAACCACTGATTGTTTATGGCAGGAGATTGTGAACAAAAAATATATCAAAGGAAAAGGCATTTCCCAGCTAAAAAAGAAGGCAAGTGATTCCCCTGTGCGGAGTGACTTACTATCTATTTGGGAACATTATTTACAAAACATAAACTTTAAGTTGGGAGATGGAAAAATGATAGATTTCTGGGAGGTTGTTGGTATGACAAGGTAACTCTGAAAACTAGATTGCCTGAATTATATGAAGTGTGCAATGAGAAAAATGTGACTGTAAAGGAGATGAAAGCAAAAAACTGGGGTTTTACTTTCAGAAGATGGCTCGATGAAACACTGCAGGATCAGTGGAGAAGATTTAGGGATGTACCACTGTTATCTAACCCCTTAAAGAATCAGTTTCCTGGAAAATCAATTGTACCCTGCCAGCCTATCTACCCTGCCATCTGAACCGTTCTGCCATATATCCCGCCTTGCCATCTAACCACACGATTGAAGAGGGCCCACCAAATGAAGGAAATTCCTTCACATGTTTACACGTTTTACCTTTGTGTCGTACCTTTTTTTCAGGTTTTTTTCCACCCACCGTGCAAGGCACCCGCCCACCCCAATCCAACCGCGCCTCCCCCTTTCTATATCATGCGCATGCAATCAATTTTCCAGAATAAATGCCCAAAAATTATTTATTTCCTTTCATACATGAGCCCAATCCTCATCCTTTCCAAATTTAAATTTGGATTCTGTTATTTACATTTTTCCTGCACGCATGCTTTCCTTACCATTTTTTCTTTCCATATGCATGCATGTGTGCCTGATCAATTTCCTTCCACGTTGCTGATGGCGTGGTGAACTGGTGATATACTTCCTCATCTTTGACGGCCTCTTTTCTTTCCACACCGCCGCCCTCAACCTGAATAAGAAGCAGCCGCCACAATTGATTCTCGCATTATCTGCTTCCCCCTAGCACTCCGACCAGCGGTGCGACGAGGATGGATCGAGAGCACCGATGACGCGATGAGGAACAGCGTCGCCCACCGCCATGATTTTCATGGTCCGATCAAAATCCATGGCCACCACCTGCTGAAGGCGGACACCAAGTGTGCCATCCCTTTCGCCGAGTTTGCTTCTGACGTTGCCGACCTCCTCATGGTGAGCACAGCAATCCTTCCGCCTCCAGTGCCATCTCTTCTCATCGTTTAGGATTTCTTTGCATGAGCCCCCTTTAGTTGTTCGAGTAAATGCCAGTGCTCTGTTTTTTTATGCGTGATCGTGAAGTAGGGTGCTGATCCATTTGGTGTTAGTTTGTGGATTAATCCTCCGTAGCACCCTGTTCTCTTGTGCCCAAATGTACGCAGCTTTGAGTCACGGACCCATGTTGTTTTATTTTTAATCCATGATCTGCTTTACTCTTGATTAGAACTGCGCCTGAGTGCTCTGTGCATTTTGCTCCACATAACCGGACACCATGGCATGAATATTTGTTACCATCGTTCCTTTTGTAGCATATATAAAAAGTTGTCAGTTTCAGTTTTTCTTGATGAAAGATGCACAGGCATTTTCACTTAAATAAAAAAAATTGAATTATTATTTTTCCACTAGAAATGGTTGAGTATACTAACATGCCTGCTTCTTGCATTTGATGACAAAAATTATCATATAATTTACTGGGTACTGAATGTGTAGCCTTATGTGACTGTAGTGCAGCTTTCGCTTTTCATTCAAAGAGGCTGGCGCAACTCGATGGAACTGATGCAGGTGGCAACGTGTGCGATCATGGTTCCAATTAGGTGGGCAATGATGTTTTGGGTTTTTTGTTAGGCAAATGAATCAAAAAAAAAAAATTGTTCAGGTAGCTATTCTTATTTTGTCTCTCCTCTATCTCACCATGTGATTTATACGCTGGTATTTTATTTCCTCATGATTTGTCACTTCAATATGTTAGCAACATATATTTTTCTTACAGAAGAATCAAATAATTGATTATTGTGCTTAATTGATGAGTATAAAAATAGGCCATAATTAATTATTCCATCTTGGTTGGTGAGTATATTACTGAACTCAAGGGTCATAAGATCATGTGTTGTGTAGTCTTGTGCAAGCATCATGCGTCTATCTAATTAGACTACAAATCAGGTACAGTGATTTGCTTTGTTGCTTGTGGTTACTTAGCTGCAGGGATATAACCATTTTTCCATATTCCTCTATTTTTTAGCATATTTTTCCACTCCCTTGCCGATACATATTTTTTTTGTAGGTATAGCTAGAAACATATTTCTGTGTTCAGGCCAATATTATCTTTTATCAGTTTCCAGCCCTGCAATTAGATATTACGATTAAAAAATAAAGCTATAGGTTTGTTCTATATTACGGCACTCTTTTTGTTTCGTTGCAGGAATTAATGACCTGGAAGCATGCCAGTGGCATTAAAATAATTTTTAAGCAATCATTGAGAGTGTGTATTCATCCCACGGATGACATTTGCCATTAGAAATAGATTTCACTAGCTGGCATAATGTGCTAATGTTGCATTATTGACTGATTGTGCAGAATTGTTGTCATGTTTTTGCTATATATGCTGCTAGGATCAACTAAGTGCTAACGATATTCAATGCTCCAGATAACTCTTGGGAAGGACCGGTAATTTCATCATATGGAATAATGCATGCTTGGATAAACTAGAATGCATGGGAAACTGGAATCAAAATCTGGAGGTAAAGAGCCTCTAGCTTAGTGGTTAGAGCACCTGAGTAGCATCTAGCAGATCTGGGTTCAACTCTCTGTAGGAGCGAATAACCAGGCTAGAATAAAAAAAAACTAAAAAAATAGGTTGGGGTTTCCCCTGCTGATATCGGTCAAAAAAAATCTGGAGGTACATATCAATGCATCATTTAAATTAGTGGTGTTTAAGGAATTTGACTGTCAGGTTAAGGGCCTTGTTCTTAGGCTCCTTTTCTTTTTAAGAAATATGCTTGTTGAATTGTAATTGTAAGTTCAATACACGAGATAACATTTTTTGGATTTCTTTGTTATGGTGATATATATGTTACATGTAGTTTATAGCTTGTAGTTCAAAGAATATTCTGTTATTAAAATGCGTTGTTGCATCTTTTATTTCTTCCCATGAAGATGGCAAACATTTTTTTCCATTCCATGTATATGTTTAAAATCATTATAGCTGCAAATAAAATCCTTTGCTTTTGTTATGAGTCCGACAATTCCTAGGCTAAGTGTTCGAGGTATGTATGCAAAAGATGGAGGGGACTAGGTAACTGATCGAGCCTGCTGTCCTATCAATTGTTGATTTTCTGTTGGTTAGCATAGATAAGTTTAAACCTACAGTCCATTTTCTAATCCAACTTGAAGCCGTAAATCTATAGATTCAACTAAATTTTATTACCCATCAGTTATCAATATATTGCTTTGTCTCCCATTGATTTATGCTTATGCTTGTCCTTTTTTCATGATCATAAGTTAACTATGCTGTTTTCGGAAGAGGCAAAATAATTTATGTGACCATTTTTATTGGTCAAGATGCGTCACGTCATGTCTTTTATGTCTCAAAGTCAATTAGCGTCTTTAAATTTGAAGAATGTCGTTATTTTTTCAGATTCTTGAGCTTGTCGTGTTAATGTCGTTATGGTACATAAATGGAATGATGTGTCAGAAGTGTGTTTTTTTATGATACGTACACGGTACATCATATTATTTTTATTGTATGATAAAATCCTGCCAAGTGATGTCATTTGGGCGGATACGTGCGTGGCGCACGTGCATTTTTACTAGTGTGTAAGAAATGATGAAGCTGACAGGCCCGTCTGGGCACTGAAGAAATCTGGTATTTTTTCAGTGAAATCTCTGTACAATCAAATGCATAAATATAGAGGATGTAAATTTCAATGCAATCTGGAAGGCCAAGTTGCCACGGAAGATCGAAATTTGGATGTGGCTCATTTGTCAAAATGCAATCCTACTAAAGATAACTTAATCAAAAGGAAATGGAAATTAAGGGGGCAAAGATATGCTTTCTGTTCAAAAGAGGAGAGTATAAAACCACTTATTCTTTAGCTATACAGTCAAGTACGTGTACAGTCAGCAGGTATTTGTGGAGTATAGTTGGCTCTATGTTTGGGGCGAGATGCAGGCCTGATAACATGAGTCAATATTAGACATGGATGGCAGGAAGTTCCATATGATTGGCCTGGCTGCTATATGCTGGGCAACCTGGAAGTTGGGAAACAAAGTCTGTTTTGATAAAAAAAAAAAAAAACATATTCGATCTCCTACTAAGATTGTTTGGGGCTATTTAGATTCATAGCACTCCTAAAGTGCTACATCCAAGCAATGCCCTTAGTAAAGAGGACATCCAACCAAAGCCATTACTTCCTTCTCTTGTCTCCAATGTGTAGTATTATGTTGTTTTCTTTTTATTTTCTCCCCTAAATCAAACATTCCTGGACCAAATTGCCCCTCACCCTTCACGAACAGAACCGGGCGGCATCGAATCGATTCGAACAAGCTCGTTCTTCTCTCTCAACTCACCACTCTCCTGACGAACCCTAACCCTAGCTTCGTCGGGGCGGCGAGCGGGCGCCGCTGGCGTGCGTGGGCGGAGGCGCGCGGCTGGCGTGCGCGTGCGTGGCTGGCGGGCGCGGGGGCTGCTGGCAGGGTCGGGCGCGGCTGGCGGCTGGCGGGCGCGGGGGCAGGAGCAGGCGCGCGCGAGCTTGGGTCGCGGGTAGGAGCAGTCGCTACTGAGGACGCGCGGCGAGCAGGCGTTGGAGGATGGATGAAGCTGTGAGATCTCTGCGGCTGAGCACAGATGAAGTATTTACGAATTTTTTCAGCCGAAATTGCTTCTTTCAAGCGGCTGTACATGTCTGAGAAACCTAGGGGTAAAATCGTCCAGAAAAGTCTGTTTTAGAGGGTAATGCTACACACTGGAGACAAGAGAAGGAAGTAGTGGCTTTGGTTGGATGTCCTATTTACTAAGGGCATTGCTTGGATGTAGCACTTTAGGAATGCTATGAATCTAAATAGCCTGATTGTTTGCTACGCATGTTGGTTTCTATCATATTAGGCAGGTCTACATAAGGAAGAAGAAGGAAAGGGGCTTTGAAGGAGCTGATGCACTCGAGGAGACGGCTCTACAACTGCACACGAAGTTCGACCATGTGCCAGCAAACAGGAGGAGGATCGCGCTGTCATCAGGATGCTACGGCGTCAACAAAATGCGAGTCTTCATGAAGAGAGAAGGAATGGCATTGGAGACCTGGGTGCTCTATGCGAGTGATCATAGTAGTTGGCTGTTTTTGCTGTCGTTTTCTTTTGGGGGCGGTCAGTGGCGCCAAGACATGTAAATAAGTACTCCATCTGTTTTCAATTATGTGCCACCGTTGATTTTTTTTTGTTATTTTGACTATTCGTCTTATTCATAAATATTTGTATAAATAGCTAAATATATAAGTTAATTTTAAAATGTTATTGATGATAGGTCCAACAATACATTACACAACTAATTATTTATATTATTGGTTAAAGTTCAACGAAAAGTCAACCGTGTCATATATTTAAAAACAGAAGCAGTACCATTTTCTTTCAGCAGTACTATTTATGTTTTCATGCAAGAAGGCTTAAACCCCTAGAGACTCTTTGTGATTTCGTTACCACAAGTAATGAAATTCCAAAGTGTGCCCTGTCATGTAAAAAAATTAAGGGGCTATATATGAACAGCATAGACTGAAGCATCCGACGGCTGAAATAGCTACAATTGTCACAAAGACAGCGCTCACCAATGTTGTTCCTATAAGACATTTTCCGGCCTAAATATGTTGAATAGAGACGCAGATGTGAAGATATCTGTATCTAGCGTAGGTGTCAAGTAATATATGTAACATACGCGTTCATAATCTGCAGGGAGTTGAGTATTTGTTGTATAATCTAGGGTTAGTTTACTTTTGTTGTAACAACTCCCTGCCGCGATCTACAATCGTTATCTTGTACTGCATCTATGTATAAAAGCCACATGAGGGGCTATTCCTCATCAATTAATTAACACAAAGCCGTCGACCCTAGACGACGAGCGATGTTCCACCATATTGTGCCTCTGATATTTTACATGGTATACAGAGCCATAGTAGATTAGATCATCTTCGACTCCGGCGTTGGCAAGCTCTTCGACAGGCAATGCTCTGATCGGCCACCCTGTTGCCGAGAAGCTCACCAAGGCGAATCACTCCATGTGGAACGATCAGGTGCGTGCCGCCGTGCGTGGCGCGCGTCTGGAAGGCTATCTCTCTTGCGTGATAAAGGCGCCACCGGCCACCGTCATCGTCAAGGCTGACGGAAAAGATGAGAAGCAGCCGAACCCGACGTTCAAGCAATGGGACGCGCAGGACCAGCAGGTTCAGAGCTACCTGCTGTCCTCCCTCTCCAAGGAGATCCTTGTCCAAGCCGCGGCACACACCCCGACTGCAGCAGATGCATGCGGAGCCGATGAGGCGATGTTCTCCTCGCAATCTTGTGCGAGGACCATCAACATGCGCATCACACTCTCCACCACCAAGAAGGGCACCATGAGTGTCACCGAGCACATCGGGAAGATGAAGGCCCTTGAGGATGACACGGCAGCAGCTGGTCGCCCCTTGGATGTTGAAGAGATGGTCGAGTACATCCTCTCCCGACTCGATGAAGACTTCTCTCTGGTGATCGGGTCCATCGTCACCAGTGTCGAGCTGATTTCAGTTTCGGAGCCTGAATATGGTCTTTACCCTCTTCCATCGTCACCAATAAAGCTAGCTTGGAGTGCCACTAGAGTTTTGCTGTCTCGGTGGCATAGTCGTCTAGTACACCTGTCCTCTTTTATTGTTAAGCAAGTTGTTAGCAAGAATAAACTCCCATGCTTAGAAGAGTCAAATGTTGAGTCCGTATGTGATGCTTGTCAACAAGCAAAGAGTCAACAATTGCCTTATTCAAGATCGAACAGTGTTTCTAATTTTCCCTTGCAACTTATATTCTCTGATGTTTGGGGTCGTGCTCTCCTGATTCTGTTGAGGGGAAATGGTACTATGTAAGTTTCATAGACGACTTAAGAAAATTCACATGGATCTACCTCCTCAAACACAAGTCCGAAGTTTTTCCAAGCCATGGTAGAGAGGCTGTTTGATCGCAAAATTCTAGCCATGCAAACCGTTGGGGAGGCGAATATAAGAGACTCAATTCTTTCTTTACCAACATAGGCATTGTTCATCATGTATCTTGCCCTCACACACACTAGCTAAACGGCTCCGCTGAATGTAAACATCATCATATAGTCGAGGTTGCACTATCTTTCTTAGCATATGCATCCATGCCCTTGAAATTTTGGGATGGAGCAGTTGTTGCCGCTATTTATCTTATCAATAAGATGCCTAGCTAGAAAGGTGATCACAATATGAAAATACCCCTAGAGAGATTGTATCATCAAAAACCCGATTATTCATCTTTGAGAATTTTCGGATGTGCTTGCTGGCCTCATCTATGCCCCTACAACACACGAAAATTACAATTCTGTTCTAAGCAATGTGTTTTCTTGGCTTTAGTACCTTACATAAAGGGTTCAAGTGTCTTGATGTAGCACAAAGATGGTTGTATATCTCTCGTGATGTAATCTTTGATGAGAACATTTTTCCTTTCTCTCAATTACACCCCAATATCGGGGCCAGATTGAGAAACTAAATTGTTCAACTCTCACCCGAACTCTTGAATCTAAATTTTTTGAGTCATGTGAATGAACATGTAGTATGCTAAGGGGCTAATTGACCATCTAATCAGTCTGATGAAGATTGTAGAGAAATTCAGGAAGGAAATCATGGAGAAACTCATGAGGAAATCGATCAAGCAACGCACAATGGAGACCTGGAGCAGGCCGACACAGGAAACATACCTGTCACATCTCCAGATTTGGTACAGCTTCCCAGCCAACCAGATTTGCCTGCTATGTCGGGCGCCGAGGAAACTGTCACTACGCGGGGTGACACGCGGCTGCACCCGGCCAGAGCACATGACGACGCGGCTGTGCATGCGTCTGCGCGTGCTATAGACGACGACACGCGGAAGTCCCAGGCGGGGGCAAATCAACCTCGGCATTCTACGCGCGAGTTGCAAGCTGCCACGCAGGCGGCTCAGGTGGCGGCGGATCCTCCTCATGCTGCTACCCGACAGGACACGATCCAAGCGGGATCTTCTGCGGCATTTGAAACTTCTGCTCGCCCACAAACTCGTCTGCAACATGGCATTCGTATGGAGAGAAAGTCTTCACCGATGGCACAGTAAAGTATAAGAAAAACTTCACTGATGGCACAGTAAAGTATGGTTTCTTTTCCTCTTCTGGTGAGCCACGGAATGAAGTAGAAGTTGTTGATAGTAATTATAAACAAGAATGGAAGTAGAATATGATGCACTCATTAACAATAACACATGGCACTTAGTTCGTCCACAAAAGGGCGTAATGTTGTTGGGTGCAAATGGGTATATAAGGTAAAAAGAAAATCTGATGGGAGTCTGGATCGATATAAGGCAATGTTGGTAGCTAAAGGGTTCAAATAACAATATGGCATTGACCGTGGTGATACCTGTAGTCATGTTGTTAAAGCTGCTACAATTAGAGTCATATTATCTATTGTTGGATCTTTGTGGTTGTAGTCTTCAACAACTTGATGTGCGAATGCATTCCTTGAAGAAGATGAGTATATGCAGCAACCTCCTGGTTTTGAAGATCCAACCAAACCATCTTGTGTTTGCAAGCTTGACAAAGCTTTATATGGGCTCAAACAAGCTCCCAAGGCGTGGTATTCAAGATTTAGCACAAAGTTACTTTATCTTGGGTTCAAGGCATCAAAGGCTAACACGTCTTTATTTTTCTGTAATAAGGGTGATGTTATTTTACTTGTCTATGTAGATGACATTATTGTGGCTAGTTCCATAGAAAAAGCCACTATGGAGTTGCTACAAGACTTGAAAGAAGAATTTGCTCTCAAGAAGTTAGGTGATCTACACTACTTCCTAGGAATTGAAGTAAGCAAGGTACGCAATGGAATAGTGCTTACATACAAGACAAATATGCATAGGATTTGATTAGATGAATTAGCATGTTTGATTGTAAACCTTCTGCTAAACCTCTCTCTACTAGTGAGAAGTTATCTTTATATGAAGGAACTCTACTAGGTCCAAAAGATGCAACAAAGTATAGAAGCATAGTTGGTGTTTTACAGTATTTGACATTGACTAGACCGGATATAGCTTTTTCTGTTAATAAAGTTTTCCAGTTTCTCCGTGCAGATACTACATTTCATTGGGCTGTTGTAAAGAGAATTTTGAGATATATCAAACAATGCACACGGCTAGGTTTGAAGATTCATAAATCTCATTCTACTCTAGTCAGTGCCTTTTCAGATGCAGATTGGGTAGGTTGCATAGATGATAGAAATCCACTCGAGGTTTTGCAGTGTTTTGGGGCTCAAATCTCATCTCATGGAGTGCAAAGAAACAAGCAACAATATCAAAGTCTAGTAAAGAGTCAGAGTACAAAGCAATTGCTAATGCTACAGCCGAGGTAATATGGATACAAACCTTATTGTATGAAATACAAGAATTAAAAGTCCTAGAGCTGCAAGGTTATGGTGTGATAACATTAGAGCAAAGTATTTGTTGGCAAATCCTGTTTTGCATGGTAGAACGAAGCATGTTGAAGTTGACTACCACTTTGTTCGTGAAAGAGTCATAGAGAAGTTATTGGAGATTGAATATGTCTCGTCAGGAGATCAAGTGGCTGATGAGTTTACTAAACCTCTGTCAGTGTGATTATTGGAAAATTTTGAAACACAACAACCTCACCCGGTTATGATTGAGGGAGGCTGCGAAGATATCTATATCTAGCGTAGGTTTGGAGTAATATCTGTAACAGATGCGTTCATAATCTATAGGGAGTTGAGTATTTGTTGTATAATCTAGGGTTAGTTAACTTCTGTTGTAACAACTCCCTGTTGCGATCTACGATCGTTATCTTGTACTGCCACATGAGAGGCTGTTCCTCGTCAATTAACACGAAGCCATCGACTCAAAACAACGGCCGATGTTCCACCATATTGCGCCTCTGATATTTTACATCAAATACATTAATGGGCCATCTCCCTTCTCTCTGCTTGCGTGACATAAACCACCATGTACTCTTCAGCCCCTAATCATTCTTCCTAGCTAGCTCTCTCAAGTCCCCACACGGCCACACCATATCCACTTCCGTCTCTGATCTTCTCCCCACATACACCAAAACGCAAGGCTTGCACCAAAAACTCCAGGCATCAGATGCTCCAGCCTCTGCTGTCTTTATATAGAGAAGAAGAACAAAAAGGGAAGTGCAAACAAAAGACTAAAACAGAAGCCATGACAAACGCCCTGTCCGTAACCCCACCGTAGGTAGCCAGCCCCTCAGTGACTCACCTGCAAAAACCACTTGCAAACCACACGAACCGAAGACGCCAGCTCCCCTGCCTCCAATTTTAGCAAATTCTCCCTTAAATCTCCCCCCTCTCCGGTCCCAGAGCCACCATCCGTCCCATCAGAACCGTGCCTCTGCTCTCTGTCTCTCTTCCCTCCTGTTGCGACCCTTCACCGGCGCCGCCTATGGAGAAGAACGCCGGCGCGGTGCCCACATCGCCTGACGAGGAGAAGAGGGCAGCAGCAGCAGCAGAAGAGGAAGAGGCTGCGCCGGTGGCGCTGAAGAAGGGTCCCTGGACGGCGGCAGAGGACGCCATGCTGATGGAGCACGTCCGGCGTCACGGCGAGGGGAACTGGAACGCGGTGCAGAAGATGAGCGGGCTGCTGCGCTGCGGCAAGAGCTGCCGTCTGCGGTGGACCAACCACCTCCGCCCCAACCTGAAGAAGGGCTCCTTCTCCCCGGACGAGGAGGTCCTCATCGACCAGCTCCACGCGCAGCTCGGCAACAAGTGGGCGCGCATGGCTGCCCATGTAAGCACCCACCACAAGAAGCACGCATCGCAATAATAATCTTCCAGCTGTTGTTTTCTTGCGAATTCTTGATGATGTGAGGTTTTACTTCTTTATTGCGCAGCTGCCGGGGAGGACGGACAACGAGATCAAGAACTACTGGAACACGAGGACGAAGCGGCGCCAGCGCGCCGGCCTGCCGGTGTACCCGCCGGAGGTGCAACTCCAGCTCGCGCTCGCCAAGCGCTGCCGCTACGACGACCTCTCGCCGCTCTCGGAGACGACGCTGGACTCCGGCGGGAGCTCCGCCGCCGGGTACACCAGCGCGCGACCGGCGCCGCTCGACCTCGCCCGGCAGCTCGCCATCACCAACCAGACGGTGCAGTTCCTCTCGCCGCCGCCGCCCTTCTCGGCGCCGTCGTCCCCGTGGACGGCCAAGCCCTTCGCCCGGAACGCGCACTACTTCCACCAGTTCGCCGCGCGTTCGTCGCCGGTGTCCCCGTCCACGCCTGACCTCGCCCTCGGCTACGGCGTGCGCGACCAGAGCAGACTCCCGCCGTCCCCCGGCCCAAGAGTGGAGCTCCCTTCAAACCAATTCGTCCAGGCGCCGCCGCCGCCGTCATCGGCCGCCACCGGCGGCGGCGGAGGAGGGCTGCCGGAGTGTCATCAGAACGCGACGGCGAGCCTGGAGAAGATGCTGCGGGAGCTTCATGAGGTGATCAAGGTTGATCCTCCGCCGGCGCAGCTGGTCCCGGCGAACAACGGGGACGCCGAGCAGCAGCCTGTCCTGCAGGAGGGGCATGATGGCAGAGGTGAGTAGTGCATGCCGTGTGTGAAGCATTTGTCTCGCGTTTTCTTTACCCTTTTCTGGATGCACTCGGAGTTCCATTTGTTGCTTTCCTCAACTAGAGAACAAACACACTCATGATTACGATGTGAATCCATAGATTAGCATGAACCTTTTTGCTTCTGCTTCCAAAATCTCCACTTGTTTTTTTTTTCCTTCTTCTGAAGTGCCACCAACTTCTTTAAAAGTATTAAAAGACTAGTTTTTAATGCACTCACTAGTCTCGGCCTGGTGCTCTTAAGCAGATTGTTACTTTGTTAGTAACGAATTAACGTGCAATGGTAAAAGTAATTATGCTGTAGTATTAAACTGTTTTGTAAGATTGGCAAAATCCAAAACATGGACAGCACACTGTTTGGAATCTTCTTTGTTTTTTTTCTTTTTGATAGTTTTAAGGTTAGTACCCTGCGGGTACAGGCTGCAGAAGATTTCTTTTTGCTCTTGCAAGACAGTGACTGCCTTTGATCTTGTTCCGTGATTACTTTTCCTTATCTCGCCAAGTACTTTAACGACTTTATTTCCCTTTCTTTCTTTCCCTCGCCATGTACCGCTTTATCATATACCTAATCGAATGTAATATGCTTCCAATTCATGCTTGCTTTTCGGCTCTTGGATGATTACACATTAGCATCCATGACAACACGTCAGGTTGTTGTCATATTCTTCACAAGTTAACAAAATCAAGATATGTGGACACGATCGTATCTAGGAACACTTTTCGGCATTAACTAGCAGGGGGAACTTCATCATCATTGATCACCAATCTAGTGAAGATTAGAATCAAATCAGCACAATTTTTTTTTGGTGTGTTAAAGTTCTGGAGTGAACCTGGTACAGAGTGCTGGAATAAATTTCCCAGAAACTATTTCGTCGTGTTTCGTAATTTGAATCTTATATGAGCTATCTGATCACTTCAATTTCAGAGAACAAACCGGACGGCGAGCTCAAGGACGACATTGACACGCTCTTCGACCTGATGATCCCGCAGTACAACCAGTCCGAGCCTGCACCACCAGCCCCTGCACCCAACCATTCTGGCTCCATCTCGCAGCAGAGCAGCGACGACCAGGACCTGTCCAACGTCGATCTTGGAGTGGACCTGCCGGCCGCCGGCGCCGTCAGCTCGCCGGACCAGGAATGGAGCCTCGACGGCTTCTGCCAATGGAGCAACGTGTCCAGGATCTGCTGACTGCAGGAACTGCTGGATCGGCGCAGCCATCTCGGACGCTGAGGTTAAGACAACCGATGATTCTCTGAACTGATTTAGGAGCGAATCTCTTTTGGGAACATTTCTTGATGTTATCAGATGTCCTGATGGTACTAAATGGTACATCATGCGCAAATCTCTTTGTGTTCATCTAACTCTGCAATCCAACTGAATTCGTCCAAGCATCTTACATCACGAACGGTACTTACAGATCGATTCCCTCGTTGTTTGACTGGATTTGCATAATTGCTCTCCAAGAGACAACGGCCTTCTTGGCAGTTGCAATGATTAGTGCTTCATGTGACATCTCCAAAGGTGGAAACATTAGCGATATATCTATCTTATTAGTAGGTTGTTGATCCAATGATGCAATGATCCATTTGATGGAGGCAATTCTTTTCAGAAACTAATTACACCAATGACTGATGCTCTTCCAGCTAGAGCATCGGCGTACGAAACCTAGTATGCAATTGTGGGTTTGCTTCGAATGCAAGAATTGCCTTTTTAAAATTTTGTGATAGAGAAACGTCAGTAACTCTTACTTGTGTCCGAATTTTTGCGAGTAGCTGGCAGTCATGCTACCTTGCTGTAGACAATGGAAAGTTTACAGATAAGGAAATGGGGCCATCATAGTAGGACCTGTCTTCCTCATAGTAGGAGAACGGGATGAACTCCAGCCATGACCCTTATCAACTTTAAAGGGCACCACATCCGTAGGGATTATGCTATTTCTTAGGGTTTGCCTATGTTTCTTTTGTTGTGAGGTGCCATCGTTGAGGATTTGAGGACAAACATAGTTGCGGACATCAGTGAGATCAAATTAATCTTGCGGCAGAATTTCTTTTTTTAGTCGAAATTGAAACAGGGGAATTATTTGCTCATAACTTAGGGTTAAAAATCACTTCGCAAACACCATAATATTTAAATCTAATTACACCACAAAAAAATCTAATTACACCAAACAAGAATGAACCTCAAGGTCTAACAAAGTTACCATCCGACAAAATAAAAGGTTCCCATTAGTTATTTGTGAAGTGGAAGGTTTACTTTTAGTTCCCTTCGTCCGTTTCTTGAAAAGAAATTTACACTAGAGAACATTAACAAAGAAATAAGAGAAATGTTTGATACAAGCCGTGCTTGATGGTCATAAATCCGTCGTGAGATTAACGCAGACCATGTGAATTGTGGCTCGCTGTCCCCAGTCTCCCATGACGCGCAGTTGATCGAAGAATATGGAGCAGTTGGATTGCATGAACAAGTTCCTCTGCATGCCAAATACGTGTTGCCCACTCTTTGCTCCTTGCTTTGTGCCATAAGTTCCTCCCCAAGAGTGGTTCCTCTTGCTGTGACTCCTTACTCCTCTGTTATGTTGGCGTAATGGTTCTTTGCCCCAATTTCTTCATTCACCTTTGGGGTAAAGAAGCTTCTAATGGTCGCTATCAGGGGCAAAAAAAAAAAAAGTTGTAGAACACCCTGCGCCGGGTGGTCCTGACCCAAAACAAGACTATGCAAACAATCAAAAGATAATTTATTAAAAAAATATAGTTAAATAATGTAGCAATGCATCTTTGTGCAATATTTGAAGTCCTATTGTGTTTGGTGCATTGAGATAAATTTGTTTTGATAATTCTCTTTCCTCTTTCCATAGTGTGTAGCAAGGCATAGTATTACGGTATATTGCAGCTAAAATCATAGTTTACAATGTGAGTCAGTCGAGATCACAAAACTGCAGTGTGCTACAGACAAATTCAATCAAAAAAATATTAATAATACAATACTAGTCCTCACAATAGAATTTCAATTCTTTGATCCTCACATGAATACTATACTAAAACATATGGCATGGTGGCAATAGAAGAAAGCTTGGCCGTGAAGCGGATCAAAGGTCACACCAGGTCAGTCGAAAAAAAGAAGGGTCACACCAGGCCAGGAGGCCGCTGGACGACAATGATGCAATGACTCCCGTCCGATCGGTTAAGGGGAACATGCGCACGTCAACAAACGCGCCATAAAACGGACTCGCGCTGACGACGATCGCAGCCATTTCTGTGTCCAAGCCAGCCATCCCTGATCGACACGTCTGGACACCTGGTTCGCGGTCCCATGTGATGTCGTGCATCAGCATTGGTCAAGACGTGCGCCGCCGGCACGGTGACATCTGCCACGCCGTCGGCAGCCGCCGCATTGGATGACATCGGACGGAGGCCACAGAGCGATTGGGTGGCTAGTGGACACGCCCTACTTCTCTTCCGCGCCATATCCCATATAGTAGTGGCTGCCAATACACATCATTTTTGCTGTGGAGTTAATGGCATTGGCGATCGTACCTTGGAGGAAGCCAAATTCCATTGATGCGAGCAGAGATTGTGTCTCGAGTCATGGCGCAGGCCTCAGCCACAGACCCGGTTGGCTGATGTGCTCTGGACTCTCTGGGTCCTCTTTCTTCCTGAAGCGTTCATCTCAAAAAAAAAAAAAAAAAAGGTCCTTGTTGCGCTCAAGATGCTCTGCTTAATGGTATGTCCAGGAAAAAGCATAGGCCCCCAGCCGGATGTAGGTTGTACCTTGAAGTTTGGTAACATTGGGAATATGGGGCAAAAATGTTGAACGGGGTATCCTCGAAGAAAATTTATTGTTCAGCACGCAGATGTTCACACTCGCACATGCTCCAAGTGGTGGTATCACTTGAGGCCCATTTTTGTAGCGGCGAAGTAAAATGGAGGAATCTTAAAAGATTTATAGCAACTTTTACGTGTACCCTTTAAATCAAGGGATTGAACATCCACGATTCCTATGAATTCAAAAGAAATATCCACTTTTTTACAGAAATTATGAATGATTTCAAGCATGAATTCCAGCTCCACAAGAAATTTCTTAGACTTGGGTTGGGCTCCCATGTCGTTCCTTTCCAAGGGTTGGTGAGCCAACACCAACTTGGGGAGCTAGTCCGTGCAGAGAGCCTTCATCCAAAACAACATCGCAGGATTTGGATGGAGACTCCGCTTGATTTTTGCTTTCAAAACAATGTCTGAGATTCCGTCAATTGAGTTGAACGACTGTGATGCGGGAAAAGAGAGTGAGTACTAGCATAAGCAGTTACAAAGAAGGTTAGCAATAGCGACACATTTTCTTACAATGATCGTACCGGGGCCACTGGTGTTGTAGTGCGAGATGGAACAGGCCATTTTCTGAAGGGAACGGCTAGCTGGTTACCTGCTGTGATGTCACCATTAATAGCAGAAGCAGAAGCATGCCGAGTAGGCGTGCAATTGCTAGCTGGGAACCAAGGAGCAGATGTTATGATGGAAACAGATTCCAAGACCTTGGTGGACCTGTGGCGTTCTAGAGATAAGAATAATATGTCAGAGATTGCTATGATCCTGACAGATATACAAGAGCAATGTAATCTCTTCTCTTCTTTTGATTTAGTCTATGCTAAGCGTAGTGCAAACTGGGCAGCTCATTTGTGTGCTCAACATGCTATGCATCATAAGGCTTCTTTTACTTAGTTAGATCCTCCAAACTTCTTACTGCACTGTCTGCAGTACGATTGTAACCCCTATGATTAATGAAATGAAGATCTCTTGTTTCCCCCAAAAAAAAAAATAGCGACACATGTCGACATTATGCTGAATTGTCATAAGGTTTAGTTTTGGATTTTAAATTCATTATCCTCTTAAACCGAGCATCTTTGTTTGAATTTATTTGAACGGCAAAGCTATTTTTAGAATTAATGCATCAAAACTACAAACAAAGTTTCAAATTTTCAACATAGAATAGATTATTTTCATATTCTCATTTTTTGTTCTAGATTTTGTAAAAATGTTGAACTATGTTTTAAAAAAGAGTTAATTTCACAAACCACAATTATTTGATCCCTTGTTGCAAGAAGCAACAACTTTTGAAACCAGTTTCACTAAACCACAACTATTTGCATCATTTGTTGCACAAAACCACAGGTTTTTATACTAGGCCCACTTGTCACCCTCTATTGGTTTTGTGCACCTCTTTTGTGGCCGACATGTGGGACCGAAAATATAATAAGTTGTCGTTTTGTGCAATAAATGTTACTGTGGTTTTTTGAACTTGGTATCAAAATTTATGATTCCTTGCAATAAGAGGCCAAATAGTTGTGGTTTTATAAAATTAACTCTTTAAAGATATTGAACCTAGTCTTCCTAAATTTTTAACGCATATGAAAGCATGAAATCTGAAAAAATTTAATCACTTAAAGTTTAAGTGTCAAACAATGTTGAATTATTTTTTTCCAATTGTTAAAATTGGGTTTTAAAAATGTTCATTCATGTATTTTAAAATGTTGAGGCCGCATAGAAGGAATTGAGCATTTTATTTGAAATGTTAACTACTTTCTAAAAAACTTAAGTTACTTTTAAAGTATTAATCTAGATAGTGAAATATTGAAAATAGCTTATTTGAAATATTGAACTATTTTTCTAAAAAAAAGGGTGCTGAATGCATGGATCATATGAATTCATTAAACTGGAAAAGAAAGAAAGAAAATTAAAATTGTGACTCCCATCTCGCCCATTACCTACCCTGCTATGCGCACCTGGGCTAGACGCTACATTTTATAGGCGATCCCGATTTGGCTACCCACCGCAAGCTTGCTGGCTGGGTGGGCTTGGGCTGGGATCAAACACTAGCCATGCCTCTCCTAGAACTCTGTACTTCTCTCCTAGAACTCTGTACTTTTTTTTAACAAAACTCCTGTAGGATTGAAGTTAAAGGTCTTTGTTTTGTTCTTGTGATAGAAAAATTTATGTAGTAAAAACAAAAAAAACTAATATGATGCATTACATTTTAAAATCTTGTGTTCCGGAAACATTCTAATATCATACCATATAATACTCATATGACTAGGGAGTCTAGAAATTTAGGGTAGGCGAAATACTATATGTAATATATACCTTACATTTTAGTTCAACTTTTATGAGTAATACATTAATTTGTTATTGAGTTGCAGTAGAAGTTTAGTGCCTACAATTGTTGTGAGCGCCTACAATTGTTGTGACGATGAATTTTCCAATCTTTGAAAAAAAAAAGGGTTCTTAAACAACCTTCATAACCGGACTCTGCTCAATCTATGTGGCACAAGATCAAGCTCACAAGAATGCATACTAGAAAAACATCTTGACCTCTCTTTATTAGATCCAGATAGTTGACACAGCTGTTGCTCAAATCAATTTGTTAAAGGATAAGAGAGTGCGTGAGTTAGTTTGAGATTTTTCTATCAATATGGCCTCATAATATCTGTCCTCGCTGTTGATTTCAGAAGCATCGATTATGAGATGGTACTTCACTCCTGACACTAACATCTCCTCACCACGTACTACTCTTTTGAATTTGAGTATGCAATTCACAAGCTTTCCATGCTCTGTCACCGCCCAGGCCCCAAGCTCTTGGATATGTGGATTGTCAATGTCTTGCACTGGATGCCATGCTTGTAAGGTAGCTGTGGTTGTGGTACACATTGCAGCGACGTAGGTGACAATGGTGGCGACAGGGATGAAACTGGGTCTCATAATTGACTTGCAGTAATGTTTCAAGCAAATAAGATTTGTAAGTCAGATTGAGGTGGACAAGGTAGCTGCAAGTGTCATGGTAGAGAACAATTGGGGGCATTTAAATAGCACTCGTCTTGCAGCACACCGCCAGCAATTGGATAAAGATTGCTTTAGAACATATTGATTGAATGAATATCCAAATCAGCCTTGAGGAGCTAAAACTACCTTACTTTCTTAAGCATACAATTAATTCAATCCTTGCTTATATTCTTCACAGTTTGAATTCCTGCTAATTAGGCAAGAAATTATTCCTCCTTAAAATAAGAAGATGCCCACACATGAAACATGTGTATGGGCTGGTTATGATCCGATTCCACATACGAAGACCTGTTTGTGAGCTTTAGAACATATTGATTGGATGAATATCCAAATTAGCCTTTTGGTCCTACTATATGTAATACCTTACATTTTAGTATTGATCTTACAGTTCAGTGTTTAAAATGGTGACCGCCTAGACCGCTTGAACGCCGCATAGGCGCTAGGCGGAGCTCACCACTTCGCTTTCAACTAAGTTGTTAATTAAGCACGTTTCTCTATTTGTTAATATGCAACGTTTTCACTTGCCGTGGGAAGCACTAAGAAACAACCGTATATACTATGCGGGGGAAGAGTTGTATACATTAATGAAACTACATGAGGGGTGTTTGTACGCTCATACAAGAATCAAGAACTAAATAGCACAAATCATGGAGGCGCTCATTAGGGATATAATAGAGTAGAGTATGTGCGTATGTTCATAAAAGTGAGTACTCGTGTGTGTGTGTGTGTTTATAAGTGTCTACATTTATAAGTTTGAACTGTGTTCCTTCGCCAAAAAAGAAAAGAAAAAAGACACTAGTGTAATGGGTTGCTGGAATTCAGAAGCACAATGTAATTAAGAAACATATAGCTAAGGACCTATATAAATTAATAAATATAATTTCAAGCATAACGGATGACATTGTCAGAATACATCTTGTCCTAATGCAATACCCGTACAACTGACAAGCAGTATGATTACCGCAACATTATAAGAAAAATTCTGTATTTCAAATGTAGCATCGGTCAATAAAATATGTTATATAATTTTGAACCACTTAAACAATTACAATTATGTTTACTTAAAATCATACTAGATGTCGATGATGATAAGTGCATCTTATGCTCAATTCTCTCTAATGCCTTTGCTTCATTTATCAAACTATTAAAGGTACACCTCAACTATACAAATAGCCAAGATGGAAACAGTTTCAGATCCATGGAATGAAGAAAACTGCATATCAGTCATTATATCAGTAAGTTCTATTTCTGAATTTCATAGAGATTTAAAAGCACTCATCAGCACAGAAGAATAAACAATAATAATGCCACCGGTCAGAAATTAATGTTCTAAAATTCTTGTCAAGAAACTTTAAACTTTTTTTCATTATTACACATCAAAGTATTTACATTTGTCAAGAAAGAATACTGGATCATTTCAAGCTAGTTAAAAAGGGCCAAAAAAAAAACGACGACACTAGTACTATATTTCTTTACATCAAGGGCATCCTGTGCTCCAGTCTTATGCCTCAATCTTATAAATAGCCGAGAACAAAGGATCAAATTCAGAGCCATGAATGTAAAACAGCAAATCCCTTATATGCTATTGGGATAAACTTTTATCCTAGATCCGCCATTGCTAAACTTGGTATCCCCTCAATGCTATTGGGTTAAATTTTCAATCCCCTTAGTGCCGTTTTCAGTGGCACGTGAGGGATTAAGAATGCAAAGTATTCCCTTATATGTCACTGATAATTGCATTGAGAGGACTGAAAATTTAACTCAATGGCACTGAAAAAAGAGAGTAAATTTCACAAATCTACACCTATTTGTGCTATGCTATTGTATCACAAAACTACAACTTTTGAAGTCTATTTCACAAAACTACAACTTTTGTGGCATATGTGTCATTGACAAGTGGGACCGGGCTATGTGGCACTTGTGTAGTTGTGTGAATGACAAGTGGGACCAAGCTACAGAAGTTGTAGGTTTGTGTTAATAAGGGCTGAAATAGTTGTAGCTTTGTGAAATGAACTTCAAAAGTTGTAATTTTGTGTTATAAGGGTGCAAATAGTTGTAGCTTTCTGAAATTTACTAAAAGAAGAAGAATGCAAGCATTGTCATCTCTACCAGTTTTACTTCTGAATATTCAAAGGGACTTAATGGTACTCATGCACCATGACAGTATAAGCTATACTGTTAGCCGCCACTATTCATAAATAGATAAGCAAAATATGTGACAAGTAGCCAACAGCCTTTTAATACCTTGTGGTTTTATATGCGTAAAAGTATTTATATTTGGTCCCTATGAGAATGCCATAATTCATCATCTTAAGTCCATTATAATTTTGTTATGTGGCATATAGTAAGGAAAAAGCAGCGTCAGATATATGCATGGAACATGTATAGTTTTAAACATTAAAGTGGCGCTAGTGTTGCACTATATCGAGTGAGACAGCCATACAAGAAACTTGCTACAGAGAAAGGTACATTGCTAAGCCGAGATTCTAATGACCAGATTCATAACTTAGGTGTCACTAAAATAATTTGAAGATGGGAGATTGATAAGGATGGTTATCAAGCCAGCCACTGATTTTAGTTAATACGATTTGATTTCAATAAAATGATTTCAGTTCGTTCAAAGCACCAGCGCAGGCAACTATTTTTGTTCTGCAAGCAGCAAATTTTATTGGGTCAGCTTGCCATTGGTAAGGGAGCCACACACTCACATGGACACTAAAAAAAAAGGGAACCTTTCTACAGGCAAAAGGTCCATTGCGATATTGAAGTTCTAGATACAAAATCCATAGGATTCGAATGTTAGTAAAATCAGTTTAAGATAGGCAGCTGAAGACCTGGTCACTACAGCTACATCAATGTTGTTGTAAGCTAAAATGAAACCATTTCAATATAATGCTTTCAAGCTGGTCCAAAAGCACGAAGCTATGCAATTATTTACGCTCTGCAACCAGGAATTTACATCAACCATTTGAATTCCATTTGACCTTGACTTGTAGTTAACTGTAACTTGACAACTTACATTTGGAGAGGACCTATGATCAGTATATCAAGCTAGAGTGCTAGAGCATTCCCATCAAAGGGCAAAAAGAATGACAACTACTAACCTTTTCCAAGCCAAGAGCCTCATATGAGCAAATTTTGCTACACCGTGATAAAATTCCATCCCAAGTATCACAAATTCTCTTTGATGAAGTCAAGATTGAGCGTGTCGCGCACAATGAGGAACATGCCAATCATCAACACCACCAATATCCCCGACGACATGATCCCTTGCTCCACTTCACGGGGAATCTTCCGACCACCACGGGCTGCCTCAAGAAGGATCAATGCCAACGTCCCACCGTCCAATGCCGGCAATGGCAGCAAGTTTATGGCTGCAAGATTGAGGTTAATCACTGCTGCAAACTGAAATAACCCGTCGGCGCTGGACCTTGCCACTTCTGCACCAACAGCAATTATGGCCACAGGCCCGGACACCTTCTCCGCCGTCTGCGAGAAGTTGAGGAACGTCTGCCTGAGCCCATCGAACACCGTCCCGGTCAAGAGCGTGAACTCGCGCACGGCGAGGACGGTGGCGTCGGCCAGGTTCTGGGGGCGGACGCGGGTGACCTGGAAGTTTGGCGACAGCTGCACGCCGATGCGCCCGTAGCCATCTATGCTGGTGTCCGGCACGAGGGTGAGTTCGACGGACTCCCTGTCCGCCGCCCCGGGGACGCTTCTTGAGACAGTGATGGGCACCTTCTTGCTGGGGCTGGCCTTGATGAGGTCGACGAGGACGGGCACCGACGGGTCCGGCGCGGTGCCAGGGACGGCGAGGATGATGTCGCCGGCGAGGAGACCGCCGCGGGCGGCCGCGGAGCCAGGGAGGACTTCCGGGACGAGCACGCCGGGGAGCTGCGCCTGGACGGGGACGCCGACGGTGAGCGCCTGGGCGTAGAGGATGAGGAAGGCGAAGACGAGGTTGGCGGCGACGCCGGCGGAGACGACGAGGAGGCGGTCGGGGACGGGGCGGTTGCGGAGGAGGTCGGGGTCGTCGGGCGCGAAGCCGGACTCGGGGTCGTCGTCGGGGAAGCCGACGTAGCCGCCGAGCGGGACGGCGCGGAGCGCGTACTCGACGGGGCCGGAGCGGAAGCGGGCGAGCGCCGGGCCGAAGCCGATGGAGAACTGGGAGACGTGGATGCCGCGGGAGACCGCGGCGAGGAAGTGGCCCGACTCGTGGACGAGCACGATGGCGGCGAGGACGGAGGCGGCGGAGGCCACCGACTCGACGCTGGCGAGGAGGTCCGGCGGCGCGGCGGCGGGGGCGGAGACGGGCCTGGGGAGGTGGAGGCGACGGTGGCGGCGAGGAAGGGAGAGGTGGGGGTGGAGGTGAGAGTGGAAGCCGGAGGAGAGGAAGGCCGGCTTGGGCGTGGAGGTGGGGGAGAGGTGGGTGGCAATCATGGTGGAAGGGGTGGAGGGAGACGACGGAGCAGTGGATAATCTGGCATTCCTGCGAGTTTGAGGCGCGCGTTGGCTTGGTTGACAGTGAGTGACTCTGTGTGGACGACGATAAGCGAGCGAATGGTGGAGCAGAGCTGCTCTGTTTTCTCCTCGACTCGACCATTCTAATGAAAGCCATTTTTCTCTTTCTAGTTTAAATTATATAACACTGACTTTTTTTTAACTTTGACTAATAATATATATATTTAAGTAACATGAAATAGATTTATCATAAACTTATTTTAAAATTAATTTATATATTTTGCTATTTGTATAAATATTATATAAAGCGAATGATCAAAGTACCGAAAAAATTCAATGGTGTCACATATTAAAAACCTAAGAGCGTATGAACTAAAAGCTAGTGAAGTTGGGTTTTTCTAACTTAACCGGCTAATGAGAACCATTCATACAAACAACCATTACATGTCAATGCCATGAAATCATTCAACTGTTTTCAGTCCATATTAGAGTAAAATGATAGGGATGCATCACTTGGAAAAATGGGTCAGGATGGCATACAAGAAAAATTAGTTTAAACCAATGACATACAAAGTATTTTCCTTTTAGATGGATAAATACCTTGTATAACATAACTAAAATATATGGTCAACATGTTCCTATTGGCACCCAATACTCTCTTTCTAGCTTCAGCCAAGACAACCATTGTTCTCATTAACGCACCAAACCATCAAAACTTGACTCCCAAACACTAGCCCTCCCATCCGATCATTTCCTGTCATGCCATCTCGCCCACTTTCTCTGTTGGGCTTATATGCTTCTCTCGATCTCCTTATAAGCGTGGAATCTATGAAAGGTCACAAGAAAAAGCTTAAAACCATGAATTATAATTCTAACTTCAACTAAACTTCAACTAAACCATGATATTCACTTTGGTAGTGAAACGTGTTTTATAACTTAATAAGGTGTTTACTAATCAGAAGTTAGAAGACTTATATCGATATCAACAGTGTCAACTTCCAAATTTACACGCCTTAAACTTACATAAATGAGAAAAGGTGGTAGTATGAGCGGGACAAAAATGATTTTTTTTTCAAGATGCGTCCATAATCTAAATTGATGTGGTCCTTTTTGTCTTTCCCTGCTAAGTATACAATAAGAGTGGAAAATAAGTTTTTTTGTTGTGATATACCAATTAATTGTCGGCATGTTGGAAGTCGCTTATGATCCCTGAGACATTTGGCAGGAAACACTGGCACAAAGTTAGTAGAATGAATACGCTCTCAAATTTCAATACATAGCCACTTATTAGTTATTTCAAATGCCAATGTTTATACGAAGAAAAGAGCTCAATTAGCAGTGGACTATACTCAGGAATGCTCTGATGCTCGGAAGGAGCACTCTGATTCTAGCACAAAGGTATTAGAAATAAACAAATTCCACTCTGGCCTGGAGTATGGCTTCTCTTAGGCTAACCTGATAAAGGACGGTGTGATAACTGACTATATAAACGAAGATGTTATGATGAGAAAAGAAACAAATAGAACAAAGGGCAGATACCAATGTTGCATAGTAAGAAAACATTGATACACTATTGGACGCCCAAGTACTAATAGGCGGTGAAGCAAAGCTTCAGACGAGATATGTAAAACATCAAAAAGAAAAAAGTAGAGCGACTATATCCTAATCTCCAACTGTGGGAGGCTACGGTTTACCACAGCGTTTTGTGCTCTGTGGCCTTGGCTCGCTGCAGACACATTGCGTCCGTGCGGGTTCCTACTGGTTCTCCGTAATTTCACTCCGTTGTTGATGGCCTATTTTCTTTATCTGACCTGCCCCATATATATTGGTTGTATTTGCCTCTCTTTCGACACTCGTTGGGACTTGTTTCCCATTCCTCTAGTTCTCAACCGTCTGTGCGCCTGATCTTAAAAAAAAAAAAAAAAAAAAAAAAACCGTATGTCTCCATGCGGTGCAAGTATCCCTTTCGGCTTCCCTCTTGCGTTGTGTGTGTAATTTTTACAATTTGGCTTTTTTTGAAAAAGTTTTTCACATATGGACCCTTGAGAAAAACATGTTCAGAAATAGACTCTTTTCTAAGCGCCGTGTGATTTGGCACTCAGGTTGAACTGATAGGCGCCGTTATAATTGGCGCTCACCCTAGTCACGTCAGCAGGTGGGTACTCACTCATTTTGCTGACATGGCAGCCGGGCACACAAAAGGTCGATCTTTCCTTCTTTCCTCCTCTCTTCTCCTTTCATTCCAGTCGCACACACGAACAGAACAGCCGGCGCCCCTTTCTCTCTCCCATCCAATCTCCTCCGCCAAATTGATTGATTCCGGATGGTTTGAGGCGAGATTTTTTAGACGAATTGCTTCTCCAAGTTATCTTCCTCCACCTCCATGATTTTGAGACAAAATTTAAACTCAGTACATTCTGAGATAGACAGAGTACTGTTTGTGATGCCCTCTACAACCTAACTACACCGAACATCCTTTCAAACTTTCAAAAGTTTATGTGCATAATGGTCGCAGGCAGGTCTACCTGGGTGATTCTGACTGAATCTTTTCTACTTTGCAATCTATTTTTCAGTTCTATAGTTGCCTAATAACATAATTGGACTTCAGCAGCTCATCCACCAAGAATTCTGAGGTGACCGGAAGAGATGAGGCAGGCCCTCTGAGGAGACACCGACTGAATTTTGAGTCCACACGAGTGGAGCAGCTTCGGGAGGAGGTACTAAAACTGAAAAAATTTGAGAGAACATGGTTTGACGGATAGGTTACGGTGAAAGAGTGATGTGCTAGTAACTACGATTAAGGAGTTTTGTGAGTTTAACGAGTACGTCAACTCTGCCATTCAGATATCCTAGTTGCACGAGCTTAGCTATCAATCGCATCATGTTTTAAAAATGAATTATTCTTTACTGGCTGATGGACGTGTAGCTAATAAGTAGGCAATGCAACATTAGCCGGTCCAAGATTAGCCAACTTGCGGATGTTCAACGGCCTCATCATCTGGCCATCCGGTTAGCAAATGCTTTCATACATTAGTTGAAATAAATTTTTGCATTACGATGATAAAGCCCTCATATTTCCTTCAAGTAACACGTTTCACATGCTTATCTTGGTTATCTTGTGATAGATCACCCTTGAACCATGAGCTGCTCTTGTGAATCGTGTCGTAGGTGGTGCTGAATGCTCTCGTGAGTCGTCTGAGTTCTCCAGAAGACTAAGTCATCTTATGTAATGCTTGGACCGAATCTCCAGAAGACCATTGTAGCAAGAAGTTTCATGATTTAGTCCATTTCTCCTTTGTTTCAGCTGCAGCTATTCAGTTTGCTTGCAGCCAGGCCCATGATTGAATTACCCAACAAGTCATGTTTTTTTTTCTGAACAATGAACAAGTCATGTTAACTTTACATTTTATTGGTGAGAAATTTCTTTAAACATGTCGTATGGTGCAACCTTAAAATATGAGGCTCGTTTGATTTTAAGCTCCAAATCTGGTTAACAGCACGAAGGATATCTACAAACCATTCATGCATGCTTTAATCCAGTTATTTTTAATGAGTTTCGAGGAATGGGCTTACAACTTATTGGAGCCACTTTTCTACTTTTCACGCGAATACAATTTATGAATCCACATGCTTGCAAATTTGAATTTAATTTGATATACTCGCAAGATGTTTGCTTTTACAAAAAAAAAGGTACAAAGCGACCAAATAGCTCAATAAAAAACATCGGATGGACGAGCCGATGATTCCTTTCATATTTCAGCTTAGGTCATGTTTGGATACAAAATATTTTTAGAGTTTTGTAAGAATAGTACGGTTTTGCAAAATAATTTAGTTTTAAGAGGCATGAAGGTGTTTGGATGTAAATTTTTTATAGTTTTAAAAAACTATAGTATTGCTAAAAATGCAACTATTTTGGAGTTTTAAAAACACCACTCATGATCTCTTTTTTCTAAACTATGCTAAAACCATTTTTTTTATACTTTGGTTTTAAAAAACTACACCCAAACATGTCCTTATCCATTATATGCTACTTAAAAAATGTTAAAGATAAGGAAAAAAATAAATATGAAAGGTAAAAAAATGTTACAGAGAAGGGGAAAAAATATGAAAGACTAATAAAATAGAATGAAATGAAATGAGTACTCCATCTAGGCCGACATGTAAGGTGGACATGGGCTGCGGACTGCAGTTGCTGTGAAGCGACTGGAATGAAAAAAGGAAGAAGAGGGGAAGAAAGAAAGAAATTTTGTGTGCCCGGGGGTGGGATTTGGCGCCCACCCCCCTGCCAAGTCAGCAAAACGACCGAGTGCCCGCCTGCTGACGTGGCTAGGGTGAGCGCCAATTATAACGGCGCCCATCAGTTCAACCTGAGCGCCAAATCACACGGCGCTCAGAAAAGGGTCTATTTCTGGACATGTTTTTCTCAAGGGTCCATATGTGAAAAACTTTTTTAAAAAGGATCAAATTGTAAAAATTACACTGCGTTGTGTTGCCGGTTGCGGTTGGTCTGAGGAGCCCGTGGGCCGTCTAGCCTTGGATGCGGAGCACACCTCTTTCTCTAGTACTCTTTTTTTTTTTGCGAGGGAAAAGGTTGAGTTTTATTAGATCAGGGCAGGGTTACAATCAGCTGCTAAAACATGAGCAACGAAGTCTGAAGCACGTCCCAACCAAACGGATGAGAACGTCTCGTTACAAGCCTTATTTGCAATAAAATGAGCAACCTTATTTTGATCTCTATAGCAATGTTTGATCTCAACCTCCCTAAGCTCAGAAACGAGCACCTTGACTTCCTTCAATAACAGGGCCAGATGTGATCGATTCTCTCCATCTGACCGTAGCGCCGCACACACCGTTATGCAGTCCGACTCCCGAATGACTGGTTTTGACACCCATTGCAAAGCTAAACTGAGGCCTTCTCTGATGCTAATAATTCAGCCTCCTCCGCATCCGCGCAGTGGAACAAAGCCCGCCCAGAGGAGAGGACCACTGCTCCGTGTTCATCTCTGGCTACAATGCCCACAGCAGCACGACCATTCTCCTTTAAAAAGGAAGCGTCCACGTTGATCTTCACCCAGCCAGGCTGCGGCTTCTCCCAGGCTGTGACATCCCAGCCCAAAGCTTAATAGGATTGATAGAATACTCATGTCAACAAGTTGCAACTTCTTTTCCGGAAGCTCATCTCGAAAGAACTCTAAGGTTAAGCGTGCTTGGCCTGGAGCGATGGGTGACCGACCGGGAAGTTCTTCCCGGGTGCGCACGAGTGAGGACAAAGTGCGCAGAAAAGACATGTGTTGGTCTGTGAGGTCAGTCTTGATTCCTAGAGAGCTGCCAGGTGTAAGCGGGCCCGGCCTCGGGGAGGCAGGACGTTACACAGGCCTTAGGCGCGGCCAGTGTACTCCGTTGCCCATGCAAGTCAACACAACTCTTTCCTTTGCTCCCAGGCAGCACTGATGTTTGCCGGATTTCCAACAGTGAGTCATGGTAGCTTTGTAGGAAATGCACCGAGCCCTCCACTGACAGGAGCTTGCCTTCATGTTTCAGCTGGTTAAGCACATACCATGTTCGCCAGAAGAGGAGCAGCACTTTCCCCTGGGTTTCCTTGTCATATTCGGCCAGCAGAGGTAGTAGCCATCCCGGCCCTGTTTCAACAAAAGCTTCCTCCGGTGGAAGTTGCCATACATGTCTCATTGCCTGACGGAGATCGCGGGCGAGAGGGCATCTAAGCAAAGCATGAAATTCAGATTCTTCCTCAACACCACATAACTTGCATATTCCGGTGTCTTCCAGGGGCCGTGAGCACTTATTTTTGCTTGTCGGCAAGCACTCAGACACAACACGCCAGCCAAACATCCGGGACCTTGGGGGAAACCGTAGCCTGCCATATGCACTTCCACAGGTATCGATGACCATCTGGTGCAGAGCTAGAGGATTGCTGGTTTCCCCATTCTTCCAGTTCCGTGGCCAGGTTGTAAGCGCTCTTTACAGAGAACAAACCTGTTTTATCATAGTGCCAAGCAACAAAATCCTCCTGTCCCCTGATGGGTAATTTGATCTTCCTTATAATGTCAATATCTGGCTGAAAGAAATTCTCCTCGAGGCGTTCCACAGCCCATGAATTTGTGCGCTGATCTATCAATTCAGCCACCCACTTCACTCTACCACGACCCTTCTTACCAATAGGCTTGAGTGTTGGTACAGATGGGAGCCACTGGTCTCGCCATATGCGAATACTGGAGCCGTTGCCAACCCGCCAAATAATGCCCTTCTTCAGTAATTCTAGGCCGTGTTCAACAGATCGCCATGTTGGCGAGGCATTACCAGAGAATGACGTGTCAAGCAAGTGTCCATTGGGGTAATACCTTGCCTTCAAAATCCTAGCACACAGGCTACCTGGGTTGTGGACTAGACGCCAAGCTTGGCGAGCCAGTAGAGCTTGATTAAAGGCTCGCAGGTCACGGAATCCCAACCCGCCCCTCGTCTTGCATTTGCGCATTTTCTCCCAAGCACACCAGTAAGTTTGCCGCTTCCCCTTCTCTGCTCCCCACCAAAATCTCTTGATGGTCCTTGTCAGTTCGTCACATAAGCCAGCAGTAAGCTTGAACACGCCCATACAATACGTAGGGAGGGCCTGTCCCACTGATTTAATCAGGGTTTCCTTTGCTGCACTTGACATGAACCTCTCACTGTAGTCTGACATGCGTTTGCCGAAACGCTCCTCGAGTGACTGGAAAGCATCCCTCTTCATGCGACCGTTCGGGGTGGGAAGCCCAAGGTAACAGGCCTCAAATGCTTCCCTCTGAACTTGCAAAATTCCCCGAACCTCCTGCTTCACCGTGTCCTGAACATTAGTCGAGAACGTGATGGAGCACTTTTCAGCACTCAAAAGTTGCCCAGTACCCGCTTGGAAATCCGACAATACATCCCAAACACCATGAGCTTTATTCGTTGTAGCCTTGACACAAACGGAGCAAAAAAAAAAAGTGCTTTCATCCAGTTGTGTTTATTGTAAACCCAGTTGAGAGGAAAAACTCAGAGTTTATAGTTACACCGAATTCCATTGCGCAATTTTTAAAAATTGACGTGACAGTCAAATTGCTCAATAAATGTACTATTCCCTTCAACAAAAATGAAAAGGCAACCGGCAAAAAAAATGAAAAGGATTTGTTGACATCATTGAATGTTGGCATCCCTATATTTTGAATCCTAAGCACTTGTTAATATTTGAGAACAATATACACATGTTTGCCCAATAAGTGGTTCTAAAAACAAAATATTGCCTTGATATATATAAATTCTAATCGGAAAAAATGGCGGTATTTTTTTTTTGTTTCAGTATTTTTTTTTTTGAGATGGAAAAAACTTCCATTAACCAGAGGCCGACGCCTGATCGGCGGCCACAAGATGGTTTACAGCAGCGGGATTACAATCAGGCCAAAGCTGAACTGCTCCAGGCGCCAAATTAGCTCCTAGCTTTGCTAATGCATCAGCTACTGCATTACATGACCTTGGGTTATGCAAAACCCGGACAGAGTTAAACTCTGTATACATAAAAAATTTAATATCTTTGAAAAGAACTCCATTCGTTGATAAGTCCAACGACGATGAGGTGAGTGCAGTCTTTAGAGTAGAGGCATCTGTCTCCAGCTCCAGTTTTGATATGCCAATGTCCGTAGCAAATATGAGGCCTTGAACAGCAGCAGTCGCTTCAGCTTGCAAAGCATCATTGCAATGATCAATTTTACCTGCTCCCGATCCTATCACATTTCCATGCTCATCCCGTAATATAAATCCCCAGCCACCAGACTTCTGTTGCTCATAGAATGAACCATCAATATTAATCTTAACATAATCAGCTGACGGTCGATGCCACATTTTTGCAGGTTCGTTATTTGCACTAGACTGCTTGTATTGCTCAATAAATTCAGTGAACTGGCGTATGATCGTAGCAACAGTACTAGCATTAGTATTGGATTTCCCATGTGCTTTTGGCCAAGAGTGGAACTTATAAAAGTCCAAAGCTCATCACAACAATGACCAATAGACACACACATATGCCTCAATTGGAACCTAGTTCATCATTTCTAGACTGGTTCGTGTTTCAAGAACTGAGCTGAGCTGTGGTGATGGAACGACTTCACCATCGGCCAGAAATCCTCAAAGGGCCAGAAGTTTTCACCCGTGAGGGACAAGAAACCTGGAGGGACGTCCATGGCGCCATCGCAACTACCTTGTCCCCGTCCTCCTCCATGGGCTTGTGGGTCCAAGCTACGAATGCCTGGCTGCGGCACAACAATGGCGTAGTCCTGCGTTACTTGTTCCGGGCCGGAGCCGGAGCTGGAGCTGCTACTGCCTTGGTCCTCTGTCGAGGTGCTTTTGTTGGTGGCCATGCAGTCCTGGTTCCTCTGCTTTTTCTGTATCCTGGTTCTCCAGTAGTTCTTGATCTCGTTGTCTGTCCGGCCAGGAAGATGTCTTGCGATCTTAGACCACCTGCACAGAGGTGATCGATCGATCAGTCCCTGAGTGCACCAAAAAGGACGCAATTAAGATAGCCAAACTAGTAATAACTGGTTGAAGGAGCAAGTGGATGTTATGTACCTACCTGTTGCCCCATGCGGCCTGCAGCTGGACGATGAGGTCGTGCTCCTCCGACGTGATGCTGCCGCGTCGCACGTTGGGGCTCAGGTAGTTGAGCCAACGCAGCCGGCAGCTCTTCCCGGTGCGCTTCAGTCCTGCAGCCATGCCCGAACGCGCCATATTTACAAGTAACTAGTGGTACTATTGTACAAATAAATCTCAATCGATTTTGTGCACGAGGACGCAACGCAAGTGAAGTGATGGTATCTCGGAGCACGTACCGGCGGCGCAGGCGAGGATGTCCCAGGCGCCCTCGCCGTGGGCGTGGATGTAGTTGACGAGAAGGAGGTCCTCCTCCAACGTCCAGGGCCCCTTGCGCACGGCCGGCTTCAGCTTCTCCTGCGCGCCGTCGTCCATGGACTCGAACCGCACTGCTGCCTAATCGTGTCACATTTCCCGGCGCGACGCGACCCGACCCTTTATATAGTGGAGCCGGCTCGACGCCTAACTTGAAAAGCCAGCGCTCGAACGCTGGCGCTCAAGTGCAGGCCAACTTGCACACCGCGAGCGGTGAGTCGTTTGTTTAGCTGCTAGTTGGCTATTTGCGCGTTCCTGGTTGGGTTTGCAACTAATCAACGTTTTTGGGTTCTTTTAGCTTTTATTTTTCGAAAGCTACATATATTATGTGGTCGTTTAAATTAGAAAGATTTTTTTTAAGATTACACAGTAGTACAACTCAGACACTCACAACGCACGCACACTCACCTCTATGAACGCACATACGCAAATCCTATCCCTTATGAGCATCTTCGAAGACTGAGCCGGCAAATCTTCCAGATTGACGAAGTCACCACTGGCGCCTCGCTGTCGACGGCCACATCGCCTACCGCTGAAAGCACAAATGCCGTTCAATTCTAGAAATTCGCTCCCACCGGGAGTCGAACCCAGGACCTCAAAGGTCTTGGCCTAGTGCTTAAATTAGGAAGATGAAAAAGGCACCAGAGGCACCGAACAATATCAGGAAGGTGAAACCAGCAGCACGCAGGCCAAACCACCCCCCCCCCCCCCCCCCCCCCCCAAGAACAGCGGCATTCAGGCCGACAACAAAGGCAGCACGCAGGCTGCTCAAGTCACAGCACGAAGGCCGAACAAGAATGAGATTACATCAGGGATTGGGGATAACATTCTAGTTAGCATTTTTGGGTTCTTTTAGCTACTTGTTCGTTTTCAGCCGCATGTGCCTGTGCATACTTAGAACATTCTTTCGTGCAAGAATTTGTTTTGTTTCATCAGGCTCTTCATCAAGTGACGAGCGATTGCTACATCTTAAGTTTCAACAGATAGCTAGATGGATGATGCTTGCACCTTAATTGGCGCCTCGTCTAATATCTAATTTAGCACAATTATGCACTAGCAATCACAAAAACGATGCATGGACCATTAACTCGATCATTGATGGCAAGCTAAGCTACTACTTTTCCATCCTGTTGCACTGATTCCCCCATTAAACCGCAATATCGTGCTAAGCCACGCCACACTTACACAATTAATCGAGCTAGTGCAGCAACAAAATGCTAGCTTAATTGGTTCTATAAGCCTTTCCCGTAGTAGCAAGTTTGCATTGTGCAGCCTTCGGCTGACCGTAGTTGCCATTCCCCCGTATACATGTGGCCAGAGAACAAGCACGTAATCAGGGACTTGGAGGTGCGTCAAGGTAACAAGCTTCCATGCACGCGCTAGGCCCTGCAGCTACCCGACACCAAGGACTATCAGCCGCCAAACATGGTCTCAACCGGTAATGCTTTCGAGGGATGGCGGCCCGGCAGGCAAGATATGAGGTAAAAATACATGCGGATATACAAAAGTAGTTAAAGCTTGCAACTTGAACCACTTCAACCACAACTTAGTAAGCTTTTAACTTTTTAAATTCACATTAACATATGAGCTTGGGTGAAGATGAAATTTAAAAGAAAAATATCTCTCGACGACACATATACAACATGATTGTAAATCTCTATTTTTCTTCATGTGAAGCTAGCATCAAAAAACTTTGTTGAACTTTTATATGGAAAAAATGTAAGTCTAAACATTCTACCCATTTATTGGATGCTCAAATGGCCTTAAATGGAATATGTGTTTTTTTCTAAAAAAAATGAACCGCAGGGGTGATGCCCTATTAATTATATTATATTATATTTAGAGGATAGGAAAAATGAGTATAGCGCTTAAAAAAATGAAACAAAGAAGAAACAAGTCATAATTAAATTGAGGTTAGCCATTGTTCTATTCTTGGCAGATGCTTCCTTTTTTGCTCTCTATGGATAACCAAGACAAGACAAACTCATACTTGGAACATTCCCTAGTCCTCGAGGTGCTACGTGTCATTCATTAGCACTACTATCTCCATGAATTACTCTCTCAGTTATTTTGTGGCCAAAACCTCTAATTCCTGATCCGCCATCGATAAAACCGATATCTCTTATATGCCAGCATTTTAAACTTTTCTCCCTTACATGCCACTACTGATCTTTTTTTGTGTCAGACTTGTAAAAATGACAAGTTTCCTTAACCTTCATGCCTCGGACTGTATGACAGTCTTCTTCCTTCTGCTTGTCTCTCACCTACTCAAGGCCGCATGTCGGTGACATATCATGGCCGGAGAAATGGCACGCGCCCGCAAAACGGAACTGCTAGGAGATGAAGAAGGTGGTTAAGCCATCAATTTTGCCTACTGCTGCCCCGGTGCATGGCCGCGTCTCACCAGCTGCTCGAGTGCCGCACCCAGGGGCAAAGCTACACTATGGCCTACATTCACCCGCAAAAACTAGAAATTTAGTGATAGTTGACAAGTTTTGACCACATGTGCACGGTTTTAAACCTCAAATTATGCATCCACAATGAGTAAACTTTGCATTATGTCTATCTAAAGTGATGTTGTGCACCCCTATCATATTTTCTCTAGCCTCGCCACTGGTCGCACCTGCTGCCCCCGTGCACGGCCGAGCTCTGGCCGGCAGCCGGGGCGGTGCTCGTTCGCACAGGCTCCTGCCGTCGCGTCGTCGCACGCCAGCCCACCCGGCGTACATTCCGTGCCAGTCCCCCGCCAATGCAGCTCGAGCCAGGAGCGCGTCTGAACTCAGCCGCATGTGGCCACGAACATGCCTGCGGGCGCTCAAGCATGCACCCGCATGCCCACAAGCGTGTCCAGCCGCACAAGCACGCCCAGCACCAAGCACAGAGAGAGGAGATTGGGGATTCCGACTGATTTTCTTCAGATATACTAGATTGCAATCGTAATAAGAAAAAGCACTCGTCTAGGCATTAAATACGACGGAAGCTAAGATCATGGCATGGAAGGGACAAAATTTTTAAAACACTAGCATACAAAGGATCGACATGCATGAGTTTTACCAATAGCGGATCAAGGATTAGAGGTTTAAGCAATGGAATAGAAGATATTTTGCTTTATTTTTTGTTGGTGTTGCTTAGCTCGACACAAAAAGAATAGAGGGAGCTTGATAGTGGAAAACAAGCTATCAATGTTGTAAACAATATAGTGATGCATTGATTGAATCCAGAAAAGGCTATATTAAGACAATGCCAGGCTAAAATAGGATCCAAACCACTACACTATGGAAAAATAAAAATGGATTCAACAAACAAGCACTTTTGTACAAAATAACATCACATTTTCTGAAAACTTGAAGTGGCATTATGTATGCAGTTACCAGCTGGGTAAGCCAGCCTTGGACCAATAAAAAGAGATAAATGTTTGGCAACACAAGCACATGGCTCCATATACAATGGCTTTAAAACTAGAAACTTTGTTAAAACACTTACCGTATCATACAACAAAGTAATACTCAATTCTTTAAACTGTAAAGATTTTTAGTATGATTTCTCGTTGCATGAAAATTTTGTTAACTCTTGCATCTAACAAAAAGGATAAGAATAAGAAATATGGCTAGGCTGATTGCATCCGGATAGACAAGTGGACTGTAGATCTTCTTTAATTCCGATCCATTTGATTGTAAGAGAAATCTGTTTTACATGGAGGTGACTTTAAACTTCCTCGATAAAAAACATGGGAGGTAAAATGTTCTATTTCATTTATCAGTTTAACCGTGCTATCCAGTGAAGTTCTGCAGAATTGACCAATAAACCCTCTTAAAAATAAAAATAAAACGATGAGAAAATGAGTATATGTCTCCTTTTCAGTGTTCAATGATGGTATCTAGTTCTATCTACTGTTTCGAGATTTCTGAAGAGGTTTGTCATCATTCGCTGTACAAGCAAAGCCTGAACTTCTGTCATTTGGGATAATACCAATTCAAATGGCGGACCTCCCAATGAAAAGAGATAAAATATTTACCTGCAGATTATGGACTAATGAAAAATTTAGCCCCGCATAATAAGCTGATGCAGAAAGAGTTCATCAAGCAAACACCAGTTCAGTGCTCGGAGTCTTCTGTGCATCCACTGATACAGATATTATCAGACCTTGGGCCCATCTTATCATTTAGCAGCTGAGAAATTGCGACTTTATAGCTCATTTATATCTCGCAGCACATGTACACGGTAAGTTTTCCAGACTTTTGCAAGTTCTAACACTATTTGTTCTTGAATTTTTCCTTCGTTTTCTGCTCTGTAAATCTACAAAGGGGATCAATTTATTGCATTATCATGTGCATGAATTTCATGTAACTTAAAAGATATACATAGTGTTGCTTTGTCTACAAATTCATGTCGCTTCAGAAACTGCAGTAACATAATTGACCAGTAATGATAAATACAAAACAAACATATAGTTTCAATATTATGGAAGTGGTATCATTTCGATGTGGCCAATCGAAAAAGTACCGTTACGTTTGGATTCTTGAAAGTTGTGTGTAGAAACAATTGACTTTGCGCACTTTGTAGCGTCATTTGTAAACTGTGAACACTCACTATTATCTTGTCCACTCAATCGATTCTCTGAAATCAAATGGCATTCCGTGTGCAGCTGGGCAAACCAGCCTTGGGCCACTAAAAGAACAGACAAAAGTGTGTTCAATACAAGTACGAGCCTCCATGTGCAAATGCTCAGAAAACAAGAAACTATATTGAAAATTCCACTAGATCGTACAGAAAAGTCAACGTACTACACTCTAGCCTCCAATTTGTAGGTGTGATTCGTGGTTGCAACCCATCCTATAACCTGGTCAACTCAAAATCTTGCAGCTTAGCAGAAAGCAGCAGAAGAGGAGAGATGGCTGGTCTGATTGCATCTGGAATCATCAAGTGGACAGCAAGCAAGCTTGCTTCCTTGGTTTCTCCTCCGATTGGGCCATCATCATCCAATGAGCAGCAAAGTTCTGCACTTAGAGATGTGCGGATGCTGCAGAGGACGATGGCAAGGGTCCAACGCACACTTGGTGCAATGGATGAGGATAACATCAGAGATGAGTCTGAGAGACTGAGATTGAGGGAGCTCCAGCAATTCGCCTATGATGCCCAGGATGCTATCGACGAGTACAAGTTTGAGCTGCTGCGTCGTATGATGGATGATCCCAATAATCATGGAGCAAACAGAGGCAGCCGAAAACGCAAGCGCAAGGGCGACAAGAAGGTACTAGCAGTATATCTTTTTGGCACTTCTTTTCTCATTTGCTTGGTCAGAAGCAAGTTGACTAACCTTTCTTATTTAGATTATTGCTATAATCCCTTAACTGAAAAAAGTTAGAGATTTTCCAGTAGTACCTTGGAATCTCTCACGGCACTGAAACCATGGATAGACACACTGATAGGAATATTCGAGGACGAATCATTTTGATGAGGGGGAGAATGATGCGGATATTCCTATCACACACTATTGTAGACATTCAGTAGGGGGTTTTCCACTGAACTTTATGAAATTTTGATGAAATCATTACGTAGACAACAAAAACATTTTTACTGAAGTATCTCATCTCCAGGAACCTGAAACAGATCCTGTAGAAGTTCCAGTACCAGATGAATTGGCTCTAAGAGTAAGAAATATTCTAGAAAGATTTAAGGAGATCACAAAGGCATGGGATAATCTCCATCTCGATGAGGCAGATGCACCACTGAGGGATGAAGAAGAAGAATTCCTACCAATGTCAACTGGCCCCCACGTCGATGAATACACTATCATTGGCAGAGATGAAGACAAGGAACACGGTAGAAGGATCTAACGGAGAAAATAATGCAATTATTCCCATAATTGGAATGGGGGGTATAGGGAAGACAACACTTGCTCAACTAGTTTACAATGATCGAAGGATCACAAAGCAATTTGATTTGATGGGATGGGTCCATGTGTCAGAGAATTTTGATCTTAAAACTGTTATGAGCAAGATTATCATGTCATTTACAAGAAAACCTTGTCAGATAACAGAACTTGACCAACTAGAGTATATGCTAATGGAACTAGCTGTTGGCAGAAAGTTCCTACTTGTTCTTGATGACGTGTGGAATGAAAGGAAGGACCTTTGGGATGCTTTACTATCACCAATCTCAACTGCACAATTTGGGGCAATACTTGTGACTACCCGGAATTTAAATGTGACAACTGTTATGCAGACAATGCCTCCCTACCATATGGGTTGTTTACCTTTTGAAGAATCATGGCAGCTATTAAAGCAAATGGCCTTTGCTCACCGAGATCAAATTACAGAAAAGGCCTTTGAAGAAATTGGCAGGAAAGTTGTGCAGAAATGTGGAGGCCTACCTTTGGCAATCAAAGCAATTGGAAGTGCTCTTCGTTTTGAGGAAAACGAGGAGAAATGGAATGATATATTGGAGAGTGAACTGTGGGAGTTACCGACAAGAGAGGATACTGTTTTGCCAGCTTTAAAATTGAGCTATGTCCGAATGCCGATCCACCTGAAACGGTGCTTCGCTTTCTTCACATTGTTCCCAAAGGGGCATGTTTTCTTGAAGGAAAATGTAGTATACCTCTGGATATCTTTGGGAATCCTTAAGAATACTAGCCACAGACAACTGGAGAATATTGGTGTTCGGTGCTTTCATGACTTAATGGAGAGAACTATGATTCAGCAAGTACCATTCAATGCAGGACATAACTGCTTCACTGTGCATGACCTTATCCTTGATTTGGCAAAATTTGTCTCAGGTGAAGATATCTTGAAATTGGATACTCAATACATGCCATATTTAAATGATGGATCACAAAACCTTAGGTATTTATCCTTGGCTGTGAGTTCCTCAGATCATGCAAATCTGGACCTGCGTACCTTGCCGACAACTGGAGGTCTCAGGATTCTTCAAATTATAAATGCAATGGACGATAACAGAAGATATTATGCTTCTCTTTTCAAAAATGATAGAAGATGCTTCTCCAAGCTGTTCTCTCATCATATTAAAATTACATTTCCCGACGAGCTGACGGGCCTGCGTCACCTGAGAGCCTTAGATTTAAGCCGTAGTGCATTGACATCATTGCCAGAGTCAATAGGAGAACTGAAATTGCTTAGGTACCTAAGCATTTTCCAAACACGAATAGCTAAGCTGCCTGAATCTATTTGCTGCCTTTACAACCTAAAAGTTCTAGATGCAAGAACTAACATGCTTGGAGAGCTTCCACAAGGCATTCAGAAGATGGTCAGCCTCCAGCACCTTAGTTTAGACCTCTGGTCTCCCTTATGCATGCCAAGTGGAATTGGGAAGATGAAAAAGCTAAAAACATTGACAAGGTTTAGTGTTGGAACAGGCAACTGGCATTGCAACATTGTTGAACTACATCATTTGGTAAATATCTGTGGAGAGCTTTGCATTACAGGGCTAGGTCGAGTGGCCAACATTGACGATGCTCAGACGGCAAACTTGATCAGTAAAAAGCACTTAAAAATTCTAAGATTGGATTGGTCTGGTGGATTCTATGCTACTGAATGTGAGCACAATGTTAACCAAAATAATACAACCTCAACACCGGAATTAGACGAGCAGGTATTTGAGAGTTTAAAGCCGCAGAAAAACCTCGAGGAATTAGAGGTAGTCAAGTACAGTGGCTACAAATATCCAAACTGGTTGGGTGATCCTGCCTTCTCACATTTGGCCAAGGTAACTCTATGGAAGCAAAGCTGCAAGTTTCTTCCACCTCTTGGCCAACTGCCTCATCTCCGCGAGCTTTTAATCATCCATATGGAAGATGTAGAGAGAATTGGGCAGGAGTTTTATGGCCAGGATCCCAGCAATAGTTTCCCAGCTCTGGAGCAGCTAGAGTTTCAGGACATGCCAAAATGGGTGGGGTGGTATGAAGTTTCTGACAATGATTTCCCTTCTCTTCGTGAGCTGAAAATCAAGGATAGCAATGAACTGAGGGTCCTTCGACATAAATTGTCATCCAATCTGAAGAAGTTGGTTATCAGCAATTGTCAGAAGGTGGTTAGATTACCGAAGGTTCCTTGCCTCACTAGCTTAATCTTGAAAGGCGATATTAATGAAGAAATTTTAAGTCATCTGCATTTTAAACTCCTTAGGACATTAAAAGTTTGTTTCTTGCGAAAAGTGGAGCAGATCAAACTCGAAAGCATGCTAATGCTCGAGGGACTAGCTATCATTGGATGTAGACAGCTGCATTCTGTAGCAGGACTCTGCAGCCTTGAATCCCTCAAGCTTCTGAACATAAAAGATTGTCAGAACCTGAAACTGCCCTTACAGCCACTTCCATGGCAAGTTCAACAATCTACTGTCACGAATTGTCCTCAGCTGCAGGAATGGGCCGAATGGCAGCAAGTTCAAATGTCAAAACACCAATATCAGGTACAGGCATATGGATTTAATGTCTTCAAATTAGTATTTGTTCATCATATTGTTAACTTCTGCTCTATTTTTTGTATAAAATACATTAACTGATTTGATATCCTGCAAACACAGTTGCAAGAAGTTGATGGTGGAAGCTATGACGAAGAAGTTCTTGACGTACTTGGGGATGATAGTGAGGATGATTTTGATGTTTTCAGTGAAGATGACGATGATGATTTCTACGACAGAATCTTAGATATCGGGCAATCAAGCGGTAGGGAACTTGATCATTATGATGATGATAGAATGTTAGATGCTGGTGAATCAAGTGGAGTAGCAGTTGATAGCAATGATGATGCTTGGTAGCAAATGAGAAGAGGCCAAGAAGTGTACCCCCTCCAAATAGGAGTTGAATGTTTTCAGTAACATTGTTCTTTTTACATATCTATGATTGTCAACTCAGGAACAACAAAGCACATTGTTGAATTAAATATTATAAAATTCCTTGATGTATCAGTTGGAGCTGATACTTGCTCTATCAGAAAATTATTATCTATGAAGTGTCACACTAAGATATTGTTGCCATCGAGGCTGACCAGAAATTTGGGAATCTCATTTGCATAGTGCAATCATTCCTCTTCCTTGAAATAATAAGTCTGTTAAGCACATTGTTTATTTTACTTAATGGTAATGGACCTGGTACATATCTGTTTTCAACAGGTAATGTTCAATTGAATTCTGAAGAATTAACGTCGCCAGCAACATTTACTTAAAATAACCAAGGAGAATAAATAGAATGAAAAAAAAATTACCTCTGCCTCGCTTCTTATTTTTGCATGTCATTTGATCCATGATCCTCTGGTAACTATGGGAACTGCTGTTTTCCAGTCAGAAATGAAAATAGCAGAAGTAGGCCAGCAAAATCATGTGAGTTTGGTGCTCATTGAGAGGGAATTAATCAGGCAAATCTCCTATGAGGAGGAAAGAGGGAATTAATAGTGAAATCTTGGGTCGATAGGATATCAAACCTAACAATAGAATGTAAAACAGGTGGTGAACAGAGTAAAGAAGACAAATAATTAAGTGCATAAGACATTGCCAAGCTACAGACTTTTTCGAATTCAGGTCATGTACCCGAGCTACAGACTTATGGATGAAAGAACTACTTCATGACAAGTTAGCTTGCAGTTCAATGACCATGCACAGTAAATTCAACTTGATAAATGGACCAAGTAAACCAGGGTAAACTCATGGTGATGACAAGAGAGCTATCTCTAGTAAATTCAACTTGATAAATGGACCAAGTAAACCATAGTAAACTCATGTTCGTTTCAAGACAGAGTCATTTGCTAGCTGCAACTGAAATCGTTGATAGTATTATGCAGTTTTCAGATAATATCCATGTCTGAAGTCTTATGTCTGAACAGTTAGACACGAAATCATCCAGTTAACGAGAAAAATAAAGTGACGGCAAGCAGCCTTACCTGCTCAATGTGACAATGTTCTCGTATTTTGCATCCAAATGGAAATTGACCGGGTTGTACCGCATTCTTGAAAGGAAAACACTTAATTAGAATTGTAATTAGTCAGTCGCTAAAAAAAGAATTGTAATTAGTACCTTAACCTATGGCGAGAGCGCGAGGCGCCAAGGCGGCGGCGTAATCCGGTGCCCGCAGCAGAGGCAGCCGAGGGCCGAGGCGGCAGCGGAGTAGGGATGGCAATTCGGGGCGGGTACCCGCGTACCCGCCGGGTACCCGACCCGATGGGGACGGGGATGGGGGGCGTTTTTCACCCATGGGTGGCACCCGTACCCGCCCCGATACGAGTCGGGTTCGGGGCGGGGATTGAAATCCACCCATGGGTGCCCCGGCGGGTACCCGACATTTGAATTTCATTATTTGTATTTGGCCCAGCCCACCTAAGCAGTGCAGCCCAGCCCGGCATAAACCCTAGCGTCACCTCACCTTATCCCCTGATTCCCCTCCCCTGCTCGGCTGCTCCCCACTCCCCAACCGCAACCTAGCAGCCGCCACTCGGCACTCGCCCGCACGCCGCCACTCTCCCGCACGACGCGCCCTCCCCTGCACGCCGCAAGCCGCCGCCAGGTCGCCGCGCCCTCGCCGCACGCCGCAGGCAGTCGCTGCGTCGCCCCGCAGGCCCTCGCCGCACGGCGCACGCCGCGGCTTGGACGACGCCGGCGCGCCGCGGCCAGACGACGCCGCGGCCTCGCCGCACGCCGCGGCTTGGACGACGCCGCGCCCTGACGACGCCGCGCCCTGACGACGTCGACGCCGCGGCTTGGACGCGCGAGCGCGTCGCGCCTGGCCTAGATCTGGCCGTCCCGCTGCACGACGACGACGACAACTCGACCTCGAGTCCTCGACGCACTACTGCACGACGCCGCCCCGACGCACGACGCCGCCCCGACGCATGACGCCGCCTCGACGCAGCCCCGACGCGCGACGCCGCCCGGCTTCCTACCTCGGCACCAGCACTTGACGGACGACGCCACCTCGACGCAGGACGCCGCACCAGCTGCCCGACGCCTCCTTGTCTGGGTCTCGCCACCAGCACGGCGCACGCCGCCACTCGGTTTTTGATAAGCTTGCTGGAAAAGAACACCTTTGTGCTGAATTCAAGCCAACTAAAGAAGATTGGGATTTTGCTATAGAACTTTGTGGTAGGTTAAAGATGTTTTATGATGCAACTGAGGTATTGTCAGGGCAACATTATGTTACAGCCAACCTTTTTTTCCCCAAAATATGTGGTATATCGTTGGCAATTGATAAATGGAGGACTAGTAAAGATGCTAAAGTACAAGACATGTCGAAAAATATGAAGGAAAAGTTTCAGAAATATTGGACTGATGTTCATGGTCTTATGGAAGTAGCAACTGTTCTAGATCCTCGGTACAAGTTAAAATTCATGAAGGCTTTCTATAGCACCGTTTATGGGGAAAACAGTGCATTTACAGAGATAGAGGTTGAGAGAGTTAGAGGCTTGTTGTATGAGCTTGTGCTAGAATACCAAGGTTGTATGGAAGGAATGGCAACAACCGACGGTGTTGGGGCAGCAAGTAAAAGTGTCATTCCAAATGAAGGAGATGATCTTGTATTTGGGTTATTTGACAAGTTCTTGTCGGAGGAACCAGAAGAGAGTTCTACTTATGTCAGGACCGAGTTGGATTTGTATTTGGAGGAGCCTACTTTGCCAAGAACTCAAGAACTCAACATAATTCATTGGTGGGAGTTTGCAGGTGTTAAGTACCCGACATTGAGAAGGATAGCTCGGGATATAATGGCAATTCCTGTTACAACCGTGGCTTCCGAGTCTGTCTTCAGCACTGGAGGAAGGACTATTAGCCCACATCGAAGTAGACTTGCTCCAAAAACAGCTGAAGGGTTGATGTGTATGCAAGCTTGGTCCCGTGCTGATATGTTGGGTGATCAGTCGTGTTTTGTCAATGCACTAATGACGTGCATGGACGAAGAAGACGAAAAAATGGTGACAAGCCACTCCTTTACTATTGCTGCTCAAATTTCCATTTGCTGAATTTTAAAGATTGTCTAATGAGATTGCTTGTTTACTTATCAATGTCTGAATTTTATCTTGATAGGATGACTCTGAATCAACTATCATTGACTGAAAAGTGAAAAGTTGTCCAAGGTCAAGTGGTGCTGCTGCAATTAGAGAAGGTGAGTATTTGTCAATGTCAATTTTTCAGTTTTTTTGTAACCTGCAGTAAGTATACAAGAAGCTATTAGTTTGCTAGTCTAACACTAACTTTACTTTGTGACTTGTGTTGTTTAACAGGATGTCAGGGTACAAGAAGCTTCTCCTCATTTATGACCAGATGTGAAGATGAGATGACTTCATGCTTGGCACCTCTCTTTATTTCTACTTTCAGTTATGAGACTCAATTTGTTTAATTTGAATGTGTGAGACTATGTGAGTGCGAGACTGAGACTGAACATGTATTTCATTTTCGTTGCCTGTTGTATTGAACTACGTGAATGTGATAATGCCTAAGTGTGAGTGCTATTTTGGACTGGACAGTGATATGCATGTGTGTTAAATTTGCAGTCAATTTTGTCAAAATGATGGGAAAATGTGTTCATTGTGTTTTACCCGATGGGTACCCGCTACCCGCCCCGTTACCCGACGGGTACGGGGACGGGTATGGATTTCCACCCATGGGTACGGGTACGGGTACGGATTTCTACCCGACAGGCTTGGCGGGGCGGGCATGGGTATGCTTTACCCGCTCCGAACCCGCCCCATTGCCATCCCTACAGCGGAGCCGAGGACATTGGCGTCGCCGGAAGCATCGAGGGAGCAATGGACGCGAATCCGACGATGGACAGGTCCGGGACCTCCGGCAGCGGAGTCGTCTCGCAGTCGCGCCCGTTCAGCCGTAGGCCTGAGCGATTTTCTGTTTTTTTTTTCTTTTTTTAGTGATTTTCTGGTTTTTTTTTAGAGAGACCGAGTGATTTTTTTTTTTTTTTTGAGAGGGAGTGATTTTCTAGTGATAGACGGAGAAGAGAGGTTGGGCTGGTTTTGATTGGGCTTTAGTCTTCGCCGATGACATCTATGTGGGCTTAGTCCAGCTCGTTCCGATGAAACTTTCAGCTCGTAAATAATAATACATCACCTTTTTTTTTTTTAGACCAATGTACATCACCGATTTTTCTACCATTCCGACCCAGCAGGGCCACACACAGTACGTATAGCGCGACGTGTATATATACAGTCATTCATTCTAGCTGTCGGTCGGTCCAAGCTAAACGGCACTGAGCTGCCTGATGTTCATGGGGAATATCAACGGCGCGGACCCGTCAAAGGCCGTGTCGGTGAGCATCCTGGCGGTGGTCTCGGTGGGGTGGTAAAAGTCCCAGAAGACGTGGCTGGTCCGGTTGGCGCAGTAGAAGCTGAGCGGCGTGCACCCGATCTTGGCGTTCATGTCGCCGAGCCCACAGCACGCGGCCTTGGCCTCCGCGAACCCATACGCCGCGGGGTTGTTGATGTAGCGGAACAGCGCGGCGGAGGAGTCGAAGACCGCGTACCGCAGGTCCGTGCTGCGCGCCGCCATGCCGGCGAGGAGCTTAGCCGCGCCGGCGTTGAAGCGCGCGGAGGCGTCGTTGGCCACGGCGCTGCAGTCCTTCGCGGCGCTGAGCTCGCGCAGCGACGGGCAGCAGCCGACGGGGCCCGTGCCCAGGAACAGCAGCCGCCGCGCGCCCAGGTTGTAGAGCCGCTGCAGCTGGCCCGTCAGCGTCTGGACCAGCGCGTCCACGAACTGCTGCGTTGGTGGGGAGGAGGGGCGCTTGGTGCTGCTGCTCATGGACTTGGCGTAGTGGATGATGTCGTTGCTGCCGATGGTGATGGCGAAGAGGGACTTGGACAGGTGCGCCGCGGCTTGCTGCTGGCCCAGGCTCTGCACCAGGGACGCGTACACGGACGCCAAGTAGTCGATCTGCTTGTCGAAGCTCAGGCACTGGTTCTGGTTTGTGGCGTTGGAGACGCCGGCGCCGCCCGAAGCGAAGTTGACGCCGTTCACGTAGTTGGCGGCGTTGCTCGACGACAGACCCAGGTACGGCGGCGAGGTCGCCAGCCCCAGCTTCTCGGCTGCAAACAAAAGCATGCCCCACGATTCTCAATTTCCTGTTTTTTGTTACTACTACAAACAATCGCCTCTCTAGTGCGGTTGTGTAGCAGCGCCACGCGTATACTTCACACATTTTTATTTCTTTTGAGATTCATACATACTTGAAAACATTTGTAATTTAGCATTACTCCATTGGGATGAAAGATTCGTGGGTGAAGTACTGTAGAAAATGTTTTATATATCGTGTGTACTATCATGCATGATTTTTGAATAAGAAATGGTCAAGGACTTGGACTGCTCAGTTCAACAAAGAAATTGCGATGTAGTTTCACGTTTCCCCGATAAATTCTGAATCATTAAGTTGTCAACATCAAACTCAGCAAGACTAGTAATCTTCTTACTACAAATTTTAATAACGCACACCACATGGCAGTCTGTCTCTTAATTTCTCAGTTTAATTGAATCATGATAGTGAAAGGCAAAACTATTTTCTTGCTTACTTGACTGACTTTGCAATGTACAATATTTGTGTCTGTTTCATTGATTGGGTTGGGGAACAAGGAAGGCATCCCAAGCGAAACAAATGAAACAAAAGGGTAGCAGAAACTGATTTCTTTGGGCCCGGATATCTTTCAGATCTGTACTGTATGCATTAGCTTTCTCTTTCACCTGATAATGTATTGTCTTGCACCACAAAAATGCAAGTGATTTTTATGTTGATTAAGTGTTGGCTACTAACTTTTTTTAAAAAAAAAAAGATTCCTACATGAACTTTATTTTTTGATTTATTTCATAGGCATATGAAAGTTTGGATCAAACAATCCTTCAGTAGAAATATGCATATGAAAGTTTTATAGAAGCATTAGACATATTTCTACAGGATTCCTATTAGATCAAATTTGGCTCCTAACTTGATTCTATAAAACCATCTTATGAAAAATTTCTGCCTGATGCTTCGAATGGATGCATTGCCACTATAAAATGATTTATTAGTATTTCTTTTCAAAGTCGTATCGGTAGTCCACCTTGTAGTAATTCGGATAGTATTATGATACATAAATGCATACATGTTTTCTGGAAGGTGTTAGCTAAAGAAAAAAGATTGCTTGTTGACACCAAAAATTAAGTTCAGTCCATTTGTTTGGTTCATGTGTAAACGTTAGAACAACAGATCGCGGAACAGAACTGGTGATGGTGATAGTGTACAGTTCACAGCTGGTGTGCAAGCAATACCATAAGGGTTTGATCGATCTCCAAAATTGGTTGGCAGATGGAACTAACGATTTACAAATAACCGATGTTGTACAGTTAGCGATGTGTCATTACTCGAGAGAAATAATTAATAAAAAAGCTTTAATAATGGAGACGTGTCAGAAGATCATTTTGTTGTTTACTCTGCTATTGCCACCTACATTCTCCGATTGATTGGGCCATTCAGATTAGAAATTTCAGCTAAGATGGGCAACGCATGCATTCCACGACATAAATACTGAGCTCAAACGTACTATAACATATCTTAGTAGTCAGCACAAGCTAATGTCATCCTTGAGCCACCGGTAACTGTGCGGAATATTAAGTAATTTTTGGCTTGGCCTAGTTTAATTAACAGTTTATTTTTAAACTGAATCATTCCTTATCTTTGTGACGTGCACATAGCGTAGAGATAAAAGACACCAATAAAAAACGTAATGACTTCACATACGGTCACACTTCATGCATGCATAATTGATTATATCCTCCTACTGGCAGCGGCAGTAGGAATAATGATCGAAACGATCGTTCTGTTGTAGTGTCGTGGAAAGATCAGTGATCTTACCTCACAACGACGGTATCGTTATGTAGTTAATACTCAATAAGCGACAGATGTATAATAAGCCGCGTTGACCTTTGCCTAGAGTAAACGAGTAGTAATACGCACCTAGGAAGTCCGGGAAGTTCTTGCCGTTGCTGAACCGTCCGGTGGCCTTGCCTCCCGGGTAGTCGATGCCGTTGTGCGCGAAGTCCGCCTTGAGGAACGTCAGCAGGTAGTTGTTGTTCCCGACGTCGGCGAGCGAATCGCCGAGCACGTAAATCGCCGGCACGGGCCCTGCCGACGCGGCCATGAACGACGTCGCTGCTGCGGCCAGCAGGAAAGCCACAACAATGGCCATAGAGCATGGTAAGCTCGTCACAGTAGCAGAAGCGCCCATGGCTCAGAATGTCTCGTGTGAGCCGTGTGCTACGGGCCTTGCTTCTCACTCGCTTAGCCGGGGACTGCTGAACATCGGCTACGGCTAGGAGAATTTATAGTAGAGCTAGGAAACGAATTGAAGCGTCTGGAAGTAGTCTACTATCAAGTAGTAAGCTGATAGCTAGGTGTGTAACCGGAGGAAGACCAGGAAGGAGGAGGCGAAGAACGTACGTAGTTGTCATGCGTGTGGATGTGCGGCGTCGGTGTCGGGAGGAAGACGGCATGTCGCGCGGGATCGGAGCAGACGATCGAGCGTGTGGGACGGACATGGCCATGCCATGCGGGTCCCCTTCGATCTGACTTGGCGTACGCGCGCGCGCCTCTCACGGTGAGGCGTGTTCACATCCATAGAGATCGATATGCGTATGGTCGCGTATCAAGCTTGCGTTCACGACCAGAAAAAAAAACGAATAGCATAATTTTGAGGAGGAAGTAGTCACCGTCGGCTGACAGAATGAGACCGCGAAGCGACTAGAGAAACGTACCGGATGCGCACGACGGACGCGAGCTGGCAAACAGGGCAGCTGAAAACGAGATGAGAAAATCAGTGGTACGGAAAGCTGCGTGCGTATCGTCCGTGGAGGCTCTTGTTCTTCTCAAGATAAAATCGACATGCCTCAACTGGATCATACTTTTTCTCTATGCGGAGTAGATGGATAGGAGAGGCTTCTAGGTGGCTTATCAGCTGTGCACGTCGCGTTGCTTTCGCACTACCATGAAATGAATTTGGAACCTCGAGTTTGAATTTGGATAAGTCAACCCCAAGACGCAACGTTTGGTACTCCCTCCGTCCCTTAATATTATATAGGGCGTTCTGGCCTTCTACACTTTTCCCTTAATATAGGGCATTTTAGGTAGGACCCACACGTTTTCCTTCCCAATCACCCGCTCAGCTCATCCCCCACGACCCCCATCCACCCGCAGCCGCATGGGCATCGCGCCGCCGCCGCCTCCTGCAGCGCGCGTCGGGCCGCCGCTGCCGCCTCCTTCTACAGCGCGCATCGGGCTGCCGCCGCTGCCTCCCGCAGCCCGCGCCGGGGCGCCGCCGCCGCCTCCTGCAGCCCGCGTCTGGGCTCCGCCGCCGCCGCCCGCAGCCTGCGTTGCGCCGCCGTGGAACCTGGGAGGAGGAGCGCCACCCTTGGTGCTGTAAGAATGGGGGAAGGAGGAGCACCGTGGAAGCCGGGAAAGGAAGCAACGCCCCGGTGATGTGGGATGGAGGCGGCAAGGGGCGGCGGCACCCCCAAATCTCAATGGCGGCGGCGCGGATTTGGGAGCCGCCGGTTCCTGGCCGAGATCCGCGGAGCATAGCTCGCCCCTTCCCTTCCCTTGTCTTGCTGTGTGTCGGCCAGGTCATCGTCGACGAGTGAAGCGGGGTCGACGCAGGTGCTCGCGCTATTTGAGGCCGGGCTGTTCGACTGCCCCTCTCCTACTTCCTACAGGCGGCCGTTGCTGCACCTCGCGCCGCCATCACGTGTCGGGTCGCGCCATGGCCGGCACGGCAGCAACGAGCGCGGTTGGCAGGGGCGGCCTTGACTTGGTGCGATAATTGCAGAGGCGTCACGAGCACTTCGGCGGCGAGCAACGGGGAGCTTGAGCTGCTGTTTGAAGATGGGCGGATGTTCATTTATTAGGGGCAGTTTGGACTTTTAACCTGAGCCTTATTCTAACCTCGGGAAGCTAGGAATCCCTACAATAAGGGACGGAGGGAGTATTAGAGTAGTGCAAAATCAATATATTATATTAACTAATTAGCCTGTTCGGCAGGCTGAATCGTAGACTGTAACGGCTGCTGAAGAAATAACTGCGAATACTGTAGCGGATGCTAAAAAAATAACTGGGACATTATAGCTGCTGAATCGCGCAGCTACTGCAATGCAGTCAGCCGAACAAGCTGAATATCTTTTTGCCAAACCATATTAATTAATATTTGACTAGCAAAAAAATCATCATGTATGCGTACCACAGTAATCAAAAACAAATTTCCACCATAGTGATTGCAAAAGTATTAGCCCAAAATAGTGATATATGTGTATCCAGATTATTGATCAATGTAATATATCTATCATATATATAATTGATGACGAAAAGAAGCCACCACGTTGGCTCTCAAGGTCTAAAAATTCCCACATTAATCCGAGAAAAGAAGAAAAAAAAATTACCCACCACTGCTATTATGAAAAAATTTAGTCACAAAACCCACTATAAATATTTATAAAATAGCTAAATTCGGAACAATAAAAAATGCCAAACCCCTCGCACCTATTTCTAAATTACCCACCATGCCATTATAAGTCAATAAATAAATAAATTCAGATTATTAAAAGTAGCTAAAAATATCCCTAATTCTTATTTCTAATTTACCCACTATACCATTAAGAGTCCAAAATAGCTAAATTTTGGAGTAATAAAATAATCCAAAATACACCACCACATGTATAGCTAGCATGGAACATTCTCTAATATTTAGCAAGACACATTTTCTTCAAAAGATTTATATGTAGCACGACACATTCTTTTTTTCTACCATGACATATGTTAGTTGTTTAACATGCATGGCACGTTGGAACCAAGCTCACTTCTAAAACAGAATCAAATACAATGAGTTAGCTAAAACACAATCCAAGATAAATGGTGAAAAATTCTCCAATCTATTTCTACTATTTTATAAATATAGAGTATAAAATAAAATAAATAATAATAATAATAAACTATGTTAAACTTTTATAATAATATAAAATATTTAAAATAATAGTAAGTCTAGCCGCGCAAATATGCAGGCGGCCATACTAGTTAGTAATAAATATTAGCTATGGTCTATTTTGGGTTCAATTTTTTCGTGATGGCATTGATGTCAAATACTTAGTTTTGCCAAAACAATTATCGTAATTAATGTACTAATAAAAGGAAAAACCACGAAGCCCCTAAACTACCAATGAACCCTTCATGTAAACAAAATTGATAAATACTTATTAGACACAATTTTTCACACAATTAACTAACTACATGGCAGCGAGCTGCCTCACATTAACCGGAGAAATGAACGGCTCAGACCCATCGAAGGCAACACTCATAAGCTTCCTTGCGGTGGTCTCTGTTGGATGAACGACGTCCCAGAACATGTGGCTCGTCCTGTTAGCGCAATATTTGCTCGCCGGGTTGCAGGTAGACATGGCGTTGTTGTCCCCAAGACCACAACATGCTGCTTTCACTTCAGCAAAGCCTATCATGCAAGAGAAACAAAGCCTCGTATGATTAACAATGCAAATCGAATGAAGAATATGTTCGTTGACATCATTTGTTGATCCGCATACCATTTGCTTCGGGTTCTTGGATGTACTTTAGCAACGCGGTGGATGTGTCAAAGAAGGAGTACCGGAAATCCGGGTGCTGCGTGCTCATGTCGCGTAGAAGCGAGGCCGCTGCAATGTTGTACTTGACTGATAAGGAGTTTGCTTCTGCGTGGCATTGCTTTGTGAGGCTCCGCTCCCGCAGCAACGGCACACACCCAAGTGGCGCAGCGCCGACGAAGAACAGCTTGCGCATCCCGAGCTCGTACATCCTCTGAAATCCACAACGAGGCTTCGTTTTTTAACTACATAGTGTAGCACAAGATCATATATGTTCGGTTTGCATGCACGGCTATCACTCACCTCCATCTGGGATTTTAGTGTCTGTGCCAACGACTCGATGAAATGCTGAGAAGAGCTTAGAATCGGAAGGCGGTCGACAGGGAGCAACACGCTGTTGATTATGTCATTGCCGCCAATGGCGATGGTGAAGATCGATTTGAACAGGTGAGCCTGGGCCTGAGGCTGGCCAAGCTGTTTCACCAGTTCTGTAGAAACGTTGAAGTAGTCACAGTCAATTTGTTCACTGAAGCTGAAGCATTGGCCCTGCAGATCCATATATACCACATTGGTTCTTTTTTTTTCCCAAAAGCATACTCAAACAAACATCAGGGAAACTTTGTATCACAAGAAGTTACGTTCTAACCTTGTTTGTGAGGTCTGATACTCCTGCACCTCCGGAAGCAAAGTTGACGCCGTTAAGAAATATGGAGTACTTTTCAGTGGTGTCGCAGATGGAGTGGTATGCAGGAGGGCTGGGCAACCCAAGGCTATTAGCTGCAATGGTGCATTAACTTTTGTTTAGATTTTCTTTCACTAAAAGGAAAGTCATCTTGCGTAAAATAGCTGATAAATGTTTCCAGCATTCATCAGTTTCAAATAGAATTATATCCACAACTTCACAAGTTTCACGAGTAAATTTTGTTATTGAGCTAGTTAAGGGAAATTGTGGCTGTAAACTTGGCCATCTTGTCCTGTTCTTGATTTATTTTTTGTTTGCTTGATTGATCTTCTTTCAAATTATTTCTTTGAATTTGGACTACGTTTATTTCTAGTCTGGAATCTAACTAGTCAACCGTAATTAACCTCCGCCAGCTATTTCACATTACAAATTCAGCAGAACATGCCCCCTCCCCCAGGTTTCAGCAGAAGATCAACTGTTATCATACGTACAGGACACAAAATTAGAAATTCCAGATCTTTGTCCTTTGAGTAATGCCGACAAAGCGAGAAGTATTTACATTGGGAGTGCGACGACTCAACTGCACTCAAATGCGAAAACGAGCTAGCGACAACGTGCATGCATATTGTTGCTAATGGCAAGACAATGCAGCAATGCTTATGTGGTTACTCAATGGCCAAGGATGCATTGATGCATAGACATACGCACCGAGGAAGTCGACGAAGTTGTAGCCGTTGCTGAACCTTCCGGTGGCCTTGTGCCCCGGGAAGTCGATGCCGTTATATGGGAAGTTCGCCTTGAGCAGCGACAGTCGGTAGTTGTTGTTCCCGACGTCCGCCTGCGAATCGCCGAGCACGTACAGCGCCGGAACCATGCTGCCCTGAACCAGCTCGGCCAAGAAACCAACGAAGAGAAGGAGGACGCAGGAGATGGGGGTGCTCTTGCGAGAAGGACCCATTTTTTGAACAGAAACTCAGGCGGGCATGAAGTTGAGTATCGCCTTGCTTGAGATCCGGCCATATATGGAAGAGATGGGGCCGTGGAAGATGCGATACAAGTGTTTTTTTTTTAAGTGCGATACAAGTTTTTTAGTACCTTTTTTAGCGCTAATGTCAAGGAACTTCTTCGAAACTAAAGAAAATAAATGTAACAAATTATTATGTTTATTTCAGTGTAAGCATAATGGTTACATATAAATCCCAGAGAGATCCATATTTTACATCAGATGACTTCATATTTATGGAAGTTTGGAATCAAAGTTGTAGGTTGCTGGATAACCCAGTTTGATGGGAGCTCCGGAGCTATGCATGTACATGATCAGAATGTTCGGCTGGCTGCATTGCAGCAGCTACGATTCAGCAGCTACAGTGTTCTAGTTATTTCTTCAGCATCCGCTACAGTATTTGCAGTTATTTCTTTAGCAGCCGTTACAGTATAACAGCTGCAATTCAGCCTGCCGAACAGGGCGGATGATTGTCTGGTGCCACACTAGCCAGACAGCTAGTTTCCAACTCTTCAATACATTCATGCTGTCATTTTAAAATTGTCATGCAATGCATGCAGTGATGGACGTCATCCTCTCCATGTTTCTCCGGTGCAGATCATGCATTCTCATTGTGCGTGTCAACGCTAGGATTAATTATTGCATACCATACAGATCACGTACCCGATGACAGTGAAGATGATGATACGACAGGGAGAAAAAATTAAGTTATGTAGCCAAATGTTGGGACGAGCACATGTGAAGACCTATTTTGGCCCAATATTGGAACATGGAAATCTGTTTTTGGAGTCCATATTGTACTTGGCAAAAATTTAATAATAATGTGCATCTCTGAAAATGCATTTGACCTTATTCCAGAGGATGGAATTTGGAAGATGCATGCATGCATGCCCATGTGAACGTGATCTTCAACTGTCCATTTCCAGTTGGCACAACGTGCATGGGAAATCTTTCCAGAGGTCGCTGTCGTGGGGGTGTGCTTTCGCAGCCGTGTCGCGCCATGCGCCCGCCGCGCCGGGCCGCAGACGCGAAGCTGCCGTGGAGCATGTGGTTGTCGCGTGGTCGCACAGCCACCGCGCCGTACAGGCAACACCGCCACGCTGTGCCTAAGCTGAAGCCGTGGGTGTCGCCGCCGTGCCCGCCCGGGACAGGTAGAGCCACGACATCGGCAGGGACGGGACGGCCGTCGCCTTGTCAGTGTGGACGTTCCTTCGCGACCGCAGGACGACGGATCGTTGCCGCGTGGACGCGCAGGCACCGCCGAGGCCGTTGGGATGGGACGCTGTGGTCGACGGGTTCTAACGAGAAACGCTACTTCGACTTCCACGGGCAAGGATGGGACAGGCATCGCTAATGCTGTCGACGGGAAGATCGCCGATGCCGCCGTTGTGGGCAGCGTAAAAGCGCATCTGTTGATGTTCACGCTGCCTTGCCTTGATCGCCGAGAAGAACGGAAGTCCGGCATCTTTCAAACCCAGCGAGGTCTACTCTTTCCAGACTACAGAGGACTTCGTGCCTCTGTTTCCTCGTCTTTGTAGAGACGAACTGAGCTCCGCGAGTTCTCGATGAGTTGTGGATTTCGACGACTTCGTCTCCAGGGTCTAGATAGAAGCAGAGCGTGCATGATAATAACACGTTAAATGTAAATGTACAGAGGCATCAACACGTTATAAATGTAAATGCATCAGGGGTCGTTGAACTTGCCCACATTCTCATCTATGTCCGGGTACTTTCAAATGTTAGCTTCTGGGTCTTCGAACTTGTCTTGAGTTCTCATCTAGATCCCAGTACTTTGAGATGTTGATTTCTGAGTCCTCGAACTTGTCATGGGTTCTCATTTAAGTCTCCAAACTTGCTAATAAGTCTCATCTATGTCCAAATCACCATTCAAATAGGGAAAAAACACATTTTCATATGTCCAAAATAAAAAAAAACAAAGAACAAAATATAATTTTGAATGTTGAAAATTTGTTTTATGTCTCTCATGATGCCACACATTTTTCATATTTAAATAAATGAGGAATGTAGTTTTATATGTCCAGAATACATAAATTACATAAAAACGTATTTTCAACATTCAAAAATGTTTTTTGTCTTTGATTTTTTTGTAAATTTTTGTATTTTGTATTTTGAAATATGAAAATTTGTTTTTTCTATGTGGATGGTGATTTAAAACTAGATGAGACTTTTTGACAAGTTTTAGGAGCTAGATGAGAACCCAGGATAAGTTTAAGGACTCAAAAGCTAACATTTGAGAGTATGGAGACCTAGATGAGAACCCGAGACAAGTTTAAGTACTCCTAGTGTATTTCGCTCTAATGGAATCATCCAGTTCTTCAGTAACGATTGTTACCTGTTTATACAAGTGGGCGTCCTCCCTTGAGTAGGGGAGAAGTAAAGTGGAGAACACTTCGGGTCCAAATGTCTAATGAGCCTTAGCCCAGGTTGTCGGCTTTGATCATCTTATTCTTAATGGGATGAGCTCAACGTGGTGGTTTTAGTTGTGTTACTTCAAGGATTCTGTCTATGCTGCAGTTTTGTGTTTTCAGTTTGATAAATATAAAAGGTTTGCAACTGTAAAAAATCAACAAAATGCAGTACTCAAACTTCAAATCAACAAAGTGCAATACTCCGACTTTTCCACGTTTTTGGGACACATGCAAACTAAACCTATAAAAGGCCGCATAAGCTCTTTGAACATGTTCAACGAGGCGTTAGACGCTAGGCGGGCGTTGAGCCACCACCTAGCGCCTGGGCGTGCCTAGGCACGCCTAGGCATTTTTCTAAGCGTTACAAATTTACTAATTTTGTACTAAATATAAGGTTAAAATGAAAAATAAAAAATGAATCATAAGATGGGTTGCCATGTAATGGCCCATTCAGCTCATTTGTTGACCCATCAGCCCTCCTATGGAGGCTCTTCTGACCTTATCCTCTCGTTTCGCTTTCTTTTCCCGACCGCATCCTTTCCTGACCATACATGGAGCAACAGCGGCGTCGACAGAGGAGTGGCAATGACCGGCGGAGAAAGAGCGACGACTCCTGACAGTTAGATCTTCCTCTCGCGGCCCTATTTTCCTCCTGTCATGGTGGTCTTTCACTCTTCCTTTTCTTTCGAATCTCGCTGCGAATTGCCTAGACGTTGCTGACTGCCTAGGAAGCGCCTACCTCCTAGGCAAGGCCTAGGCAACGCCTTTTGTTTCGTGGCCTTGAACACTACAATTTAATTTCCACGGGGCTCAGTTTAATTTTGTCAAGTTGTCCTTGTTGGCAGGTTTCAGCCCAGCCCATTTGCACGTTTTATGCTAACCGGCATGAAGAAAGCCGATCCTTGTTTCAAATACCAAAAACCAAACATTACGAACTTAAGTGAAAATATTAGTTCTCTAAATCGTTGCATATTTGTCAAAGAAGAAAAAGAGGTCAGTGAGAATGGAAGTTCATATTTGAGACACAGGTTGCACCAGTGCACCACAGTTGGCGTCAAACCAAACGACCCCAAGGTATTTTTTTTCTTGGGAAAAAAAAAAAACTAGCATGAAAATTGGATTGCTGGCAATTCAACCCTTTTACAGGAACATATATCCCGTTCACTGCAATTATGGATAGTTTTAGCAGGACTTTTACAGGATCATAGTAAGGAATATATGATCTGTAGCTTGTTGTATTTGTCCTACAGCTGGAGATTTATTTCCTATTTTGTTTGTGCATGAATATCTTGACACGGTGTATGTATCGATTTGTTTCCCTCTTTTGTCATATCTCGTGTTCACGACTTTGGTTGTTGCTTCGATCCTGTTGTTGGCGCAGAGCTCCAAGCGTCGATAGATCGAGGCTCGCCGAGTGGATAGCACAGAGATTATTTGGCTTCGTTTTCGAGATTACGTCGCGCGAGCTCCGCCATTTGTCTCTCTCGCTTCGTCCTCTGTTTTTGTACGGCGGAAAAACGGAAAATCTGACTCGTTCGCGCGCCGGCCGGCCTCCTCTCCTTCGCGTAACAACAGGTCGCTGTGCCGGCCGTCGCGACGCCAAGGCGCTGACGCCTTCGTACAACGCCAAAGCGGCGCACCATATCTCGATTGGCGCGTAGCTTAGCTGCCTCTGCCGTTAGCGGAGGAGGAGCATGTCGTCGTCGAAGCGGTGGACGTCCGCCTCCGGCACGGAGCTCCCGGGCCGGTCGCCGCTCCCCGCCGGCGCGCTCTCCCCCGGCCGTCACAGCGCCCGGCGCTCCGTGTCGCGGTCGGACTCTGGCACCGCCTCCGTCGCACGCAGCCTCTGGCCGTCCTCGTCCGGCGACAACAAGAGCGGCAAGAAGGCGCCGCGCGCGCCGTCGCCCTTGTCCTCCTCCGCGTCAACGACGACGACGACGTCGTCCTCGTCGTCGTCAATTGCAACCCTCGCAGACCACCTCGCCAAAGATGAGGCGCCGCAGCCGGCGATCTCCCGGCAGCGCAGCTGCACCGAGCTGCCGCGCTTCGCCGACGCGGACGCCGAGGCCCGGAAGATCGGCAGGTCGTCGTTCGGCGGCAAGGGCGGCCACGCGTTCGGCCGCTCGATGCGTCTCCTCCCGTCCACCAAGCCCGCGGGCGTGACGCTCACCCCGGGCCGCGTCGCGCCGTCAGACCTCCGCAGGCTCGCCGGCGCCGCCGCCGCTTCCCTCGACGCCGCCGCCGACGTCGCGAGCTCCGGGTCGGAGTGCAGCGACGCGTCCCGGGGATCCACCCCGCGGGGGACGGCCTCTTCCAAGCCGCTGCTCCCGCGCACGAGCTCCGTCCGCCTGCTCGGGTCCAGCACCACGCAGTGGGCGCTCTCGCCGGGGCGGCGCAGCGGCTCGCCGCTCAGGACGACCATGACGACGACGGCGCTGGCCACGGTGCCGGAGTCGGCCAAGGGCAGCAAGAAGAGCCTGATCAGCCTCGGGTGGGGCCACCTCTTCAACCGCCGGAAGCACGCCACCGACGACGCCTCCCTCGCCGCCGCCGCCGCGACCTTGCTGTCCTCCTCGCCGGTGGTGTCCACACGGAACAGCGGCGCAACCGGCGAGGCCGGGCATCAGATGAAGATGGCGCATTGCCGGCTCCTGCAGTGGCGCTTCGCCAACGCAAAGGAGGACGCCGTGCGCAAGAGGAAGCTGGCCGGCGCCGAGGTGGAGCTGATGGGTGCGTGGGCGAGCGTGTCGGAGCTCAGAGGGAAGGTGGCGAGGAAGCGAGTGCAGCTCGAGAAGGAGAAGCTCAAGATCAAGCTCAACGCCGTGCTCTCTTCACAGGTTCGTTCATCCCTTTTATAGCACGTGCATCGCTAATGCACATTGCTGTGTGTGCGATATTCTTGCTCGATTTATGTGGCTCTATTTCGATGTCATTTGTTTTTTTCTGATGGGATGTTGCACCTACCTATGTGATGTGTTCTGCAGATGAAAGGTTTGGAGAGCTGGGAGCAGATGGAGAGCACACATGCTTCTGCCCTGGCATCCACCGTGTCTTGCGCCCAGGCAGCCGTTTGCAGGGTTCCTATTACCAATGGTGCCAAGGTGCTAATTTTCAATTCAATGCTTGCATAAAGATATCATATTCTTATTTTTCAGAACGAGATCGACACGTTGAGCCTCTGTATTTCAGCATTAAGTCTGCTTGTCTAGCTCAACTTAGTTCAAATGATTCAAATATGTTGCGACGATTGCCATGTCAAGTTGTGCCACACATGATATTATGCAATGACTCAACTGTCACTCGTAGGTCTCCATGCCGGCATTGGCGTCCACTCTACAACATGTGGTCGAGCTCGCGGTCACAACGAAGACAACAACGCGGCCGTTCGGTCCTATGGTACTACTATCTATAACAATGTGAAAAATAAGCAGGAGGTTTGACAGTGAACTCGTGTGTGTAGATTATACTGATCCGTTGAGCTTTGTCCCTAGGCTCAGGAGACGGCGTTGGTAGTCTCGGAGCTGGTGCGCGTGGCAAGGGACGAGCAGGCTCTGTTACAAGAGTGCCTCGACCTGCTTAGCCGGTTCTCTTCACTGCAGGTACAACATATGGATGTTTCTTTCGTGGAATGACGTCCACCTAGTTTGATAGCATTAATTGATCAATTCTTATATACATCTTCCTTGTTGGTTTTTTAATATGCAGGTCGAGGAACAGAGCTTGCGTTGCCATCTGGTTCAATCGTCATCACCAGCGTTTACTAGTGTGGCCGTGGAATAGTAGGATCAACTCGAAATGTGCTGTAGACTTCTGCCGCTCTCTAAATCTGAGATTGCGCGTAGCAGTACGCTGTAGATTTTTCTCTAGACCATGTTTGTGTCATGGTCGTATGTGCTGCAGTAAATGGGCAAGATCCATTCAGAACCAAAGAAAAAAAGAGTTACCACGTGACCACATCCAAAAGTTATGCACAAAGTAGCTGCGGGTGAGTATACAATCCTTAGAGCATATTTGGTGTAAATGAAACAAAAAGTCATTCTATTTTCTGATATCGATCAGAGAAGTTTATAAAAAATAATAAAGTCGATAATGTGAATAATATTATCTGAAAATGTGAAAAACATATACTCCCTATGCTCTAAATTATCTATCTTAAACATCATATATTTACAACATCCAATAGACTGTACATGTGCTTGGTTATCACCACTGAGCACACCAAGTTTCTCCTCCAACCAAACATAAATTCAAAATTTGAACCAATAAATCTATTATCTTTAAACTCAAAAACAACTTTGAACATCTAGTTATCATCCTTTGGTGCTGAAATTTCTAAGACATTGTTATCTCTTGCTTTGACACCGAAGATTTCAGCTTTGAACTAAAAATTATTGAGGTTTGAACAAACACATTGAATTTTGACCCATGACACGAGGCTGTGAACAAATCCATTATATAGAAATATAGAATTTGAACCCGGACACTAAGGCCAAAGTCATGCAATGAAGTTTTGGACTCAAGGAAAATGTATGGAGTATGGACATACAATCAACATCATAAACATAAAAATTGCCATATTTTTTTTGTTCTTGTAACTCAACTAGAGTTTCGGCACTCCCTATGACCGCCATGAAAGGGACAAGGCATAAGGAGGAATGAGGGATGCTTGTGAGTTGGGCCACCGGTCCTATATGTAGAGGAGGGGCGACCCGCACGTGCAACAATGAAATGTTTCGAAATGCTACCAGTAGCACACACTTGACTTACTCTAGGTATGTGCATCATCGACTAGGAAACATGATCATTTATTCAACATTGCAATATAATTTATTACTTATATGGCAGGCACCCTTAGCGCCGATGCACAACACAGTGGTCACGGCGGTCCTCTGGAACATTTGGAAAAACTGGAAGGCTCCCCCTCCCTTTTCTCTTCAGGTTGCTAGGAAGGCGGCTTCGGACGTCATGCTTTTTGGGCGCATAGAAGAAAGGATGCCACTATTGCTAAGATTTGCACCAACATTGGAGTTTAATGTAAATTATGCTTTTGCCCTGTGGCCTCTCCTCCCTACCAAATGTTCAGGTCGACCTAGTAGATTCCTTGGGTGCATTCTTTTGCTCCTAAAAAAATAGATTCACATTTATTACTTATGAAAAGAATAGACTTACAAAAAGATTCACATCACTATTAGATGTGATTGATACTTAGCGTAATGCCAACATACATTTCAGTTTACTTGTCTATTTTGACCACTTTACGTTTTCTATATACTTGTCACTTCGCGCTTCTCATGATTTTGTTTCAAATTTTACCCCTGAGATGGCCCACCACCATCACAGGCCTGCCATGAATAAATAAAGCAAGGGGCGTCTTCTAGAAAATTCACCATTCCACTGGTTTGGCAGTTTAGTTCTTCAACTTAGGGGCAATTTTGTTCATCTACTTTAGGAGTAAAGGTTGCCTTGGGTGCATTCTTTTGCTCAAAATGGACAAGTAAATTGAAATGAAGATTGGTATGACTGTTTTTTTTACTACGATAATATGAGTAATCCATCTTTCTAAGTTATCTTGGCATCACCTCAAGTCCACAAATCCTCATAATATCGATCACTTCTTGACTTGTTGCTTCTGAATGCTGGCATGGCATACCACAATGACAGTTGGAGTTGGGTCGTCAGTTCCTTCTCTATCATTTCTTTTTTGAGATAATCATTTTTGAGTGAAATGCACCCGAGATACATAAACTATTTAGGAATGATCATCTAGATACATAAACTCTTAAAGTGACTATTTAGATACACAAACTATTTAGATATGATCATCTAGGTACATAAACTTCTAAGTGACCATTTAGGTCCATAAACTAATTATGTTGGAGCTACCTAGGTTCAAAGCCCTTCAAGAGGCGAGATGACGATATGTGAGGAAAATCGTGGGGACCAACAACACGACTGTCAACTATGCTCGACAGCAAGATCAAACACGGACCCTTCGCTCTCGTTTGCCAGGTTGTCACCTTCCGATCATCGCCTCACCTTCCCATTTCTTAGACAGGTCTCCTTTAGGATTTTCCTCACGCGCATAGCACGTGCCCCTCCATCTATGCTGCATGTCCATGTAGGAATTTTTTGAGCCACAAATGGCTTTGGACTTGAGCAGCTACATCATTGTTAGTTTGTTGACTTAAATGATCACTTTCGAAATTGTTGTACTTAAATGACTATTCCTAAATAGTTTGTAGACTTAGATGTTCACTTGAGAAGTTTATGTAACCAGATGACCATCCCTGAATAGTTCATATACCTCCGATGCATTCACTACTTCCCTCCGTTTGGAAATACTTGTCACTTTTGACCAAGGCACAAAAACCAATGCAATTCCTTGTTTTTTCTGAAATGACCAAAATGCCCCTTGTCTCTTTATATGTACACGTAAGCAAGTTCTAGAATAGTCTATGGGTTTGCACACGGTGCGCGCTTTCAAGGGGCGCTCATTCAAATTTTGGCGGACTAACTCTGGCGCCCAGCGCTAAAAGTTTCAAGCATCCGTTTTCCAAAAGCCAGCTCATGAGCTTCTTCCTTCCAATGAGGAATAATGGTTGACTTAGACTTGAATGCCGATCCCTTAGAGAACCACGATGGACAAGCGAGTGGAGAGGATCTCACACAAGCCTCTCTTCGTCAACACCCATTCGACTTGAATTTGTTTCCTGAAGAACACTATGGCAACCGAGCATACCAAATACTGCCTCGGGAGTTCGATCTAAATGCTGTTCCGCCAGAAGCAGTAGAGGAAGAAAGATCTTTTCAACAAAAATCAGTTGGCTACGGTAAGTTATTCGTATCCACTCAAATCAGTATTTTGGCAGTTGAATCATCCTATTCCCCTGCTAATTAGTTGTCGTAAACTCAAATCGGCTACCTCCGATCCTGAATCCACCCTCTCCCCTCTCAAATCGATCCTCATCCCATCGAAATCGAGGTTACGCCATCACAGCCATCCGAATCGAACGTTTTAGAGCTTGGATGGCGAAAATGTGTTTCGGCCGTCCACAGTGTTGCGGCCGCGGCGAGGCCCAAGGTGGGAGGTGCCTTTGCTGCACCTGCTCCGCCTCACACACCCTCACCTGCCAACCCTGCTCTGATATCAGATCCTGTTCTTTAAAATTTCCTACCTTTATTTTGGCCAATGGATGTGAAGATGCTACTATTTTGCTCGGAAGGATGTCCCATGTGCACTTTATTTTGCTATGATCTTTGTAGAAAAATCGGATCGCTGCATGTAGATAGTTTCCATGCAGCTACTTTTGGTAGGATCTCTGTTTGGTCCTTGTTGATATGCAGATAGCATGTGCACATGCGTTTCCTAGGATCTCTGCTTGCTCCATGTAAATATATGCAAATAGCCTGTGCACTTGTGCTAGGATATCTGCTTGGACCATGTAAATGTGCAGATAGTCTGTGCACTTGTGCTAGGATCTGTACTTGATCCATGTAAATATGCAGATAGTTTCTGCACTTGCTTTTGCTACTCTGTACTGCTCCATGTAAATATGAATCTCTATCTATGCTAGTATGTCTGTTATCAGTAAGTGAGTTAAATGTTTAACTCAGTGCAACGAAGGACCTCCCATCGCAGTGCAAATCTCATATTAATTTACAATTGTTCGGAGGAAAAGAAAATCACAAAAACTCGGAGAATATTTACTCAACAGCTGATTAAGTAAATGTGTGCAAAATGGAGGGAAAATTGAACTCTTACTTCTCATCAGAAACACACTATATTGACATCAAAAAATAAGTAGGACATCTGACATCTTGATTATAAGCAATAGTGTTCTCTTGATAACGGCTTGGACATTCTGACGAACACTTGGTCTGCACTTAAACACACTCTATGGCTACCAGCTTCAGCAGCGTGACAAAACCAAAACAATTTAACCCCTGCTGGAGACCTTGGGACCAGCGGAGTCAGTGTACGTAAGCTCATGGCACTCACTGGTAATCGACCTTGACCACGCACGCGAGCAACAATGGCGGTTTGGAGGCCAAGGCCTGCCAAAGACAGAGCCAGCAGCTGCTGTAGGAGGTCGGTGAGGCGGTGGTTCTCTGTTCTGGCTTCTGGGTCAAGCAGAGGTTGCCTTTTCCGCGGCGTCATCACCACAGCCGCGGATCAAGACTTCGCCTCATCCTCCTCGCTGCGGGTCTCCGCCTCCACCTGCAGGCTGCGTCACTGCAGACTTGCGTCGGCCGGCGAGGGACGCCGTGCTGAGAGGAGAAAAGGAAATGCGACCCAAGAGAGAACATAGGCGGCGGGGACGCAGAGAATCCAGATATTTCTACAGGCTATTGGACCCACACAAGGGCAAAATCGGAAATTTCATAGTCCAGGCCATTGGGTGACAAGTATTTCCAAACAAAAAAAGTGATCATTAGTGACAAGTATTTAAAAACGGAGGGAAGTATTTTTTAGGGCAAGAGTTTCTTCTCTACTACCTCCGTTTCTGAAAGGTTGTCGCTCTGGCGAAAAAAGGTTTTCCCCGAAAGGTTGTCTTCCTGGGAGAAAAACAGGCAAGGGCAGAGGCTAGTCATGTCCACGTAGACTAGTCTGAGGCTCTCGGTCCTTCCAACGCAAGCCACAGGCACCCGGTCCCACCCCTTCGTTCCCCACGATTTCATCTCTCGTTTTCGTTTCTTTTCCCAGCTCACCTCCTTCCCTTCCGCTTCTTTCCCCAAATTACTCCTCCCCTCCGGTCATCTTCAAAGAAATTAGCTGCCACCAGTGAGCAATTCCGCGGCCACCGTCCACCATGGACCTCCTCTCTCAGCTAACATCCTCATTTATTCTTATCTGAATAACATCTCCGCGCGTGAAGGTGCCAAATTGGTGAGCTCAAGATCTCCGGCCCGGGCGTCCTCGACCAGCCGCGCGAGCTCCCAGATGTTGGGGCAGGCAGCGCACGCGATGCTGCCGAAGCGATCGAGGTAGCGGCGCGCATGCGGAAGTCGCCTTCGTAGCTGCGGAGCGTGCGGCGGCAGCCGTTGCGATATGTGCGGCAGGCGTCGCAAGCCGCGCGGTGCCGTGGTGCATGCCAGCCCCAACGGCGGTGGCGAGCTCGGTGCAGGGCGCAGCGAGCTGCGCGAAGGCCGGCGGCGGTGGCGAGCTTCTCGATCCTTCCCGGTACCCTGTCTGATTTGATGATGATGCAGTTAATAAGGACATTTTGGTAATTTCCTCAAAAGTTTCCTTTCCGCCCTGAGGTGCCCAGGCGACAGCCTTTGTGCGAAGGAGGGAGTATCTGATTCGGCCCCGGGTTGCAAAAGCCGACAAAAAAACAAACAGTGTTGTGTCTGCAGCCCAATTTATAATTCCTGATATTGGGCCTCCATATCCTCCGTCCCGTTCGAGAATCGAATCGAGACTCCGGAGTCCGGGCTAGTACATAGCAGGCGGCGGCGCTCTAGAGCCTTCTTCCCTTTCTTGTCACGGGAGAACTCAGCACTTCGAGAATCGAATCATGGATGGGGGAGGCAGCAACACGCCTTTCTCCGGCGCCACGACCCTCGCCACCACCGCACCTTCGACTGCGGTATGCCTTTTGCTCTCTCTGATCCCATCTCCATCCCCACGCTGTTGGGTTGTCGCCTCGTTCAATTAGTTTGCTGGAATCTAGGTCACATGCTGTATGTCCAGTCCGTAGATATTAGAAGCGGCACTCTATTCCTTAATGATCCGCTGTTGTGCTGTTGCTTACTTTTTCCCTGTTCAAATAAACAGGGAGCGGAAATTGTTATATTAAAGATGCACGTTTTGGCCCCATACGGGTTGAATCTCGTTAATCAAACGTTTTTATAGATGTGATGTAGAATTGTAAGCCTGCTTTCGCGAGGGATTATCGGAGGGTAACGTAAAAAAAAAGAAAAAATTGCATGCCCTATGACGCTTGATTTTTTATATCTGCAGGCTTTTCCGTTCCTTCTGAAACTGTATCTAATTTAGTTGGCCAGCCACTGATTGATTGCTGATTTTGCTAGCATTCAGAATGGATTGCAGAAAGGGGACAGGGAGACTGCTATTGATGCTGAGGTAGCACGGCTTAACAAGCTGCCTGCTCATAGTTCATACGCGATACATCGCATGAAAGTGCTAAACAAGCTTCGCCATTTGCTGTCTATCAAGGTGAGTTTACTTTACTTTCTGATATGAGATATTATTGACCATTTTGGAGAGTTGTGGTGTATTATCCTCCTGTCCGTTTATCAACTGCATAGTGTTAGTATGTTCCACTGTCCTGCCCATTTGTCGATTTCAGCAATATGCCACATATTTCGTAGCACAATTAAAACTTAACCAATACTGCTGCTAGTGTTTTTGGAACTGAAATATTTTTTTGAAACCGTAATCTTGACTACATAAAAATGTTGCTGGGCTTTTGCTTCAGATTGTTCAGTCCCAGAACCGGAAAGTTTGTTTGACGTTGGTTCTAAACTCCTAGATATGTGTGTCATACTTTTTTTTTTTTTGCTTTGCTAAAATAAATCCATTAATGATTGTAAAAAATGTAATATTTTGTACTATGTATGTTCTTTCAATATATCAAAGTGTTACTTCCTCATAAACACTAGTCCTCTGGCTCTCAGAAATATGTTAAGAAAGCCATGGATGTAATGGGGAATCAGTGAATGACCAATGTAATTAGATTTTCTGTCAGTCAGGTGGTAAGCTTTTGATACCCTTGTGTAAATTTAGGAATTAAGTATACCCTGACTGATTTCTAAAGATTTGATAACACTTTGTTGGCTATTGAGGACATTATTGTGGATAAGGGAAGTGGAGGACATGATAAAAAAAATGTTAGAATAAGTCTGATTTCAGTGTCACAGGATCAAACGTAACAGCTAAGTCATTTGGTGACGGAAGCTTCATATATTTCCTTAGTTTTCTTTATTTGCACCCCCTATTGTTTAGACCGCCAAATAGTGGATCATCAATATTTAGTTGTTAACTTGAGATATGAGACACTTCATTTGAGCACATTTGTACACTGAGCCATTCGTGGTTGTGGTGAAGGCTTTATGCCCATGTTATGAGCCTAAATGGTGGTTGGAGGGGCGCAGCCAAATGTTATGGGCCAAGTGATCGGGATTATAGTTGTGGATATCTGGCTTCCTTATATTCCAAATTCGCAAAACCAAAACTCAAGAATCAAGATAGTTAACTTACCAAACAGACATTCTTTATAATGTTATATTACTGTTATTATAATAACTATATAACAGCATGAAATCTACTTTTCTGATCTTAATATCTTACCCATCACTTGAACCCTGATGCGGAGAAAATCTTATTTATGTTCTTTGATTATTTATCAAGTGTCTGCCTAATCTTTTGAATTTTGTTTGTTCTGCACGCAGAGAACCACGTCTCAAGATGAGGAGCTTGAACTTCTTTTTGCAAGCCTTTCAATCTGAAGTCTTTAAGTAGTGGTAGTAGTGGTTAAATCATGCTATCCACATGTAACTTGGTATGTTCTGTTCCGTTTGACCGGGACAAAATGTAGTTGCTAAATTATGCTATCTCCGCTCGTGGAATTATGCTATTGACATGTTATCTGTGGGATTCCAGTACCGCCATGTTCACAGAGATTCCTTTGTTTTCATGAAGCAAAACTGGCCTGTAACTTGGCATGTTCTGTTCCTCTTGACCTGGAAAAAATGTAGGGGTGAAATTGTGCTATCGACATGTAAGCAGTTGTATCCAAATGGACGCTTGTACAATAACTGTTGCTCACAAGTACAGTTTCGAACGAATAATTGTGGGATTTCAATAATTGAGTTTACATTTTGTCTGTGTGTTTTGTGGTGGGGGGTTGTGCTAGTACAAGCATTTATATTGCCCTAGTTATATTCGTTGGGTTAGGGAAATGAGAGTTGTGGAATTATACATGGAGTGAAATGTTCATACGCAATAGGAAGATCAAATTAGACGCACTGTTCGTTCAAATAATTGCCGTTGAGAAATTTTCAACAGAACTTTGGCTTCTAACTTTTCACACACTTGTTTCGGGAGAAAGACATTTAGTTTCAGTGACTTTTGTTGTCTTTATAGTTGCTTTCTGTTCTGTTTTATTGGCAAAAAAGAGTCTAGATTTTACCCCTGCGGGACAGTTATTTTCGTACTTCTCCAGTGAACTTTCATGTGTTTCCCAACATGAACCGATGGTTTGCACTATTGGACTGTGTGAGGTGCTAAGATACGGCTTCGAAGCTACTTCCGGAAACTTGATGGGCTCCATTCTACAGTAAGTTTGTTGTCTTATCTACATCTAACAAACACGTCTCAGCTCCGTTGGCCACAGGATTTCCTTCAGTAGTTGTGCGTTTTCTCGCCACAATATGTGGCGGCCGTTTTTGATGCCGCAGCTTCGGCGTGGCTTGCCGCGGGCAACCAAGCAAGCCCACATCTAATAAACACGTGTCAGTCAGCAGGCATCACAGGTCATCATATTTGAATATGAAGGCATTCCCTAGGCCTTATATATTGTAGCACCAGATAGGCATTCAGATCATATTTACTAGTTCCTGAAGGATCTAGGCCACAACCCCCACAACGCATTGAGCGAGAGAGCGACACAGTGTTCGTTCCATAATCACGCAAGAATCGATGGAACTTTACCTAGGTGTTTTATAGCCTTCTGACGCATGTCCTCGCTGCAGTGGTGATCTTGGTATACATTCCTCTCTCCGTTCCGGTGAAGCTGATTCTGCGGGCATTCAGGAAGCCACACGGCAAGGAAGACCTGAAAGGCAAGGTCGTGCTCATCACTGGCGCATCCTCCGGCATCGGCGAGGTCAGTACTGTTACTCTCCATCCAATTCATATATGCGTACACAAAGTGATGGTAAGGTCGAGTTTGGCAGCGCGCGCCACTGAAGGTGCAAGCGCTGATTGGCTAGAAGGATGGGGAGGTCGCAATGACAGCAACAAATTTTACATCAGAAAACTGCAGACTCATTATTGAGACGGCAAATAAAACCAGAGGGGAAACGCATAAGACGAACGGGGGCCATAGATGTTAAGTTCTACCTTTTGTTCCTTTTTGCTGAAATGGTGTGAGCTTAATTCAATGCCACTCCTCCGAACACATCATCCGCCGCCAAGATATGATCAAAGACATGGCAATGAATGTGTTGATTTTCCTTTGTGTACAACCTTTCAATAATAAATATGAAATTTATAAAGCTCACCATGCTCTGATCGTTTTCCATATGCCCTTTTTCATTGTATATGGTTCCACAACTTTGACAACAACCGAGCACATTTATGTCCCATTTCTTTAGCAGGCTGTCTCTTGGAGCAAAATAAGATGCAATATTGATGGATGGAGCTCATCCTATACTCTATATATCCTACATCACCATTGGAATCAGTGGATAGTCCATATAATTATTTCTTCGTCCCGTATCCTGTCCTTATGCCAAAGTCAGAGCGAATAGTCTGGACAGGAACTCGTAGGAGTCCTAACTGAGTTTTTTTATTTGTTTTCCAAAACAAATAAAATTAACAGAAAATATGAATATGTGCCTACACACGAGGGGGCACCTCTTTTTTATTAGTACTATGTTGGAATTGAATCCTAACTGAATTCTCTAAATGTTTTTACAAAAAGTAAAACTAACAGAAGTTATGAAATAGTATGTGCCCACAAAAGTAAAACTAACTGAATTCTCTTTTTTGCCGCCTCAGAAGCACGGTAATCAGGATTTGAACCATGTTGAGCCACAAATGCTTCCCTCCGATATAGTATATGAGGAGACTCATCTGTATGGACGACTAAGCACCAGCAAATTTAATGCGCAGGAGCTTGCGTACCAGTACGCGAAAGAAAGGGCATGCCTTGCGCTGGTGGGGCGGAGGAAGCTAGCATTGAACGGCGTCGCCACAGCTGCCCAAGAGCGCGGCTCGCCTGACGTCCTCGTCCTTCCAGCCGATGTCACCGACCCCGAGCAGTCGCGGCGCGTCGTCCAGGAGACCGTCGCTCACTTCGGCAAACGTGCGCGATCCTCTCTAGCCAGCATCTCCTGCTTCTGCTTGCAGCAACCTCATCATAACAAAACCGGCCTTGACTGATCACGCATGCCTGATTGTGATGTGTTGCAGTTAACCATCTGGTTGCGAATGCTGGGATCTGGTCCAGCTGCTCATTTGATCAAATCACCAACATAACCGCCTTCACCAAGCTGATGGTAAACTGAAACAGATCGAGCTTCTTCATTTATGCCACCTTTTTTTTTTTTGCGTGAATAGAGAACTTTATTGATTACTCAAGATTTGGATTACAATCAGGAGCAATCAAGTGCTCGATACAACGAGGAACGCGCCCTCTCCACACAGCGGTGTGAGTTGTGCACTTTGCTAATTGTGCGAGCTCGTGAGCAATAGAGTTCAGTTCTCTCTTCACAGCCAGAAATTTCACATCCGACAGAGTATGACATAGGCCCTTTGCCTCCATTATCTGGAAGCACAGCTGCGATCTATCCTTCCCGTTCGACTTCAGGGAGTTGATGAGGCCGGCGCAATCAGACTCAAGGGCCACAGGTTTCCTAACCCAATCCGCAGCTAGCCGAAGTCCTTCGATGCAGGCCTCAAGCTCGGCCTCCTCGGCACTGGTGCACCTGAACAGCACGCGCCAGGCCGAGAGCAGCACATGCCCAAACTCATCTCTGATAATAACTCCGACTCCGCCCTTGCCCGTCTCAGGTGTGAAGGCACCGTCAACATTAACCTTCACCCATCCACTCATTGGCGGGGACCAAGCAACTGACTGACGGGTTGTTTGCCTAGAAATTCTTCTCCTTTCCATCGGACTCAGGATCACAGACTTGCCCTTGGTGCTATCCGTGTTACCAGCTTGTCGAACATTGAATAGTGTCTCGGCATAGCTGCAGAGAAACTGTACTGAACCTGCAAGCGTTCCAGGATGCTTTTGGTGCACAACTTCGTTCCTGATAAACCATATGAGGAGTTTTACGATGCCCTATACTAGTGATATAATACCACTGATATCTAGTGGTATTTTTAATCTGACGGTTCAGATTGGTTTCCTCTCCCACCTCTAATACCACTAGTATTTTTATAATACCAGGGCATTTTAGGTAAGAAAAATTAATGGCAACATTGTAATTGTTAAGGGCGAAATCTTTTTCTAAATGAAAGGAACCATCGTCAAGTTAATATTTCTCTGTCCGCTAGGGTTCGATTCAAAGGAATGGCGGCGGCGGCGGCGGGTGCTGCGGCGATGGTGGATCCTGCCTCCCTCCTCCGGCGGATCTTGGCTCCATCCCCTCCTCTGTGCAAGTTCCTCCTCCGCGCGGCAGCACGCGTGCCTGCTCAGCGAATTTGGGTGGCGGCAACCACGACGGGCGAGGCGATGCACACGGCGAACCGGCTCCAGGTGGACTGGTTTGCAGCGTGCCCGCTGGGAGGATCCGCCGGAGTTGGGGCAGCCCGTCCGCAGCCATGCGCTTCACATGCCGCAGCGCCTCGTTCGTCTGACTGAACGCGCTAACGCAACCGCAGGACGGGCCGTTGCCTCGTCCGCATGTATGCCCGGGCACCACTGCCGCGGTTAGGCGGGGACAGCGTCCCAGCGATCACGTCACCGGTGTTCAAGCCCGTGCGCATCGGTAAGAAGACAACGAAGAACGTCATCTGCCATGGTGAAGGTACGTAATCTATTGATTTGATTTACCTTCTGTTCTTTGCCGAAGTAGAACTAGGACTTGAGACTTTCGTGCCTCAAATCTTCTTATCCTTTTCCCAGAGATTGAACCATCTCTGTTCTGATTTGCTTCATGGTCGTTGCAAGGATGACGATGGCATCTCCGTTGCTGGTGACGCCGAGAAGAAATCAATGTCCATCGACAAGGTTCTGTTTACGTTGTTGCAGCAAGCATTTTGTTTGTTGATTCATAATTCTTGTTAAAACTGTCAATGTCGTCCAGAAGTGGTGTCATCTCTTGTCTGATGCAAGGTACTCTACATGATTTAAGTGGCTGCACACACGAGAACATAGATGAACGTAGATGAAATGGCGGGGCAATGAAACTGATGCAGAAGGTACAACAAATTCAGGGTGTGCAGACATGAAAAAGTGCAGCCGGACAAGAGAGATTTAGAGTGCACCAGAGTAGGGGTTGCATCTTCAGCCTTCCGCTCCGGCGCCGCCGTCGGGTGATACACCGGTGATGCATAGCCTCATGCTTGAAAAAGGTGTATCTATAGTGCATGTATCCAGTGCGTTGATAACATTCTGTGGGATTATGTAACATACGGCAGCTTGGGGCTCTCCACTAAATATTTGTGGAATTATTTCCAGGATTCTATCCAGGTTCTCATTTGTCATTATACACTGTTTCTTATGTGTTGTACTCCGTATACAAACAAATAATCATGGATGAGATAGAGGGCAAAATTCCATCGGAAACTGGAAAATATCATACATTCATTAAACGAGTCCGAGCAAACTGGGATAGTTTCCACGTCAAATTGTGGGCCAGATAAGTTGTCCCGCAAAAAAAACAGTTGACTAGAACTTTATTTAACAACTAATATCACACTTGCTGAAATTTCTCTACTACTCATGGAACAAAAAACATATTAGAATTGCAAGGGAGCTGTGAGATTTGCAGTCGAGACAAGCTTCTGAGTTGTTGATGTCTAAGCGCTCCAGCTGCAGCTGCTTCCTCACCTCCTGAAAATTACACGATTAAGATAATTCAGACAAGGATGTTGTCTTACAATTAAAAATGCAGAGTAATGACACAGTAACTACATTACTGCTAATCAATAATTGACCAGTAGTAAGAGGGCCTCCAACAGCTAATAGAATTTTGATCAAGGAGACTCAAGCTACCCCTGTGAACCCATCTGAAAATTTTCACGGAAACGCCTCAAATGCGGCATGCAGTCAGCTTTCTCGTTGTCTTTGAACACAACAGCTCAAATGCGTTGAGCAAAGTACAGAACCCCAAAAGAACGAGCTGACTGCATGCCGCGTGAATTACAGACGACAGAAGTATGGACAAACCCAAAGGCATTTCATCGAACAGCTTAACTGCGACCGTATTTACCTCCAATTCGAACAGAGGATCAGGACTGCCACTGCAGGGGGTGGTCATTTCGGTGGTGATTCGAATGAGCGCCGCACGGCGGCGACGCAGGGACTGGGCGCGCGCCTCCGGTTTGCCTGTGCGCCTCCGATTGGAATGGGCGCCGCACGGTGGCGGCGTAGGGAGCTGGGCGAGCGAAATCGCGTCGAGAAGAGGAGCAGCAGGGTGGCGGCGCAATCGCGTCGAGGAAGAGGAGCTGCAGGGTGGCGGTGCAATCACGGAGGAAAAGGAGCGGCAGTGCTAGCGGCGCAATCCGTCGACGAAGAGGAGCGGCAGGAGGTGTTTTGGGTGGTGGCGGTGCACTCGCGAATGTGCCGGCGCAGCGAGGGCCAAATCGAACGATGATGGCATGGGAACGAACTGGGCCGAGCCGCCGACGTGGACGGGAAGGTGTAAAATGACAACGGTACCTTTTTGGATACCAGTGGTACTATATCACTAGTATAGGGCACCGTAAAACTCTTCAAACCATATTCGCCACAGCAGTAGGGCCAGCGATGCCGCATCATTCTCATCAAGTTTATCAATGGCCAGCAGTAGCCAGTCCGGTCCTGTGTATTTGAGATTTGGCTCCGTGGGTAATTTCCAATGCTGTCTCATAGCCTCCCTGAGGTACCAGGCATGAGGGCACCTGATAAGAGCATGGTGCTCTGTTTCAGTGTCTGAGCCACAAACTATGCACGTGCTTTCCTGTTCCAGTTTCCTTTTCATCTTGTTAAATTTGGTCGGGAGGCCACCTTGGATAGCTTTCCACAGGAAAATCTTTACCTTCTGCGGTACAGGTATTTTCCAAACTTTCTTCCACATCGGTCGAGTGCCCGCCAAGTGTGAGCTAGAACCTGGGTTTAGATCAGTATATTTCTGCTGAAAGGCCAAGCGATAAGCACTCCTGACAGTAAAAGTGCCTGACTTCTCATAGAACCAAGCCATTACATCCTGAACACCAGTCGGTTGTATCTTCAATTTCTGAATTTCCTCTACATCTGGTTCCCAGAAATACTTATTTAGCAGGGCAGTATCCCAAGAACAAGTTCCAGGTTTAATCAACTGTGCTACCCACTTCAGACGACAAGTTCTCCTCTTCCCTAGCACTTTCAGAGATGGAGGCCTAGGCAGCCAACTATCACGCCAGATTTTGATTCTTTCCCCGGACCCGACACGCCATATAAGGCCAGCCTTTAGTAACTCTAGTCCATGAACAATACTTCTCCATGTCGGTGATTGTACTGAGGGAAAGCTTGTATCTTCAAGATTCCCATTAGGATAGTACTTTGCCTTGAAGACTCTAGCACACAAGCTCTCCGGGAACTCGATCAGCCTCCAGGCCTAGCGAGCAAGCATTGCTTGATTAAACAAACGAAGATCTTTGAACCCCAAGCCACCACGGTCCTTCGATTGCAACAGTTTCTCCCAGGCCAACCAATGTGTTTTCCTCTTCCCCTTCTTTGAGCCCCACCAAAAATTGCGAATCTGCTTTTCCAACTCATCACATACACCATCAGGGATTTTAAAGACACTCATAGTGTACGTACGGATGGCCTGCGCAACGGTTTTAATTAATACCTCTTTAGCACCAGTAGACATATCTTTTTCCCACCATGCCATCGTTCTCTTGCTAAGTCTTTCATTCAATGGCTGGAACCGTTCAGCCTTCATTCTTCCTTCCGGGGTCGGGAGGCCTAAATACTTTGGCTCAAAAGCCACTTGTTCCAACTCCAAAATAGCCTGCAGCTGTGATACAATATCATCCGGGCAATTTTCAGCGACTAGCAATGAGCATTTAGTCGGGTTCACCAGCTGACCTGTAGCCGAACAATAATCAGTGAGCACTTGTTTGACCTTCTCTGCATTTTGACCATTTGCCTTAAAGAATAGCAAACTATCATCAGCAAAAAGCAGGTGAGAAATCTCTGGTGCCCTTCTTGTAACTTTGATTGGCTCAATGCTCCCCTCCGACACTTCCTTCTTCAACAGGGCTGACAGACCATCAGCCACAAAAAGAAATAAATATGGGAACAATGGATCACCTTGGCGAATTCCACGGGTTGGTTGGAAGGAGTCTAACAAGACTCCGTTGAAGTTAACGGCATAGCGAACAGTGGTCACACAACACATCACCCACTGAACCCATTTACTGTGAAAGCCTAGCTTCAACATGACACTTTGAAGAAAATCCCAATCAACCCTGTCATAAGCCTTTGATAGATCCAATTTGTACGCACAAAAATTCCTATCTTCTCTCTTATTCTGCTGGATGGAGTGAATGCACTCGAAAGCAATAAGCGCATTATCAGTGATCAAGCGCCCAGGAATAAAGGCACTTTGATTCGGCGATATGATATCCTGCAATATGGGGCGTAGTCTGTTCACCAAGCATTTTGAGACCACCTTGTAAATTACATTGCACAAGCTAATGGGGCGAAAGTCCTTTAGCTCCTCTGGTTGGTCTTTCTTTGGAATCAGGACTATAGAGGTGTCATTGACTCCAGGTGGCATGATAATGTCATCAAAAAATTTCTTCACTGCCCGGATAACATCCTCCTTTAACACCCCCCAGTTTCTTTGAAAGAAACGCGCCGGGAATCCGTCCGGACCAGGCGCCTTGAGCGGCCCAATCTGAAATAGGGCGTCCCCAATTTCTTCATCAGTGAAAGGCCGACATAGTCTCTCATTTATATCATCATTTACCACTTGTTCTAGAATCCCAGTAATAATCTCCGGATTGAGCCCATGGTCCTTTGAAAATAGAACCTGAAAGAAGGACGTGGCAAGATGTTCCATCTGATCAGTATCTTCTACCCAAGAGCCATCATTAATCCTCAATTTCTTTATTCTGTTCTCGCGCGCCCTCCAGACTGATTTACGATGGAATTACTTTGTATTTCGGTCTCCTTCTTTCAACCACATAATACGGGAACGTTGGAGCCAGAGCATCTCCTCCCTATATAGAATTTCATCCATCCTTTTCATCTTTTCCTTAATTTCCTGTTCATTAGCCGGGTCTTGCTGCTGTTGTAGGTCCTTGAGCTGCCCGCGCAAAGCCTTTAATTCACGCTTGACAGACCCAAATTTATCTGCACTCCATCGCTTAAGATTTGCCATCACCTGACTTAATGACTCTGCAATATGACCAAGATTGGCTTTCTCATTGCAGGCTAGCCACGCACTAGTAATTTCTGGTCCCAGACTTTCGTCCCTCTCCCACATAATCTCATATCTGAAGCATTTTCCACGTGATTTCCCCAACAACTCCGGGCTAGTCTGCAACAAAACTGGGCAGTGATCAGAGCGTGGTGAAACTAGATGTTGCACAGATGCATCAGGGAATAAGTCACACCAGGTCGCACAGGCCACAACTCTATCAAGATGTACTTTAACATTCCGTCGCCTTGACTTCCTGTTATCGTACGTCCAAGGTAATCCGGAGAAACCCAGATCCTCAACCTCACAATCAGTGAGCACACGCCTGAAATCCTCCATTTGCCTTTCAGATCTTTTTGTGTTCGAAAAATGCTCATGTTGCCATAACGCCTCATTAAAATCACCCATTAACATCCACGGCTCATGAACGGTGCTTTTAATTGTGCGCAGTTTATCCCACATGATATGTCTATTTTCTACTCTCGGTTCGTCATACACAAACGTGGCACGCCATGGCGAATCAGAAACATTTTGTCTCACCAGCACATCAATGTGGTGTGTTGAGTAAGATTGCAGATCAACAGACAGAGACTCATCCCAATACTGCGCAATACCTCCTCCTTTATTACCAGATTCAACGACAAAACAATACTTTAACCCAATCCTCCGACACAAATTTTCCATCCTAGACTTACTTTGCCAGGTCTCCGACAAGAAGACCAATTTGGGGTTATGTGCCTGAATCAAAGCACACAAATCATGAACTGTCCGGGGATTCCCCACCCCCCGGCAGTTCCAACTTAAGGTACTCATTGCGCCTGACGAGGCTCGCCATGAGCGCTCGTCAGGGTACCCTTCGAAGCCGGGTCAGCTGTAGCCTTCCGTCCCTTCTTGGTCACCATTCCATCCTCCTGTATATCACTACCAGAATTTATGTGATCATCCGGGCTCCTCTCCTCCTTCTGGTCATTGTTTCTCTTACCCAAAGGAGAAATAGGTGTCATAAGAATGTCTCCCTGGCCAGTGGCCATGCAGCCACCCCCCAGCTCTAGTACTTTGTTTAGATTGGCGATTGCCTGCTTAACTGGAATGCATGAGATCTGCTGCTCATTGTTCTGCAGCTCCATGCCACCCTTCTCGTGAGCAATGTGCTTCCAGCTCTTGTCAGTATCCTGTAGGGATGTAGACGTCCTCGACTGGTTTTGCGTTACATTACGGCTGCTTGTGACCCGATTAGCACAATTGCTAGTCACCTTTTCACCCGAGGACTTGGACAAGGACTTGAGCTTCGAGCCGTCATCGGTAGACTGACAAATCTCAGCCAGCGAGAGTTTTTCTTTAGAACCCAACATGTCTAGAGCATTCTGTGTCGTCATTTGAATATTTTCCATCCCTTTAGCTAGCTCAGAATTAACTTCTGGAATTTCAGAACTATTTGCTTCATCTTGACCATCATGAGAGCCCCTGCTCTCCACATCCGTTGTTCCTCTTCATTTATGCCACCTGTTTGCACTATTAATTCTAGAATTAACATTAGGTGATGTTTTGGATGGACATTCATGCATTACAGGATGTGAACTTCTGGGGCTCAATTTATCCAACATACTACGCTCTGCCACACCTAAAGGCCAGCAAAGGAAAACTCATCGTGTTCTCATCAGCAGCCGGGACAGTGCCCACATCGAGGCTGACCTTCTACAATGTGCTCAGAGAAACAGAATCATTCAGTCGCACAGCACTACAAAGCTATTGACTGATGTGTCTGTATGGGGTGTTTTTTCTGACTTCTGTTGTTATTTTCTTTACAACAGGCTTCCAAGGCAGCACTCCTCAGGTTCTACGAAACATTGAGGTCCGAGCTTGGCTCGGAGGTAGGCATCACCATACTGACTCCTGGCTACGTCGATTCCGAGATGACGCAGGGCAAAATGATTGAGAAAGGCGGCAAGCTCGTCATCGATGAGGAGGCCAGAGATGTAAGTCGCAACAATAAATTGCATACCTACATTAAGTTCACAATTACATTCATATTCGTTCACGTTGGAGAAAGAATTCAGTTATCTGGGAAAACAACGTTCAGGTGCAGATTGGGGTGTTCCCTGTTGGCCGCGCGGAGAAGCTCTGCGAGGTTGCTCTGGACAGCATCCGGAAAGGGGACTGGTACGTGACATGGCCGTCCCTTTACCGGCCAATGCAGCTGATTGGTTTCCTGGCCCCTGAGGTCCTGAGCTGGCTGTCCTACACCCTTTAGAGCGTCTCCAATGGTTTGACTCTTAGCTAACTCTTAGACTTGTTTATTGGAGAAAAAAAAAGAGAGAGAAAGCAGCTAATTCTTCATCAAGAGGCAGCCTCTAAGGAAAATGAGAAACTTAAACATGGACCTCACTCCTCTTGAATCATTTGTAAGAGCTAGTTGCTACCTCTTAGCTACTTCTACCATTAGGAACGCTCTTACAACGCTGACGAGGGCAGCCGGCCGCTCGGACAGAGGATCCTGGAGGCAACCGGAGCCAAACGGCTGTACCCTCCGTCCCTTCGGCATCCGGCGATCAAGATGGACTAAAGAGAAGGCACCTAGAACCAAATGCTGTAGGTGACCGACGCCCGTGGTTTGCAAGGTCGTGGGCACGGAGCATGATGCATCGTCGATTAGACTTCCTTATTTTGGATCAATTCATATTAAATAGTTACCTATATAGATATGGACGCGGCTCAGGTGTATTACGGTACATACATGTACAGTAACACCCACATGAAGTACCCAATCTCATATGTTAGCTCTAATTATATCAATAAACAACCATCATTAATTAGTCTTCCCGTTAAATAAGAGAAAAGTCTCTAGATGGATGGAATAATGAATTATGTCCAAATTAGATTTCAGATTAATTTTCAAGTCACTATTCTAGGTTGCAAAAATTCGTCTCCATCAAGAATTCTACTTTGAGAAAGATTAGCACGCTAGCCTATCCATAATTTGACTTTACCTAAACAAATGAGATCCTTAGTTGCAATACTTGATCCAGATAAAACAAATATAAGGCAAGTCTCATGTCTCCCGTCAGCAGCTCGATGCCATAATTATCAGGTTTCGAAGGAAGACGGCAAACAATTTCGTGTCAATTTTGGGTTCATGCCCAACGTTTTCCCTTTCATTCTGATATTTTTTTCCTTCTTAATTAATGAGACATCCTAATTAATCATAGTGGTTAGAGCCACTAGATAAGGTTTGAACTGGTGGAGGTGGGTGTACATGTACAATAATACCTCTACAACAGGGGAGCCGCGCCTATTTCACTTATGTCTGTGACTACTAGGTCACATACCAATCGTTAGAGAGGTCGAGGTAGCTATTGCTTTGGTATTGCTAGTAGCTCTATCGATCGATTTTCTTCTGTTGTACCTAACAAGCCTCCACTTCCTTAATGTACACATTTTTTCTCTCGGAGATTACACATGTATATATATAGCCGTGCCTCAACATGTCTATGCCCATTTAACTCACGCATCCCCCTACACTTTGTGGCATTTTTCAATGCGGGGGTCTTAATCGTGGGAAAGGTGCGGTGAGGCTTTCCCTCATTTTCACTTTGGTGGCTGGCCAATTTCTTTACATCATCCACACTGCCCCGTCGAAGTGAAGATGTAGGCAGACTTCTTCAGCTACTGTAGTGCTTGTGGTTCGACTACCTACCACTTTCTGCAAGGGATTCTCTTGGCGACGCGGTGGCTTTCTTTCTTTGCGACAACGATGTTTATTGATATAATTAGAGCCAACATATGAGATTGGGTACTTCATGTCGGTGTTACTGTACATGTACAGTAATACCTTTACAAAAAAGGAGCCGCGCCCAAGTGAAACATACACTTTGTTTTCAATTTCACCGGTTATGACTATAATTGAATCTAGAAAGCAATACAGTGGCATACTAAGTAACCTTGTATATTCCAATTCACTAAAAGTCTTTAATTTTTTTCTTGAAAACACTAAAATTCGTTAAATGGCTCACCTAATAGATCTAAATCACATATCAAAATTAAACTATCGTATAGAAAAAATATATATTGTGGATGCACAATTTTTTTATTTATTCTTATTTATATGCCATCTTTCTTAAAATGACACACGCGAAAAATTGTGTGCATACATTGCAATTGCTATTAGGATAATGATTCCTGAGCTTATGGGGTTTGATGACAAAGTCCTGACCACAAATTATTTAAGGTACTACACTCTAAACTTGTCTGATACACCATACTTAATATCGAAGCAATCTAATTGGTTTATACAAATTTTGAGTAAAATTCACAAATACAATTATTTGTACCATTATATGCTGCCAAATAGTTGTAGTTTGACATCATATAATTTGTGCATTTAACGGCATATGAATGGACCATATATGTAAATGCACAAATAGTTGACGTCGTATAATTTGTATATACAATTATTTGTACATGTATAGACCATATATATAAATAAAATTATTTGAGAGATTAAACGAAATGGATTTGACATCATTATATGCTGCCAAATACAAATATGGACCATATATATAAAAAAATGCACAAATAGATACTTACTGGACAATACTGTAGAAACCACTAGAAGGAACTTTTTTTTTGTTTGCGCTCTCTCATTCGCTCCCAAATCATACACGGCCCAATCAGTGTGTCCTGGATTTGCAAGACCTCTGGCCCAGCCCAAACAAAGTACGGGGACCCTAGAAGCTTGGGACAGTTTCCACCCATCGCCTAGAAACCGAAGACGGGTACCCTGTCGCCCAACCTAAACTCGATTGCCATGGCGTCTCGTCTCGTTGCGGCGGCGGCGGCGCCCGCGTCCTCGTCCTCGTCCGCCCTCGCCCGCCTCATCTCGCGCCGCGGCATGGCCGGAGCCGCAGGTAATCACACGCGCGCGCGCGCCTTCCCTTATATTCCCCCAGATCTGGAATCCGATTGCTTGGATCGGCTCGTCGATTGGGCCTGTTCCTGGATCCGTCTCGTCGGGTTCCTGCCTTAGATTTGGTTTGGAATCGGTTTGTTGTGGTGGGAGATAGGTAGTCTATGCCGATGCGGTGGGATTGGTCGCCCGCACGGTGACTCGGTGCCTCTGTGCCCTTGTTGATTTTGGGGCAGCATTTCGATACGTAACTTATCTTACCGTTGTTGTTGATCCGTTCGTCCTGTGTGCTTGCTAGATCCCCATGCTACTCCGAAGGTGAACATATGGCAGGATCCGCTGAGCCCTAGCAAGTGGAAGGAAGAGCACGTGAGTACCCCTCGGAATCTCTTGTTTTAATTCATTGCTGCTGCTAGTGCTAATCATATCGAGTCCTTGTGTTCATCCTCGTGGACGTACAACAATTCAAGCATTGACTTTCATGACATTGTAAATTGTGTCTTCTTTATGTTAACTTTTCTTGTTTGCTCATATGGTCTGCATTATGACAACTTAGTATAGGTATTCTGAAGTCTGAACTAATAATGTTTGCATGTTACAAGAGTCACTGCACTATCTTTAATACTCGGATTATACCTGGTTATCAGCCATTGTGATGTATAGTTTGTCTTCCTATCTGTGCAGCCATTGTCATGGATTAGTCTATCTGCCGTTGATTGTCTTATTGTACTGCCTTGTTTACCTATGAGATGATATTGTCCGCAATGGCCTCCTGTATTTTCATGCCTGATATATGATTATGAATGTATTTTTTCATCATAGTTCTACTTCTTGATTAGCTATTTGTGAATTAACATAACTTTCACTTTAATATAAGATTCTCTTACTTTTGACATGCAGTGTCTTGCTTGCTTTTTTGTTGTTCATGCTGGTTGACCTTTGTATTTTATTGATGTCGATGTTTAGTGTTAATTTGACTAACTGGTGCGACATCAATAGACATACAAAGGTAGTAGCAACTTAGTCCATTGATAACTTTTGTTGATTATGTCTTTTCTATGCAGTTTGTGCTAGCAAGCTTGAGTATGTGGGGTGGTATTATCTATGGTGGTTTGAAGTTCTTTTCTGGTGGGAAGAAGGAAAACAAGGCTGAGGTACTTGTTAACATCTAATGGATTTATTTATTTATTTATACTACAGTTTGCGCTGTTGCCATACAGAAGAGAGTTTATACTTGAGTTTGCAATTTCTGGATAAATGAAAAATGGACACGAGAGTAAAGATACGCCTTAACTTTTTTTCTCAAACACGCAGGAGAACTGCATATGATTGTATTAAGGCAATAGGAGAAGAGTTTACACACAACACACACCCCACACAAACTTAGTTTACATTCGCGCCTTTTAAATATAAAAACTACCCGACCACTAAGAACCTGATGATTAACCCTCATCATCACGACCACCCAGTCCTGTTAGGGAGGAGAGAGCCTTAGAGATATGCCTTAACTCAAACTGTAGCCAATTGGTGTGAAAATTAAGCTATTTATCACTTTATAGGCAACCTGCACCAAAATAATGTAATTTCCTGTGGATGACGTGCATCAAAGAGTCCAGTAGCATGTGTTCTCGTTTACTCTTGTTTAATTAACGATACACTTGGTTACTGATTATCATTGGTTTGTTTTCTTCCGCTACAATGAGATATAAATAATTCTGAAATCTAATACTGTTACGAACACATTCTGTTACAGGCAGCGCCAGCACATGCATAGTGGGCTGTGCAGGAGTTTTACCCGTTGTTATGGCTGTGTTGTGTTAAATAAAAAGAAGTGTTATGATGTGTTTTTATGTTGATGATAAACTGTGGCAGCTAGAGATTTCAATTTGTAATTCAGGCAAGATTTTGAGGAGCTAGACTAACTCTGTGCTTGAATAATCTTGCTGCAGTGGAATTTCATATTTGTGAACACCACTTATCTTTTACTTCTTTCATCCAAATTATTAATTGATGTTTTCCTATTTTGTTTCCATCTGCATCTTCCCTTTCGTTCAAGTTTTGTTTACCATTTATTATGTTCTTTTCACAAACATTTGGTTTTGGTGCTATTTTGCACTATTCCATAGGAAAAATGCTCCTCATTTCAGTTTGTGGTGGAAATTATGGACTTTACTCCATGATTTTCATTGCCTTGAGAATCTCTTGTAGTGATTACAGAACAAAGGTATTATGTTAGTAACTAAAGCAAGTTGCGGTATAACAATTGATAGTTGTAAAATTATAAATGAACAATCGCATGGTTATTTTCACGTGGTAACTTTGGGCGGCAAACGGAGCAGATAACAGTGAATCCAGAATGAGTCTTGTGGTCGATAGCTTTTACAGCCTGTTAACTTTTACAGCCTGTTAGCTCCGATGAATACGGAGTGAAAAGGATGTTCTCATATTTCCTTGAATTTCAGAGGTGGGCCGCTTGATACTGTCACTCTGGTCACATTTTGTCTGAACGGATTATTTGCGTGTAATAGAGCTGGTATTAATCTGCAGAAGGTACAAGCACAATACATTCGGCAAGCTGGCGCCGAACAATACAACATACTATTGTCTGTACTCCGTTGGTGTGATGGTTTGGGATATGCCCTGCTCGAATGCTGGTGCGATGCTTTCACTGTTAGATTTTCACCGTTGTAATCTGTAGGCTGCTCCTGCCGATGAGCCCTAACTGTCCCGCATCAAGGAGGATAGGGCAAATTTGCAACTTTTTATACCACTTAAATATGGCAAAGTCGATTATTAAGCACATTAAGATCGGAGAAGGCCATGACCTTTGCCCACAATTAAGCTCGGTTCCTTAGCACGGGGACCTTCGCCAAGGTTATTCAGACCGAACTTCGCGGCGAGCCCATCGATCGATGAGGCAGGCCGTCGTGTGTCTCCACGCGAACGTGCAGCGCGAACACGGACGCGTCTCCGGGCGGGCGCGCCGCGTTTCTGAGGGCAAGCCACCGCGTGCGTGTTGAAGGAGCCCCTGGAAACCCTCGCGAAAGCGAACGTGTCTCAGCTGGATCTCTCGACGCGAAATTAATATGGGCCTTAGGAGAGAAGCCTCTCTGCAAGCGTGTTGGACCACGCGGAGCCTGAAAAACGTCGCCTGTGACGAGAGAGATGAAGCACGTGAAGGGTCGGGAGACACTACACCCGGTACAAAACAGAGGGAAAGAAAACACGAATGTACCGTCTCAAAATGAAAAGCGATGGTTGTAGAGGTACTTGACCAACGTGGAAACGACAGCTGTGCCCACTTGACACCAGAAAGGCTTTAAAAAAGATATGCACGTGATCCCCGCCACCACGTACACACACACAGCGGGCACATCCACTCGCTGAAATGTCAGCCCTATCCACAGTACATGCACTGGATAATCGGTCCTAGCCGGGTACTTTTTTCCCATTATCTAAAAAAACATGCACTGGATAACAACAGTGCTGTCCGTCCGTGAAACATACACCGGCAATTGCACGGTCCATACACATCAGATTCTTAACTAGCCACAGGACGCGCCACGTGTTCCACGTATCTCATGGCCTGACGCGGTGAACGCTCCCATTTCAGGCTCCCCAGATGGCTCCAGGAGTTGACGTCTTGGTAGAAGTAATCAAACTGAAGCCTGAAAATTTCAGGAGCAATCATCCCCACCCAGGAGTAATCAAATCGGAAGGACGAAAACGAGATGCGCAGCAATAACCCTGCAAAGAAGGGAAAAGAAAACAGTGCAAAGAAGGGAAAAGAAAATTGCTCAATCTGCCTGCTCCTGTCTCCATCGTTCTAATCCGACGAGAATGCAGAATGCTCATGGAGGTACACACAGACCCAACCGATTCAGCTCTGCAAGTCTTTCCAGGATAAACAGTTGATGTACACAGGGACGCAACAAAACACAAAGGCCACAAACTATCGACTGTTTTGGGATGTATAGATTGCTATCAACCTGTCGCTTATAGAAATGGTTTTCGTTCGCGGAAACCGTGTGCTGCAAGGTGGACAACGACATTGTACTGGCCCCCAGGTCTAGTGTCATCAGACAAGGTTCACGAATAAGGCTTCGCACTAGACTGCGAGACTCAATACGTGAGAAAAAGAGTTTGAATGGACGATGACGTTGTTTAAGAGGTAATAACATAATACCATGGTCTTAAAAAGCAGTATTTGAGTGATGGCATGCTGTTGTGGATCAAAAGATATATATATATATATATTTTTTGAGAACTAAGAAGCTGTGTTAATACTTGCCGCTTGGAACCTGGTGGAAGGGACTGATGAGTCATAAAGCTGAGAAGCACATGCTGCATCCTTACGATGGCTGGGACCTTGCTAACAGACTCAGAAAAAACCAACTAAGAAGAGAACAAAAGGGTTCCCTGCAAGCACCTATCATGATGCATATCTCGCTATAAAAGGGGCCTTCTTGTTCCGGCACTGAACTGGGAGCACACTCATAGAACCACACACAGAGAAAGAGGGAGAGAAGAGGGAGGAGGAGCAGAAGAGGAAGAAGGCATGGAGCCAGATCACGCAAGCAAGGTATGCTCTAGTACCGGAACCTCCTAATTCAAAATGATTTGACACTATATGCTTCGATCAAAAGCCTACATCAAATCCCCATCCTAAACCTACCAACAGAAAATCTGTGAAGTGACATACCTTGAGGAAAAAAAAATCTTGTCGACGTCTGCATTACTGCCTTCGAACTTGGTCGAAATTGATGCAACATTCTTTCCTGCAATAATATTTTGACTTCAGTAGATCGTCATAAACAGAGTAAATTTATCTTTCTCAAGAACTTCAGAACAACCCAAACGTAGAATTGAGACTGAAGAACCTTATTCTTATAGGGGAAAGTAATCTAGCACTGATATCATGAGAAAGCCAAGTTCTCAGAAAAGCAGCATGTTGTAGGCAGGACATTAAGACCATATCACCGAATTCACTTCAGTGAATATTTGATCTTATCATACTGAGTTTGGTAACACTATTACTTAACTTCTTTCTACAGACGCTATTACTTGTAATGTGGAAACACAAAATATATTCCTATAGAAAAAAAATTCAAATTGATATAGTAACCTCTGCTACAAAGTGGCTAAAACCTTCTTTTTGCTAGCTGGAAAGATTTTTCATGCCCGTACATAGGAAATCTATGCTAGCCACTTCATGGTTGACCCATCAGTTCCTACTCAAAAAACACCACACATAAGAAAGTAATGCTAACCAGGTTCTATTTTGTCCACCTGCTACAAAGGTGAGGGCAAATCTCAGGATGGTGCACTCAAAGTTTATCTGCTGCAAGCTCTACATTTCAGAAAGCCGCAACGCCATGGCTATTGATGCAATCGATAGTGCAGCAAGGACTGACCCACAAGTTGTGGTGCTAACCAAGTTTGAAGATTGTATCTATAATCGAGTGCGCTATACACTTGTCTCTTATATCGACAACGACAGCTCAACTGATGAAGTGATATACAGCCCAATCAGGAAGGTATTGTTGAGAATGATGGAGGCAGCATTTTCCAACATAAAACTCAAATCACACTCTGGAACCCATCCTAGAATGGGTGTCAATGATGACCTATCCTTCCACCCCTTTGGTGAAGCCACGATGGATGATGCTGCTTGCCTGGCTAAGCTGGTGGCTTCTGACATTGGCAATGATTTACAAGGTAAGCTGAATGTTTTCAGACTCCTCTTTTTTGAGGTTCGAATGTTTTCAGATTCTATAACCATCAGCAATACATTTATCTTAATCCGCGTCGCCTAATTTGTATGCAGTGCCAGTGTTCCTGTATGCTGCAGCCCACCCAACAGGCAAGTCCGTTGGTGCAATACGTCGTGAACTCGGCTACTACCGGCCAAATTACATGGAGAACCAGTGGGCAGGTAGCATGCTCCCTGATGTTCTGCCAATTAAGCCTGATCTGGGCCCAACCAATGTTGCTCCTGACAGAGGTGCAATAACAGTTGGTGCTACACCGTTTCTTGAGGGCTATAACGTGCCAGTACTATCTAAGGACATCGCAACTGTGAGGAGGATTACTCGAAGATTAACTGGACGGGGTGGAGGCCTGCCTACAGTGCAAGCTATGGCACTTCTCCATGATGATTGCACAGAGATCGCATGCTTGTTGGATCCAGATCATGTTCGTGCATTTCATGTTCAAACTGCAGTGGAACAGGCTGCAGCAGAGCAAGGACTTGAAGTTGAAAACGGGTACTTCACTGATGTAACCAAGGGTAGGGTACTTGACAAGTACTTGAAGCTAGCTTGTGGTGCTGATTGATATGAATGTGATAGAATTTTATTCGGCTTGATTGACTCGGCCGAACCCTGCATGTTTGTAATTGCAAGCATGGTGCTGTTTAGTTGTGACACCAGACCGGACCAACTGCGTCTGATATTGTGAATATAATATGCTGGACAAATTTCAGCAGCAATAGCACATCCAAAATGAATAGCTTTGGTGTCAGAATGTGAGACGTGAGGCCGGCAGAGGAAAAAATATTTAATATGGCATACTGCATACAAAGGATATATATGCCAGAAAAGGTCCATGTATAGACACTGAAATGTTTATGGTAAGGAGACTGACAAAGCATATAATGGGTAAGAGTGCAATAGAAAATGGAATGAACAACACATAATTCCACCCTCAATAGTCAATAGATGCTGGTTTACAAGATTAACATTGGGTACAGGCAGCAAATTGTCCTATCATTTCGACGGCGAGTTTCCACATTAGATCATGTAAATTTTCCGTGAGAAAAATACCCCAAAACAAAAATTCATGTAGGTATACATTCACTGAACCCAAATGGATTATGCTAACTGATGAAAAGAAGGAAAACTGGATAGCTTAGCACAAGTTGTGATAATATTCTACATAGTAAAATGCGTCTGATCCTTTGCAAAAAACAAAAGAAGTAAAATGCTTCTGATGATAGATTACATGAATGCATTTTTTTTTTCAGATTGTCTTTTTGGTACCTTCGTGTATGTTAGTGGTTCAAGTTTCTTAAATTATTTCTACCTTTTGAGAAATGACATCATTACCTCACTTATCCGAATTTAACAGCCACGGATATGGTCTGTGATCTTGAACTTTAAACTATGTTTCAAACCCCTGCAAGTAGAATAACAATCAGAAAACAGTTTATTCTCAAGAAGTATAGATTCTAATTTTGTATCACAAATTATTTTTTTATTGTCAATATTAATATGGTCTACTATGAAACTTCTTTGATTGAGTGAAGATAGAAAATTAGACTGAACAAACTTCAACATAAACTAGCTGCAATTCTATAGAACAAAAGTCACACAAAGGTTGCTAATGATTTATGTACGACACAACAAACTTGAACCCGCTGGTGCAGCTGCCTACACTTCACCAATCAACAAACTTGAACCAGATGGTGTTGCTAATGATTAAGACCATGTGTTGAAGTGGAGAAACCATTTGTCTGCATTAGGTCCCCAAAAACATGCGTCAGTGTTTTCAATGAGTGAATATTCCCTATTATCTACTCTGTAATGTGTGTCACAAAACTCACATTAGGCACCTAATCAGCAGGTGACTAATCTTGTTTTTCACCAATCTACCTAGAAGGATCTTTAACTCCAAATCTGTGTTATCTGACCCATTCAAATCCATCTAATTGCATCATCGTTGGTTGCACCTTTTCCATCTATCAGATCTCCAATATTCACTCCTTTTGTCCATCTCCCTCGTGTGCATAGATATTACCAGGTTTTGCTGCAAGGTTCCAGCGAACAGCATCTCTGAAACACGTGGTGTTAGTGTTTGCAGCACTCACCAAGAACAGTCCTCCATGTCAGATTTCAATGATTTATTTTCATGGTTGGACCAAATTTTCCTAATGTAGCTACGTAACGATACAAGCATAACGTCGGTATTGCAAAGCCTTCAGCCTTCTCCATAGAATTGACAATCAGCAAGGCTTCATGAAAGAAAAGAGACCTATATGGTTGAATGCAGAAGGCAGTTTGAAAATGTAATCTCACCAGTCATAATGTCAGGGAGCTCCATCTTCATGTAAATCTCAAGTGTTTACTTTGGATATCATTTCTCTCCAGGGGTCAGTCATCAAACGAAGGTTACTTGACATAATTATTCGCAGAGAATTCTTTGCATGCTTCACTAATGTATCCAAAAGCCTCAAGCCAAGTACATGGTCAATTACAGCGTCCTTGTCTGTGCTGCTCTTCAGGCTGTATGCATGAACCTAACTAACCTTTGATAGCATTGCCATGCTCCTGCAGGATTTGTAGAGGTTTTAAGCACAGTCAGATTGACATGTAGCATTAAGGTCATAACATCTGGGGAAAAAGAAGGACACAACGCTGTTGATTCTCACAGTTCACATATAAGCAGAGATCGTAGACGACCAGATGATCGCAACCAAAAGAAGCCTCATCCTTTTGATGAGGCTTCTTTTGGTTGCGATCATCTGGTCGTCTACGATCTCTGCGATCATCTGGTCGCCTCATCTTACATCAAAAAAAAAAAAGAAGCCTCATCATCAAAACCGACCTTATCAGTCTCCAACATTCCATTGGCTCTGTTCAGAGAACTGTCTGAAGAATCTCCAACGCCCAGCTCCTCCTCTCTGCTTCGGCACTGTGCGCGTCCCATGTAATATCGAGTTTCTAAGCTCAGCGGCATTCCGTCGAACACCATCCGCGCGAGGTCGGGGGGCTCCAAGCGCGAGGCGCAGAATTTGAGCACGGAAGTTGCCAGCATGGGTGCACACCTAGCCGGCCAGCCTACAGAAGCCGCGCAGGAAATGCAGATGGCCTGTGGGGAAGAGCTGCGCGGCCGGGGATGGGGGAGGAGAGGGAGCAGCAGAGGCGGGCAGCCTCGAAGAGCGCGGAAAAGCGGAGAAAGCGCGGGGCGGGCGCGCTTCGGCGAGGAGGTTTCAATTGCCATGCCAGACAGGGTGGGGAATTGCGTCGAACGGTCGCGGCCCTCGTGGGCGGTGCTGCTGCATTTTTTTTTTCTAAGATGCATTTGCATACGTGGTTAATTTTTAGATGCTAATTACAGATTCAGTTTTGTTTTTTAGACTTTACAAATTCAGTTCTGTTTTTTGAATTTGAAGCTGGAAGGAGGTTATATTTCGTTATCAGCTGCTAACGGTGTTAAATGGCTTACCAAAAGACTAATCTACTTTTTACAAAATCGGTCCTGTTTTTGAGAATGAATTGCAAATCTGGTTCTGTTTTCGACACCACATCATGGAGCTTCAAAAAAGATTTCGAAAATAAGTTTATGTCCAAATATAAATAATTTGAATATAAATAATTTCGAAAATTGTATTAAAAATTTGGGATTTTTGTCCACAAGACACTGTTAAATTATGATTTTGTCTCTTAGACATCGTAATTGTCAATTTTGTCTAGAGGACACTAATGTGGATTTGTCTAGAGGACACCACACCAAATAAAAATCTTGCCCCGTCATGCCGCCGCTAGATCGATTCCCCACTAGGGATCGCGTTACCGGTGCAAACCGGACCGGTAACCGGAAAAACCGGAGATACCGGTCCGGTCCGGTTAGCAAAACGGACCGGTTTTTCGCAAAAACCGACACAGTATTTTGAGAAAAAAACGAAAAACCAATTGTTTTCGGGTTTACTAGACCGGTTTTTTCAGTAGCGGTTTCTCTGGTTTTTTCGAGATTGCAAACCTTGTTCCCCACCCGAATCGCCGCCAAGGGAGGCTTCTCCATCTTTCTACGGGGTACGGAGCCACCTATGGCCTCAATTTCCCCTATACATCATTAGGGAGCGAGATCAAGCAGTTATTCTGCTTTGGAAACTGACCGCCATTAGCGCCGTCGTTGATTCCGTCTTTCCAGTTGCTGCCCAACCTATTTGACCTTTGGGAAGCTGAAATATCACAGCCTAGGTCCCGGATTCAGAGTTCTTGTCGCCGCCATTTTCCATCCCCGTGCAACGTCGCCGTTGAAGTCCACCTTGGCTACCATTCGTGCCTCCGATTGGATCAGCTGTCCAGGCAGCTGCACACACAGCGCACGCGTCGAGCCGAGCCCGTGTCCACCCGCAGCTCTCCCACAGCGCACGCAGCTCCTCTGTCCGCAGCTCACCCGCACCCGCAGCTCCTCTGTCCTCGTCGCGCCGAGCCCTCGTCCACCCGAGCACCACCCGAGCCCGCGTACGTAGCGCAAGCCGAGCTCGCGCACGCGCCGCACTGCTTATGCCATAGACCGACGGTTGTGATAATATTCTACATGTGTGCTAATTGTACATAATATTCTACGAAAAGCCGAGCTCTGCGCACGCCGCGATGCGTCGCCCCCGGCCGCCCGCAGCCTCGCTGCGCCCTCCCCGCTACCCAGCAGCCTCGCCGCGCCCACCAAGCTCACCAGATGCGTGCGCCGCCGCCTCTCCTTCAACCTAGGGTTAGGGTTGAGACGCCACGGGAGCAGGACACGAAACAGAGAGAGGAGGAAGAGGTCGGGTCGGGTCGGGTCGGGGGCACGAGAAGGAAGGTAACTTGCCCAGGGGCACCATGGTCTCTTTCTCTTTTTCCATATGTTTTTGATTTGTTTTAATTCCAAAAATCATCTTTACTAAACGGCATCAAAAAAGTGAACCTGATGGCAGTTTCAAGTTCAAAAAACAGGACCAAATTTACAAAATCCAGAAAACAGAACCGAATCCGTAATTGGTATCCGAAAATGAACCACATATGCAAATGCCCTTTTTTTTAAGCCCATGGAACGGTGATCTGGCAGCTGGCCAACATTTGCTCTTTCAAGCCGAGCCATCGATGAACAGCCCTGAATGCTCCCATTCCATTCCGTTCTGCACACAGCCCAACATGTTTCAACTCGTCCTTGGGAAAAAAACAAAACATGTTTTAGCTCCACGAAATGAACCCGGCGGGACAGTTCTCAGCTGAATTTCATAAGTCTACCATTTCTTGCTAACGCAAATGGACTGAAGTTCGCTCCTCTATACCTCATCAATTATTTTTTTTCAGTTCCAATAATTGAGCGCGTGTAACACCTCTCAGCTGAATTCCACCAAACAGATGCAGTGCAGGCTGTGCAGCCCCAAGGTTAGCGTTTCTTCCAAAACCAACGCGTACTTCCAACAGACCTCAAATTGAACTACGCCCTCTTCCATATCTTCAAACATGTGTGCTTATGCCATCTTCTACGGTTCGGCTTTTCGTTCTGAGCCTGGTGGTGGCCGTCATTAGGCCTATGTGCATGTCAGCACTCATCGATGCCTCGAGTCGTACTTTGTGTGTCGTCCGTGTTCAAGGACACAAGAATTCTTTACTACCAGATTTTACGATTGTATTAATACATTTGTAAATGAAACATATCTGATACTAGCATAAACTGCGTAGAGATACAAAAGCAATGCATAGTACATCAATCAGGTTAACTAAACAATATAACATACATAAACAGACACTGACACATCACCCTCCCAACTAGCCCAATAATTGTATGCAAACAAAAGCATTTTATTATATGCAAACAAAAGCATTTTATTATATTTACACGGATGCAATCCATTCATGGATTGGTCTCCATCTTTTTTTTTTTTTGAGAAAAGAGAGAACTTTATTGATTACTCAACATAAGGGATACATTCTTGAGCAACCAATGACTCGACACAACGAGGAACACGCGTACGCCACACAGCCGTGTGAGTTGTACGTTTAGCATGTTGTGCAAGTTCATGAGCTACAGAGTTCCGCTCTCTCTTTACAGTCTGAAAGATAACATCAGGCAAGGATGCACTAATCTGCTTCAATTCTCTAATCAAAAACACTAACGAGGACTTTAACTCAACACTACTATTAATTGACAAAATTAACGACAAGCAATCCGACTCAACAATGGCTTTCTTCCTGCACCATTCAGATGCCACGTTGAGTCCTTCCAAACATGCTAATCCCTCAACTTCTTCAGCAGAGGACGCATTGAAAATTGCTCGCCATGCCGATAACTCAACCTTTCCCCATTCATCTCTGATCACCACTCCAACACCGGCAGTACCATCCTCATTTGAAAAAGCGCCATCAACATTAATCTTGATCCAACCTGTAGGTGGAGGAGACCACCTGGGACGAGCAGCTACCGTAACACAAGGCCTACCCATTCCTTTCTTCTGTGCACACGCCTGTTCTGTTTTCTTCCCCTTCTCATCATGCAGGTTCCCCACCCGAGCCTTATTAAGCAAATCAACATAATTTTGCAAAAAACCAACCGAAGCATCAATCGGAAGGAGCTTCGCATTATGTACCATCTCATTCCGGACAAACCAGGTACGCCATAGCAACAACGCAACTTGGCTTGCCATCTCCAACTCGCAAGTTGACAGAAGGACCAGCAGCCAATCCGGTGCATCTTCTCTGAATTGTTTCTCATCCGGCAAATTCCAGAAATCCCGCATGGCAAGCCTGAGTACTCTAGCATGCACACACTTGACAACAGCGTGATGTTCTGATTCAGGCTCCATGCCACACAAATCACAAGTATTAGTGATCTCCAAATTACGCTTCCATTTATTTAGCTTAGTTGGCAATCCTTGGTGAATCACACGCCAGATGAACACTTTTACTTTTTGAGGAATCTGGAGCTGCCAAACACTCTTCCACATTGGCCTATTCCCATCCGGGTGTGAGCTCGAGCTGCCATCTGAATCATCACCATCAAGCTTTAAGGCAAGCCTATATGCACTCCGTACTGTAAACAATCCAGTTTTTTCATGATTCCACGCCAACACGTCACCATGTGGACTGCTGGGGATTTTAATCTTCAAAATAGCTTCAGCATCATGTGGATAGAATACTCTGTCAATGAGCCTCGCATTCCACGATCTCCCATCTTCAGACATGAGTTGAGACACTCGTCGAAGTCTGCATGAACTCCTCTTTCCTGCAACTACCAGATCATACTCTCGAGGTAGCCAGTTATATCTCCAAATGTCCACTTGCTCACCATTCCCTATTCTCCAGATAACACCCTTTTTCAATAATTCTAGGCCATAAATAATCCCTCTCCACGATGGTGACATCACAGTAGGGAAAGCTGTGTCAAGCAGATTACCATTCGGATAGTACTTCGCCTTCAACACTTTGGCACATAGACTATCAGGAAATTCAATTAATCTCCAGGCCTGCCTCGCAAGAAGTGCTTGATTAAACAACTTGAGATTTTTTAAACCCATACCACCATGAGATTTAGCTTGAGTCATCCGAGCCCACGCAATCCAATGTGTTTTCCTTTTCCCATTCTTCGAGCCCCACCAGAAATTCTTGATGATCTTCTCTAGCTCTTCACATACACAATCATGTAACTTGAAGACACTCATTGTGTATGTTGGGATTGCCTGAGCCACACTTTTAATTAAGATCTCCTTAGCTCCGATAGACAACTCCTTCTCCAGATAAGAGATCATACGTTTGCCCAGCCGTTCTCTAATAGGCTGAAAACGATCAGCCTTCATTCTTCCATTAGGGGTAGGGAGCCCCAGATACTTCTCCTCGAATGACACAATACCAGTCTCAAGTGTTAACGCAATTTGTTGTCTGACATTAGCAGCACAGTTTTCATTAAAAAGCAGTGAGCACTTTGCATAATTTACTTGTTGACCTGTGGCATTACTGAATGTTTGGATCAACTGCTTGACACATTCAGCCTGCATGACCGTGGCTTTAAAAAATAAGTCAACTCATGTTCTGACTCTTCTAAGTGGGGCAACTCTAGTACGGTGGGGGTGAGGAGGCACCTCGGGTACAACAGGGTAATGTGGAGCCTCGGGCTTGGGAAGCTCGGACATGGTGGGGTGAGGTGGTAGCTCAAGCTTTGGCAACTTTGGGCACCTCTAGCTTTGGCGGCTCGAAAACAACGGGGTGTTCAAGCACCTCTGGCTTTGGCAGCTCTGGAATGGTAGGATGTTCAGGTTCTTTTTGGCTTTGGCAGCTCGGAAACAGCGGGGTGTTAGGGCACCTTTGACTTTGGCAGCTCTCGAATGGTAGGATGTTCACGTTTCTCTGGCTTTGGCAGCTCGGGAATGCCGAGGTGTTCAGGCACATTTGGCTTTGACAGTTCTTGGAAGGGTGTTCATGTATCTCTAGCATTGGCAGCTCTAGAATGGTAAGATGTTCTGGCACATCTGGCTTTAGAAGCTCAGGAACAACGGGATCTTCTGGCACCTCTGACTTTGGCAGCTCTGGTGCCTCAGGCTTTGGCAGCTCAGGAACGACGGGGTGTTCAGGCACCTCTGGGTTTGGCAACTTTGGAATGGTAGGGTGTTCAGGTATCGCTGGTATTGGCAGCTCGGCTACAACGGGGTGTTCAGGCACCTCTGGAATGGTTAGGTGCTTCGGAATCTCAGGCTTAGCAGCTCAGGCAATGTAGGATGAGGTAGTTTAGATTTGGGCATTCCGATGCAATGGGATGTGACGGCATATTTGGCTTAGGCAACTCTCACGTAGCAGGGTGTGGGTACTCCTCCTTGGGCTCCTCTTCCTCTAACCACCGTGCCGCACTGCTCATGCTGCTACAGGAGAGCAGCAGCGCCATGAGGATGTCAAGGGAAGAATTTTTTTAACAAATAATATCTTTCTTAACAAGAATTACAAAAATAATACTAGAGTTAGAGAAATTACAAAAATAATCCACTGTGGCATGTTGGTTGCACGAAAATTCAATTTTCGTATGTTGGTCGCACGAAATAAGTTTTCGTACGTTGAGCGCACAAAACAAGGTTTTCGTACGTTGGGCGCACAAAAACAAGGTTTTCGTACGTTGGGCGCACAAAAACAAGTTTTCTATTAAAAAATAGGAGTAGTAGTACGTTAGGCGTACAAAAACTATTTTTTATTGGAAAAAAGAGTAGTAGTACGTTGGGCGCATAACTACTAGTAGTAGTACGTTCAACGCACGAAAATTGTGAATTATTTTTTTTGGCTCATGTAACTTTTGTTTCTCATTTATTTAGCATGGATTTCCATTTATGTGTGGTTTCTTATGTTTTTTTAAGTAAGTGAAAAAAAATAAGTTGAATTTACTCGCCGGTAGAGTTTCAAACGTGATATGAAAATTCTACAAAGTAAGATCTGTACAAGAGAAGCTATACAATAGAGCTAGAAACGGTTATATAACAACAAATAAACTTAACTTAGAGTGGGCTACTCAGTCAATAAAAATACTATGTGTATAGTCATAATTCATTATGTTTAAATGTAATTTTGAACTATATACAAAACAAACTTCTTAGTCTTGAAACAAGGCTGGAAATCTGAATTTTGTTATCAAGATAGAGTATTGCATAAATAAAATCCTATAACTTTCTTTCCACTGTCATATGTTGTTAGAAAACACACTTGCATCACTTACGTACGAAAAAAAAATAAGAAACCACACATAAATGAAATCCATCCTAAACAAATGAGAAACAAACTTACGTATGAAAAAAAATAAGAAACCACACATAAATGGAAATCCATCCTAAACAAATGAGAAACAAAAGTTGCATGAGCCAAAAAAGATTATTTATAATTTTCGTGCGTATACTACTACTAGTAGTTATGCGCCCAACGTACTACTACCCCTATTTTCGAATTAAAAACTAGTTTTCGTGTGCCCAACGTACTATTACTTCTGTTTTCGAATAGAAAACCTTATTTTCGTTCGACCAACATAAATTGAATTTTCGTGCAACCAATGTGCGATAGTGTATTATTTTTGTAATTTCTCTGATTCTAGTATTATTTTTGTAATTCTGGTTAATAAAGATATTCTTTATAAAAAAATCGACAAGGGAAGGCATGGTGCTCTTGGAAGTCATAACTATATGCTTCACACTTGTGTGATTTTCGAGTTCAAACGAGAGAATTAGATCATTGTGTGATGCCTAGGAAGGGAGAGAAGTATGGTATTTAATATTTATAGTGCTAAATTCAGGAAGCCATGAGGCCTGAGAGCTGGTGCGTGTTGATTTGCAGCAGTCATCTTATTGTGTTGGTAACTGGTAGGTCATCTGCATCTATGTGGCTGTTAAACTTTGGTCCTTGTGATCTTCTCTTGATCTAAACTTTTGTAAGGTTTAATTGGTTGGAAATATTGACACAGGTTCGATCTGCAGTTTGGTTGCAGCACCAGCTGATTTGTGGACACACTGCTACACGTGTGTGGCGCATTTCATTAAGGACTTGCATATCAGCGACGGCAGACAGAGGAGCATATTGCTAGCAAGAGCTAGTAAGTCTGTGCATGCTGATGAAATGTTGTTTTTGGAGCAGTTCCAAAGCGACCTGACAATAACTGGCACCGTGAAATGTTTAGAGGTCTTCCTTATCATGTTGGTGTGGCCATTTTTAATAGATATTGAAATCCCTAACATGAATGTGTGTGGTCCATGAATCGCCAACACTTATTTGATTGGAACTTTGCAAATTTATTTGGAATAATGTATAACCTCGTCTATAGAAAATAGAAAAGTCATACGTGGAAGAACTTCATGACAGCGGTCAAAACTATTTTACATAATGAGTAAAATACACCCAGGTCCTTAAACTATTGTCAGATGGTCATTTAGGTTCATAAACTTTTGGGTCCTTAAACTATTTTTGGATGGTCATTAAGTGAGCATCTACGTCCACAAACTATTTATATTGTGTCAACCTAGACATGACGACGTGAAGACATATGTCATGCAGGTTCTTTATTTTTTTTTCTCACCATCACACGTCATTGCAATAAGTAATGTACCCACCGCTCGCACGTAGATATGAACCATGGAGTCATCTATATGAGAGTGACCCTATTTCTATGAGCCATGGATAGAAGAAATTGACCCTACTTATATGACCGACCTCGCTTTAGGGAAGACAGGTTGGAGGCGAGTGCATCAACAGTGACGGCGCAACCCCTTCGGAGTAATGTTGCAGTGAGAATCCTATACCTGGTCCTTTGCATCGTCAATCACGATAGATATTTCGACGATATGTGACGACAATACCGTTAAAAGCGAGGGTGAGATGCTAGTAAAGGCAAAAGAAGTTAAAATCTTATATGCTTAATATGTCTCTTAAATGTTAAGAATTTGTGGACCTGATTGACACAACATAAATAGTTTATGGACCCATGTGATCACTAAAGAGTTCGTGGACCTAAATGACCATCCAAAAATAGTTGAAGGACTTAGGTGGACACTCTAAGAGTTCATGGACCTAGATGACCATCGACCAATAGTTTAAGGACCTGGAGTGCATTTTACTCTTACATAATTAAGTAGGGTCCAGACTTAGGAAAATTTCAGTATAAGAGTTGTGGGATTTCTTCAGGCAAAACAAAAAGAAAATGTGTGAGCACATATTACATTTGTTCTATTATTGCTAAAATATTAGTAAAATAATTGAAAAACGAAGGAAATAAAAATCACACCTATGACAAACCATCTAGGATTGTGCGTATATGATACTTCGAACTAATACTGACAGGACTGATCAACCTCTTCATGCCTCAAAACTCAGTGAAAATAATAGTAAATCTCTGAAGATATACAACGCACCAACCGAACTCTACATATCAGCTGATTTACAAGCACTATAAGCTATGAACAGTATATATGTACTCATCACGTGCTGTATCAAAATGCTGCCCTCGCTGCGCTGCGTGCTGCTTCCCGCTTCAGCTCTGCTTCTTTCCCGCTCCCTCGGAAGTAGAGGTAAACACGCTGCACGCAGTAAAGCTTACGGATTAGATTTATTCAAAGTTTCAAACAGTGCGTTGTTAAGCAAGTATTCTCTCCGTTTTTAATTATATGACGTCGTTGATTTTTTTCGGTACTTTGACCATTCGTCTTATTCATTAATATTTGTGCAAGAGTAAAGTGCATCCCAGGTCCTTAAACTATTCTGTGGTTCTCATCTAGGTCCATGAACTCTTAAAATAAAAAATTGGGTCACTAAACTATTTCAATGTTCTCATTTGGGTCCATAAACTATCAAAATGAAAATTTAGGTCTCTAATCTTGTTTATTGGCTAAGTAGCTATCCAAAATGTGGCTTGCACACGAATCATGATGATATGGTGTGTCAGCTTGGTAATTGCGTAGGTTTAGTGGAAGCTTAGATCTTATCTTTAAATACTGTTACACAAATCTGGTGGTTTGAAAGTTATAAAGAAACAACATATTATACCAATCCAAATACCCATTAATATCGGCTGCTTCGACGGGTTTTGGAATTTTTGAAGGCGTGACTAGATGAAGATTTTGGCCTCGAGGTGATGGCTAACAGCGGCATTAGACGATGGTGTTGAGCAACTCAATCTAAGAACGACCATTGAAGAAACATTTTGGCGGAGACGGTGGGTTCGTGGTTGCTCAGCGGTGGTTCTGGAGCTGGAGGCGACAACGTGGAGCACTAATACAAAATCTTCGTTGAGATTTTTGGACCCATATGAGCATCTTGAAATAGTTTAGGGATTCAAGTCTTCATTTTGAAAGTTTATGGACCCAGATGAGAGCAATGAAATAGTTTAGGGCTCCAAATCTTCATTTTAAAAGTTCATGGACCTAGATGAGAATCCTAAAATAGTTTAAGGACCTAGGGTGCACTTTACACTTTGTGCAAATAGCTAAATGTATAAGTTAATCTCAAAGTGTTTTTGATGATAGATGCAACAATACACATTTCATGTTAAGTAATTAATTATTTTCATATATATTGTTGGTCAAAGTTTAACAAAAAAGTCAATGACGTCATATAATTAAAAACGGAGGGAGTAGAAAGAAATAAATGGAAAGGTATAAAATGCAGTAAATTCACCTGAATGACCCACATGCTTATCAGGGACTCCAGGCAGAACAATGCAAAGCCAATAAAATAGAATATCTGCAGGTTAATGAAACATGGAATCGTTTACTCTATTTGAAATGAATATATTTTAAATATTTATATCTTTTTCATTAGTATCCTGTTAAATTCGGATTTAGGTTGACGCAAACTGACTCACCCCAACAATGACACTCTTGCCTATCAAGCTGATCGCTGGGAAAATCCCTCTGCAAGAAGAATAGAAAAAGTGAAGCGCATCATTTTACCTTGCGAAAATGTTGCATTAGTGGAAACGAAGTATGTGATGACATAGTACATCAGCATAGAACACTTACGTTAGTGATTTTCCTACAAAGAGAATCGAAGGAGAAACAGCTGCGTACACACAGAAGGCGATATGAACCTGTTACCAACTTACAATAAGTCAGAATAAATACATACTAATTGGCTACATGTTCTATTCTGTAGCAATGTTACTGGAAGTAAAGCTCACCAAGTAGAACAGGAAAAACCATCCAAATCTCAGAGCACTCTCATTCCTGTAATATGTATTGTACAGAAAAGCATAAGGCGGTGTTGTTTTAATAAACTTCAAAAATTCAGACCAATACCCTGCAATGTTGCATTTACCTCATGGCACGGTAAAGTGGCCGGTACCAAAGATAGTAGGCACCAGGGCATCCAAGAATAAAGTATATGATTGCAAGAAACCATATCTTAGGACCTGCATCAAGGGACAAAATGGCACATATGCGAAGTTAGAAAAATGTGGGCTGTGACCTGTGAGTTCTTAACTGCCATAAAATTCCGCACACGGTATCTGTTGTTCAATAGAAAAGCTATCAACATACCTTCCCCTTTTATCCAAGCAGCGGTAACACAGATGATGTTCCAGAACAGGCACAACACCAATCCTGCGAGAGTACCACACATAGAAAAGGGATTTAACGTTGTGCATCCTAGGTGAATATATCCAAGTTATTGCATCGACAATATGATGCACTGGCACCCAGTATGAACTATATAACCTGGGACTATGATTTATATATCACAAACATTAGGAATGCCATTTTTAAGTAAATAATGGTAAAAAATCAGATACCTAAGAGTGACGCGAAGGCAACATACTGAGTTCTTTGCAAATGTACAGGTATTTCGTTGCCAATATCATGATGAATGATGGGGAAGAAAGGAGGCCAGTTTTTGTCTTCCAATACAATGCCAGCTGCAGGAGGAAATGAGTTAGAAACCGTTATTAACGGAAGTCTTGGAGAATGACACCAGGAAATAACACAATAATATCAGAGAGATGAACATTGAAACTCCACCTCGTGCTGCAGCCTCTTCTCTTCTTTTAATTTCCTACACATCGAGAAGAACAAGGGGTTAACAATTTTTTTTTTTTTTTTACTGAAGATATGTAACTATGACCGGATTATGTTGGATAAAATCATATCCACGATGCTATGAACAACATGCGGAGGGAGAATTTCAGTCTCTGCATTGGATTGAGGTTACCTTCTCACGCCTGTTTAGGTCAGCTTCCTTAGCCAGGAGTTCCCTCTCCCTTGTCTTGACGTCCTATGCATATTCAACAAGCAAAAGTTTCTTAGCACTTCCTAGATTCACATCAAAATGATTAAGCAAACACAATCAAAGTGATGATATCTAGAATGTAGTGTAATTACCTTGCTTGTAGTTGTATCCATGTGGATATCTACTGGGGCAGCAAAGTCATTGTAGAAGTCAGCCGGCTCAGGGGGAAGAGGCGAAAGGCGCGTGCTCGGAGGAGCAGGGCGTGATTGCTGCATTAACATAGCATATGACCTTGCAACTACGGAATGATTTCATTTTTTTTTACTGAAATTTTCTGCGTGCTGCAGACTCACCGTGGTGTAGAATGCACCTCCGGAATAGCCGGACTGACCAGCCGATGCTCCGCTTTTGGTTTGTTCCTGGAGGAAAGAGTGCATGAGTGCAGAATTGCAGTAAACCTAACTGCTCCTCACTGAAAGGAACCCGGTACTTCCTTATTTTTGGTCTGATTTCTAACGCAACCTTTCTTTATTTCCGCTGGATTGTGCTGTCATCTCAACAAGTTTAACAAGATTCAGGGAACACGTATAAGAAACTGGCCGTAATAGAATAAGCTATCCACTTGAAACAGGGGTTGCAAGCAACCAACCAGCTGCAGCAGGGTTCCCAGTTCAACTGTTTCAAATAAAAAAACATGAATTTTCAAAAGATAACCGACCCGAACTTGGAACCTCAGATATGTTTGATTTCAATCAAAATTTATTCGTTTCATTCGGCCGATACATTTTTTTTCCCCTTTTGTTTGTACTGCCGGTTTGCTTGGCGCAGCTCCCGTGCATGATCATGATGCCGACTTGGTAAAAACGCAAACATATCAATTGCAGAACTACAAAACCTTTGATCATCATTTTTTTTTTCTCGAACACGCAGGAGAGTTGCGTATCATTTCATTAATAGAAGAGAAAAAGAAGTACAACACACACACAAACACCTGTGATCATCATATCTGCTACGATTATAACTTCAGAATAACTCTACAGATAAGTAGTAGATACACAATCCTTCGTCGTTTTGTCGGTGCCATGCTTGGCGTAAAGGACGATCACAGAAGCGGATGACGAAATAGGAAACAGAGGAGCAAGCAGGGGACCGAAGAGAAACAGGGGACGAGCTGAGCCAGCCCACCACCGGCGGCGAGAGCTTACCGCGAAAGGGTTGACCTCATCGGCGCCGCCCTCTTCGAAGGGGTTGTCGTACCTCGACCTGCCCGCCATCCTCCGTTCCTCACCGCAGCCTGCTCTGCTTCCCTCTTGGTTTTTCTTCCTCTGTATCGAGGTCAGCAAAGAGGACAGGGTGCAAAGAAAAACAGGGAGACTAGAAGCAGCCGCAGCCGAGCCTATCTATCGCCGCAGTTGGTGAGGTCGTCGCACGGCGTTGCATCATCAATTGCGTTCTAGAACGGGCTGAAAATTTTAGCGGACTCCGCGTGGATTTGTCTGCGCGGCCCGGCCGTCAGCTTTTACTTTTGTTATATTGCCGTCAAACGCGTCAGCAGCACCCGTCCGGCAACGAATGGACGGGGACATGGAGGCTCTGCTTTGTCGCCCCTGCCACGCTTTCTTGACAGCGACGACGGACGGCGTTGTGATATCAGATTCGATGCTTTGCCCGGCGCGGCTTGCTTACACTGGTCTCGGATCGCCGCAAAAGAGACCTTTCGGCTCGCACATTTACAATGCTGCAGACTCGTCAGGTTGCAACACTGACCATGAAAAACGTATGTGTTCGTAATTACAAAAAATAGCTTAATTAAGTACAGCAAACGAGTGGTAAGTAACATATGCTTGGGGCTAACAGCTAAGCATCTGGAGCCACATGCTGGACTCTTTGTTTGTGCTTCGCCTTTTGGGCATTAAAGGTACTAAAGGAATTTCAAAAGGCAAAATGTCACTGGCCATATGCTGTCGTTGTGACTAGGAAGTGTATGTGTTTCTAACCATCAATTGTTTCACTCGACCACACCAAACTGAATAATTCACAGACTTGATTTTTCCCTCCCGGATCAGAGCCAAAAAGGAGGGCATCGATCAGAACGGTGGCGCGCCTGCGACGTCGGACCTCACCGGCGCCTCATTTCCTTTCCCGCGGAAAAACCGGTATACTCTCTGCAACCATAGAAGAAAATTCAACAGATGGTTAACTTATCTGTGAACACGTTTTGCACATCGCCTAGCGCAGTACATGAATGCTTACCTGATAAACCCATATGCTCAGCAGCGCCTCCAGGGCAAACAGTGCGAATCCCACAAAGTACATTATCTGAAATCAGGAAAATAGTGTGCCCAATTATGTTTCGATTGAAAGATTTCTGTGATCTAAGACTGATGTAACTTGACTGAATCCACCTAAACGCTTGCCCTTGTCTGAAAATATGTTGCCACAGGCAAAATATTGACAGAATTCCTCTGTGAGAAACATTTATGTACACCATGAGGCCTCACCAGAGGTACAAGCATAATAAAACTCCCTTTTCTCAAAAAAAAAAAAAAAAAGCACTGATAGAATCATGCCAAGGGTTCAGGCTGGCCTTGGTAACTTATTGAGGCAAAATTAAGTAAGATAAAGCAACCGTGATCCTTTTGTGACCTGGCAACCATGATCTTCATACAGTTAATTCTGTATTTCAATGTTTTAAGGTAGACACAGAGTTGTTTGTTTCTAGTTCATTGTATGCACGATGGGTATTGAAATAGTATCAACTCACCCCAATAGCAGCATTACTGTCGGCTATTAACCATATTGCTTGAAAAATTCCACTGCAAATAGTAGATAATCAATTTTAATAGTATGCAACAAAAAGAATTTTTCTCTCCCGTCCCAAAATATAAGGGATCGGAGCTTTGGTCAAAGTCAAACTGACCAACAATATCTATAAAAATAAATATTTAAAATAAAATAAGTTACATATTATGATAGATATGTTTTTATACTGAATCCAATTATATAATTTAAACTTTGTTAATTTTCTTAATATTTAGCTATTGACAGTCAAAGTTTAAATAGTTTGAATTTGACCAAACTCTTAATATCTTATATTTTGGGACACAAAGATATTTATTGTAGTTAGTTCTACATTTAATTTACAATAAAATTTAAGCATAGCATATTAAAATTTTATTATACCCAGTGAGAAACATGTTTATGGAAAGTTTCCATTTCAGAATAATGACTACTTTGATTTGGAAAATCATGATGTTAGGACAAGAAAGTTAGTTGAAAACAGAAGGTAAAATCTTTCATGGAATTAGTGCTTCAGAAGAATGTATCATAGTACTCGGATGGATTTTTAGAATAGATAAACCTGAACAATATTGAGTACTATTAAGAAAACATTACACAGGTAAAAAAACTTACGTCAGTGATCTTCCTGACCAAAAGATTGCTGGAGCTGCAGCAGCATATATGCAGAAGACAATGTGAAACTGCATAGCCAAACGAAGGTCGCAACACATTAGCCAGTCTATTTGTTTGAGCAGGTAAAGCGTCTAGCTATCTACAAAGAAACCACAGTTCCCATTCTCTTACAAAGTAGAACACGAAGAACCATGCATAGCTAAATGCACTCTCCTTCCTAGAGAAATTGCAGAACATCGTGTTAATGATACAATCTTAAGAAAAATATATATACTAAATTAGAGGATATATAATAATCTAGTACCTCATGGCTCGATAAAGTGGTCGGTACCAACCAAAGTAGGCACCCGGGCATCCAGTAATGAGGTATATGACGGCAATAAACCAGATCCTAGGATCTGCATGGAAGCGATGCTAATTCTAGTTAACATAAGTAACAAATAAGATGATTCTATCCTTAGTTTTTTTTTTCAAGGAGCCTGATTATTATTGATACTGAGTGTAAATACATTGAATTTTCTGCGAACATACTTGCTCCAGAAATCCAAGCAGCAGTTACACATATAAGGTTCCAGAAAAGGCATATGACCAATCCTGCATGACAAATGTGCAAATATTACGAGTGACACTTTTGATAGAGGATATTTAAAGAGTATACAATTTTATGTAACTGGCGCATCCATACCTAGGAGTGATGCAAAAGCAACATATTGTACTCGCTGCAAGTGAACGGGGATATCATTTGAGATGTCAACATGAATAACGGGGAAGAACGGTGGCCAATTTTTTGGCTCTATAAAGACTCCAGCTGCATATAAAAGGAGGGCAATTTTGAAATATTATGAGACCGTTTTATCAGAGGAGCAAGTGTACCTTCAGGAAACAGAATGAAGTTTACCTCTTGCCAAAGCTTCCTCCCTTCTTTGTATTTCCTAATAGAAAGAGGGACACGGTTTATTTATAGTAGAGATAATGATTAACAATTACCTCTAAATTTGCTATATAATGTCTGTTAGAAAAAACTAATGGCAGATCATATTCTCATTTCAACTAGTATGTACCTTTTCTCTCCTGTTTAGCTCGGCTTCTTTGGCCAAAAGTTCTTTCTCCTTTTTCTTGAGGTCCTGGATTTTGTACATAAGCTCATTAAATTGATATCTGGTACCAATACAAACAAAGATAAAGTAGTTGAAAAAAAATACTCCAATTAGTGGGACTGTCTATGTGAGACGTTGTGAGTAATAGTAATGATTACTCTATATTCAATCAAAAGATGGATATCAAACATCTTAGCTACCTTAAAGTGGAAATGTAGAACTATACATGAGTGGACATATAGAATTTTCAAAAACTTGCGGAATGACTAGAAGATGGTACAAACAATTCAAATTGTCCAACTACCTTTTTATTGGTACCAAGAGGGATATCTACAGATGCCTCAGTGTCATTGTAGAAACCAACTGGTTCAGGCGGAAGAGGAGTTGGGCGTGGATGCTACATGAGTACAAATAGATATGATCAGATCATTATCAGTCAGTAAAGATTGCACAATATACAGGAACAAATTCAGGGCCATAATATACGATTCAATTTGGAACCTGTACCGAAAACAATTGGATTTGATAGTTTCATGGCCTTCCATATATTACTAATCTTTTTCTGCCTTTTCCTTTCTACCTGCTTTTACCATACAGAAGAAGAACCTAATCTTCTCCCCTTCGAAAAAGTCTGTTGCCTACCGAGAGGCATGAGGAATCTTTGGATGGTATGCATGTGCTGTTGGTGAAGTCTCAGGCGGTGTTTGTAGCAACCAATGCACTATTGACTTGTGCTAGAAGTGAATTATCTAAAGCATGCATCTGGTATCTGGATTCAAGCAGATGGTTGGGTTGAGAAAGGTGTCACTATGGTTGTTACTTTATCACAAACAGGACGATTATAAGGAGTCATTAACCATCTGCAGCTATGCGTCCGACCCAGCGGTCCGACTTTGTTCCGACTGGGTAATCCCAAACGTTTGCATGTAATGCGTGTGTTGCAAGTGCTGCAGCCTGCAGCTGGCCGTCAGATGCCCAGTCGGACGTGGGTCGGACCTATAGTGCTTCTCTAACCGAAAACAAGTTGATCACTGGAACAAGTAGTAGAAGTACCATAGAGATCATTGTGCAACTTATTGTTAGCCCACATGCTGTGCTATAATTGGCGAAAGGCCGGAACACGCCCAATAGTATCAACAGAAAGTAAGGAAGTGACCAAAAATATAGTAATAATGTATGTTACCCTAGAGAAAAATGATGGCACAAACTAGTAGAGCTATATTATGTGCTTAGCCAAAAAATAATCGCGGCATAGGTATGAAGAAACTGCATCTGCGTGGAATGATGGTTCTGAACCCACTCTATGTTGTGCATGACATCCAGACGAATAGACTCCTCTTAGTAGATACGGATGGATTGATAAAGCTCGTGCCAAACAAAATGTTCTATGACAGGTAAACAAGATCACTACAATGGCAAGATTACTCAGGATGCACCACCTGATAAATGATACCAAGGAGATTATTAGATGCATACCGAGAAGGGATTGACGTCTCCGTCGACCTCTTCGAACGGGTTATCGTCACGCGCCCACCTCCCTGCCATCGCCTCCGGCCTCCTCTTCTTCTTTCTTCTCAAGCTGGTTATAACGTCCTGCCCCTCTCTCGCAGCACAACTACTATGTGCGCTACTAGCTAGTCATCAAAGTTACATGGAAATTACGCGCTACAAATGCTACCAAGCTACTGCCGGCTTGCAGCATTGCATAACGGTATATGTTTGCACAAGCGCGTGCGACAAGCTGCAACCTGCCAAACACAAGCGATTTAACTACGTTAAGAACGAAGCCGACCCGGGCTCTCCGCCTTGCACGGTACGTAAGACGCCGGTTTTAGTAAGGCAGTGATCGTAACAACCTCTCCAATTATAATTCGCCGATTTATTCTCTTGTCTATGACTTCGAACCTTCGATAAGTTTCCGGCATACCTGTCCAAAGCAATCTAGCTTGCCGTTCGATCAATGCCATTTGGTTTTTCCCATGGCTGGTGACAGCGATGGAGTTGTATGTGACGTAGGATAGGATTGTGGGAATGCGATGCACCGGCGCTGCTCCTTGCCGCCCAAATGGCAGCATGCTCTGAAAGCTCCCCTGTCCTAGCTAGATAAGTGCAGACAACCAACCTAGTATCGACTGTTTTCTTTGCACTTTCTTCTCCATAATCTCGTGGGGATCAATCAAGGGTGTGAAGGTGAGCTTGATTTCATATAGTTCTAAACGTGCCAAGCTCAGGAACAACAACAAAAGAGGATGAGTTAGAATGCTTAATTCAGATTCACCCGGGGAAGAAAATGGAGGAAAAATACTCCGTTGCAATTTCATGCAATATCCTTGTATCACTGAGTTTGCCACTAGCCATTTTTAATTAGTAGTCCAAAACTCTCATTTCCGTATTCAAGAACGTGCACCTGCGCCTGCCGTTTGATTTCATAGAAAGCGTGTGCTATCAGGGCCAACAGGTCATGAAACCTCTTGTTTGAACACTGTTGATCATCATTTCGAGACAAAAAATAGTCTTCATGGTAAAAGACTCCTATACCCTTCATTTATCTTAACGGACCCACGCACTAATCCTCCCACCAACCACCTAATTAAGTTTATCCTATATGTAAAATCCTTTATATTTTGATACAAATCTCAAACCATTCATTCCCTTATAAAAAAAGATAGAGGGAGTAGCCACTAGTTGGACAGGTGGGCATCCAGAGGTGGAAGCAGATCTTCTATCAACATTTGGTGGCCAAGCCCTTGGTAGTATAACATGAAACTATGATGCCAAATCTTATCCTTCCTGGGCAAAAGCATCCCAAAACACATTTCAAATCTGCTCTCGTAGAACCAAAAATCCTAATATTAGTTAACCATGTCAGGGTTTATTGTATTAGCAGAATAGCTTCTATAGTTCTTTAGCCAATCGGCCTTCGCTCTCCTCTAGTGCCCTTGGCGACCAGCTTTAGTTTAGGGGTTTGTGTAATCTGTGGGAACTATCTCTGTATTTATATTGGCGTTATGGAGATCAGAGTCGTATCCTAGCTAGTAGGTTAAGACTCACCACAGATCAAGATGTTTAACTTGTTAATCACACCATTAACCCTATATATAGGCGCCCTAGCTGCTTAGGCTAGACGTGAATCAATGTTGGTTTATCTCTTTTGTTAGTAGAGATTAATTCCAACAAGGAAGTCCACGAGGAATAGATAAGGCCAGTTTCAGTACTACGTTGCGTTAAACAATTTTCGAAGATGCCATGTCATATAAAGGTAATTGAGCTAACAAATGAAACACAATATGTCAATGCAAAGTTTCATGTCACTATTTCATAGGCTAAAATATCACTTAAATGTTACGTCTAAGTGACCAATTAATGGTAGTGGATGAAATATATGCTGACGAAACAAATTATTTGATCAGTAAAGGTTTCATTACAGTTTCATAGTTTGACTAATATTACGGTTTCATATAATTTGACTAGAACAAACTTTTAGCTGGCTAATTTTAATCAATTTGGATCCAAACATGACTAAAAGTGATTAAAGTTTTAGCCAGCTTACCTCCTTGTCACCTCAACCCGGACTTGTACTCTTTTCTTAATTACATTCAGTCTCATATATATGAAAAGTAGAAAATCTTATGGGGCAGGCTGTCCGTGCATGTTAACTGTGAAGAACAACATAGACAAAGAATGAACGAAACACGCTGCATTATTGATCTTTTTTTCTTTCCTTTTTCTGGAACACAATTGTAGTTTCAGATCAAACACAAGAACAGACCGACTGATGACCACGGTCGGGATAGCTAAATCATGTGACATGACAAGTACAATACTAGTTGGGCTGGCAAGTGGCAACGAGATGACCAGAACACATGTTGTAAACAAAATACTACGAGAACTGACTATTTGACCACGAAGATTAACTAAACATGTCCCATGACAGGAATACAATGGCAACACGATACAATGAGATAGATATGGCACGGAGGCATGCCATGGGAGGGAAGGATTGAGCCGGGTGATGGTCAGGCCACGCGAATCCAGCAGCACCCCGAGTTGCGGCATGTGGCCGGCGCTGGCGAAGGCCATGGTGCCTGCTTCTCCTCCGAAACTGTGGCCAGTGTAAGGAGGAGAAGCAGGCACCATGGGCGGCGGCACTGGTGGCTGCAGCCGCAGAGCCCTAGCTTGGAGGCCCTGGAGATGAAGGTCGTTGTCGGTGGCCTTCTTGACGCTTTGGAGGCAGTTCTCCACCATCCATCCAATCAGGCTGGCAAGCCCCGGGCGGCTGCTGGCGATGGCATAGTGCAGGAGCAGCGTGGTCTCGTGCTCGCGGTTGTCGGGCTGCACTGGTCCAGCTCCGGCATGGTCTTGAACCAGGCATGCTACAGTTCATACTTTTTTTTTTAGGGTAATTTTTATGAAAATAAAAATCTGAAATCATACAAAAACTGCGTGTCGGAGCACAAGTACCCAACCGCGTGCAAATGATCTATCCCTTAAGTTGTTTGGAAAAGATTTCCTCAATTTTTTTAAAAAGTTTGTGCTTATTGATTTTTCTAGCAAAAGCTAGCTTTCTCTCAATACTTTGTACAAAACTTTTACCCAAACAGAAAGATGAACCTAAGGTTGCTACGAAAATATAGGACCCTCCGACAGCGTGTCGGAGCAAGAGTGTTCTTTCACGTGCAAATTTTGGTTCCTCTCCTTTTTTGTTGCAAAACTTTTTTTTTGAAGAAAGATTACTATAGTACTTATTTATTAGTTTCAGTGTAAATGCTCTCTCTCTCAATATAGTTTGCACACAAATTTTACCAAAATAGAGAGATGAAATGGAAGATGGTACCAAATAGGACTGTCCAACAGCTTGTCGGAGCACGAGTACTCATTAGTGCGCAAAAATCATCAATCGATCTCTCAAGTGTTGTTTGAAAAAAAATTCCTCAATTTTTGGAGAATGTTTACTGTATAGTACTTCTTGATTTGTTTCCACATACAATACATTTCTCTCATTACTTTGCACTAAACAATTACCAAAATGGAAATATGAAACCCAAGGTTGTTATGAAAATAGGATTTTCCGATGGCGTGTCGGAGTGCTCTCGCGCGCTAACTCCAATCTTTCTCCTCGGACAAACCGATATCCCAGTACACCAATCATCAATTCCTCTCCATTTTTGTTGCAAAACAATAATGTTTCCTCCATTTTTGTTTGAAGGAACTTTACTATAGTACTTCTTTATTAGTCTTTACTATAGTACTTCTTTACTAGTTTTTGCTATAGTACTACTTTATTTGTTTCAGTAAAAGCTTTCTCTCAATACTTTGCACACATATTTTTACCAAAATGGAGGTATGAAATGGAAGGTGGTTAGGAAATAGGACTTCCCGACAGCGTGTCAGAGAATGAGTCATTCGTGCGCAAAATCATCAATCCCTCAAGTGTTGTTTGAAATTGTTTTCCTAAGTTTACTATAGTACTTCTTGATTAGTTTCCATAAAAGATTTATCTCATTACTTTACACAAAATTTTACCTAAAACTGAATGATGAAATGAAAGGTGGTTACAAAAATAGGACTTTGTGTCTGTGTGTCGGAGCAAGAGTGCTCATCTGCAAGCAATTGATCAATCCCTTGAGTTTTGTATGAAAAACATTTCCCAATTTTTTGGGAAAATTTTCTTGATTTGTTCCCGCATACACCACCTTTCTCTCATTACTTTGCACTAAAAAAATTACCAAAATGGAAATCTGAAACCCAAGGTTGTTAGGAAAATAGGACTCTCCGATGGCGTGTCGGAGTGCTCGTTCGCACATTAACTCCAATCTTTCTCTTCGGACACACCAATTACCCAGTACACCAATCTTCGGTTCCTCTCCTTTTTTGTTGCAAAACAATTTTTTCCTTGTTTTTTGTTCGAAGGAAGTTTACTATAGTACTTCTTTATAGTTTTTCGTATAGTACTTATTTATTAGTTTTTACTATAGTACTTCTTTATTAGTTTCAGTAAAAGATTTCTCTCAATACTTTGCACACCAATTTTACCAAAATGGAGAGATGAAATGGAAGGTGGTTACGAAATAGGACTCTCCGACAGCGTGTCGGAGCATGAGTACTCATTCTCCGAATTCCTGCTGTTGTTCCTCAATCTCAGTTTAAGCATGTACATGCCCCCTTTTTTTTCCCATGCCGTAGGCTACTAAACTCCATTAATTTACTGAAATTTTCTGTTTGATTCTTCATGTCGTGAGTTAGTCTTGCATTTGAGTTCTAACGACGGTTTCTTTGATACAGGCTGTCCTTTTTGTAAGAGAAACGAAATGCAAGAGAGGAGTTATTTTTGAATATACGGGAGCAATTGTTTTTTAATAGGAAGAGTTTCAATTATTCGTCATGACATCACTTCTTACTGCTTTAGTATTTGTCAGGAAAATCACATGCAAGAAGTTGTTCTGTTTCCCAGTGTCGATTACAGTTGGGAACATAATGCAGCTTACTGCAGTCAAGGCATGTATTACTCTGACTTTGACTTAGAACGAACAGCGTGTTCGGCAGGCTGCAGCTGCGGCTGCAGAAAAATAACTGCGAGCTGCAGAAAAATAACTGCGAACACTGTAGCTGCTGATGAAAAAATAACTGTGAACACTGTAGCTGCTGCAAAACAGCTGCTGCAAAGCAGCGAGGCGAACAGGATGGAATACACTTTTGGACTTCATTTGATATCTTCTGCATGTTCTCTTAGGAAACAGCTATTTGGTCGATTAAGCCATGATTGATTCCCTGTTGTTTACTTGATTTGTAAGAGAGTTAAAAGTGGGATATATTTACCCATGCCATTTGTTGGGTATGTAAAAAAATTGCAAGTGAAATATCTCACTACCAAGATTATGCAATGCTGACATTATTTATAGAATCATTTCCTTTCAATGCAGAGGTGCTTGGAACATTCATTGCTATTCCGCTTCCATACCTGGGCACTTGAATTTTTCTTAGTCTGGACCTCCCTTTCATCATTTCTTTTTTCTTGGTATGTTCCCTTTACGTTCTCCTTAGTCACATGTTATGCTGTTCTGTTTTGTTGGCACTCAGCTGTACTCATTATATCGATTCTCATGTGTTTTTAACCGCGTTAATCTGGCTGGCTGTGTCTAACTAATCCTGCTATTTTTTTTTTTTACTTTTGATAATCTCCAAACTTTCAACTCACTTAACTTTGTATTGTTTCATTCAACATGTTTCTGAGATCAAAATAACCTTGCAGAGTGTAGTTGGTCAATCAAACATCGCAAGGGAAAAATCTTCTGCCAGTGATCTTAGCTTCCCTAGATTGTTTGTATAAGACTTTCAGACTTTCATACTTATATTACCAGTCTCTGTCATTTATGTATTGGACGAGCTTATCACAGACATTGGGTTGCAGGCATTGTCGAGGTAGAAGTTTTCTGATTACTCCTTCCAGTGTTTAGTGACAACGATAGGCCAATAATTTTATTTCATTTTTGAAGTTTGTCCTAACACTATCAATTAAAAACCGGATGGAGGTGCACACAAATCTTTTGTTGCTAACTTGAGTCTTTCTGTTTTAGTTGTTTCATCGATCTATAAAACTTGGTGCTGCAATGTTATAAATCATGACTTTAACCCTTCCGTTTTCTTCTCACATTGTTCTTTCGCTACAAATTTGTATAATTGAGCTATCTTAACAACATTAATAATATCACTCCACACCCCGCAACAACGCGTGGGGCATCCCACTAGTAGTACTTATTTATTAGTATCAGTAAAAAGCTTTCTCTCAATATAGTTTGCACACAAATTTTACCAAAATGGAGAGATGAAATGGAAGGTGGTTACAAAATAGGACTCTCCGACAGCACGTGTCGAGCACCAGTATTCATTGGTGCGCAAAAATCATGAATCCCTAAAGTTTTGTTTTAAAAAAATTTCTTCAGTTTTTGGAAAAGTGTTTACAGCTGTAAAGTACTTGTTGCTTTGTTTCCACATACAACAGCTTTCGCTGATTACTTTGCAGAAAATTTTCACCTAAATTGAAAGATGAAATCCAATCTTGTGATGAAAATAGGACTGTTCGATGGATTGTCGGAGTGCTCGTTTTGGCGCGTTAACACACCAATCTTTCTCCTCGGGCATGGCTATCGTCCCACAGTACATCAATCGTCCATCGATCATGTCATCGATGCTTCTATCTGTTGTTACCAAGGATACGTCACTCACATCCCTTGGCGTCCATCTGATTTACAAAATGGAAACATGAAAACCAAGGTTGTTATGAAAATAGGACTCTCCGATGGTGTGTAGGAGTGCCCGTTCGCGTGTTAAACTCCAACTTTTCTCCTCGGACACACCAGTATCCCATTACACCAATCCTCGGTTGTTCATCTTCTTTTTGTTGCAAAACAATATTTCCTCCATTTTTGTTTAAAGGAAGATTAAAATAGTACTTCACTACAAGAAAAATGATTATTAGTCATCAAGGTACTTGGTCACTATATGTGTATTGTTGGTCACAATAACAATTTTGTCACCAATAAGCTTGGTCACATCGTGGTGGCTAAAATCTTGTCACTATATGTATATAGTGATAAAAAATTATAAATGTTGGTCACTAAAACTATATAGCAACCAACACAACCTTGGTAACTATATATAATGTTGGTCACTAAAACTTTTTATCCACCAATAATCTCAAAGTTGGTCACTATTGATCAACTTTTAGTGACCAACAAAGGGAAAAATTTCTTGGTCACTAAAACTTGGTGACTAAAAGTCTATTTTCTTGTAGTGCTTCTTTATTAGTTTTTACTATATATAGTACTTCTTTATTAGTTTTACTATAGTACTTCTTTATTAGTTTTACTATAGTACTTCTATATTAGTTTCAGTAAAAGCGCTCTCTCAATATATATCGTTTGCACGCAAATTTTACCAAAATGGAGGTATGAAATGGAAGGTGGTTACGAAATAGGACTCTCTGACAGCGCGTGTGGGAGAAGGGGTACTCGTTCGCGCACAAAAATCGTCAATTCCTCAAGTTTTGTTTGAAGGAAGTTTACTATAGTACTTCTTTATTATTTTTACTATAGTACTTCTTTATTAGTTTTTACTATAGTATTTATTTATTACTTTTTAATATAGTACTTATTTATTAGTTTAAGTAAAAGATGTCTCTCAATATACAGTTTGCACACCAATTTTACCAAAATGGAGAGATGAAATGGAAGGTGGTTAGGAAATAGGACTCTCTGACAGCGCGTGTGGGAGCACCGGTACTCGTTCGCGCGCAAAAATAATCAATTCCTCAAGTTCCGTTTGATCTTTTTTTCCTCAATTTGTTTTTGGAAAAGTGCTTACTGTAAAGTACTTCTTGATTAGTTTCCATAACAGCTTTCGCTCATTACTTTGCACAAAATTTTTGCCTAAATTGAAAGATGGAATGTCCCCATCTTGTGATGAAAATATAAAGGACTGTCCGATGGAGTGTCGGAGTGCTGGTTTTCGCGCGTTAAATCTTTCTCCTGGATCGGGCATTGCTATCCCACAGCCACAGGACACCAATCTTGGTCCTCGATCGTCAGCAACCATATTCTACCTGGACATTAAACTGTTCTCATTTGTAAGTAAGACTCTAATGGTAAGACGTATCTTCCAACAATCATCTCATCTATGCTTCCATCTGTTGTTACCAAGATATATACACCACTCACATCCCTTGGTGTCCATGCATCTGATTTACAAAACACCCATGATTGGCTTGTCAAGGAAACAAACTAAAATTATAATAGCTTCAGAGTTCAGATGAACCACAAGAACAGAGCACGATCGAAGAGGATAACTAAAACAAAGGGTGCAATTCTGATGATTGGGCTGGCAACGAGATGACCAGCAGAATACCCAAGTTGTAAATTAACCAAATATTACGCCAGCCAGAGAACCTACAGATCGACCACGAAGATAGATAACTAAAGAGAACATGTCACATGACAAGCACAATACTAGCTAGCTAGGAGAGCCTCCTTACGATCGACCTTGTTACATGGGAGGGAAAGATGGATCAGCTGGCCATGCGAATCCGGCAGCAGCACCCATGTTGCCGAGCTGCGGCATGTGGCCGGCGCCGGGGAAGGAGCCTCCGCCGAAGCCTCCATAGACGAGCGCTCCGAGTTCCCCTCCTCCGAAACAGTAAGATGCAGCAGCAGGAGGAGGAGGAGGCATCATGGGCGGCGGCGGCAGTGGTGGCTGCAGCTGCAGCGCCGTCGTCGGGAGGCCCTGGAGATGGAGGTTGTCGATGGCCTTCTTGACGCACTGGAGGCGGTTCTCCACCATCCATCCGAGGCTGGCAATCTCCTCGACGGTGAGGCCGGCGAGCCCCGGGCGGCGGCCGGCGATGGCGTCGTGCAGCAGCAGCGTGGTCTCGCGCTCGCGGTTCTCGCGCTGCGCCTTGTGCAGCTGCTCCTTGAGCTTGTCGATGCGCTGCCTGAGGAAGCTCTCCATGTCCATCATCTTCTTGCACTGGTCCAGCTCCGGCATGGCCTTGAACCGGGCCAGGATGCGCGCCGCCTCGGCCACCGACGGCCACACCTCCGGCTGCGACTCGCCCTCACCGTACGCAACCACGCAGGCGTCCACGTCGCACAGCGTCGCCAGTTCGCTCGCCTTCTTCATCAGGCCCTTGCGCCGCTTCTTGAACGTCGCGCGACGGGTCGAGTCGTTGGCGATCCACTGCAGGGTCACCTTCTTACGAGCCATTTTTTTTTTTTTTGGGAGAGGAGAAGCGAAATGGTTTTTCTTCTGATGAAAAAGGATCGGAGGGTAGTGATGCAGGTTTTTATAGACCAGAAGGAATCGATCACACCATCTGGATCGGAGTGGAAGAAGGATCCAGATTAATTGGAGGCCTTGCCGCTATATGGAAACTAATTACCATTACAGATATGGGGAGATCGCAGCAAATTACTGTCTCCATCCTGTTGATTGATGAGCATATCTTCACGTCATAATGCCTGATTCTCAATATATCGCTAGCCACAGCCACATGCGTCATCACCTCTTAATTAATTATGGATTCTTGTCGCAGGAAATTCGAATTTTGAGAAATCTCTCTGTTCATCTGCTTGCGGGCCCTGGTTAAAACAAATCTTTGTTTAGGATCGCAAGGGAAATAATTTACTGGGGATTTTTGTATGCCAGCGTATCCTACATTCACTAGGTCATTTAATTTAGTGACTACCCAAGCCCAGCTTGTAACAAGAGGTATGCGCTTAATTGTTACAAAAAATGCAGTAGGTATACACATATTGGCCTTTCTAGCAATTCTTTTACCAGATGTTTGCTAAATTCGTATGGACCTTGTTTCTTTTATGGCCTTCTAAGCGATTTTTCGTATGAGCCAATTTTCACATCACAGTGATCCATAGCGTGGGCTGGGCCAATTTTCGTTGCAAATAATTCACCATTCAGAATTCACAGAGCCCATCAAAATCCACAAACAGCCCACAGTTACCAAGTATATCATAATTCACATACAGCCTAGTTACCAAATATCATAATTATGCAACCCAGTTACTAAGTATGAGAATTCATCATACATCCAAGTCTAAGAATCAACATATATCTGAATTCACAAACGATGTAAGATTGTCGCAGATCAGCCCGACTGACGACTCCGATCCTCACAGCGCCGCATCGCAACTCACCTTGCCACTCGTGCCGATGACCGTGCGGGTGTCTCTCCTCCCTACCGGTGACCTCATGCGTCAGTGGAAGATGGGAGGGCGCCTCTTCGTGCTAGGTGTGGGCGGCAAGGTGGTGTTTTCCAGTAGTTAGGGTAGGTTTAGGTAATTTCATGGCGAGTTTGGAGAAGATGACAATATCTGTGATGACGGCGGCGACGGTGGCAACTTCTCCATCAATCATTTGGAACCTTTGGTTTTCACGCAGCGGTGGAAAGGTGAAGGTGCCATCACTGATCATGAATAAAGTACTTTGACCCCTTTTTTATCTTGTCATGGTTCTTCTTGGCCTTGGCTATAGGCTAGAGAGATTTTTTTTTCCAGTGACATCCATCTGGATGTTGGTCGGAGTTGTGTTTTCCCATGATAAATTTGGTGACGAAGGCGTTGATGAGTACTGTCGTAGCCCTAGGTCCCGGATATTCCGAATACTATTTTTAGACTTTTCCGTAGACTTGCCTGATACGGTATAGTTTACGGGAAGGATACGATCTCCCTGTTAGATACAGAGAAGGAGTATTTTAGGAAGGACTCTGATAGGCGATAACTAGCCTATAAATACTCATGTAACCCCTCCGGGGAAATCTATCTGGCACCTTGCGAAACCCTAGCGTAAATGCTGCCACATTATACAACATCGCACTGGACGTAGGGTTTTTATGCTTCGGGAGGCCTTAACGAGTATAAAACCCTCTGCGTGTTCTTAGATCGATCTCGCTACCCACGTTGCTCTCACCGATCCAAATATCTGCCGAACACCCCGTTCAATCAGGTGACGACAAGTACGGTTACGAGCTTCATGGCGGCAAGTTCATCCTATTTGCATGTGAAAGGTTATTATATCTAGTCTCCCCCTTTTCGGCGCGAAAGGGTTGGGTTTCAATTTCCCCTCGTCGGAGGTGAGGATGACGGTGGTAGATGGTGAGATGATCTTATTCCTTCAGATCAGAGTTATATCGTCCGTGACCTATCCATTTGAGATAGTGATCTTAGATGGTGGAATTTGCGGCACTTTCAAGATTTCTTGTCTCTCATCAATTGAGTTGCCGTTGTTTAAGTGGTTTATGTAATCAAGGGATGTAATATGCTTTAATATCAATAAAATTCCCTTTTCATAAATAAAAAAATCAGAGTTCACATACAATTATCAAAAATCATATTCAGCCCAAGTCTAAGAATCAACAACACAGTACTACTCTACCCAAGTCCAAACAGAGACACATGTCGTTACAAAACAATGCTAGCTGCATTGCAGGGATATTTATTATTCCAAATCTAACCTGGCATTGTTGTTGATTTCTTTGACAAAGTAATAGTTTATAGTGAATCACTATTAATTAAATGCTTTTATCTCCGAAAAATATGTTGACATATGAACTTAAATTCGGGGTGCACAAATCCAACAATTATCCAGATAAATATTACCAGAAACAAAACTCTCACTATCCCGCAACAATGGTCTGCTCACTATCCTACAAAACCCTCATTATTCAGATAAATATTACTGGAAACAAAACTGGTTATCGTCAAGCAACACGATAACTAGTTACATTCCCATCATTTGCCCATGATACATATAAACAATAACTGGTTCTGATCGTGAAAACTCTTCCCGCCATCTCCGCCTCAACCTACACCATCACTCCCACCACCATCCGACCTGTATCACCCCCAAAGCCTCCTTTCAAGTTTCAAGCAAGGTACAAGTTAATAAAAACTCATATTAGAAGCCCCTCACCCCTAAAAGACCGATGAGATAACGTGAAATGAGAGTCAATACCAAAATAAATGAAGATGTCCAAATTGGTTCTTGGATTCGAGGCTCGCTCACCTTTAATTATTCTCACCGCTAGCCAGAGCCAGATGATCACCTCTTAATTATTCTCATCGCAGGAAATTCGAATTTGGAGATATTGGTCAACTATACATAAAAGTATTTTGCTGGACCTGTACTATCATTATCTCATACTAGTAATCTGGTCCTGGTTAAAAGAATTCTCTGTTGACCCGTCCTTTCATTTGAGGGATTATTATATAACGACCGTGAGAGAGAGAGAGAGAGAGAGAGAGAGAGAGAGAGAGAGAGAGAGAGAGAGAGAGAGAGAGGACGAATCAGGTGCTTTGCACATTTACATCACTCAGGTCCCATACTTGTTCGTGGCGATCGTGTGTTTAGCCATTATGTTTATTGAAATAACCCATAGCTAGGAAGGTATCATGCTGACATATGGGACCCAATCGTCTTACAAGAGATCGGGCTACTTAAATTATACTAATGTTGCAATGAAAGGCTAAAGCCGTCGATCTAAAAAAAATTGATATTGCAACAGTTGTTATTTATATATGACATCATGCAAGCTACAAACATCTGCAGAAAATACTTTTGCCTTTAAAGTTGTACTTTGTTGTTACGGAACATGTCAAGCTGTGGCTCAAGCTACTTCGTCGCAGAGCCGATTTGGCCGGCCCTCTCGCCTCCAGTGGCCTCGCCGTTGGTGGAGGAGGGAGGCCTGGCATCCGAGCGTCCACCCTCTTCGCTCCTAGGTGTTTCGTTATATAGTTATGTCTTCCTGCAGTGCTCCTTTCTTGATGGCGGTTGAAACAGTTGTTAGGGCATTAAGATTCCTTTACTGGTCCGGTCTATTGGTCCAAGAGGGTGGCGACTCGGCGGTGTGGTGTCTCCCAGTTTTTTGCGATGGAGCAATGGAGGAAGAGGTGCCTCGGTGGTGGTGGTGGTGGTCGTGGCGAGGCAAAGGCAACATCATAGATGAAGAATGAGTTACTTCGGTCTCTTCTTTTTCTTTTTGTGGTTCTTCCCGACCATTAGAGTGAGCTGGTGAGACTTCTGTTCCCAATAGCATTAATTTGGATAATGGTCGGTTTTGTGCTCTACCATTATGAATTTGGTGGATGAGGCGATGTTGGATGCGACGACGTATCAGCTCTATGGCGGTAAGTTCATCGTACGTATTTGCTTGTGAAAGGTAAAAAGTCTACCCCTCTTTTTTGAAAGGAATGTGTGTTTCAATTGTCTCCTGTCAGAGATGAGGATGGTGGCGGCAGATGGTGAGATGGCTGTGTTCGTTCTATTAGACTTTTCGTCCATGGCATATCTATCTAGGATGATGATCGTAGCTGGTGGAATTTGCGGCTATTTCAAGCTTTCTTGTCTACCATCGATAGAGTTGGAGTTGTTTTTTTTTTTTTGAATGCAAAAGTGGAGTTGTTTGAGTTGTGCTTGTAACTAGGGGATTTAGTAAGCTTTAATATCAATAAAATTAACATTTCAGAAAAAAAGGGAAAAACGGATGTGCACAGTTGAAGGCATCGTGGAGCTATGCTGGTCAGCTGAGATGGGTGCAGCGGTGTGTGACCCTATTGCAGTGTTACTTGATCATTGATGGCATGATGTTGACCTATATATTGACAGAATTTTACACCATGTGGTGGTGTTTTTGTTTACAAATGTCGTACATAATACCATTTCTCATAAATTCTCAATTAAAAAATGGAAACAATAGAATCAAAATAGAATTGGAACATGCTCGCACCAAATTTAAGTTCATAAGTCAACATATCGCTCTGGTTGGACTTGGTTAGAGTAGTACTGTGCTGTTGATTCTTAGACTTGAGTTGAATATGATTTTTTTAATAACTTTATGTTTATTCTGATGTTGATTCTTAGACTTCGATGTGTGATGAATTCTTATTCTTTGTGACTGGGGCTGTATAATTATGATATTTTGTAAATATTCAGTATGTGAATTATGATACTTGGTAACTGTGGGATGTTTGAATTTTGATGGGCTCTATGTGTATTATGTGTGGTGAATTATTTCCAATGAATATCGGGCCAGCCCACGATCTGGGTCATTGTGATGTGAAAATTGGCTTATACGAAAAATCGCTTAAAGGCCATAAACAAAACAGTGTCCATACAAATTTTAGCCCACATCTGGTATAAGAGTTTTGCTCAAAAGGCCAGTATGTGTATACCAACAGATTTTTTTTAGCGGGCTTAAAAGAATTATAAGAATCAACAATTAACACTCGCCAGATTAAATTTGGACAAAAGAAATATCTCTGTGATGCAAGGTAGCATAATTTTGTAACAAGCGCATACATCTTCTAACAAGCTAGGCTTCGGTGGTCACAAAATGTACTAGTAAATGTACCATACACTGGCATGCAAAAATCAACAGTAAATAATTTTCCTTGTGATCCTAAAGAGAGAAAGCTTCTAACCCGGGCCTGCAAGCAATCAACATAGATTTCTTTTAACCAGGGCCAGACAACTAAAAGGTACAGGTCCAGCAAGTATATACTTATGGGTATAGTTGACCAATTTCTCAAAATTTGGATTTCTTGCGACGAGAATAATTAATTAGAAGTGATCATCTGGTTCTTGCTAGCGATTGAGAGTAATTACGACGTGAAGATATGCACATCGATCAGCAGGATGGAGACAGTAATTTCCTGCGATCTCCCCCCATATCTGTACTGGTAATTGGTTTCCTTATAACGGCAAGGCCTCCAATTAATCTGGATCCTTCTTCCACTCCAACCCAGTCGGTGATTGATTATATCTCCAGACCCAGATCCTTTTTCATCAGAAATACCATTACTCTTCTCCGGGCCGTGGCTCGGAAGAATGCGATCTCCCAAATCACTATGATTTATAGAAGAAGAACAATAAAAAAAAACTAAACCTGCGGGGGCAAGCAACCCCGGGCGTTCTATTAAGAAGAAGGACCTCCTCACGCAGGCTTAGAAAACCCCTGAACCCCTCTCCCACCCTTACATGGGGGCCACTTGCCACCGTGTGAGATCGGTGCGGGCCTTCACCTATGCTTTGAGTGGGAGAGGCGAAGGGATTTTTTTATAGGGACAAGGCCCCGATGAGACACGCGGGTGCGGCTCCTGGGAGTCGAACCCGGGTGGGCTGCCTGGACGACGCCAGTGCTAGCCACCCGAGCTGTGCTCGGTTCTCATAGAAGAAGAACAATGTTGTGTAGATACACACACGACCGTGGGATTTGACGGCTGTGTACGGCCGACTTTAGCGTATGCAGGGAATGGCCCGTACATCACGACGTCATCACTTCACATATTCCAGCTTGCATGCACATGCCACATGTGGTCTGTTTGTACATGATGTCCGTGTGTGTAGCCATTATGTTTTTTGAAATAGCCCGTAGGAAGATATTGCGATGACACATAGGACTGAATTTACTTACAAGTGATGGGGCACGCGGCACTCGGCCGGCTCGGCCGGGCAACAATGAAAGGTTAAAGGGTATTGCAGCATTTTTTTATTTACATATGACAGCATGCAGGCTAAGGATATACAAAAGAAAAAAAAAACAATGCACCAAAATAATTGGCCCTTCGAAATTGTACTCTTCCAATATTGATGTGCACAGTTGAAGGTATCATTTATGCTGGTCAGCTCAGATGGGTGCATTGGTGTGTGACCCTATTGCAGTATTGCAGACTCCTTCATTGCCCTCGGGTCCTTTACTTTCAAAAACTTTCAACCATGTCTTCCATGTCCTGGAACAAGGTGACCATGCAGTCGATGGCCAACAACGATCTAGCGTGCGACATTCATAAATCAACATATTTTTGGAGCTTAAAACATTAAATTAATAGTGATTAACTATAAACTATGTCAATTTTTGTATCTATATAAATAGTGATCAACAAACATTTATATCAATCAACAACAATGCCAGATTAGAATTGGAAAAACAATATCCTTGCGGTGCAAGCTAGCATAATTTCGTAAAGGATGCATACATCTTGTGACTAGCTAGCCTTCGATATACTCACTTGTTCTAGTAAATGTACCATTTGCTGCCATTAAAAAAAGTCAGTAATTAATTTTACTTGTGACCGTAAACATATTTCTTTTTTCCATAGAACGCAAGCAATCACTATTACAATTTTTGGGGAGTCTAGACAAACATTGTAATTCCTGCAATCTCCCAAGTCATCACTATGAGTTACAAAAGAAGAACAGTGTTGTATACACATGCGACAGCTACGTATGACGGCTGTGCCAACTTCGCGCATGCATTTAGTGGCCCGTAAATCACACCATCATCACTTCACATAATCTGGCTTGTATGGAATTGCCACATGTCCTCGGTCTGGACGTGGCAGTCATGTGTTTAGCCATTGTGTTTATTGAAATAACCCATAAGAAGATATCATGCTGACATATGGGCTAGTTCTTCAATTAGTACAAATGTTGCAATGAAAGGTTAAAGGCATCGATCTATAAAATAAAATTGATATTGCAACATTTTTTTATTTATATTTGACATCATGCAAGCTACAAAACTATACAAAAGAAACATAAGGTACAAAGTACTTTGTTGTTATGGAGCACGTGAAGCTGCGGCTCAAGCGACTTTGTCGCAGAGCCAATTTGTTGGCCGTCCCTCTTCACTCCTAGGTTTAGTGGTTTAGATAGTTATTAGGTGTTCATGTAGTGTTTGCTCTTGATGGCGGTAGCAGCAGTTGTTAGGGGTTTGGGTTCCTTTACTTGTCTGGTCGAAGAGAGTGGTGACTTGGCGGTGCGGTGTCTCCAAGTTTGTCACCATGGAACATGGAGGACGAGGTAGCTCGATGGTGGTGGTGATGGTTGTGGTCGAGGTGTCTCGGTGGTAGTGGCAAGGAGAAGGCGCCATCATCGACGAAGAATGAGTTACCAGTCATTTCTTTCTCTCTTTGTGGTTCTTCCCAGCCATTATAGTGGACTAGGCTGGTGAGAGTTTTGTTTCAGGTAACATTCATCTGGATAATGGTCAGATTTGTGCTCTCCCATAACGAATTTGGTGAATGAGGCGATGATGGATTCGATGACGTACGAACTCTACAGCGGCAAGTTCATCATATTTGCTTGTGGAATGTAAAATTTCTAGCCCTCTTTTCCAAAAGGATGTGTTACAATTTTCACATGTCAGAGATGAGGATGGTGAGATGTCCGTATTTGTTCATATCGGAGTTTTTGTCCATGTCATATCAATATAGGATGATGATCGTAGATGGTGGAATTTGCGGCTATTTCATGGTTTCTTGTCTACCATCAATAGAGTTGGAGTTTTTTTTTTTCAAACTGGAGTTGTTTTAGTTGTGTTTGTAATTAAAGGCTATAAAACAAACAGTGTCCATACGAATTCAGCCCACATCTGGTAAAAGAATTGCAAAAAGGCAAATATGTGTTTACCTACAGCATTTTTTAGGGGGCTTATTAAAACGTTTATAAGAATCAACAACAAACCATAGATATATTTGGATTAATCTGCCTGTTCTATAAAACCAGCATGACCCTTCGATAATTTTCGTTCGAAAAACTCAATCTAACCTATTTCTCCTAAACCATTTCTTCACATATTCCTTCTTGCAAGCACACACCACATGCGGGTCTGGTTGTGCAAAGGCAGTCGTGTCTGATCTCCCAAACATAAACACGCACATTGTAATTCTTGCGATTTCCCAAATCACTATGATTTATATAAGAACAATGTCGTCACTTCACATATTCCGGCTTGCATGCACACGCCACATGTGGTATATGATCTTACATAGCGGTCATGTGTGTAGCCATTTGGTCTTCCCGCAGTGCGGGGCGGTGTCTCCAAGTTTAATTTTTCACCATGAAGCAATGGAGGACGAGGTTTTTCCTCGGTGGTAGTGGTGATGGTGGTGGCCGAGGTGCCTCAGTATTGGTGGGTGAGGTGTCTCACTGGTGGTGAAGGCGCCGTCAACGACCATTATTTCGGTCACTTCTTTTTCCTTTTGTGGTTCTTCCCAACCATTATTGTGGCATAGTGAGAGTTTTGTTTTCGGTAACATCAATCTGGATAATGGTTGGACTTGTGCTCTCCCAATATGAATTTAGTGGCTGAGGCGACGACCTACGAGCTCTACGGTGGCAAGTTCATCGTATTTTCTTGTGGAACGTAAAAAGCTAGTTTACCCCTCTTTTGCGAAAGGATGTGTTTCAAGTTGACCATGTTAGAGATGAGGATGGTGGTGGTGGATGGTCTGATGGCCGTGTTCGTTCATAATAACTTTTCATCCTCACCGTACTCATCAATTTGCAAAATGGATCCATCACTGTCATCCTCACCTCCGACGAGGGGAAATTGAAACCCAACCCTTTCGCGCAGAAAAGGGGGAGACTAAATATAATAACCTTTCACATGCAAATAGGATGAACTTCCCGCCATGAAGCTCGTAACCGTACTCATCAACGCTGTTGGAGATGATGCCGAAGGCTCCCTGATTCATCCGAAGGGTAAAAATTACCAGGCGAAGGCATCAGAAGAAGCCGCGAAGGGTACTGAGCATAAGCAAGTCTAAAGCCTACAATTGAGAGACGTAATAGAATTGACTAATGGCACAACTGTAATAACGATCTTTCCTCCCCCTATAAATATGGAGGGAGGGGATCCTGTAATGACATCTGTTTTTCGGGCCACGAGCCAAAGACACTTCATTTACTCCGTCCACATTTCTCTCTCGTCTCTAACCCCTTCGCCCGGCATCGCGGGTGATTGAGGGCTTCGGTGTTACATATAACGAAAGACCCACGGAACAGCCTGGGCAAACGAACCTTCATCCGGCAACACGGACACATCAGGAGGGCTTTGTCAAGGAGCCAACAACGACAAGGCATCAAGAGGGCTTCGCAAGGAAACCTTTGGACGGCAGGGCATTCTGAGAGCTTTGCAGCGACAAGATAATCAAGCACGACCTGTTGGAGGGCTTCGCTGAGTCCAACAGGGACCTTCGATACCCCAACATTTGGCGCCGTCCGTGGGCCGAACCCACGACCACGAACAAGATGGCCAGAGGCAAGTCTTCAAAAACAACAGATACCGAAGCACAGCGCGCTGAGATCGAAGCAGAAAAAGAAAAACTAGCTAGAGAGGAAGAAGCCAGGCTCGCTAAAGAAAAAAGAAGAGCAGGCCGAAGCGGCTCGGCAAGACAGGAGGAAATCCTAAGAGGCGTGCAGGCTAACAACGGCAAAGACCCTAACGCTGGAAACACCCTTCCAGAGGATGAAGAAGTAGAAGACGAAGAAGCAGACTCCATAGCAGAACGACTACGCATTCTGGAACAGGAAAGGCTAGAAAGGGAGAAAAAACTGGTTATCATCGAGAGGAAGGCGAAGATAAAAATAGATATGCTGCAAAAGATAAGACAGACACAAAGGGAAATCAATGAAATGGATGACAGACTCAACCAATTCAACGAAGACATGGAAAACTTGAAGAAAATAGACTAGCAAAATCAAAACAAGCCTAAGAAGCAAACCGAAGCGAAGGTCGTCTATAAGGTAATTAAGCAGCTCTGGCAAGGATTCTCAGTCCCATATGACATTCAATGAAAACTCACCGTTAAGCGAAGAGCTACAGAACGAGCCATGGCCCATCAACTTCAAGATGCCAAAAATAAGGGCATATCAAAGGAAGTCATGTCCAAGGGAATTTCTAATGTCCTTCGAAGCTGCAGTCAAATCTGGTGGAGGTACAAATTCAACATACGCGAAGGCGCTAGTAATGGCAGTCGAAGGAACGGCTAAGACCTGGTTCTCCACTCTAGAGCCAGGATCGATTAACTCATGGTCTGAGCTGCGAAGGGAATTCATAAACAATTTTCAGGGTTTTCAAACCGAAGAAGTCCATCAAGGAAAATTATTCTCTTGCAAGCAAAAGAATGATGAAAGTCTTAGGGAATACATGCAAAGATTTATGGAGATCAAATCGAAGGCTAGATGCGTGGGGGCATCCACTCTTCGCTCGCGAGAAAGAAACCAGTCACAATCTTCGGGCTACTCGATACTTTCGAAAAGTATGCAAGATCAGACGATGAGTTCAGAAGGAAAAAAGGACAACGAAAATAAACAGTCGCAGCAGCTAAGGGATGAGAAAAAAGCTAAGGAAGACAAAGAGTCAAGCCAAAGCTGAAGACATGACGAAAACAAAGAAAACTCAAAAGACCACAGCAGTCGAAGGGTTCACAACCTGGAAAACATAGATGAAAGGGGAGATAAAAAGAGAACCAGAGAAGATGAAAAAGGGAAGGAGCCAAGCAACCAAGACAAAGACCAGGAAGAAAGAAGCAGAGACAGTGGTCAGAGAAGCAGCTCTCGCACTGTATTCTGTGAGTTACATGGCGAAGGCAAAGGGCATACAACAAAACAATGCCGTGACATTCAGTCATACAAGCAGAGCTGGCTCGCAAATAGGGAAGCAAAGAAAGCCATTCGGCACACAAGTAACTACCGCGAAGATTGGTCACAAAGAAACACACATCCAGCCAACCCTTTGCATTCTGTAAATCATGTGGTCAATTACCCAAGAGAAGCTTCGCAGCAACTGCGCAACAGTATACTTATCACCAACCACAGAGTTTGCCTGCACTACCGCCACCACCAGAAACAAACCACCAGAACAACGGAAGGCATTCCGAAGCTAACAGCGGAGCTCAAAGGCAAACGATAAACGCCATCACCAGAGGGTCAACTCAGCGGCTGGACTCAATAAGAGCCAGAAAAGAATATATGCGAAGGGTGCAGCACGTCTCATCTGGAGCCCCGTTTGTCAAAACAAGATGGTCTAATGTTAACATAACCTTCGGAAAGGAAGATGCAACAGATTTGGATCAACCCCATTCAGATCCACTGGTGATCCAAGAAAATATCAAAGGCTTCGATGTCCTCAGGATATTGATCGATGGGGGAAGTTCTGCAGATATCTTTTTCGCTTCAACCTTCAGAAGAATGAAACTAGAAAACAAAACGTTGCAACCAGCAGGGATTCCACTAGTCGGTTTCACCGGAAAAATAATTCAAGCAATGGGAAAAATTGTCCTGCCAGTAACCTTTGGCGAAGGAGAAAATGCAAGAACAGAAGACGTAATTTTTGACGTGGTCGACATCGTCTACCCCTATAACGCAATATTTGGTAGAGGATCTATCAATAAGTTCGAAGCCGTAATCCATCAAGCATATCTATGCATGAAGATCTCGGGACCAATCTCAGTGATTAGGATCTTCGGAGATCAATTGCAAGCAAGAAACATCGAAAATGACGAAACACCAGGGAGGAAGAACATCCACCTCATAAGGCAAGCGCAAAAAATCCCAGCGTACAAGGTCTTCGGCTTAAAGAATTCCGCAAGCATAATGCAAGACTTCATGAGGCGTTTCTACCAAGAGTCATCAGAACGACTCTTCGGTAGAGCGAACGATGCTTATGTGTAAAAACATAAAGAACTTACGGGGAGTGCACTCTTTTTCTTCACGAGGGTAGCCCTGCGAAGGGTGTGAGGTTTTTTAACGAGGCACCCTCTAAGACTGTAACACAGTTTTATAGTTATTTTTTACCCTCAAAAAATTTCGGAGCAATTTGCTGAGAGGAGCTTTATCAAAAGGCGAAGCCAAGAGCTTAATAAAGGACATCAGGCAAAAAGCCTAGAACAAAGCGAAGGTACACCAAGTTAGAACTTGGTGTAACCTAATTCTGGGATGGCGTATCACGAGAGATGATACTAAACCCCCACATACGAATCGAAGGGAAAAGGTAAGCTAAGAAGCTCAACCTACTTCAAAAAACTTGTTTCGGCTCCAGAAAAGGAACGCCAAAACAGGCAAAGTCTAAGACGAGTCAAGAATCGTCTAGCAAAGCAAAAAGTTTCCCAAGAAAGGGAAAACGTCACTCTTCGCGCCGAGGAAAAAACCCTCGAAGAAAAAATCTTCGTTGGGCAAGTACTCGGTGTCTCAAATACAAGCGTGAAAACTTTGATTTTCATTAAGGAAACATAAGGTCATCGAGCAAGAAGCAAAAAGCTTCGCAGAAGTATTGAAGAAACCTATTCTCTAGCGAAGTGTGCCAAAAGGATTTCTTCAAAAGACAGCTTAAAGCAGCATAAAAATAATATTCAAGGGAGCCATCATCAGGTTCCTGCTTTACGATAAGACCTAATTCTATCAACATCTGACAGACAATACTAAACTCGTCAAAATCATATCCGCTCGAAGGTGAGTAAGGCCTCTGAAAAACAAGATCAACTACCCCAGAAGAGACCATTCGCTCAACTTGCGAAGCCGCATCAAAGCACGAAGATGGACCTTCGGAATCAATAGGAAGGCTACGACGGCCTTGACCACCTCGCCTCTTCCTGACAGAACCTCGACTAGAAGAAGGGCCACCCCGAGAGCGGTGTCCACGAGACCCTCGCCTTCCACGGCCACGACGTCCTTCGGAAGCATCAGAACCAGAATTATAAACTCTACCAATAGCCACAAGGCTACCTAGAGGGAATGTGAAGGAATCCACGCCCCCTTGGACAGGGAACAAAGGATCCGAATCACTAGACAAATGAATTCCCGAAGGAGAACTGAAAATCTCAATTGGAGGCTCACGACGAGCCAACCTATGCGAAGAAGTCTCCGGAGTAGCAAACTCGCTCAAGCAGACGTCAGACGAAGAGTCTGGAGTAGCACATGTCTTAAAGTCAAACAAAAATTAAAGATAAAAAATAATGATAAGTTTACAACACATGTCTTCGCGGCACACTCATCAAATACAAGTCCGAAGGGGAAATATCCCATACACAGCCAACAAGAAAAAAGTTTATACCTCACTCTGAGGTGGCCGACCGATCGCAAGAACCCTGCTCCAGAAAGACTCATCAATAGGATCGGCGAACTTAACGAGGGCTTCGATCAAATTGGGAGGGGTGGTGTCAGTGGAGATAAAGGAGAAGGAGTCATAGACAGCCTTCGCCAAGGCATCGCTCCCCCAGCCTCAAGAGAGTAGAGGAGGTCCCAAACGGCAAGATGCACGACGTTATTTGAAAAAGTCCTGCAAGCTTTGACAACATATGGGATGGTAGTAAGCCAAGCTTGACAATGTTCAATTGAAGCATCTTCAAGAAACTGATCAGGGACCGTCCCCATAGAAACGAGAGCATCTCGAACTTGGCCACAAAGGCCAGATAGACGAAGCCTCTCAGCTTTGGCGAGCGCAGCTAACTCTTGATCAGCGGCATCAACTTTTCCGCGAAGATCTTCGTTAGCTTCTCTGGCCTTCGCAAGGGATGCATCCAGCTCTTCAACCTGTTTATCCAAAGATGCTACCTTCGTCTCAAAGTCTTTAGCAGACTTACTGAGCATTTCCTTCTCCGAAGAAAGGTCAGCCACGCGCTCCTCGCTAAGAGCAAGTGCCTCCTCTTTCTCTTTGACCTTCGTCTCAAGGACGCTAAGGTCTTTGCGAAGCATATCCCAATCAGCTTTCATTCGTGATAACTCCTTATACTGACGAAGGGAGGCATGGATAATAGCAAGAGACTGATACAAAAAAATAGAAGAAGAAGAAAGGGTCAGATAACAAGACTTAAAAACTGATAACAAAAATTAGAAACTCACCTTCACTTGCGAATATAGTAAAGACTTATACAGGGTACCACCACCCTGCAGCACTAGTTCATCCTCCACTTGAGGAAGTCGAATTCTGCCAGCAGCAGCAACAAAAGGCTCAACAGCCTGATCACTCAAGACAAAGGTATTAGCAGGTACCTCATCACAAGGAAGCGAAGACCCCTCAGCAACCTCAACTGAATCAAAAGTGATCACATCAAAAGGGAGAAATTCTTCCTGCATCATCTCAAAGATAGAATGGAAAAAAGTTCACCACCTGCCGAAGGGTTGAGAATGTTGCGAGGTTGGACTTGGGCCTCATATGGGAGCTGAATCCCAGAACGATCTGAAAGAGGCCCCAGATTAGCAGCAATTAGGCAAAAATCAGACATATCGCGCAATGAAAAACAACCTGACGCAGCAGCTTCGCCCATATCCTTGTCCTGGATCTAGGCCTCGACAGAGGTTTCGAGACCCATATCTTGGGTCTTGTCCTGGATCTTAGCCTTCGATCCAGGGGCATCAAGTGCAGGGGCAGCACTGGCCAAATTCTTGTCCTGGATCTTAGCCTTCTCAGAAACTCTAGTTTGGCCAGCTTTAGCTGAGGAAGAAGAGGTATTCTTCACAAGACTAGCCGAGCCCTTTGAAGGGGCATCTTTAGAAACCTTCAAAATCTTAGCGGTGGAGGGAACCTGACCTCCACCCTTCTGATCGGTGATCATTTCCAACAAGGAATACATAGCAGGGGTCTTAATAGAAATGGATGGCTTAACCGAAGTTGTGTGAGAAGATGAAACCTTCGGAGGAGGAGCTGAAACAGCAGCAACATCGGACATTTGAGGATTGGCGGCATTAGCCACTTTCTCAGAACCATCTCTCGAAGATGATTTGGTGACCTTCGCCTTCTTCCTAGCACCCTCTTCGCTGGACTTTCGGTTACCAGACATCTTGAAGAAAGGACGAAAGGAAGGACCTCCAGAAGGGAGTGGAAAAAGAAGGAAGCAAAGGCAAAAGGTGTTCCAAGAGCTAAAACAGCACAGAAGAAACAAGGTAGTCAGAACAGTATATATAGAACTGAGCTGAGCATCGGGAATCGGGAAAAATAGTACAATCAGAAACGACAAACACGTGAAAGAATCAGGAAAGCACACGACATAATCCTTTTTTAAGAATAAAAAATAAATTGTTTCTGGCTATGGTTTTACCAAGTACATCAACAATTGAGGGCTAATGTTGGAGATGATGCCGAAGGCTCCCTGATTCATCCGAAGGGTAAAAGTTACCAGGCGAAGGCATCAGAAGAAGCCACGAAGAGTACTGAGCAGAAGCAAGTCTAAAGCCTACAATTGAGAGACGTAATAAAATCGACTAATGGCACAACTGTAATAACGATCTTTCCTCCCCCAACAAATATGGAGGGAGGGATCCTGTAATGACATCTGTTTTTCGGGCCATGAGCCAAAGACACTTCATTTACTCCGTCCACATTTCTCTGTCATCTCTAACCCCTTCGCCCGGCATCGCGGGTGATTGAGGGCTTTGGTGTTACATATAACGAAAGACCCAAGGAACAGCCTGGGCAAACGAACCTTCATCCGGCAACACGGACACATCAGGAGGGCTTCGTCAAGGAACCAACAGACGGCAAGGCGTCAAGAGGGCTTCGCAAGGAAACCTTTGGACGTCAGGGCATTCTGAGAGCTTCGCAGCGACAAGATAATCAAGCACGACCTGTTGGAGGGCTTCGCTGAGTCCAACCGGGACCTTCAATACCCCAACAAACGCCTTCGTCACCAGATTTGTCACGGGAAAACACAACTCCAACCAACATCCAGATGGATGTCACTGGAAAAAAAAAATCTCTCTAGCCCATAGCCAAGGCCAAGAAGAACCATGACAAGATAAAAAAGGGGTCAAAGTACTTATTCATGATCAGTGATGACACCTTCACCTTTCCACCGCTGCGTGAAAACCAAAGGTCCAAATTATTGATGGAGAAGTTGCCACCGTCGCCGCCGTCATCACAGATATCGTCATCTTCTCCAAACTCGCCATGAAATTACCTAAACCTACCCTAACTACTGGAAAACACCACCTTGCTGCCCACACCTAGCACGAAGAGGCGCCCTCCCATCTTCCACTGACGCATGAGGTCACCGGTAGGGAGGAGAGACACCCGCACGGTCATCGGCACGAGTGGCAAGGTGAGTTGCGATGCGGCGCTGTGAGGATCGGAGTCGTCAGTCGGGCTGATCTGCGACAATCTTACATCGTTTGTGAATTCAGATATATGTTGATTCTTAGACTTGGATGTATGATGAATTCTCATACTTAGTAACTGGGTTGCATAATTATGATATTTGGTAACTAGGCTGTATGTGAATTATGATATACTTGGTAACTGTGGGCTGTTTGTGGATTTTGATGGGCTCTGTGAATTCTGAATGGTGAATTATTTGCAACGAAAATTGGCCCAGCCCACGCTATGGATCACTGTGATGTGAAAATTGGCTCATACGAAAAATCGCTTAGAAGGCCATAAAAGAAACAAGGTCCATACGAATTTAGCAAACATCTGGTAAAAGAATTGCTAGAAAGGCCAATATGTGTATACCTACTGCATTTTTTGTAACAATTAAGCGCATACCTCTTGTTACAAGCTGGGCTTGGGTAGTCACTAAATTAAATGACCTAGTGAATGTAGGATACGCTGGCATACAAAAATCCCCAGTAAATTATTTCCCTTGCGATCCTAAACAAAGATTTGTTTTAACCAGGGCCCGCAAGCAGATGAACAGAGAGATTTCTCAAAATTCGAATTTCCTGCGACAAGAATCCATAATTAATTAAGAGGTGATGACGCATGTGGCTGTGGCTAGCGATATATTGAGAATCAGGCATTATGACGTGAAGATATGCTCATCAATCAACAGGATGGAGACAGTAATTTGCTGCGATCTCCCCATATCTGTAATGGTAATTAGTTTCCATATAGCGGCAAGGCCTCCAATTAATCTGGATCCTTCTTCCACTCCGATCCAGATGGTGTGATCGATTCCTTCTGGTCTATAAAAACCTGCATCACTACCCTCCGATCCTTTTTCATCAGAAGAAAAACCATTTCGCTTCTCCTCTCCCAAAAAAAAAAAAATGGCTCGTAAGAAGGTGACCCTGCAGTGGATCGCCAACGACTCGACCCGTCGCGCGACGTTCAAGAAGCGGCGCAAGGGCCTGATGAAGAAGGCGAGCGAACTGGCGACGCTGTGCGACGTGGACGCCTGCGTGGTTGCGTACGGTGAGGGCGAGTCGCAGCCGGAGGTGTGGCCGTCGGTGGCCGAGGCGGCGCGCATCCTGGCCCGGTTCAAGGCCATGCCGGAGCTGGACCAGTGCAAGAAGATGATGGACATGGAGAGCTTCCTCAGGCAGCGCATCGACAAGCTCAAGGAGCAGCTGCACAAGGCGCAGCGCGAGAACCGCGAGCGCGAGACCACGCTGCTGCTGCACGACGCCATCGCCGGCCGCCGCCCGGGGCTCGCCGGCCTCACCGTCGAGGAGATTGCCAGCCTCGGATGGATGGTGGAGAACCGCCTCCAGTGCGTCAAGAAGGCCATCGACAACCTCCATCTCCAGGGCCTCCCGACGACGGCGCTGCAGCTGCAGCCACCACTGCCGCCGCCGCCCATGATGCCTCCTCCTCCTCCTGCTGCTGCATCTTACTGTTTCGGAGGAGGGGAACTCGGAGCGCTCGTCTATGGAGGCTTCGGCGGAGGCTCCTTCCCCGGCGCCGGCCACATGCCGCAGCTCGGCAACATGGGTGCTGCTGCCGGATTCGCATGGCCAGCTGATCCATCTTTCCCTCCCATGTAACAAGGTCGATCGTAAGGAGGCTCTCCTAGCTAGCTAGTATTGTGCTTGTCATGTGACATGTTCTCTTTAGTTATCTATCTTCGTGGTCGATCTGTAGGTTCTCTGGCTGGCGTAGTATTTGGTTAATTTACAACTTGGGTATTCTGCTGTGGTCATCTCGTTGCCAGCCCAATCATCAGAATTGCACCCTTTGTTTTAGTTATCCTCTTCGATCGTGCACTGTTCTTGTGGTTCATCTGAACTCTGAAGCTATTATAATTTTAGTTTGTTTCCTTGACAAGCCAATCATGGGTGTTTTGTAAATCAGATGCATGGACACAAGGGATGTGAGTGGTGTAACAACAGATGGAATCATGGAAGCATCGATGAGATGATTTTTTTTTTGTGAAAATGAGAGGATTAAGTGTTGGAAGATACGTCTTATTACCATTAGAGTCTTCAGATGGGAATAGGTTATCATCTCAGCGAGGCCTGTTGTAGAGTTCTTACCTGTGGTGCTCCTCGGTGAGGCTTGCTCAGGTTCTCTTTTATTTCTCTAGTGCTCTGTCTCCATTACTAAAGATTGTGGCAACCTGTTGGTCTGAACAACTGCATCTCTTGTCGGATTTCGGGCACTCACTTCAGCCATGGAGCACTTCACACACGAGCTGCACTTGTGATGCTCCATCGACCCTTTTGCCACGCTCAAGACCTTACCCAATTTCTGGTGAGACTCGATGGTTCCTTCCTTTTTTTTTTATCCAGTGATCAGTTGTGGCACCGCTGCTATTTCTGAACTGCAAAGCGCCACGCATGGTCGTTCTGTAGAAGGCAGAGAAAAGCTAGTTAACCAAAGCATGTTAGTACTTGTACATCTCGTTTCTCCCAAAAATCACTGGAAATTGATGACAGCTCAGAAACTTATGAAACAAAACTTAAGGGTTTCCTTATGAACAGATCTGCACACTTCGAATGCTTGTATGCCATGAAATGCATCTGTATGACATCAATTGAATTATTTGTGAACACAATATTTGCAAAGGGACTCACGGTGCAACTGGCAAAGGACATTGGCTGGGGAGCTCTCGCCCAGGGTTCAATCCCTGGGTACTGCACAATTTGTGGAAAAAATAAAAAAAATCCCCTCGTTTGTCCCACAACGAAAGGACAGGTCTAAGGCTCGGCTCAGGTCGTTGGTCGTCTCACATGGGCTACGGTGCCGTTGTGTATGGGTGGGTCAAGGGTTCGGGGGTTTTCTCGACCTGCATGAGAATGTCTTCTTCTTAAAATCAATGTCCGGGGGCTGTCTTACCCCCCGCAGGTCGTTTTTTTTTTTGTGAACACAATATTTATTTCATTCCAGCTATTTTGTGCATCCATAAATCATATCTATTATTCAGTATGCTCCCTGCCATGTTCTGCATCAGAATGTTGCTTTGGAGCACATGTCTTGTCATAGAGATTGCAGATAATATTTTTACTTGTTCTGCACAATTTTAAATGTGTTAAAGTTGGATGCTATGTTCTAAATTAGTGAATCCAGCTCTGATGTTGTATTTATATCATCTGTTATCCTCAGAAATTTTCCAAGATTATAAAACTTATCTTTAGAATCACTTGTTGATTTATTTTCTTTATAAACCTACTGAAGCCTTGTTTACTTCACTAGATAATTTGTATGTTGTATAACATCTCGAAACCTGTGCTACAACTCTTATCCCTTTTTATGCTTGATGGACACAAAACATTTCATTCTTACATCCATCGTTTGAGTTGCTTTTTCTGTTAATGTCCACATCAGCATGCCGAAATTGTTTATTTTGTCATTCGTGAATATAGCCCAAACTGAGTTGCTTTCACATCTACAAGTCCTTAGATCATGTATGCTAATTTCAAATAAAATCTCTTCCTGTTGTTGTTTATGTATATACTTATTTTAATCATAGCAAATGATTTATGTACCCAACAATAGTGGTTTGAGTTTCTAAAATTCTCTCATACCTGCTGTTGACGGTGCAAAAATCATGAATTTACCGTCAACATATCGGTAAATAAAAAGCTAATCACCAAGTTTCTATGCATAGTAGTTAGGAATTAACCTATTTTCACAAGTTTTGGTGATTTTTGGATGCAGGAGTAAATAATGGAGGAAACTGGCCCTGACTCGAAGAAAAGTCAGGCCGGCTGGCCCCACCATAGGCCGGCCAGCCCCCCTTGGCGCCCAAAGGCCTCGGCCTTCCTCTAACAGGCTGTAAACGGGCTTAAACGTCACAAACCAAAGCCTGTTCAGCAGAATTCCACCGACATACCGTCTGGTGGGCTGTTTGGGCCTCAACTTGGCCCTTACTCAAGTTCTGCCATCCCTACGAAGCCACCGACCTACAGACCGACTTCAGGAGGCAATCAGAGACGTCCAGGAGTGAGGCGGTGGCGAACCGCCACATCGGGCGGCCGGCCGGCCGGCCTGCCTTGGCGCGCCCGCCACTCCACCTCACGCTATAAGATGCCCCCTGTCCTAAGGACCTTATAAATACCCCTGGTGTCCGCAGGAACAACTCGCACCTCACTGATCAAAGAGATCCATTACTCATTTGTAGAAGTAGAGTTATTATTTGGGAGTTAGAGTAGAGTAGAGTAGAGTGAGAGCTCTTCTCGAGGTTCCGGAAGTCTTCTCGGAGTTTTGGTATTGTTCTTGTATCTTAACTCTTGTAGAATTACTCTTTATTTATTTATATAATTATTTAGTTTATTCTTTATTTATTTCTTTTAGGAATTCTTTTCTATTTAAGTTTATTTACTTAGTTAAGTTAGTGCTCATAATAGTCTTGCTGTGGGTTTCGTGATTGTGTCTAAGTAGTATGAGTGAGTGCTTTGCCGAATGGAGTTCGCGCTTAGTGAAAACTATGCTACATTCTTAGATAGGGCTATTCTCTCGATCAAGGATAGTTCCTCTAGGATAGTTGTAAGCGCGGTGCTTAGAACTATACCTATGCACGATTGGCGTGTGTTTTTACGGAGGACGGTAGCCCCACGTGTGACAGGCGTGTTCAGGCCTTTGCAATCCGCCACGTTCAAAGGCAAACCAACCGGGTTCTCAATAGCGGTTAGATCCCAGGGGGAATCTGCAGTATTGGGGTTCAGTACCAATCCTGGTATGATGGCCGTGCTCCGAAACAACATGACTTGAGTGTGCATAACCTTAGCTATAGTACATAACCTTGTAGAATTAATTGCTAGAAGTAAATAGATGTAAGATTAACATATAGGAATCTTTGTCTCTATCTCGTTGTTCTCCCAATGTAACTTCTACTATCTCTTTTATTTCCTTGGATTATATGGTGAGTGCCACCCATATATCATGTACCTCTTTTACCCCCGTCTTAAGTAAGGTATCGTTATTTCGCATAATAGTATCTACTTTGTTACATTTTCAACTTCCTATCGCTCTACTTCCCTGAGGAAATATAAATACGATAACCCTATAATACTCCAAGGTGAAATGCTACAATGGTGTTCCGTGCGCTTACGGAATTAATAGAAAATTAATTATGCACATATTCACCGTCAACACCTGCCATCTTGCATGAGGGATGACATAATTCCTGTTTGCATTCCTTTTAAGAATGGATTGTGTTTTCACTAGAACAGATATGCTGATTAGTGACGTTTTAAACGCGTCACCGACTGCTTGTAGTGACGAATTTTTCGTCATAAATCGCGATTTATAACCTTTTAGGGTCCGTCAGCAGTCAAGCGTGGTCAGTCGTGATTTATGACCTTTTTTAGACACAGACCACAGGATGGTGACGGTTCCTCATTCGTCATAAACTGGCCACTGGCCACCGACACAGACCACACCTCTCTCGAACCTAGCCACTGGCCACGTCGGATGGCGATCCGACGTGGCTGCTGACATGGCATCGCCCATTTTCGTCATAAATCGTGATTTGGTCCACTAACGGTCCAATTTTAGCTGGGTCATTTTGTTACCGTTTCAGCAGCATGTAGGCCCAACAAATATGGTGGGTCCCACACAAAGTGGGATATTTTGTTACTGTCTCAGCTGACATGTAGGGCTAGTACTGATGGTGGGTCTCACCAATGGTGGGCCGTTTGTTACTGTTTAGTAGTGGGCTTGAAAGGGCCGGGCCCACATGTCAGTGCGCATTTCGTCACAATTTGTTTCAAGCCCAGCATATTATTGGGCCGTTGTGTTTATAGCCCATACACGTAATTATTTCCGTTCGTACAACAGCTGGGCCGGGTTGCCATTTTGCTGCTGACCCATTTCTTTGTCCAATTACAATCCCAAAACTCATTTATATTGGAATGGATGTTACACAGATGACAGAACAGAAATGACAGAATATATATACAAGCTTCTTGTTGATGGTTCATTAACATGTGCCGCGAGGCATAATCCCAAATAACTAACAAACAAAACTACATCCATCGTACAACCAAAGGGTAAGGATAGCATACTTAAGATTTCAGTGTTCAGTTTGTCTAGGACAAGACATGTGATGGAGTTTCAACAGTTCCTCCAGGCAGACATTGTCAGCTTCATTTTGCATCTTCAAACATTCAATCTCATCGGTCTGAGATTTCCTTGCTGCATCTGCTTCTTTTGCCTCCTCCTTCAATGTTGTCAACTCTTGATGGTGCTTATCCATCAGTCGTCGAAGTGCTTTGTGGCATTCTTTAGTTGTCAGAACTTCAGCATGAAGGTCTTGTAAACGGTCGAAGAGGTCCTTGGAGAGTGACTTGATGCCCACACCTTCAACAGCTGTACCAGATCCCACAACTTGAGGATCAACTTCGTTATCAACATCCTGGCAAATAAAGAGCGTCAACTCAGGTTTCCATCATATACTAAGGCTGCATGAAGTGAACCAATATGCAAGATGAGATAAAACGGGACAAGGACTTACAAAAGGATCCTGGCTATCCTCAAAAGTGTCACATCCGGTCACCTCCGTAGTGCGATGCATTACTTTCTTCTGGAAAGATATGGACAAAAATGTAAACGGTAAGCTTGCAACGACAAAGGAAATGAAGCTTTTGTGATTGGTTATCTAAGGCATCGTTTCTTTTGCTTCTTACCACACAGATGCAGCACTGAGACCCGGTGGATTCGATCCCCTGACTCTTCTGTTCCATTGTCACACGCTTTTCCTGCACATGGTGCATTATGGTAAGATGAGGTTATCTGATATAGTATGCTTTACTGAAAGAAGCCAAATCAGATTAACAGTGTTCATAAGATATAAAATTGATGCAATCAGACGTTGTGATACCTTCTGGAAGGGGCTTGACCGCATCTCCAACAGGTCTTCGGCTGGTAGGTCTCCTTTAATTGTTGTTCCTTCCACATGCATATAGAAGCGACGTCAAATGAATGTAATCATCAAAGCATGTAGCTGTACTCAAGTGTGCAATAAGCTTTATTTGGGGTTGCAGTGCATTTTGATGAATACATTCAGAAGCATAATCATCAGGTATAGCGCTGTACTCTTTGGGTAATAAGCTTAAAATACTAGTATACTACTCAAGTAAATACAGATTATCATCATGGTTCAAGCATTCGAATAAGAAAGGTACAGATGCAGTTAATATAATGGAACTGCCAGGCTGCTTCCAATGAAGTAATTTAACCTACGTTTTAAGTCAAAAACAATATGAAAGTGGCGATATCAGGCAACCACAGATCCCCGCTCCAGATCCGAAGATTTTTCTGGATCTGTAGCTCAACAAAACGGACCAAAGCTACATACGTATGAACTCAGCATTGCACAGCACTCACTGCATCCTACAAACAATCACAGACAACCTAAACGAGTATCAAGTGTTTCGCTTGTGCCTACGAAACAAGGAAAACAAGTATCTTCATGCTTCCGCTTCAGTCCCGCATTCCCCACTAGTGTCGTCGGAGTCTTGAGAGGAAGACGTGCCATCGGTGGTTGCGCTCCGGGAAGAAGGGGGCCGAGAGAAACGGCGAGGAGAGTGAGGAATGGGCGACCAGGGACCAGGGAGTACGGGGCGGTGAACGGGGGGGGGGGGGGGGGGGGGGGTGCGGCGGCGGAGGGAGAATTGGGGATCCCAGCAATGGTGCGATCAGAAGAAGAGCTGGGGATTGGGGATGGCTTGGCTCTGCTTTTTTTTTTTTTGAACTGGGGCATGGCTCTGTTCAGGAGAAGGATAGGGATATTTTGAGAGTTGGTCGAGGTACTTTCCCAAAATACCCTTCGCGGAGACACGAAAGCTTTCGGGAGGACTAGCACAAAACCGACATTTTCCCGTTTCGCCCATCCTCGAACGAAATTCGAATCCCCAGCGCGCGCTGCCCAGCGGCGAGTTTGAGCGGGCGGCCAAAAGTTGGGCCAGGTGCACGTGTCAGTGACCGTGGCTCATGTCAGGGGAACCCTGCCCCAAAATTTTGGCCGGTTCGTCACTAATCGGTTGACTATCCGTCCCTTCACTTGACAACATCAGTACACGTATGGTTACGTACAGGTCCAGATTCAACGACAATCAGAAAAGTTTCATCAGATTCAATCAAAAAAAGTTTCACAACCTGAAACAAAAAAAATCGCTGAAAACGTTTGGCCATTGCTCATGCGTTTGGTTATATTCATTAGAATTCTCTCGAAACGTGTCTGACCAGATAGTCCGTTCATACGAAATGCGAAGGAGGCCACAAATTTAATTTCCATTTGAAAACGCGTCGACTTCAAACATGAATATCTTTCGTTATATGAAAAGATTACAAGGCAAGCTAGAAGACTAGCATAAACAGATTTAACAGTCATATGACTATGATGTCAAAAGTATCACCTCAGAAAATAAATAATAAAATTGAGGTACAACAAGATTTAACAGTCCAAACAGTCCTCATCAATCTCCTTCCTCGGTCTGAGGCAATGACGACATCGGCTATTCTGAAGAAACAACCAGAGATGCAGGATTGCCACTGCCGCCGGCTACCCGGCGATGGTAGGACGACGTCGATCGTAACATAAAGAGAACATGGGAAAGGACGATGACGACACAACCACTCTGGGATCTCATACGAGATCTCCAGAAATCTACGAAGTAACCTATTACGAGATCTCCAGAAATCCATTTTGAATCACTTGGAGTTTGCAAAGATGAGGGAGAAGTCTGGCCATGTCAGTCTGAGCGGGTCCGCCATGGAGATGGAAGTAGACGGTAGCAGAGGAAGCGACGAGTAAGAAGGTTATGAGATTGGAGAACCTCTCGCATTGCCAAATTATTAATAGGCCCGGGGGATGAGAAAAAAGGGATAAGGTTGCTCGAGTTGTGGCGTGGTGCCGCGGATCTGTGGAACATGGTACATGTCGCAGCCTTCACGGTATATTCCAGGGATAAAATAATCCACACACGGATCATCTCTGCGCGTAGGCATAACCCATGATGACATACTAGTACAGGTCATTTACTTTCACACTGCGAGAATGCGATGGTCTGGTGTAGCCTTCCCAGCTCCCGGTGCAGAGTGGCCGCAGGCGTGCACGGCGTTGGGCCTGGAAAAGATCGTGAATTGATTTCACCAGTGAGTTGCTCAGTGGTCGGTCAGTATCCCTGTATCATCCCGGGCGTATCAACTACAAAGGAAAAATGGAGGAATTTTGTTGGATTCAAATCCTGTAGGAATGTTTCCTATGACACACTTTGGAACAAATGATTGTGCTCTTATAAATCCTATGAAATTCCTATGGAATGCTTTCTTCTATTGCAATTTTGGTGGAATTCTAGCAAGAGGTCCAACCTCTTGGAAAGTTTCCTTTCAGACTCTCTCTCTCTCTCTCTTTGAATTCCTTTGTTTTTCCTGTGTTACATCCAAATGTTGTATAGAAAGTTTTCCTGCGTTTTTAATTCCTGTAGGATTGCATTTGATAGCCCAACTCCAATCCTACGTTTTTCCTATTCGTGCATTTCATAATCCTGCGTTCCAAAGGAGGCCTTCACAAGGGATGTTCCTGACAAAATTAACGTGTTGATTTGACCAGTGAGCAAGGATCATCCCGTGAGCATCGAACTATGTAATGGGGACATAGATGAAGAGGAGACCACATTTTGTTCGTTTTAACTTTCCTCTATAACATGAGCTGTCCACATTGCAAACTCCAAATAGATAAGTATTACATCGTTGTAATTTTAGCATTCATATGCAACTACAATATCGTTTAAAGTTCACAGCAGTTAACCAGGGATGTTCCGTTGTTCACCGCAGTTAACCACGGATGTTCCCTTGTTCACCGCAGTTAACCACGGGATGTTCCCATGTTCACCGCAGTTAAAGGGGATGTTCCGAGTCCTTTTTAATAGACAGTAACATAGATAAATTTCCCATAATTCGTGTCCTCCATTAGTGCCAAGAACGAATCCCTTGAGTCCCGATCACATCCTGTGTACAAAGTATAGTAATTGATCTCATTCAACTTTTGATGGATGAATTTTGTCTTATCACTCATAACTTGCATCTAACGTTACCATTATTGACCTCAGCGAATGATACTCGCTAACAATTTTCCTCGATCTCGTTCGAGGTTTGGTAGCACGAGTTGAAACTGGAGACTGTTGTTGGATCGTCCCCTGATCGAGCATTTAGAACAGGGAATAGAGGATTCGATCAAAGAGGCACAGGAGATGTTCCCGTGTTCACCACAATCACCACAGTTAACCAGGGGTGTTCCATTGTTCACCACAGTTATTAACAGGAGATGTTCCGAGTCCTTTTTAATAGACTGTAACATAGATAAATTTCCCATAATTCGTGTCCTCCATTAGTGCCAAGAATGAATCCCTTGAGTCCCGATCACATCCTGTTTACAAAGTATAGTGATTGATCTCGTTCAACTTTTGATGGATGAATTTCGTCTTATCACTCATAACTTGCATCTAACGTTATCATTATTGACCTCAGCGAATTATACTCGCTAACAATTTTCCTCGATCTCGTTCGAGGTTTGGAACTGGAGACTGTTCAAGATAGTCCCCAAATCGAGCATTTAGAACAGAGGAAAAGAGGATTCGATCAAAGAGGCGATCGAGGTGTTCCCCTGTTCACCACAGTTAACCAGGGATGTTCAGTTCCAGTAACCACTTCCTCAAGAGCTTCCCCTGCTTTTACTGCTCCTGCTTGCTTCGCTTCGCGAGAATCAACCCCCCCCCCCCCCCTCCCGTCCCTCTTTTAACTTGTTTTTCTTTCCGCCGCGACCGAGAGTAGAGGATCCCTACAAAAATAGAGGGGAGGAACAAGTAGGGATCGCCGTCGGTGATGGAAACTGCTTCCGGCTCACTCGGCAAAGACCTTGAGCTTTCAATTATCTCCCGAGTCCCTTGCCACAAGAGGCTACTCAACGCCATGTACACGAGAAAGTCCTGGCAAAAGGGACTGTATTTGTCGAAGTTTCGCCATCAGTTTTGTAGCCTGCACTCAGCGCCGCCAATCCTCGGCTGGTTCAGCAACGACTCCACCCAAGTGACAACTGTCCCCACGTTTCCTTCCTTCACCATCACTAGGGATCCTGATCCCATGATCAACGTCATTGTTCAAAAAGGGGATTTCTTCCTCACCAAAGTGCTCAGCCGCACCAGTAGTGAATCTGTCTGCTGGGAAATCGGTGACTACATCGATGGATTACTACTTTTGATGAATATGGTGACGAGGAAGCTCATGGTGTACAACCCAATGACGTGTTGGTCATCTGATTTTTTTGATGAATGCGGTGAAGACATTCTGTTCGAAGATATGATTGAGAGGGCTGAAGAGCTCCCTCCTCGTTTGGTCCCCTCGGATATGAACCCAAGCTCTTTTCGTGTCATAGTTGTTGCTACCGAGAACGAGGGTAGGGTACGGACTGCGGTCTTCTCCTCGATTAAAATGAATTGGTCAGTTGGGCCATGGAAAAAAGTCGCCCCGTTTGGTAATCTGGAGTTTACGGACATTGCATCGATCGGCAACAAGTCCCTATACTGGGGTAACGGAGATCGCGAGTGTCTACTGGTACTCGATCAAGCATCATTGGAATTCTCCACTATTTAGCTCCCGGACGATGTGCGATTCCCAGATTTGACTCCCTCTCAGCTTAGTCGAGTTCGGTATGGCTTCAGAGAAGTAGAAATCGGAAAACCTTGCGTTGTTGTCACACAGGAACTACTCTTAATCATGTTCGTGCGTGAAAGCAGTCCCAATGGGGATGAGTGGGTGACGAGAAATACCGTGGACTTGATCAGTCAACTGATTGAGCTATTACCAGAACAAATAGAGGATTGTGATCATATTGCAGATAGGTTCAAGATTCATGGAATCGTTCATGAAACCTTGTTTTTTAATGTGTTGTATCATCCTATGCGGGAAGAACCTCACTGGTGCCTATCGTGCCTGGATACAATGAAGCTGCAGAAGTTGTTCAGGTGTACTAGTCGTGATTCTAATAAATTTCCGTACTTCGTCGGGTGGCCTTCTAGCAGCATCGATGCTAAGATGCTTTGTTAGAAAAGGATATGTACTGTTTTATTATGATTCTAGTTGTGTATTAATTTGCTGGACTCATCAGCAGACGGATATGCTGTGCTTTATATTAATTTCGTAGATATTATTAACATCATCTTACTAAAACTGGAATGCCATTGACAACAATTTTCTTTGATCTCGTTCAAGGTATGGTAGCACGAGCTGAAATAAAGGACACGGGAACGTCCCCATCTCGAAATTTTATAACAAGGGATCGTCCCGTGACGGGTTCTCCCTTGACTATTTGGTCCTCTGAATGCTCGCACCTTATATACACGTATTATGTGCTGCGCTTTGTATCAATTTCGTCTTATTAGTTATAGTTTGCATCGAATGTTGTTATTGTTGACGTCAGCTACTGAAACTTGAATGCCATTGCCAACAAGAATGGTTTGGTAGCACGAGCTGAAACCGGGGACCGTTCAATAGGACAGTTTAACCTTTAATGGACAGCCTTCATCGTGTGCCTATAGTTTGAGCAATTAAAAGTAACATTTGTATCATCTTGGTTAAGAACAGATGTAGCTATAACGTGAGATACCATGTTATTTTCTCTAGAGATGTGACTAGAGTAGTGGAGTGGAGCCTTCTATCTCGTCCTATGAAATAAAGCCGTTGACCGTTGCCCAAGGGATCGTCCCGTGCATTGCTCTGAGAAGTGAGAATGCTTTCCTCTGAGAACAGTATTGTCCGGTGCCTGACTTAAATTGTCTACAGCCCCAAGCGCCACTGACGCACCCACATGTTTGCATCGCGAGAATCCCCCACCCCATCCCCACCCACAACTTGAGTGTTTTCCCCCGCGGCTCGGAGCAGAGGAGCCCTACACAAATCAGAGGGGACGAACAAGCAGGGATCGGTGTCGGTGATGGCGAGTGCTTCCGGCTCACTCGGCGACGAGCTTGAGGTATCAATTCTCGCCCGAGTCCCCTGCCATAAGACGCTTCTCAATGCGATGTACGCAAAAAAGGCGTGGCGAAAGTGGCTGTATTCGCTGAAGTTTCGCCGAGAGTTTTGCAGCCTGCACTCGGGGCCGCCACTCCTCGGCTGTTTCATCAACGAATCTATCTTGGCGAGGATTGACGGTCCTTTGCTTCCCTCTTTCTGCATCACTAGGGATTGTGATCTGAAGATCAACGCCATTGTTAAAAATGGGGACTTCTTCCTCACCAAAGTGCTCAATCTTTCTAGTAGTGAAACGGTTAGCTGGAACATTGCCGACTCCATTGACGGATTGCTACTTCTGGTGAATTCTGTTACGTGGAAGTTCATGGTGTACAACCCAATGACGAGATGGTCATCTGATGTTTTTGATTTCTTCCGTGATGAGATTGTGTGGGATGATCTTATTGCGACGCCTCATCTGTACCCTCCCCGTTTGGTCCGCTTGGATGTGGACCCAAACTCGTTTCGTGTCGTAGTTCTTGCTACCGACACAGGGAGTAGGGTACGGGCTTTGGTCTTCTCCTCGTCTGAAATGAAGTGGTCAGATTATCCATGGCAAGAAGTCGCCCCGTTTAATTTTAACCTGAACCGTCCGGACCTTGACTCGATCGGCAATAAGTCCCTGTACTGGGGTTACACAAATAGCAGCTATCTACAGGCACTCGATAAAGCATCATTGAAATTCTCAAATATTGAGCTCCCGGGCGAACAGCGACCCGCAGCCGCGGATGAGGCTTCCGCAGAATATTGTTTCGGAGAAGCTGAGGGCGGAAAACCTTGTGTCGTTGCCACACGGGGTCTAATCTTTCAAGTATTCAAGCGCGCAAGTGATCCCGATGGGGTTGAAAGGTGGGTTCTGGAAGAGACCATTGACTTGACCGATGACCTGAAGGTTCTGTTACCAGTAGAGATACCTGCAGCGGGGCCTCTTCATTTTGTTAGACATATAAATTTTCATGGAATCATTCAGGAAACCGTGTTTTTTGATGCATTGTATCCTGGTGGCTATACTGTACCTCACTGGATCCTATCCATGCGCCTGTATACAACGCAAATGCTTCAGAAGCTGTTCAGTGGTACTCTAGATACTAAGAAATACCCGTACTTCATCGGGTGGCCTTCTAGCAACATTGACGGCTTCGGGGGGGGGGGGGGGGGGGGGGCTAGAAAAGGATATGTACTGTTTTATTATGATTCTACATTGTGTATTTGCTGGACTCATCAGCATAAGGATGTACTATGTTTTGTAATATTTGTCCATAGCTTTGTGTGAACCAAATGCCGAAACAATGTCATCCTATGTGTCAATTTTGTCTTATCGGTCATAATTTGCATCGAGCGTTGTCACTATTGACCTCAGCGAACTCAAACTAGAATGCCCTTGGTAACAGTTTTCTGTGATCTCGTTTGGTAGTACAAGCTGATTTTAGCACGTCGTTCAAGGTTTTCTGTGATCTCGTTTGGTAGCAAAAACTGGAGTGTTCACAGGATCGTCTGAGGTAGTAACGATGTAGCCGACCAGATTGAGATGGTGGGGGAACGTTGGACCCAACCACACCTGATCTACCGCACGTTCCCCTTACAGTCCAATTCAATACATTATTACTTTGTCTAAAAAGATAGAATAACCTTGTCCAATACACTTGCCAAAAAAATACAATTACTTTGTCCTCAAATAAAAATTATTCTGCACTCGGAAAAAACTGTCCTCGAATTAAAACCTCACATGTTCGAATCGAACAAGAAATTAAGAAATGTACAATCAATGTATCTCTCCAGTTTATTCTCTTCGAGTTACTGTACCTCTCTGTCATATGCGGCTGAAGTAGTCGTCGCGGCAGCCACCTGGGAGTTGGAGTTGGTGTCGGTGTCCTCGTTACCTGAAGAAGAATGAGAAGACTGCATCTTGAAGCCGGGTTCTTGCTTGGCCTTGTTGTCTGCAGAAGAGCATGAACTTTCGACCTGGGAGACAGCGTCATGCTGGGCTTTTTGATCTGAAGAAGAACGCGCAGGAGACGGAGTCCCATTGGGAGAAGTGGGGGCCTTTGCCGCAGGCGTAGTAGTGGAACCCTGATGTACAGGTTTCATTTATGTCGGCCTTGCTAAAATATCGCGGCATACCCCGTTAATCAATGCAGTATCTTCTTGATATTTTTTGTCAATCAAACCAGTGGGTTGCCCCGAACCCGTAAGCATCACGAGTTGCGGCTCTGGTCCACCAACAGAGGCAGGCGGCTCTTCTAACAGAGATGGGCACTGATTTTTTGCGGCTGCCAGCGGAGAAGCTTGGACCACGGTACGATTAAAATGATCTTGTTTTTCCAGCCCCTTCAGTAACTCTGTCATCTTCTGCTCGCTACGCTCATACATCCTATGAAGCTGCTCAAACTTCATGACCCACTGCTCAAGCAAAATTTTGTTTCGTGCCATTTTGTGTTGAGCCCCTTCCACCATCTTTTCCTGGCCTGCCAACTTCATCAGCACGGCATCAGTGGCCGTTGTCACCGGTTCATGAACAGTTGATTTGGAGCCTGAGCCGCTTGCCTCATGTTGGCGTGGGCTTCCCATTGGCAGTGGCTCAATAATAATGTCATCGTCATCGCTTCCACTCGCAACATCCAACACAATCGCTTGGTTTGGATTTGACAGGTCAACTTGGAGGTTAGCCTAACTACCTCCAGCACACTGATCAGCTGTTGGGTGCATGTCAATGCCATGAATCATGTCCCTCTGGCCACGGCGTCCACCTCTTAGTGAAGACGGCGTGTACAGGGTGAAAGATGAAGATGACATCTTGTACTTCTCTTGGTACCTTCGGTTCCTCATCTGACTTAGAAAGAACGATATGAAGTGAGCGTACGGCAGCTGTTGGGACAACAACATCCCATCAAAGATGACATCCTCAATCTCACAAAGTAAAAAGTCCACAATGTCGAACGCTTGGCCAGTCATGATGCAAAGAAGAAGCCATTGCTAAAGACTAGTGATGGTCTCATTATTGGGGATCCGTGGTAACAAGGTCCTCCTCAATGCCCTGTGAACCACCTTCGCCTCTGGGCTAAGCAAGGCAGGTGTGCGGTACGATGATCCAACTGTGAAGGCGTCACCAAAAAGCGTAAGCACCTCCTCCTCTGCAGGGAAGTTGGCAGTGACCAAACCACAGCGAGGTGGGAGTGCATCTCCATACACTAAGTTATGTAGACACCTTTCGGGATGAAGATCAACTCCGAGAAGTCCAGCTAACTCCTCTCTTGTGATTGTGCATGTGTGATTCTCAAAGATGAATGAGATAAAACTTCGGTCAATAGGAACCCAAAGTGTAGCATAGAAAACTTTGACCCATTCCTTGACATATCTGTTGTGCTGTGAAACTAAATCACTCAATCCCTTGAATCTTTCAAAGTATGCAGAGATGTTGGTACCACCCGAGGCTCTATTCAGAACAGCCCAGTCCGGTGTCTTGTGTTGAAACAACTTGATTTTCATCAGATTCCAGGAGTGCATCAAACTCATCTGAGTAGCAGTCAATAAACCAGTGTCTCCTCGGAACCAATCATCTTCTGGTACATCGCGTAACCTTCTGATCTTCCTACTGCCGGCGCCCCTCAGACCCATCAACGGCTCATCTTCAGCTGGGGGTTGTTCTTCTTGCTCTGCATACTCCTCATTGTCGGGACCCGAAGTACACTCAGTTAAGAGATGCCGCTTCTTTCTATTACCCTCCAGAGGCATCGTCGTTCTACGCCTCTTGTTCATAGGACGGATCCCACCTCGTGCCCGCGCATAACAGAGACCACGATTGGCCGAGGTACCTACTGTCTTAACCTCAGTGATCTACTGTAAATGGATCTGCCTCTCTGCCACGTCTGGGGATCAGATGTCTGGGCATGAGTGACCACAGGCATCATCCCGGATCATTGATTGTTCCCAACATGGCCAGCAGCATGCCGTCCATGCAGCGGCGAGCGTGTTTGCTTGCGACGAGCCATCTGTCACTGAATTGCACGGAAGCAGTGGCGGAGCGTGAGCAACTAATCACATAAGATATTTGATAATAATCGATAATCAATCTGATGAAATTGCATAAGGCGACGACAAGTATGGAATTTCAAAAGCGTTTGTCCCAGAGTTTCTATGAATAACTGAACATAGTGCCGAAGAAAAACTTGGGGTACGTATTGCTCGAAAAAGGAAAAAATACATGGGGTCTCACCACTGCAGAAGATGAAGAGGGCGATGGGGGAACCACCCAGCGTAGATCGCCGGCAGCAGCTCTCGGATTTGTGGAAACGTGGCGGCGAAACGCTGGAGCTAGGGTTACGCGGCCGGGGACTCGAATCCGCAGAGGACGGCGGCAGTGAAACTCTATTCTCTAGTGCCTGGGTTACGGTGGCTGGAGGAGAGACAAGGGGTTGAGGCCGGCCGTGCGGTGCTTTGTATCAGCAAAGGGGGGAGAGAGGCAGCTCGGCGGCGCCGGCAAGGATAAGAGGCGGAGCGAACGGCAACTGAACTACAGACATGGGAAAGGAGCAGGGCCGATGAGATCACATACGGACAAAATACGGGTCCAATCATCGCTACAAGGCGGCGGCCCGCTCAAATGTTTCCCTTCAAATACGTATTTAGGTTACTGTACATGGGCTTAATTTCTCCCTTTTTTTTGCATAAGTACATGGGCCGTGGTACGGAATTTAAATTGGGTCCACACGCAGGCCCCGTTAATGACGAAAACTGCCTAACCTGTGGGTCCCGATGTTCTCAATAGGATGCATGAGGGTCCGCTATGTGCCTAAAATATGCGCGGGTATAATCCCCCAATATATAGTGACGAACACTGCCTAACGTGTGGGTCCACAATATGCTGATTGGATGCGTGTGGGTCCGCCATGTGCTGATTAGGATATGCGTGGGCACAATTTTAATGACGAATAATGCCTGACGTGTGGGTCCAAAATATGCTGACTGGGGTGCATGTGGGTCCGCCATGTGCTGACTAGGATGCGTGTAGGCATATTTCCCCATTTATGACGAATACTGCCTTACGTGTGGGTCCGCAATATGCTGACGGGGAAGTGTGGGTCCGCCATGTGCTGATTAGGATATGTGTGGGCACAATTTTAATGGCGAATAATGCCTGCCTTGTGGGGCCAAAATATGCTACTGGGATGCGTGTGGATCCGCCATGAGCTGACTAGGATGCGTGCAGGAAATCCTCTAGCAAAGAATGAATTTTGACTGACGTGTGGGTACGCCATATGCTGACTAGGATGCGTGTGGGCATATTTCCCCATTTTATTAATGACGAATTGTGCCTAACATGTGGGTCCACGCTATGCTGACTGGGATGCGTATGTGGGAAATCCTCTAGCAAAGGACGAATTCTTACTGACATGTGGGTCCATAACATGCTGACTAGAATGCGGGCGGGCGAAATCCCCCCTCCCGTGACGAATATGTGGGTCCACCATGTGCTGACTAGGATGCGGGAGGGCGAAATCCCTCCTCCGATGACGAATATGTGGGTCCGCTCATGTGCTGACTAGGATGCGGGCGGGCGAAATCCTGGAATGAACGGTAGTGACGCTTAGTTTTCGTCATAAACAACCTGACCAGTGGGTCCGAAAGGCAACAGTGACCCTTTTTGTTCACCAAACGGCTCTGTTTTGGCATTTTTAGTGATGAAACGACGAAACGTAGCCGAAAACGAGAAAAACCCGCAAAATAGTGATGGATCTACAGTAAAATCGTCATTAATCAGCAGATCTATACAAGTGTTTAATCTCTTATTCATGATTAGATTTATCTTTTTTGCCATGATCAATGTATGCTTGTTAAATTGATGAAACCTGTGCAAAACATCTTGTATCACTGTTGTTTGTTGTCATGCAAAGTTTCATCCTCATATCATTTGTTGAAGTACCTTTTCCACATTAATCAACTTCAAGTCAATTAAAATTTTAAAAATCATAATTAAATAATTACAAATCCATTTGAGGTGAGACCAGTCCCAAACGTCTTGTGTTGGTGAACCTCATCAACTAAAAATAATCACATGTACAGAATACATCTACAAAGTTTCGTCCAAAGCTCATTTTCGTGTTTTAACTAGATTGCGACCTTTCCGGACAGAGCATGACTGTTTTTATTAATAATGCAACCAAATCGACTCATTCCTATTGCATTGGATTCATAACTTGCTAAGCTATCTCTCTGCAAATTTTCATAACATTTGGATCATGCATCATGTCACAGACTCACAGCATCTATATTGATAGGACGCATTTATATTTGTTTAGTGAACAAAACGTCGGAGTGTGACGGGAGTGCTGTCGAGGGCGACACCACTAAGGCTGAACCTGCTGTGGATAAGTCAACAACTGAAGGCAACCACCCATGCATATTTCACTCTATTTTGGATGTGTCCTTAATATTGACTATTGCTATGTTTATATGTATATGCATTAAGTCGGGCATTAGCAATAATTTTGGGTTAAATCCTATTTGTTGCTTTATCTATTTCTTGATTACTTGTTGATATCCATGTCCTTGTTAAGCTGCTGGTCAGGGGTTGGTTGGATTTATATTTATGTCTCCGATTCATTGCTTAGCCATGCTTAGCATGGTAGAAGTCGAATCGGTGGCAAGGTCACCACCGGTCGCGAGCATAGGAACTTTTTATACACTTGTCGGATGTTACAGGCTGAAATATGATGATTATGATGATTAATTTGTGGACTGAGCGGGGGTGGTAGGATGGTAGCCCCGCTTGGTCGATCAAGGACCCGCCGTTGTTATTCGTTGGCCTAAGCACTTTCCGTTCTAACCACATGTCGAATTTAATGGTAAGACAAGCCGAATATCTCATTTTGTGCCGGAGTTTGGGACATGACCCCGTTGCTTGTTGACATGCATGAGTGGCTGATGGGCGCCTACGGGGCCATAGCACTCCTTGCTCTGAGGATGGTCCAACCGTTCGGGCACGGGTGGGAGAAAGGTTGACATTGAGTACCCCTTATGTGACTTTAGCGGGTTGCATGAGCCGTATGGTCCTCTTGTCATGTGGGCACATTGGGACTCCCCTGCAGGGTGTATAACCGATTCGAATCGCCGCGATCTCGGTCATGATCACGCTTGGTGTCCATTGGATTTCATCGTAGTTAAAAACCTCACTTGAGAACATGATAATTGGAACATGTGGGAATATATGATGATACTTGATCTTTTGGCATATGGGTTTATGGGGCTGTTTTAGGTGTCTTGTGCCCATAAGGTCTTTTCTATTATATTTATGCTTTATGTTCATGTCACTCTACTTAACTATCGCTTTGTGCAAAAATATCACCCTATGGCTTTATCCTTGCTACCTAACCATATGCATCATCCTTGGAGTCGGGACTAGTAAGTGCCCACAGATAAGTCTTGCGAGTACCTTCGTACTCACGTTTGCTTTGTTGAAGTTTTTTTGCAGGTTTGTTTAATTAGGTGATGTCCCGTTATGGTGTGATGGTGGTGTTCGTGGGCTGAGCACTACCACACTTTGTTTTATGTTTAAAAAATGTTTCCGCTGCGTACTCATCGAAGAATGATGCTAGCATATGAACTGAACCTTGGACTAAGAATTATGTTGCTTTTTATAAGTTTGAGAGTTGGAACCACACCTTTTGCTCTCATTTTTGTTAATTTTCAGATCTTGTAACCTTTTATTTATGAACTTGTGATCTGATCAATACTAGTAATAAATCTGAAATTTTGTATGTCTGAGCCTGTGTGATGATGTGTAATGTTGTTTTACCGATATGTCATGTCCTGGGCATTGCCACACAGATATGGGATTGCCAAAAGGCTGGCAAAGTAGGCTTAATAATTTTGTAAGAGTGATTAGGCTTCACTAAATTTTCCACTTTTCATGCTTTTTTGGCTGGCTGGACAAGCTGTATTCTCGACTTCTAGCATCAAGATATTTCAAATGGAGAAACACATGCGAGCACCGGACAGGTTATTCCCTGCACTAATGGAATATTAATTCTGTTCTCAATGTTTTTAGGTTGAAAATAGGAAAGCACAAGCTGCGAATTTTCCCTTTTGCACCCTAAACCCAAATGTCGGCATTGTGGCGATCCCTGATCCTCGCTTGCACGTGCTCTCAAAATTAAGCAAGTCACAGCAGACAGTCCCAACATCCATAGAGCTTGTGGACATTGCAGGTCTTGTCAAAGGAGCAAGCAAAGGAGAGGTCAGTTTAATCATTTGCAGTACCGTGTGCGATGATTAAAAATTGATATGGTCCCAGCAGTTTACACATTACAGTATTATAATTTGATCTTTGACATCAGGGACTATGAAACCAGTTTCTTTCAAACATCCGCAAATTAGATTCTATACTTCAGGTCAGTTTTTTGTTTTCCATACATGTTTTTATGCTATCATATATTGTAAAGTTCCAGTGTTTGTCAACAACCGCATGTCATTCTGATGGTGTCTTACCGGTTGTGGGCTACGAGCAGCAGTTCCGCCGGCAACGATGTGCTTTCATCTGGTCAAACGCCTCGGATGCGAGACAGGTTGAACCCCCAATTAAAGGCCTACCTTGGTCCAGTGGGTAAAAAATTCCTTTCACCTCTTGTGTGCTCAATTTCTTAGGATCATCACTTGTGTGATGCAATCTGATCCTGTTAATTTCTGTTAGTTTATTCTGGGGACACATTCATTTCTGTGATGCCTGGATTTAGTCTCTTTTTGGATTGCCAAGTTTTGTAATGATTATTTTATTGGGTAAGTGAAAATTAACTCCTACCTACATGAAACGCAGTGTGTGGGTGTGCTGGTAGATGTAAGGCAGACAGTAGCAGTGAGCATGGCTTCGTACAGACCATGCCTTGACGGTGCTTGCCATAATGCCAAGCTAAAAATATTTGAAATTATTGGTGCCATTGGATAGAAGCCTTTTTCATTTGTTACTCAAGCTTTTGGTGCCATTGGAAAGTAGCAGTGAAACATTTTGATTCTTGCTTCGACGTAAGTGTTAGTTTAGTAATTGTAAACCCGAAATTCTTTCATAGTTCCCCATAAACTGAAATAGGTTGAAGAGCGAGAGTTAACTTGTTTATCTGTAAACGGTTCACCTTTGTCACATACAGAGTAGTTCTTGTGATTTTGCAAGAGTGGTTGCTTGAATGGCTCAATTTCTTTCAGGTTCTGAACTTGAGTACCTTCACAATGAGCAGGTTATGTAATAAGTTAGTGCAGTGTCTAACTGATTTTACTGCATTAGCTAGCGCCCTTAATACCTTCATGCATGCTTTGTTTTCTAAAATAGGTTTTTGTTGTTACTGCCATTCAGAGAGTAATCCAAAGGCACCATAGCAAAGATTTGGTAGTGCTCACTTAAGATTTCTTTGGTGGTTAAAAAAGTATTGATAATGTCATAACTTCTCAAACAAGTGAACAATGATATTGTTAGCCAATTTGGCATCAGAACATCAGTTTTTATATGATATGATAGAACTCTTTGAAATTTCCAGAACAGAACCATTACGGAACTGCAGAGAACAATTTAGAATAAATGCTTCTGTGAGCTTGGTTGAATTAATATAGTTGTGGTAATACGAGTCTACAAGCATCCTTTTTTATTTAATTAATTTGTGAAGACTAAAGAGATCCAGTCATACTTTGTTCCATGGTCGATGCATACCTTCTCTTCCTCCTATACCTGATAAATGTTGGGAAAACTGTGCTGGGTGAATTTTGTACTGCCTTTTGGTTCTTTATTAAATATTTAAAGATATTGATGTAGAAGCAAGAAACTATGGTGATTTTTCCTGCTTTTCGGAATGATCCCATCTATACATGTTGCAGCTATCATGATGCCAGTTCTTAAGTTAGCAGCAATATACAATAGCTCGAAGGAGAGAGGACGAGTGGCTGGTTGGAGCAGACAATGCTCAATTAGCAGGGAATATGGAGGGCTAGCTGCACAGAATGATTAGCTCATGTTTCAAATTTAGTTTCGACCCTATGCACGTTTGTTCTGATTGGAATCGCAATTCATCATTACGTACGCATTAGTGCAATGAACATATGTGTACTTTTGGGCTCATATTGTGATCTTCATCCTGAGTTTGGATTAGTGTTGACTACTGTATGACGAAGTGTGTTAGGCGGCCATTGGAAGGAAGGACCCCGGCCTGTGTTAGGCACGACGAAGAATATTTGTGATGGTGGCGTGGAATAGGAGAGGAGGGACGGGGAGACGCGAGAAGGGGCAGGGCAATACGAAAGGGGATGAGTAATGAGACATTGTCAATGTTTTGTACAATCTGACAGAAGATCTAAAGGAACATATTAAAAGAGTTTAGAGATTGAAGAACTTTATGGAAGGACTGGTGTGATGTTGTGTAATTTCATAGTATTTTGAGTTATATATATATATTGTATATTAGTCTCTTATAAAGTTAAAGTTGTGAATCATAAAGTTTGAAACAAATATAATAAAGATTGTATGAGTAACACTAATAAGTATATTCAAATAATATCAAGGATTTTTTTCTAGCCCGTGGCAACGCACGGGCACTTTTGCTAGTTTGCTCTCATTTTTGTTAATTTTCAGATCTTGTAACCTTTTATTTATGAACTTGTGATCTGATCAATACTAGTAATAAATCTGAAATTTTGTATGTCTGAGCCTGTGTGATGATGTGTAATGTTGTTTTACCGATATGTCATGTCCTAGGCATCGCTAAGGGACATATCGGGGGAATACCGGGGTTGTGTTTATTTTGGTTGAGCTCTCGGCATAATGTCCTTTTTATGGACAACTAGCTACCTCGACTAAAATGAATGCAACTTAGGCGGCTCTTACTAAAAATCAAGAATCCACAAGATATGAAGCATTTCAGACCTATATCTTTGTGTAATGTTATATATAAAATTTGTTCCAAAGTGCTTGCTAACCGTATGAGGGTTTTTTTGGATGAAATTATCTCTGATGAGCAGAGTGCATTCGTTCCCGAAAGGCTGATCACGGACAATGTTCTCACAGCATATGAATGCACACATTATTTGAAGAGAAAGAAAGGGAAGAATGGTGCGTGTGCTATCAAACTGGATATGGCCAAGGCATATGATCGAGTTGAATGGGCATATCTTGAGGGAGTGATGCTCAAGTTGGGTTTTCATGAAGAGTTTGTTCACCGGGTCATAAGGTGTGTAACATCAGTTTCTTTTTCAATCAGAGTAAATGGAAACTTATCAGAGTGTTTCAGGCCAACAAGGGGATCCCATCTCCCCATATCTTTTCTTGTTGTGCGCGGAGGGATTTTCTTCACTTCTGAAGTCGATGGGTCCAGTGCATCTTTCCAGGGGAGTTCGTGTGAGTACACACTCGCCTTGGATTTCGCATCTTCTTTTTGCGGATGATTGCTTTATTTTTTCTAAAGCATCGCAAAGAGGGGCTGATCGACTGAGGAATATCTTGGAAATATACCACCAGGGTTCAGGCCAGCTGGTTAATCGGGATAAATCGGCAGTGTTTTTCAGTAAAAATAGCACTGATGATATGAAACGTGTGGTTTTCAGTACACTACAGATTCAGAATGAGGCACTGGCTGAGAAATATTTAGGGCTGCCGATGGCTTTGGGACGATCCACAAAAGAAGCTTTTGAATATATGCCTACAAAAGTTAAAGGGCTGGTTGGGTGTTGGTCGGGCCGTGAAGCTAGTTGTGCTGGACGAGAGGTTCTGCTCAAGTCAAAGGCGCAGGCTATACCCACCTACCCCATGAGCTGCTTCCTCTTGCCGGTGAGTACTTGCAATAAAATGAAAAACACAATTGCAAACTACTGGTGGGGTAGCTCGGCTGATAACAGGCACATGCATTGGATGCGTTGGGATTTGCTCACTAGGCCGAAGGAGAAGGGAGGAATGGGGTTCAAAGACCTACCAATGTTTAACAAGGCTATGCTTGGTAAACAAGGTTGGAGACTAATGACTAGACCAGAATCCCTTTGTGCACATGTGCTGAAGGGGAGATATTTTCATGATGGAGAGTTGATGACTGCAACCAGGAAGAAACACTCAAGCCATACATGGCGAGCTATCCTAGCTGGTCGTGAAGTGCTGCGGGAAGGCCTGGTCAAGCGTATAGGAGATGGCATCAAACAAATATTTGGGGTGACAAGTGGATCCTTAATCATCCACTGGGTCGCCCTTTCACGCCATCTGAGAATCAGCAGGTAAATATAGTGTCTGATTTGATGACTGCTAGTGGCCAATGGAACGAAGAAGTTATTCGAGAGGTTTTCCATGAATTTGATGCGGAAGCCATACTCTCCACACCTGTCCATGGAATGGGGGATGATTTCTGGGCGTGGCAAGCTGAAAGACATGGGGTCTATTCTGTTCGGTCTGCGTATAGACTGCTGGAGCGCCGTCGACGCCAATTGGAGGATGATCTGATCCCAGGCTCATCGTCTGATGATGACTGGAAGGCAATATGGAAGCTTGAAGTGCCACCTAAAGTTAGAGTGTTCTGGTGGAGAGTTCTTCATGAATTTCTACCTGCTCGCAGCATTCTACATCGGAGGCATATCGAAAGGATTGCTAACTGTGAATTGTGTGGAGCAGAAGAAGAAACAATAAAACATGTGCTACTAGACTGTACGGTAGCGAGGTTGTTCTGGGAAAGTATGAGAAGCCTCACTGGTGTTAAAGTTCCAAGGTTGCATGAAGTTACTTGGGCGCGTGACTTGCTCCAGCATGACATATGCCCAAGGAAAGATGCAGCTGTGATCTTGTGCGGGATGTGGTCACTCTGGATGATGAGGAACAAGCGCCGCCTTTGGGAACTGCCACTACCGATTCGACAAGCAGTGGAATGGGTGCGGGATACAGCTTATAATCTTTGGCATCTGCTCCACCCAGAGAAGTTGAACGGAATGGCTGCAGTCCATCATTGGGAACGACCACCAGAGCGTGTTTTCAAATGCAATGTAGATGGAGCTTTCTATGCAGAAAACAACACAGGGGCCACTGGTGCTGTTGTGCGTGACCATGATGGTCGTTTCCTGGCTGGAAGGGCGGCTTGGCATAATAGAGCCACAGATGCTATGATGATGGAGGCCATGGCATGCAAAAGCGGCCTACTACTAGCGCAACAGATGGGTATAACAAAAATCTGTTTGGAAACAGACTGCCTGGAGCTAATCAAGCTATGGAGTTTAATGGATGAATAACGTTCGATGCTGAATCTAGTCCTGTGTGACATCAGGAACCTAAGCAGGAGCTTCGATGATTTTTCCTTTATTTTTGCAAATAGATCATGTAACAAGGTAGCTCATGCATGTGCTAAGCGGGTTACACGAGAGCAAACTCTGGTGGAGTGGCATATGAATCCCCCGAATGCTCTTCGTGAACTGCTTGTCAATGACTGTAATCATACTCTGATAACTTAATGAAAGCTCCTGTTTACCTAAAAAAAAATAAAAAAAATACAATCTAGCTATATAAGATCAACGTGATGCAGCAGTAATGATTAATTATTATGTGCTTCATGGACAACAAAGGTGGATGGGACATGAACGACAATGAGCACCACGGAGGTAGCGCTAGCTTGGGGGGGGGGGGGGGGGGGGGGGGGGGAGAGATGATTGCGCCACAAGCTCAAACTTATCACATGCTCTTTGTAATGGAAATCTTCACAGAGGAAGCACATCATGGGGGAAAAATGATTTGATTCTGACATGTATACGGATGTCTGGATGTGGATCGACCACTACGAGTGACTTATAGTGGTGGTGTGCTAACATCAACAAACCGCCACTATAAATAGAGGTGCTCGACGGCAATACAAAGCTAACTGGGCCACCAATATAGTGGCATATTGTAGTTGTGGCTATTGACGCCTACAAATAGGGGTGGGCGCGGTTAACCGAAAAACCGATAACCGAAATTAACCGAACCAAAAAACCTAAAAATTTTGAGAATTTCAGTTAACCGCAAAATTTTTTGTTTTGATTTTTGGATATTACGATTAACCGCATATAATTCGGTTTTGGGCCTGTATTAACCGAACGACCGAATAAACTGAAATTAGGCCCAAACTTAACTCTTAGCCCAGTGAAGCAATGCCAAAGCCCATTTAGATCCCACCTCCACCAGCAGGCAAAGCCCATGCAAATCCCCCTGCCTTCTCCGCTGGTTCACGCAGTGGTGCCGTTTGCGCCCGGCTCGTCTCCCTTCCCTATTTCGCATGGTCACGCCGCCTCTCTCCCTCCCCTCACGGTTCGCGCGGTGACCTCGCCCCTTCCCCTCCTCTCTTTGCGCGATGGCGCTGCCCATCACCCCTCCCTTGTGCGGGGACAGCGGGCGACGAAGCCCGTGCGGAGCTGCTCGATCTCCTCTCAATCTTGGGAATTTCGGTTGCTTCGGTTTCTTCGGTTAATTCACCGAATTAACCGCAACCGAACGGCGCGGTTAAGCAAATTTTGGTACCAAATCGGTTCTCATTTCTCCTTAACCGAATTTCTCTTTAGCCAAATTAACCGAACCATTTTAACCGGATTAACCGAATGCCCAGCCCTACCTACAAAACTTCAGGAAAATGGTATAATTGTGAGATGGAACTAGTATTACACACAAATAATTAAAAATAATTTAGCATTATCTTTATTTATAAATAAAATCAAAGGAAAGTCCTCTCTTGAAACCTCTCTTCACTCCCAAACATCGTATTTGCACTACCAAACTACTGCATTTCAGGCACTCACGTTAACATTGTCAAAAGAAAATTCAAAAAAACGTTTTTCAGAAAAGATGCCCTTAAGATTTCTCATGAACCTTCTGGACAAACAAATGAAAAGAAAAAAAAAGCATGCCACTGGATTCATTCCTTTCTCTGATAGAGGCTCTAACATGCACCATAGATAGATTTTGGATTTGATTGATGATGAAAGAGAGTACAAAAAACAGATTGAAAGGCATAAGATATGTTGTTCTTTTGAGACCACAAGGGTGGTGGTGGTACAGAAGGTGTGGAGGAGGGCCACAATGGTTTGTTGCTCGCCTATGTTGTGTGAATAAGCAGGCTCATCATACATGCCCGAAAACAGAAGATAATGTGTGCAAGTTGGCTCATTTCATTTTCTACACGTACTCCAGTCTCAAAAGGTTACTAATTGGAGGAGTCAACGTAAGCGGCGGAGACTTTTTACATGTGTGCTTGCACAAATTGAGTTCTGTTTTTCTAACGTGCAGAATCTGTTCATTTAGTTGCCGAGGCTGACTTTATAATGTAGGACGCGATTGCGAGCAGCTAGCAGGCGGTCCTGGGAAGAGGCCAGGGCAGATATAGTCATGGGGTACAATCTGCAAATTTATTAAAGTGATGCATGGGCAGAGAATATAATCATCTGCCAAATGAGAGGACATATATCTTACCTTACCTCTGCACCATGTGAATTATCGGGGCGGGACAAGAGGACGTGACTTCATGGGCCATACTTGTAACATATAATTCTATAATTTTTACTTCCTTGGACATTATCTATATACTTATACTACTTAATAAGTTTGTAAGAGGTCGTCGACTTCGTTTTTCGTCCTGCCAATCCGAATTCGTGTTGAATTCGTTTGATTTTTAAATATCCGAGTTCAATTATTTTTGTCTTATAGAAGTTGAATCGAGTTCCTAAACCCTAAACCCCTCACTACCAGCAAATTTGGCATTCCTTTTTTTTTCTCTCTTGTAGGCTGCGAGGAAATGGACCTTTTTTTCCCTGGGCTGTAAATTGGACGGGAATCTAACGGACGTAAATAGCTGTTTGCACCATTGCACAGAATATATCAATTGCACAGAATATTTCCCCTCCTATAAGAATCGAATTTTATGTTTCAGATGGAGCAACACACTATTTGCAATTATGTTACTTGTATTTCCAAACATTGTTGTTTGACCCAGTGGTTTTGCATAATAAACCCCAAATTTTGTGCACTCAATTTTACAAAATAGCCCGTCTATTGCTGTAACATGTATATTGAATAATAAATTGGATATTTAATCAAAAAAACATGTTTTATGACTTTTATAAACTTTTTACCACTACTTGATACACTCTCGATTACGTCATAAAATAATATTATGGTAGTCGTCGTTTCAACCCTCATCTCGTGATTTCATTTTTGCTAATATTACAATGCATAAGCATACAAATATTATTTTTTACTAAATTCATTGTACTTGATTCTATCTATTGATTTATTTTTAATATATAGTTGCGTGTTGGCTTGCGGGGCAACACACGTCGCCCCGGCCCGTAGCAACGCACGGGCAATTTGCTAGTCTAAATATATATAACTCTGGATAGTTAGTATTTATGTACATATAAAGTGGAATAATCCTGATCAACATCAGGACTATATGGAGACTTTTTAGACAGCATGACTCATTGTACGTATGTTGAGTGAATGAAACAAAATCTGTGGCTCATGTTCTTGGAGGTGTGGACACTTTACACAATTACACGATTTCAAGTAAATCTTATAAATCAGATGGACACGGAGGGATGTGAGTGGTGTATGTTACTAACAGATTGAAGCATCAAAAGGAGATGCTCTTGGGAGAATTGTCACTGACGAGGTGGAAGAAGAGAGGATGCGGTGATGTAGATCGAGAAAGGAGCACCATAGTCGTCCATGGTACCCAAGTGTGGTGGATTACATAGATTAGACAGGACCGTCACCACCTGCTAGCTACCACATGTAGGTGGGGCTAAGGGCAACTCACTCTAGTGTAACTCTAAGCACCATGCTTACATTTACAACTAGATACGTTTCCCAGATCATTAGAGCGAACAACCTTATGTAAAAACAAGTTAAGTTGTTGGTTCAAGATCGCCATTACAGCTTAGGAGTAGTCCAACTTGATTCTGACTATACTAGGAGGTGTAAACAACATAGGAATAAAACTAATAAGGCGCCTGCTCATGCAAGAAAATAATCTTCTTCTTTTTTGTGATTACACAGTACAACTCAGACACTCACAACGCACGCACACTCACCCCTATGAAAAGCACATACGCAAACCCTACCCCTATGAGCATCTTCGAAGACTGAGCCGGCAAATCCTTCAAATTGACGAAGTCACCACTAGCGCCTCGCTTTCGACGGCCACGTCGCCTACCGCTGAAAGCACAAATGTCGTTAAATATCCTAGAAAATTCGCTCCCACCGGGAGTCGAATCCAGGACCTCAAAGGTGCTACTCGAGAGCCTTAACCACTAGGCCAAGACCCCTTTCACTGCAAGAAAATAATCTAAATGCATTACTCAAGCTGAAATAAAAAAAACATATTTATATTGAAATTAATAATATACTTACAGAAAAGATACAGAGAACTTATACCGGACCTTCCGAAGCAGACTCTTGAATCCCAAGCCAAAGCTCTCGGACTCGAATCTAACATCCATGACCAGATATCGTACTCCCTCCGTTTTTAATTATATGACATCGTTGACTTTTTTATTGAACTTTGACCAACGATATATATATATATATATATATATATATATATATATAGACCTATTATTTTATAGCCAGCCATAGAATAACTTATTCTGTGGCCACTTTTGTATCGTAATTTACGACATTCGTGTATAGTGATTTATGATATTTTGCATTGTGATTTACTACACTTTTACCAGGGTTCTTCTTTCAAAACGTGTGTGAACGCTGATTTCATAAATTTGTTTAAATTTGTCATAAATTCATGATAAAATTATCGTAAAACTGTGTTATCGTAATTTATGACATTTGATGTCATGGTGATAGGACATGATCTAAGTGACATGTATGCACAAGTTCCAGATTTATTTAGCATCATGCTATTTATGGTGATTTAATCAAGTCACACAAAGAAACAGTCTTAGTTAATTCCACATGCAGAAACATGGAAATTCATCAACAGTCCTAGGTAGATAAGAACTGTAGGGTTCTAAATCAACTTGGTTTGCAATTTTGCAATGATCAGATAATTAAATAAGAATTAATTGATATCTAGCTTCCATAAATGATACAGAGCAGAACATGCCTAAACATAGGGTATGTGTTGTACTACTGAACAGAACATAGTAAGAGGATTCTAACAGGCTCTAGTTTGCATTTTTCTACAGAGTAAACCTTTTACTATGAATTAAATGGTGTTAAACTTCCAAAAATGATATAGACCAAATCATACAGAAACATGGATCATCATGCTAACCACTGGATAGATATACTCAGGAAGAAACCAACAAAACTTAGTTTGTAATTTTTGGACATCTAGAACTCCAGATTTCGATTTTTGAAGTTTATTCATTCTGGAACAATATTAACGAAATTGCCACTGGGCGAATTTGAACTGGGCGTGCACAACTCGCACACGGGGCGCAGGGCGGCGAGACATGGCGAGGCTCTTCCGGCTAAATGGAGGAGATTTGATGAGACTGGTTGGGACTCAGAGATTCATTGGACCATGGACTACGCGCTGGGAAAGTTTTCGATGAGAGGAACTCACCGAGACAAGATAACGGCGGTGAGGCAGATCTGCGGCGACGTCGAGTCGGCGGCGAACGGTGGCGAGATGACGACGAGCTCTATGCTGCACGAGCCAGGACCAAACTTGGTCACAACGTGAGCATAAGGGAGAGGATGACGCCAACGAAATGAATCGAATGGGGGCTCACCGGAGACGGAGAATTCCGGGGAGGGTTCGATGTTGATGGGCGGTCGGCTTCGGGGAAGATGACTCGATTCCGTCAATCTGTGGTGGCGAGGTCGTCTTCGTGCTTCGGGGATAGGTGGAGGAAGTCCTGGCGAAGCTTTTTGCAGGGTTGGTGGGAATCGGGATGGTCGGACGCGGCAGCACTACGAGCTTCACGTCACGGCGTCCATGGCGATGGCGCGGCGAGGAGAGCGAGATTGAGAGCGGTGTGGGCGAGCTGCTGGCGAAATGAGCGAGAGATAGAGTAGTGAGGAAACTCGGGACGCGTTTAGGACGCTCGGTGGGTGTAGCGTCCCGCCTCCCCGAGGCCGGGTCCGCACGCCTGGCAGCTCTCTAGGATGTCAAGACTGACCTCACAGACCAACACATGTCTTTTCTGCGCACTTTGTCCTCACTCGTGCGCACTTGGGAATGACTTCCCGGTCGGTCACCCATCCCGAAATTGCTCCGGGCCAAGCACGCATAACCCCGGAGTTCTTTCGAGATGAGCTTTCGAAAAAGAAGTTGCAAGTTGTTGATATGAGTATTCTATCAATTCTATTAAGTCTTGGGCCAGGATGTTACATACTCACCCTCTTAGAAGACCGACGTCCTCGTCGGTCAACCCCAGTCCAGGAACATCCCCTCTTGGCCACGTTCGTGTGTCCAGTGCCAGCGCATGTGCCATGCTGTGTGACCACTCTGGGCCCATACCAGCCATGCGCACCATGCCTGCGCAACTGCGCCCACACGCGCCCGTGAAACCGCGAGGGTCGGCTCTGATACCACTTGTAGCGTCCCACCTCCCCGAGGCCGGGCCCGCACACCTAGCAGCCCTCTAAGACATCAAGAATTCCCTCACAGACCAACACATGTCTTTTCTGCGCACTTTGTCCTCACTCGTGCGCACCCGAGAACGACTTCCCGGTCGGTCACCCATCCGGAAATTGCTCCATGCCAAACACGCTTAACCTCGAAGTTCTTTCGAGATGACCTTCCGGAAAAAAAGTTACAACTTGTTGACATGATTATTCTATCAATCCTATTAAGCCCTGGGCCAGGATATTACAGTGGGGCTGGGATTGAGCTGGAGCGGTGGAAGGCGAGGTGTCGACCATGCACGGTGCTGGTTCTGCCGAGGAAGAGAGAGGAGGGAGAAAATGGGAGGCTGCCAGGTAGGTCCCGCAGGATTTTCCTTTCTCAATCAGATTCACTTCCTCTCTTGCAAATTCAAAATGAAATAGCTGCAGAGCTCAACAAATCACCAATTTTTGCATGGTGCTTGAGCGACACGTGTAGAAGATAGATGTGCTGGCAAATTCTCCAAAACTTTCTGAATTTCAAATTTGAACTCCAAACAAAGTGTTTAAAATTCGAATTTTTGGATATATTTTTATCCACTGACCTCTACCACATCTGAATTTGATGACCCTAAGTTTCATAGCGAAATAACTTGCTTTATTAGTTAGCCCTCTGTTTGGATTAAATTCAAATTTGAACAAATGGCGTGAGCTCAAAATTTTGTCTTCTCACAACCACAAACCAAATAGTTGCTAGGACTGTGTAAAGCAGAAAAGAGACACCTGAGGTGTCACATTTGGGCACGGCGGCGTCGAGGTGAGGGCTCAGATGGATGTTGGGGGCGTGGAGGCGCGGACGAGGGCCGTGGCAGAGCGGGCGGCGGCAACGGTTTTTTTTTAGTTGATTTGGTTTGGGTATTTGGTTGGAGATGTAGGTTTTTGGATGTTGTATGTTGAACCTTGTTTACACCCGTGGTTTTGGTCTCCACCACCTTTGGCTACTCCCAATGGGAGTTGCATTTTCAATAAATAAGGTGTCACATAAGCAAGTTTGATGACATGGCAAAAGATTTATGAAGAAAGATGAAAAGAGTTTCATCTAGATGAGGCTGAGTATGCACAATTACATATATTGAAACAACATGAAACTAGCATTGGAGAAGAGTTGTTTCATTTCATCCCACACACAACTAATGAAAACACATAGAACTAAGTGCTATGAAACTCTAAATTAAAACTATACATTGTAGAGTTTGTTTTATTTATGGTTTCAAGTCATTTGAGTTGACATGTCACTCTTGGAAACAACAAAATGAAATCCCTCTTTTAGGGGTGTTCGTCTCCAGGCGTCTAAATTTTAGAAGTATTAAATAAAGTTTAATTACAAAACTAACTGCAGAACCCCGGATCTAATTCGCGAGACGAATCTAATAAGAGTAATTAAGCCGTGATTAGATAATAATTACTGTAGCATCATTGTAGTAAAACATAGATTAATTAGGCTAATTAGATTCGTCTCGAAATGAGCATTCATCTGTCAAAAGGGTTTTGTCTTTAAATTTTATTTAATGCTCCTAAATGACAAGATTCTCTTTTATTTTAGAAGTGTAAAATTTAGAGGAGTGGAAACGAACACCCCTGACTAGCCTAATAACACAAACTCTCATTGATCATGCTAGACGAAATAAAGGAATCGTAGAACCAGACTATACCTGCCGTACGTACGTATCTATACTACTCATCAATCCCCCTCGAAGCTAGAGGTATGAAAAAACAAAACAAGGATGGCATCGCATCTCTCTGAACCCAAGGCCCCAGCATGAGTGTGGAACAGGTGCTCGGAAGTTAGAGCAGTGATGGCGCCAGCTCAGTGGGTCGTCCAGTTTAATGAGCGCAGCAGGCAAGTCGCTAGAGCATCGAGGGAGGTAGTTGACCCGGGATTAATACAGCCTTGATGATCGGATTCCCTCCCTCCCTCCGGCCACCTCACCTCACCTCGTGCTTGCACAGATGCAGATGCAGTTGCATTCAACTCCCTCCGCGCTGCGCTGAGCGGAGCTGAGCCGAGAGCGCCAGCCATCCCCCTCCCTCATTGACCATCACATCCGGGCCTCGCATCTGCCGTTCGCCACCATTACTGACTGCTACGTCATGGGCAGCTGCGTGAGCAAGAAGGCCGCCCGCGCCGGCGCTGCCCGGGAGGCCGGCAAGGTGGCCGCGCGGCTGCCGCCGGCGAAGGAGCACGCTCTGTCGCCGGTGGTGGAGGAGGAGGAGGAAGAGGAGGTGAAGGAGGTTGTGCTGTCCGAGACGCCCGCGCCGCGGTCGCCGCCGGAGCCGGTGAAGAAGAGGCAAGAGCTGTCGTCGCCGGAGGAGGAGGAGGCGTGCAGCGGCAGCGAGAGCGCGTCGGTCGCGAAGGAGAAGGCGATGGCCAAGGCCGGAGGAGGAGGAGGAGATGAGCTGCAGGAGGAGGTGGTGAAGAGGGCGATCGTCGACGCGCCGGAGAAGGCGCACTGCAGGGCAAGGAGGACGGAGCCGGCGCCGGATCAGGAGACGAAGCCCAAGCCCAAGCAGCCGGGCAACGGGAGGGCGAGGTCGCCGTCGCACAGGAGGCAGCATCAGCAGCAGCAGAACCAGGCGCCTCCGCCTCCGGCGCCGTCGCGGCCACGGAGGGAGCCCGCGGTGGTGTCCGCCTTCGGGTGCCGCAGCGGCAGGTTCTCGCCGTCCGCGGCGCGGCGCGCCGCCGAGAGCGCGGTCCGGCGGAGCCACTCCGCCAGGGAGGCCGACATGGCGCTGCCGGCGAAGCGGTGCCTCAGCGCCAGCATCAACGGCGGCCACGGCAGCGGAGGAAGCGGCTCGCTGATCCGCAGGCGTGACCCCGGCGAGCGGTCGGGACGGCGGTCGGACTCCCCGACGGCCAGCAAGCGCCCGTCGCCGGCGCCCAGCCCCGTCCACCGGCAAGCGGGTGGCGCCGCGCGCAGGGCGGCGGCGAGGGAGAACTTGAGCAGTACTCCCGAGCGATCCAGGCCGCGTGTCCGAGACAATGCGCACGACGCCGGCCGCGGCGGCGACGAGCAGACGGCGTTGGCCGGAGGAGCAACAGGAGGAGGAGAGCGCAAGAAGGCGGAGGAGGGCGTGCTGGGCCAGAACCCCTCGGTGGCCATGGAGTGCTTCATCTTCCTCTAGCTACAGTCTACCTGGAGCTGCTAGCTAGCTCCCCGTGTTACAGTATTTTGTTTCTTCTTCCCTGCCGTCGTCCTAGATGGTTACTCGCTCTGTAACTTCTCGGACATCGATGGCAACCCACTCTCACTTGCCGATGTCATAGATCGATGGCAAGCCACTCACTTGCCGCTTCTGATCTCTTTATCTAGAACAAGCGTGTCCTCTTCTCGCTTTTCCCGATCGAGCTTCGACGCGGACGGACCACGGCCGTCTCCCTCCGCCGGAGCTCCTTCTGCCCGGCCGTTCCGACGGGCCGTGTCACGGCGATCGGCAGCAATCAAATTCGTCCGGCGACCGCTGCGGGTTAGTTGAGGTCGCTGGCGAATGAGAGATGTTTACTGCACTGCTACGAGTGAGCAAACTCGCTGGCGCGGCAACAGTGCGACGTGCAAACCAACAGATCCAGCGCAGGCCGCCCGCCTCCAGCTGACCCCAGTACACGAGACGTTCGATCTGGTTGTAGTACGTTCCTTGTCCCGATTGCTTGCTCGATGGGTCGCCTCTGTCCGTGGAGAACCAAGCAGGGTCCATGTCCAACCTGTTCGTTTCGCTGCAGCTGCGGCTGCAGAAAAATAACTGCGAACACTGTAGCTGCTGCTGAAACACTGTAGCTGCTGCTGAAGAAATAACTGCGAACACTGTAGCTGCTGCAAAGCAGCCGCTTTGCAGCGAGACGAACACTGTAGTTGCTTTCAGTTCTCCTAGTCGTAGTACAATTGCAGCTTGTCTTGTCCTGGGAAGAATCAGCTGACAGCGAGTCGATCGGTTGCTGCAGATTCAAAAGTGACCGGCCGATGTGGCACAGGTCGTACTACAAGTTAGCTTCCTCGAGCTCAAGTTTAAGTTAACGTCCGTATTTAGCAGAGGATCGATTGTTACAAGGTTAGTTGCATCGCTTCAAGTACTAGTACCGGTCCTCGCTACCTCTCTGTTGACCAGAGTGTGCCGACCTCCAACTTGAGCTTTCGCCAACTACCGGTCGTCACCAAGCAACGAGCAGCAGCGCCAGCGGGAATGAGACATGCGAGTGCAGCATCAAGTACGCGGCACGGATCGGTACAGTTTAGCTTCCTCAAGTTAGGTTAGGTTAACGTCCGTATTTGGCAGAGAAGCGATTGTTAGTACAAAGTTACTACCCTGGTATCGCGTAGTACGGCGGAGTACGTATATTTTGCACCAGCCGCGTGAGGTAGTACTACAGTCTCGCTACACTCTCTCCAACCTGAGCTTTCGCCAACTACCAGTACAGACGTCTCGTGACAAAGTAGCAGCATGAATGACACGTACGCGGGGGCTGATCCGCCGGCTATACTAGCTAGCCCCTTAAAGCAGACCCATCGCGTTGTCGATTCGACGAGACACGTAAGAGCAAGGCCAACAATGGTGGTATCGACCATTTTGTCAGGAAAAAGGACGATGTGAAGGAGAGAGAAAATGAAGCTTGTTGTTTCTGCTGTCTACCGTCTGAGCACGGGCTTCTAGGCACTTTGCATTTATGCTGGTTCCATCAGCCTTGAGTTGGATCAATAATCTTTCAATGACAGGTGGGATCTAAAGTGTGTTGGAGTATGTGAATAGACAAGCTTATTGTTTGATGTGGTCTCTGAAATTGTCTCCAACCAATTGCTTGTCTCAACCATTGAACTTGCTAAGAGCAAGGCCAACGCCTTGTCTTACCGCCGATTTGTGTCAGAGTTTGCTCACGTGGAAGAAAGAGAAAACAAGAGAAAGAGCATGCTTGTCGCAGCAGCACGCGACCGGCTCCAAAGAGGCTTGTGGGCCCTTGGCGTGGTCCTGGTGAGAGGGGTGGAAGAGGATGCCAGATGCTGTGGACCCGAAAGAGGTTTTTTGCTTGGCTCAGCGTTGGATGGCCCGGTCGCTTGCCTGAGCGTGATTTGACGTGATCCGGCGTTCCGACTACTCGGGTTGGGCTTGCTCTAAGGAATTTGTGAGGTGGGTGAAAGAGAAACGGCTCCTGACGCCGCCTTTGTCGTTCGCAGCAACGATGATCGCGTCGCACAGCATGGGCCCCGCCATCTCTCCCAACCTCTCTCACCTGTACTGCGCGCATCTGGCTGAAAAGGAGGAGGATGGAACCCACTAGGCGGTGTTCGACGGGTGCGGCGTTGGATGGCTTGGGCTGGCGCGTGGGCGCTTGGTCGGCTATGCACCCACCGCAATGGCCTTGCTCTTAGACTGACTCCAACAATGTAAGCCATTTTTGAGATGCAAATTGGTGATTGCCTAGCATGGACAGTGTTTTGCCTAAGCACCCAAAGACACCATCTCCAACAGCGCGATGGCATTTCGGGTCTTGCAGCTTCATCGCACGACGCCCGCCTCCGAGCAGCATCGACCGCGGCGGGCTTCCAGTCGCGTGGCGAGGGGGGAGAAGGGTGCGGCCCGCGTCCAGTCGCGCGCGGGGGACGCAGAGGAGATGCTAGTGCACGACTCGGTGGCTTGTCCCGCGGAGCAGCGCAGGGACGGGACGACGCTCCCTCGACGAGGACGGCGCCCTCGGCCGCCACAAGCGCCACAGCGGAAGGCGAGGAAGCAGTGGAGGCGACGCCCCGCCTCCACGCGACGGCCCGTCTCGACGCGACGCCCCGCCGTCGCGCGCGCCCGCCTCCACGCGACGTGCCACGCCTCGCTCCGCCCTGCGCCGCCTCCAGCCACGCGCGCGCCCCGCTGCCTCCGTCGCGCCGTGCGCCCTCGCCTCGTCACCTGACCCCCGCCGCCTCCATCGCGCCGCGCGCCACCTATGCCCTGCTCGTCCTGCAGCTCCGGCTCCGTAGCACCCCGGCCTAGTGCCGCCGTGCTCAGCGCCCCGCCACACGCGCCGCAGCTCCCCCCGCCCCGCGCCGTTGTGCTCAGCGCCCCGCCCCGCGCCGCACCCCACGCCGCGCTCCGCAGTTCACCCCGCCCCGCGCCGCGCCGCGCTCACCATCGCCCTCGCCCCGCGCTCGCCGACAGCCCGCCGCGGTGGCACCCGACGTCAAGAGAGGGCTTCAATCATGAAGATTAGAGCTCAATTGGGGATGAGAAGAAGTAGATTCTTATTATGACGAAGCATAATTTCATGGTGGAAGCTTAATTCGTGATGGATGACCAGATGAGCTCGATTTGGGTGGGGAGCTCGATTCGCCGCCGCGCTCACCCTGCGCGCCCGCGCGCCGTGTCCCCTGCTTCGAGCATGATGAGAGCTGGTCGTCCCGCGCGAGCGCCGCTCGAAGAAGATGAGGATGGGGATGAAGGAGGCAGGGAGCGGACGCGCGTGTCCGGCGCGAGAGCGGCGGCGGCGGTGGAGCGTGCGCGGCCAGCGGCAGGGGAGAGGTTGCGCGTCGCCGGGGCGGGGAGTGGGCGCGCGTGCCCGCCGACGAGGCCGCGACCCGCTTCTGCGCTGCTCGCGTCGTCGCTGTAAAAATGCATAGGAGGAGAGAGGGAGTCCATTTTTACCTCCCCTCTCTCCTCGAAAGCCAAAATGGATCGGTGTTTACATGATCTGTTGGAGAAGAGATTGCTCATGCACAGTGCACACCCAAATGCATATATGAATTTGCATGCTATTGTTGAAGTCAGCCTTATAGCGCGCCCGGACACACACTCGATAAAGGAAAAAACCTTGAAACAATGGTGCTTTCAAAAGAGAAAGAAGAAACAAAAGGAGAGGAGGGAAGAAGAACAGAGACATGAAAGTTCACCCCCCCCCCCCCCCCCCCCCCCCTTGTTTTTTACTCTCCGTCCGTCCCTGCATGTGCGAGTGTATTTGATGAAGGTCAAAAGTACATTTTCGTATCCAGTCAATACAACTCGTGCTCGTTCTCCCCTAAAAGACATTTTTTCTGTATCTTTCGTGTGAGATAGGTAAGGCGGAGAAACAGAGTCTACACGAACCCATAGCCTCAACAGTAAACCCACTCTTCCTACTCGCAAAAAAAAAAAAAAAAAAAAAAAACACTCTTCCTCCATTAGCCATAGTGCATCTCACAAGATTCAACTCGTAGATTAGTCCAATACTAATCAAATTTGAACAGATTCAACACAGAACCAAAAAATGGCGAAAAGAGGCTTAAAATGTTAGAATTTTTGGCATGACCTTTGCTAAAATATTCTAAGAATGGTTAAGCACACATTGACAACATAAAATTCATAAAAAATTGCACCAATCAACCTCATACAACATACCACAATTCATACGATATCATCGACATTTCATATTTCCTAATCCCTCGTTTGCAAGCTATACCTAAATTTCATATACTGCAATCCTTCATTTACAAGCTATAGCATCAGACAATCATGCCACACATTCAAAAATCAGAAAAAAAAAAAGATGCAAGGGTACCTCACCTCGGTGGCGCGCCGACGCAGGTAACCGCGACCGAAGCGATGGCTACCGCGCGAAATCGCTCAGTTATCGGTCGATTTCACCGATAACCGACACCCCAGACCGCGCGTCCTCCACGAATCGGCCCGCGGGCCATCAAATCGACCAAATCGCTCGGCTCCCGGCTGATATCGACCGGTTACCGGTGCTTCGACATCGGTACGTCGAGCGGACGGCGACGATTCGACGCGATTGAGGGCAGCCGGCGGCTCCGGTGTGCGGATTGTCGACGGCGAGCGGCAGATTGGCAACGGAGCGCGTGGGGGACTGAGGGGAGCAGTCGTTTGTGGAGGGGAGGACCAATGATTGAGGCGTTCGGGATGGATAAGAGTCGTTTTCTTTTTTAAAAAAGTTCCTTTTCGCCCAGAAATCTTCCGGGGATTATTTCACCTATCAAACGAACTCGGTTTCGTGTATGGTTTGTACAAATGATCTGCAAATGACGTCTAGTTTATTTACATATTTTTTATTTTAAATTTTTTCAAATTTTTTAAAAAAATTCAAATTCGAATTTTGAAAACCGGTGTACCGAACTTATCGGCTCGGACCGATAACCTCAATAATCGGCCGATAATCGTCGATTTTGATAACCTTGGTTGGGAGAAGAGTCGCTGGCAGCGAGTTTCGCAACTTGTAATCTTGCACCGCACCTGCTGCGGATATATATTCAAAAGCGACCGGCCGGTCGGGCCCGTGCTGCGGCATGCGGCACGGGTCAGTACCGTTAGCTTCCTATGATGAATAAGTTAATGTCCGTATTTGGCTGAGAACCAATATGCTTAGAGGGTCAATTGCGGTAACATAGGTCGCATACGGACGGGACGGTCAACTACTCTTTCTCTCTCTCACACACACACAGTAAGCTGTACCACACCCTCACACGTATGGATCAGACCAGTGCTCCGAGCTCCAACTTGGGCTTTCGCCAAGTACTTGTACAGACATCTCGTGACCAAGCAGCACAAAGTGCGATAACATATGGCCCAAGTTCAGATAGGTGAGGAAGGTAAAAGGTACACATTTTTCTGCATGGTTAAATTCCAACAAGAGAAAAAAAATCCCAAGCTTCAAAGGGCCCTTAAGGTAAACACTTCGCTCCATTTGGGAAATTCCAGCTAGCAAATTGTGACACCCCGTGTCACTGGAACCAGATAGCCAACACATCACAACCTGAACAGAACCAAAAGCAAATCAAGTTTAAATTCGAAATTCAAATTTGCAAACAATTGTCAAATCCAAGGTTCTGAAGAAACTCAAACTTTTCAATAACAACTTGAGAAACCAAAAATACCAGTAGATAGAACTTCTGATATCAGAAGTTTGGAGAATTTTTGATGATTTTTGAAATTCATCTGGTTCCCCAAATAAATCCCCAAAGCTTAGAAAGTAACCAATTTTGATCAGCTGCCATTTGAAATCCCTTTGGATTCCAGATGTGCATGTTGGCCAGATCATAGATCTTTTCAAGAGCTCTCCATGGGTACCAAATTTGCGAATTTTGGAATTCATTTGCTACTACCAATGATGTGCCAAAGTTTGGGAAAATTCTGGTTTGAATAATTCGGGAAAATGCGAAAGATGCTGTGGGGCCCGATTGTCATCCTCGTCGCTCTCACTGCGCGCGTCGGAGCTTTAGCTCCACGTCGCCGACGCCCAATGGCGACGTTGCGCGGCGCGCTGGCCCGCTCCCGGCCGCGAAACGGCTCCAAAACGCGCCCCCGCTCCTCTCCCGGCCCTCTCCACCTCAGTTCGTCGCTCCCGGCCTTCTCCAAACCCTAGCGCGTCGCCATTGCCGAGCCGAGCTCAAGCTCGTTCCACCGCGTGCCGCCGTTTCATCCCTCGACCAGCCCAGGAGTAGCAGCCGAGGGGGCCGCCATGGGGTAGAGAAGCTCTGCCGGGGCACCATTTTCCCTCTCCGTCCTCGGGCGAGGGGAAATCGAGATTTCTTCTCCAAGTCCGGCAAGCCGAGCTTCGTCTCCTCGCCGAGCAATACTTCTACTCCGGTGAGCCTCGCCCTTTCTTCCTCGCACCTGGAGGTGCACGTCAAGCTTGCGCATCCCTCTCACTCTCCTTCATCCCCTTTTCGCAGCTCGGGCCGACGAGATTGGAGTTTTCCCCATCGCCGGATTCCTCCGTCGCGGGAAGCTCTCCGCTCCGACCACTCTCCCGGCCACCGCGTCGTCAACCTGCTGGTCCCGGTGGTGCACATCATCCCCGTGAAGCCGGAGCACCAACGTGTGCACCTCCCCGTCGACCACAGCGAGCCCGCGACATCGCCGGACCTCCACAACCCGCCGCCGCTCGTCGCCGACGACCTTCCGGCCACTTTCTTCCGCTCAAAGTCGTCGAGGTGAAACCACCGTTCTTCGCTCTCTCTTTTAGCCCAAATCCCGCGCCGTTTGGTCACCGGAACCTCCGTTCCGGTAAGCGCGCCGCTGCTCTCCGGTGAGCCGGCGTCATGCCGCCCCGGCCGGATCCCGTGCGGCCAAGGCCAGATCCGATGTGGCTCTTTGTGTAGCCCACGGTGCGGCTTCATCGTGAATGGCTGGATCTGGTGTGGTCAGCCCAGATCCGGTGCGGCCCAGATTTTGTGGTCGCCTTTGTGGCTCGGATCTGATTGGTCCGCCCATTTTCAAATTCTTTTCGGATATTCGTAAATCACCAGAAATTGTCTTAAGCATGTAAATTGCATAATAAATCGAATACATCTCCGAAAATTACGAAACCAATTTTGTTGGATTCCTGGTAACATGATCTGTCCAATGAAAATGTCAAATCACATAATGCACATTCCCTGTTGTCTGTATAAATACATTTAAGCAGATATTGTTTAATTCATAACAAATTCTCTGTTGCTCCATAAATCTTGAAATCCTGCATGCTTGTAAAGAAACTGCTAACACACTTACAGAACATTTTTCTACTGTCATATCCTGTTTAATTATTTACTTATGATTTAATTTGTTCTCTGCATTGTTTAAATTATTGTAAATAATTCATGTTACAATAAATCGTCAAACTTCACCACAAATCACTTCCAGTGGTGGCTTTCACCAAAAAAATGCCACCGGACAAAAATTAGTTTTTTGAAATCGAATTATTTATTTAATCGTCTTAAGTTGATTAAATAGTTAACTTAATTGAAAGTCAATGAAGGAAATACTCCAGACGAAATTAATTAACAAAGTTAATCATTTGCACTTACAGTATAAATGACTGTCCTATCAAGTAATTAAATCATTAATTGCATCATATTCTTGCATCTAACTTTGCATTATTCCTTGTTATAACGTGTAGTGACAGAGACGACTCCGGAGCCGCTCGACTTCCAGCTGCCGGAGGAGCAGGCCTTGAGGTGCAGGAGGAGCAACCGCAGCAGGACACTGACCCCGCTGACCCAGTTAGCTACACTCCTGAGCCAGGCAAGCCCCGGTGCATGCCTCCCTATTTAGGATTTATTTTTTTCGCATTTGATTGGGGCTAGCATTTGATTGTGCATTAGGTTTATTAGTAGTTGATGTGAAACCTTAGAACTGCACTAGGACTACCCTTCCATATACTACCTTTGTGTCCTATTTTGTAGATGTGGTCTAGGATACGTTAGAACTTGCTATGCGTAGTGGCTAGCGGACGGTAGAAGTCGAGTGGTAGGTCCCACTCGCGAGTTAGGAATTACCCTGGATTGTACTAGATGGATTTAGGATTTGTTGAGACCGGACGGGGATTTTATTTGTGTAGGATGGTTGGAGAAGGCTGGGCCTTCACGGTGGTAGCCCCGTCTGTGTCGATTGAGGACCGTTCGTTATTGACCCTGTTGAGCAAGTTCGAACGTACTGATCATATGCTAGTGTTTTTATGGGCCTAGTAAACTTAGTAGCTTGGGTTGCCCTGGTGTGCGGCGGAAGCCTGCCCTTTCTATCATATTATTCGGGAGAGAAAGGATGCTTCCCATTTGACGTCTTTAGAAGTGCCAGTTTTTGTTTTTATGACTGCTGCTCGTAATCAAGACATATTTCAGTCTGTTGCTTTGAAGAACCGTTGCACCTGTGTTTGTGCGTGAAAGGCTTCATGTAGCTACTTGCTACGATCCTCCAGAAGTCCTTTACCATATTCTAAATTTTTTTAGCATGGTTGTGTTGGTATTTCTTACGGTCACAAATAAATCCGCAAGCGCACGGAGAATACCGTTGTAGCACTTCACCCGTGAGTATTCAAGGGTATCGTATTTTCCACAGGGAAGGCGGTGGTTTACGAGATAGCAAAGTTCATAATCACATAACTAATAATGTACCAAGGTCTAAACAGGGGTAAGGATAAAAGTATGGTAGGGGTAGTGTGACAACACAACCAGAGCAATCCAATCTAACACTAGAACTAAGCCTAGGCTAAGCAGGGTTAAGAAGAGAGCCGAGATGGATCCTTATGTACTTCCTATATTCCTGCTCATGCAACACATACAAGTCTAAGCTCTATGTCAACCTGGAACAAGGGGGGTAACCAGCAGGGCTGTCACCACCTACCGGTATTCCTTCTACCAGGCAATCAAGGCTATCTACCGTAGAACAAAGAGGATTAAGCACAGCAGGGCTATCACCACCTACCGGCAACCCTCTACCAGGACACGTGACACTAGGGCTATTAAGTCCCTATGCCAGTCCTAGGGTCACGTGACAGCAAGGCAATTAAGTCCTCGCTGCCAGACCTTCTCTTGTTCAAGCAGACAACCAAACACCCAAAGTTGTTTATCAACCTAAGCACCATGCTCACATTGCTAAATAGTACTCTCGATTCCCACGGGACTTTGACCCTTCGGATCATCAAGTCGGGAATAAGAGTACACCTAATCCTGACCCGACGGATCAACAGATCAAGTGCTAGAACATGCATGACTCTGACCCTACGGATCATCAAGTCAATGGGTGAGACATGCGTAACTCTAACCCTGCGGATTAACAAGCTACGATCTATATCGCACATAACTCTAACCCTACGGATTAACAAGTTATGGGCCCGAGCATGTCTCACCACTTCATGCATGAATCGAGTGTAAGGACATAAACGAATGAATAAAGGCATGTCAAGCATGAAGCAACCAATCATGACTAGATAACAACAACATAGAAAGCACATGGCTATCATACTAGTACAATCATAAGTCATAAGGAATAAAGAAGATAATTCTATTGAGGTGGACCTTGATACTTACTTGATATACGATGAACGACGAACGAGCGATGAACGATGAACGAACGACGAACGAACGAAGAACGAACGACGAACAATATATTACTAGCAAGTATCCTCAAGATACAAGATTGGGCTAAGTCCTCACAAAGGGAGGACAGCCCTCTCCTCTACCAAACTCTCCCCTCTACTCCTCTACAGCCTAGAGACTAGTCTAATGCTAGAGAATGGATTCCTCTTGCTGTCAATGTGTGTTGTCTTGTGTCCTTTTGAGAGGAGGGGGGTACCCCTTTATTTATAGCCTTGGTAGGTCGGTTTGGGAGGCCTCCACCGCCTTAACCACCGCCTTAATGCATTGATTGCAGGTGGAACCGACTTCAGGACGTCGGTGGCTGCCAGCAGGCCAAAGATGGGCCCTGTTGGGCTTCAGAGCAGGTCGGGCGACCTGGGAAGGGCAGGTCGGCCGACCCCCTCTTGTTTCCTCAGGTCTTGGGCCTTTTGCTAGTGTTCCTTTGGTCCCTTATGATGTTTGACCTTGGTGCAATAGCCCAGGGAGAGTCCAGGTGGCTGAATTATGGCCTTTTCTCCATCATGTGTGATTCTGCGATGACTGTGGAGTTGCCGGAGGGATATCATGCATGGGCTTGGACCAAGGAGTCCCCCTTTGGGTCCTAATGATGTGTCTTGGTGGTTTGGCCCAAGTTGAATAGGTTTTGTATCCTTTTTGGTGCATGTCTTCCTCGGCTGCCGATGCTGATTTCTCGGAGTGATAAATTGGGGGCTTCTTGATGTGTTTTCCCTCGTATTCATATGAAATGCACCTGCACTCATAATTTCACCAAGACTAGTGGAATTTGTTAGAAATAAGCCCTATGTCTACCCTTGGTGATGGTGTTAGGTTCCAAAAGGTGCATAAAGTTGACGGTAAAAAAGGGTCGTAAGGACCGTCAACAGGTTGTATAGTTTGGGGCAGTTTGTGATGTTTTTCATGCAAACTCTCCACAAATGGATGCTTATGGCCTTTCTTGCATTTCAATTCTGCCATGTTGAATATCTTTGTTCTTGGAGCCAACCGTGGTGATGTTTAATTGGCAGAATGCCGCCGCGTCGCCAGCCACCGCCACCACCCCCGCAGCACAATCTGGCGGAGGTGATGGCCAACCAGACAGACCTGCTCAGGACCATCGCTCAGGCCGTCACCCAGCAGGGTGGCAATCGCCAGGGTCCACAGCCAAGCTGCTCCTATGCAGACTTCCTGGCCACTCACCCGCCTGTCTTCTCGGGGTCCACTGACCCGATGGACGCGGAGTACTGGCTGCGCACTGTCGAGTCCAAGTTTGGGCTCCTTCCTGCCTGCACAGAGGTGCAGAAGACGCTGTTTGTGGCACAGTAGCTTCAGGGGTCGGCTGGAGGATGGTGGGCAGCTCACCTTGCCACTCTTCCGGCCGGTCAGCAGGTGCCATGGGCACAGTTCAGAGAGGCTTTCCGCTCGTTCCACATTCCGCCTGGCATCATGCAGCGGAAGCTCAGGGAGTTCCTGGACCTCAGGCAGGGAGGCAGGAACGTGTTCGACTACGTTCAGGTGTTCAACCACCTTGCTCAGTTTGCGCCAGATCAGGTGGACACTCCCGCCAAGCGGAAGGCGTGTTGCTTGAGGGGCTTGTCTACCAAGCTCCAGTCTCGGCTTGTCCTTAATACCGGTGGTACCTTCGACGAGCTTGTCAGTGCAGCTATAGTGATAGAGGATGCCATCAGGGCGCACCAGGAGGACAAGAGGAAGAGGAAGGCTGTGGCAGCATCGTCTGGCAGTACTTCAGCCAGGCCACGTCTAGTGTACACCGCCCCTAGTGGGCAGCGGTACCTTGCACCTCCTTAGTACCAGCGTCAGCAGCAGCAGCAGCAGCAGCAGTTTGCTCAGAGACAGCCACAGCAGCAGCAGCGCCCGCAGCAGCCGCAGCAGCAGGCAGGCAGAGGTTTCCCGTGCTTCAACTGTGGACAGGTGGGGCACTTCGCGCGTGACTGCCGTGCAGCACCTAGGCAGAACAACGCGCAGAAGGCTCGAGCTCAGGCAACAGGACAGCAGCGCTAGCAGGGCAGGAACGCGCCAGTCAGGACTGGGCGCGTCAACTACACCACTGCAGAGGAGGTTCCAGAGGGTGAGCAGGTTCTAGCTGGTACGTTCTCTATGTGTCACGAGCCCGTGGTTATCTTGTTTGATTCAGGTGCATCGCATGATTTTATCAGCCTATCTTGCACTCACCGTTTGGGTCTTGTTCTATCTTCTATGGATACTCCCTATCTGATCAGTACTCCAAGAGGCCGTATTGTCACTCGCCGGTTCGTTAGCAGAGCCCCTCTTGATCTCGCTGGACAGATCTAGCCGACCCATCTCATTGTGTTGGACGGTCAGGGTTTAGATGTGATTCTTGGGATGAGCTGGATGAAGTTCCATAAGGCTGTTTTTGATATATCTCTTCGTTCAGTTCACTTGGATTCTCCTATGCATGGCAAGGCCACTCTTCAGCTATCTTTGTTAGCCCCATCGCGACCGTCAGTGCACCAGGCCGTTGGCAAGAGTCTGGATATGATACCTGTGGTGCGTGAGTACCCAGATGTGTTCTCAGATGATTTGTCGGGCATGCCACCAGATCGTGATGTGGAGTTCCGCATTGACTTGCAGCCAGGCATAGCACCTATCTCTAGAAGACCGTACAAGATGCCCCCTAATGAGCTAGCAGAGTTGAAGGTGCAGTTGAAGGAGCTATTGGACAAGGGTTTCATTCGTCCAAGCTCTTCACCTTGGGGTTGTCCAACTTTGTTTGTGAAGAAGAAAGACCATGCACTCAGGCTGTGTGGACTATAGGCCACTGAATGCTGTGACTATCAAGAACAAGTATCCGTTGCCTCGCATTGATATCTTATTCGATCAGCTAGCTAGAGCTAAGGTGTTCTCCAAGATTCATTTTCGTTCTGGGTATCATCAGATTAAGATCTGTGCAGAGGACATTTCGAAGACTGCTTTCTCTACCAGATATGGACTCTATGAGTGCTTGGCGATGTCTTTCGGTTTGACCAATGCACCTGCTTACTTCATGTACTTAATGAACTCAGTGTTCATGCCAGAGTTGGACAAGTTTGTCGTGGTTTTCATTGACGACATCCTGATCTATTCAGAGACAGAGGAGGAGCATGAGCAGCACCTCCGGATTGTGTTGCAGTGTTTGCGAGATCACCAGCTGTACGCAAAGTTCAGCAAGTGTGAGTTCTGGCTTAGCGAGGTGCCTTTTCTTGGCCATGTGATATCAGCCGAGGATATTGCAGTTGATCCAAGCAAGGTGCAGGATGTTCTGGATTGGAGTGCACCTATTACTGTCTCCCAGATTCGCAGCTTTTTGGGTTTGGTTGGTTATTACCGTCAGTTCATTCTGAACTTCTCTAAGATCTCCAAGCCCATTACTGAGTTGCTGAAGAAAAATGTGAGGTTTGTGTGGAGCCCGCAGTGTGGGTGGGCATTCCAGAATCTGAAAAAGCTTCTCACTACCGCTTTAGTTTTAGCTCAACCTGATATCACCAAGCCATTTGATGTGTATTGTGATGCTTCTAGTACCGGTTTTGGTTGTGTGCTGATGCAGGATGGCAGGGTGATTGCTTATGTCTCTCGACAGCTTAAGCGACATGAAGAGCAGTACCCCACCCATGATCTTGAGCTTGCAGCTGTCGTACTTGTTGGGAAATCTGGTGCATATCTATACAGATCACAAGAGCCACAAGTACATCTTCACTCAGTCAGATCTGAATATGCGTCAGAGGAGATGGTTAGAGTTGATCAAGGACTATGATTTGGAGATTCATTACCACCTAGGGAAGGCTAATGTGGTTGCTGATGCTTTGAGTCGCAAGGCTCATTGCAATAATCTTATCGCTGCTCCATATGCAGAGGCAGAGCCTAGTCTTAGAGTGTATGCTTATGGCCCTTTGGCCAATATATCACTTGTTCCGACCTTGCGCGATGAGATTGTGGCAGCGCAGAAGATAGATGAGAAAGTGGGTCACCTCAAGAGAAGACTCAAGCTTGGGGAAGCGAGAGTCCAGTGTTTCAGAGAGGATAAGGATGGAGTCCTATGGTTCAAGGACAGATTGGTAGTTCCTAAGGACTTTGAGTTGCGCAAGAAGAATCTTGATGAGGCGCACAAGTCCAAGTATTACATCCATCCTGGCAGCAACAAGATGTATCAGGACTTGAGGAGTCGCTTCTGGTGGACCCGCATGAAGCGGGAGGTCGCGCAGTATGTTTCTGAGTGTGACACTTGCAGGAGGGTCAAGGCAGAATATATGAAGCCTGCAGGGTTACTTCAGCCTTTGAGTGTTCCAGCTTGGAAGTGGGAGGATATCAGCATGGATTTCGTTGTTGGCTTGCCTCTCACATCACAGAAGCATGACTCTATTTGGGTGATTGTTGATCGATTGACCAAGTCTGCTCATTTTATCTCCGTGCACACCCGTTACAATGTGAAGAAGTATGCTGAGTTGTACATCGCTCGGGTTCTCTGTTTGCATGGAGTGCCCAAGACCATCATTTCTGATCGGGGACCTCAGTTTGTTTCTCGTTTCTGGGAGCAGCTACATGCTTCTTTGGGCACCACTTTGATTCGCAGTGCAGCTTATCACCCTCAGACAGATGGTCAGACAGAGAGGGTGAATCAGATTCTAGAGGATATGCTTCGTGCCTGTGTGCTACACCATGGCAAGTGTTGGGATGAGAGCTTACCACTGGCAGAGTTCTCGTACAACAACAGTTATCAGGAGAGTATCAAGATGGCACCGTTTGAGGCTTTGTATGGACGTCGTTGTCGGACTCCCCTTAATTGGGTTGAGGCCGGCGAGAGAGTCATCTTCAACTCAAAGCCAGCAGCTGCACCCGAGGAGACCGTTGAGACTGATGAGGGGGTCATTCCCACACCAGATTTAGTGGCAGCAGCAGAGGAGACTGTTCGCCGCATTCAGTCGAACTTGAGAGCAGCCAAGTCTAGACAGAAGAGCTATGCTGATAGAAGACGCCGACTGTTGGTGTTTGCAGTTGGCGGCCATGTATACCTTCATGTCTCTCCCATGAAGGGTGTACGTCGGTTTGGTGTCAAAGGGAAGCTAGCACCCCGATACGTTGGACCGTTCCGGATATCTGAGTAGTGTGGACCCGTTGCTTATAGATTGGAGTTGCCCTCCAACCTCTCCGGTGTTCACAATGTGTTCCATGTATCGCAATTGAAGAAATGCTTGAAGGTCCCTACAGACAGAGTGGTCAGTGATGTTGAGCAGCTTGAGCCAGATTTAACCTACCCAGAGCAGCCTATCGGCATTGTTGATCAGAAAGAGCACTACCAAATTCTATAAGGTGCAATGGAGCAACCACTCTGAGGCCGAGGCCACGTGGGAGACAGCGGAGTTCTTGAACTCCCATTTTCCCGGTTTTCTACCTCCGAGGTGCGTTATTTAGTTGTTCCAATTTTGCATCTTGTTCTTCGCTCTTTCGCCTTTAATTTTTCCTTCCTTCTCTTTAATCTCGGGACAAGATTCTTTTAAGGGGGGAGGGCTGTGACACCCCGTGTCACTGGAACCAGATAGCCCACACATCACAACCTGAACAGAACCAAAAGCAAATCAAGTTTAAATTCGAAATTCAAATTTGCAAACAATTGTCAAATCCAAGGTTCTGAAAAAACTCAAACTTTTCAATAACAACTTGAGAAACCAAAAAAACCAGTAGATAGATCTTCTGATATCAGAATTTTGGAGACTTTTTGATGATTTTTGAAATTCATCTGGTTCCCCAAATAAATCCCCAAAGCTTACAAAGTAATCAACTTTGATCAGCTGCCATTTGAAATCCCTTAGGATTCCAAATGTGCTTGGCCAGATCATAGATCTTTTCAAGAGCTTTCCATGGGTACCAAATTTGCGAATTTTGGAGTTCATTTGCTACTACCAATGATGTGCCAAAGTTTGGGGAAAATTCTGGTTTGAATAATTCGGGAAAATGCGAAAGATGCTGTGGGGCTCGATTGTCATCCTCGTCGCTCTCACTGCGCGCGTCGGAGCTTTAGCTCCACGTCGCCGACGCCCAACGGCGACGTTGCGCGGAAGAAAGGGCGAGGCTCACCGGAGTAGAAGTATTGCCATGGGGTAGAGAAGCTTTGTCGGGGCACCATTTTCCCTCTCCGTCCTCGGGCGAGGGGAAATCGAGATTTCTTCTCCAAGTCCGGCAAGCCGAGCTTTGTCTCCTCGCCGAGCAATACTTCTACTCCGGTGAGCCTCGCCCTTTCTTCCTCGCACCTGGAGGTGCACGTCAAGCTTGTGCATCCCTCTCACTCTCCTTCATCCCCTTTCCGCAGCTCGGGCCGACGAGATTGGAGTTTTCCCCATCGCCGGATTCCTCCGCCGCGGGAAGCTCTCAGCTCCGACCACTCTCCCGTCGTCAACCTGCTGGTCCCGGTGGTGCACATCATCCCCGTGAAGCCGGAGCACCAACGTGTGCACCTCCCGGTCGACCACAGCGAGCCCGCGACGTCGTCGGACCTCCACAACCCGTCGTCGCTCGTCGCCGACAACCTTTCGGCCACTTTCTTCCGCTCCAAGTCGTCGAGGTGAAACCGCCGTTCTTCGCTCTCTCTTTTAGCCCAAATCCCGCGCCGTTTGGTCACCGGAACCTCCGTTCCGGCGAGCGCGCCGCCGCTCTACGGTGAGCCGGCGTCATGCCGCCCCGGCCGGATCCCGTGCGGCCAAGGCCAGATCCGATGTGGCTCTTTGTGTAGCCCACGGTGCGGCTTCATCGTGAATGGCTGGATCTGGTGTGGTCAACCCAGATCCGGTGCGGCCCAGATTTTGTGGTCGCCTTTGTGGCCCGGATCTGATTGGTCCGCCCATTTTCAAATCCTTTTCGGACATTCGTAAATCGCCAGAAATTGTCTTAAGCTTGTAAATTGCATAATAAATCGAATACATCTCCGAAAATTATGAAACCAATTTTGTTGGATTCCTGGTAATATGCTCTATCCAATGAAAATGTCAAATCACATAATGCACATTCCCTGTTGTCTGTATAAATACATTTAAACAGATCTTGTTCAATTCATAACAAATTCTCTGTTGCTCCATAAATCTTGAAATCCTGCATGCTTGTAAAGAAACTGTTAACACACTTACAGAACATTTTTCTACTATCATATCCTGTTTAATTATTTACTTATGATTTAATTCGTTCTCTGCATTGTTTAAATTATTGTAAATAATTCATGTTACAATAAATCGTCAAACTTCACCATAAATCACTTCCAGTGGTGGCTTTCACTAGAAAAATGCCACTGGATATAAATTAATTTTCGAAATCAAATTATTTATTTAATCATCTTAAGTTGATTGAATGGTTAACTTAATTGAAAGTCAATGAAGGAAATACTCTAGACAAAATTAATTAACAAAGTTAATCATTTGCACTTACAGTATAAATGACTGTCCTATCAAGTAATTAAATCATTAATTGCATCATATTCTTGCATCTAACTTTGCATTATTCCTTGTCATAACGTGTAGTGACAGAGACGACTCCGGAGCCGCTCGACTTCCAGCTGCCGGAGGAGCAGGCCCAGGAGGTGCAGGAGGAGCAGCCGCAGCTGGACACTAACCCCGCTAACCCAGTTAGCTACACTCCTGAGCCAGGCAAACCCCGGTGCATGCCTCCCTATTTAGGATTTATTTTTTTCGCACTTGATTGGGGCTAGCATTTGATTGTGCATTAGATTTATTAGGAGTTGATGTAAAACCTTAGAACTGCACTAGGACTACCCTTCCATATACTACCTTTGTGTCCTATTTTGTAGATGTGGTCTAGGATACGTTAGAACTTGTTATGCGTAGTGGCTAGCGGACGGTAGAAGTCGAGTGGTAGGTCCCACTCGCGAGTTAGGAATTACCCTGGATTGTACTAGATGGATTTAGGATTTGTTGAGACCGGACGGGGATTTTATTTGTGTAGGATGGTTGGAGAAGGCTGGGCCTTCACGGTGGTAGTCCCGTCTATGTCGATTGAGGACCGTTCGTTATTGACCCTGTTGAGCAAGTTCGAATGTACTGATCATATGCTAGTGTTTTTATCGGCCTAATAAACTTAGTAGCTTGGGTTGCCCTGGTGTGCGGCGGAAGCCTGCCCTTTCTATCATGGTATGTACACTGTTTTACTGGATAAGTACTTAACTTGAAAAAATACTACTTGAAATTAAGGATCAAGTAATTAGTGCGAGTTATGCTATCGAGTCAGCCACCTTTTTATAGCCTTGCATATTAGGAGTCGGCTGTAGATAGCCACGTTGACGGGTAAGTCTTGCTGAGTATTAGTTGCTCAGGGTTTGGCTCTTTATGTTTTATTGCAGGTAGCACCTTTATCCCTGACTCTACGGGTGGAGGTGGACAGTGGGATGGCCAGCTTCCTTTTGGTTGGACAGCCCACTGGGAGACCAAGGAGTAGTCTCCTCTCGAGTTCGCATTTTTATGGTTTTGGATGCGAATTCATTTGTATCGTGAGCGCGTGCGCTTGTATCTTTACTTCCTATGGACTTGTATCGTTATGACTTCCGTTGTGTACTCGTTGTTTTAATTGGACTAATATAATCACTTAAAGATTTAAATTGTGCTTTTTATATGTTGTACTGTTGTGTCCGTTCACCGGCACTTCTGACTTGATCATGTGAAAAACAGAGACGTACGCTTCACAAATCATGGCCTATTTGCCGAATGCTTATGGAGTTCAACAGCCTGAGCATAGGTGGGGAGAGTCCTACGCTGATACATGCAAATCCCATGCGATGCCTCGTTTGTAGCAATCCTAGCTATAAACTTAGTTGTAAGTTCCCCGGTCTCAACCAATGTGTGTTTACATTCAGGTTCCCATGTTTCCAACGCCAGTATTCCAGCAAGGAAGCAGGCACCTACAAAAGCAGCAGCGGTGAGAAACTGATCACTCGTCAAGCAGCGTCTCCATCTCGCGGTGAGATGAGGCGAAACACCGGCCACGGTGGCAATCCGACCTGTCACTCGTACCGTTCCTGTCAATGGGTCCTGAACAGTCATTTACCTGAGGTGCGGCGTGCCCATCGAGCTGGCGAGTTTTGAGTACCGCAGCCTAGCTCCCAGGAAGAAAACAACTGAAACACCTCCGATCCATGAAAACGAAACAAGGAAAGGATTTAGGATTTTTTTTTTTTTCCTTTTGCGGCAACTCCACGTCACTGATGCCAAGCTGCACGGCAGTGGAATCTGGAGGAGTATGGTCCGCCGTCTCCTTGATTTCTCGCCCACAAGTTACTACGGGGATCATGGCTGGGAAGACGGGTCGGAGGCCGCCGCAGGAACCTGACCAGAGCCTTCAAGTTTCGATGACGACTCCACTCGTTGTACGTATCTTGGCGGAAAAGAATTTGGACACGTAGGCTCTCAGTGTGAGTTGGCAAAGTTCCTGCCCGTGGTTTCCATAACCCGCGGGCGCTTAGGCTGCCCGCACCCGCATCCTTCACGCGTTTCTGCAGAAACATTTACCGGACGGAGGAGCTACACCGGCTTCCTGTAAGCATCACGGTAAAGAAAAGGAAGCCGGTTGTTCCGCTATTTTCAGAGACGCCCGCTAAATCTTCGTGGGCCCGCTTGGCGTAGCACGCGCGTCCGCGTTGGCGTAGCACGCGCGTCCGAGAGCAGGAGAGAGAGAGAAAATTAACGGGTCCTACTAGTTCAACGAACTAAAAAAAGTTTTAACTCACAGACTAAAAACCCAAATCAAATTCCGATTCCACCATTAAATTCGTCTCAATAAATCCGTTACAACAAGATATCACATGGATATATTTAGATAAAATTACAAATAGACCCTATTGATGGTAGTTAGAGATGGTTGAATAAAATATTATGTAGTTGATATAGAGGATGGATATAGAGGAATGATGGGTGCGGAGGAAGTTGGTATAGAGGAAGGAATTTTGCTGATCAGGACGGAATATTCCTTTTAGAGGAAAAAAATAGAGAAATATGAGTGCGGAGAGCCTTATAAACTGGACTCTGTAGCTTACACGTCGGTTGATTACTTGACTTAGTAGTTAGTACCGAGCCTGAGCAGGAATTTTACAGTAAATGTACAACAATATCAGGATCCCCTTCGCACTGCATTATTTACACTTCATTTGAAGCAAATTTAAAGGGATTTTGAATTCCTGCAATTTTTTTTATAAAGCACTTTGGAGGAAAAATACTAAACTTCTAGAGTTTACAATTTCAATTTATGATATTTCTAACTTCAGTCCGAACTTCTTCAATACAATTCCTCCTGTTGCTCTTCTCATTCTTTGTATCCGAGCAGTTATTCCTAGTGTGCTTTACATTTCGCGAAAGAGCTTGTAGTTTAGGGGTTATAAGAGTGTTCTTTTTTTTTTATCACGTGGTTACAAGAGTTTTAGTAGCACCTGAGGTCCTGGATTTGACTCCTGGTGAAAGCGAATTTTCTAGGATTTAACGGTTTTGTGTTTTCAAAGATAGGCGGCGTGACCCTCGATAGCGAGGCGCCAGTGGTGACTTCGTCAATCTGGAAGATTTGCCGGCTCAGTATTCGAAGATGCTCATAGAGGTAGGATTTACGTATGTACGATCATGAGGTGAGTCATAAGGTAAGTGTGCGTACGTTGTGAATGTCTGAGTTGTACTGTGTAATAAAAAATGTGCTTTACATTCCATAGGATTTACAATCCCACGTGTTTTTATCCTTTTCTTGTGTTTCTGAAAAATACTTTTCAAAGAGGTCTTTTATAGTTAGAACCATCTAACTACGGAATATGTGAAACGCAACAAACATATCACTTCTATAAACAGCTCTTTACCCAAATAACGAAAATCATTTTGCAAGAAATGAGAATTAAAAATACTCTCACGGCTGGCCGCCTCTCCCCACCAGAATCTTTCAGCCGTCTTCTCTACTGGCCCACGGTGGCAATCCGGTCTATCGCTCTTACTACTGTAACTATCAATAGATCTTGAACAGTCATTTCCCCTGAGTTCCTGAGGTGCGGCGTGTGTGACCATCGAGCTGGCGAGCTGGGTACCATAGCCTCTCAGGAAGAAAACAACCGAAACATCTCCATGAAAACGAAACTGAGTAATTCAGCATTTTTCTTTTTCCTTTTGCGGCAACGCCACTTCAGTGATGCCAGGCAGCACGGCAGTCAAATCCGGAGGAGCGTGGACGCCGTGATCGCTCGTCCACAAGTTGTGTGGACCACAGCCGGTCTGCGCGCGCGAGTAGATAGGAGAGGCCGCCGCGGGAACCTGAACGAGTCTTCGGGGTTCGAAGTCGGCTCCTCCGGTTGTATGTTTCTTGTCGGAGAAGCTGATGGAAACGTTCCTTTTCTTACGATACGGTGTGAGTTGGCAAAGTTCCTCCCCGTGGTTTCCAGAGCAAGCGGGCTCACAAGCTGGGAGCTACACACGGGAGCCTATGAGCAGGAATTTCACAGCATGTATAATATTCTTTTATTACAGGAATAAATTTAATTTATAGAAAAAAATTATGATTCTTAAACTTTTCCCGTGTTCCAAAGAAAACCTTAGATTTGTGGACACTTGATATTTCTCAGGAATGATTCTTCCCTCTTTACACCACGTTTTTTTAGAGACTTCAACTGAAATAAAGGATTTGAATCCCTTAGAAAACTATTTTATAAAGCCTCTGGAGAAAATACTAAACCCCTACAATTTCAATTTCAATTTAGAACCGCTTCAAAACATGACTCCGAACCGCTTCAAAACAATTCTCCATCTCGCTCTTCTCACTCTTGTATTTTTTTCCTATACTCCATCCAAACTATTTATTCCTAGTGTAATTTACATTCTATAGGATTTGAGGGCATTCTAATCTCTTTTTTTTTCTTTTGTTCCAAAAATCTACTTTTCAAATAGGCCATTTATAGTTGGAACAATCTAAAGTTTTGGATATGTTAAACGCAACTAACCTATCGCTTCTAAAAACACATCTTGTAACCCGAATCATTTTGTTTTGCAAGAAATGAGAATAAAAATCCTCTCACGGCTGGCCACCTCGCCCCACCAGAATCTTCACCCGTCTTTCTCCACTGGCCCCCGCCGGCCGAGACAAGTGGCTCACAAATCTTCCCCAAATTCCACTCTCCCACCATATCCACAACCACAATAATCATCCCTCTCCCTTCCCCGATCGAAACACTCCAGCATCAGCAAGCAAAGATTCCCGGTCTCAGGCGAGCGAGCGCTGCGGCTCACGCGTCCACAAGCGCAAGAAGCAGTAGGCCCCGCCCGCGAGAGATCCACAGGCGTGGTCGCGCCAGGATCGCCCGGGATAAAACCGAGAGGTACCAATCGGAAACCGAGCTTCGTTCGTATTGGTTGGGTAGAGAGCTGAGCAGGAGCGCGCGGCGATGGCGGCGGCGGCCGTGGCTACCGTGGCCTCCCCTTCACCCGCCTCCAGGCGGCTCCTGCCCCGCGCCTCCACCACCTCCTCCTCCTCCGCCGCGCCGTCTTTGCTCCGGCTGCCGAAGCGCTCGGCCAGGCGGCTCCGGCTCGTGTTGGCGGGCGCGGCGGGTGACGAGGCGGACGTGCTGCCGGGGCCCGGAGGCGTGGCGGAGGTGGCTGTGGCCGGGAGGCTAGAGGATCAGGGGGACGCGCCGCTGGGGGGCAGCCAGCTCGACATCGGCGGGCTCGCGTTCCAGGGCGACATGGGCGGGGGCTTCGCCGGGGGCGGCGGCGCCGGAGGGGCGGGGTCCTCCGGTGGCGGGGACGGCAACAAGATGCTGGACCGCGGCATCAACACGGCCATCGTGCTCGGGGCCAGCACCTACGCGCTCACCAAGCTGCTCACCGTCGACCAGGACTACTGGCATGTGAGTTATTGATTCCGTTCGAGGTAAATTTATCACCTCGACGAAGAATTCTTTGCCAGGTCTTGTTGACTGGATTTGGATGCAGGGGTGGACCATCTTTGAGATCCTCCGGTACATGCCGGAGCACAACTGGTCTGCGTACGAGGAGGCCCTCAAGGCCAACCCGGTCCTGGCCAAGATGATGATCAGTGGCGTCGTCTACTCCCTTGGTGACTGGATCGCGCAGGTGATTCCCCAATTCCATTTCCATGCCATTTTATGTCATGTCCACCTCTGTGTTACTGTAAATGTAATAGCGCAAGGCCTACTCACTCTCCATTACCTATTGCTGGTTCTGCTTGCAGTGCTACGAAGGCAAGCCAATCTTTGAATTCGACCGTGCTCGGATGTTCCGGTCTGGCCTTGTCGGGTTCACGCTTCACGGGTCACTTTCACATTATTACTACCATTTCTGTGAGGTAATCATACGTTATTTTCATGCTCAGCTCTCTTATATATACTATATTTATTAACAATTACACATGTGATGGCCATTTTGATTACACACGAATGTTAAATGTTCTTAATTTGATAACAAAACAAAATGGCGTAAATGGTGCTCTATTATGTGCCCTGCACAAAAATAGGAGAGATGATTTGTTGTGTAGGTGGTCATGTGAGAGTGAAATAAATAATGGTGAACGAGAGCAACTAGCTGTGGAACTTTCTGCCGTCTTGTTCTTAGGAACCATATTAGATACTATGCTATATTGGTATGGTAAATGATATGAATTCATCACTCCCACAAACCAGGCACTGTTCCCATTCAAGGATTGGTGGGTCGTCCCTGCAAAGGTTGCATTTGACCAGACGATTTGGTCTGCTATTTGGAACAGCATCTACTTTGTGGTCTTGGGTTTCCTTCGGTTGGAATCACCTACCACTATTTTCAGCGAGCTCAAGTCCACGTTCTTTCCCATGCTTACGGTAAGCATTCATGTTCTTCACTTTGCAGAATGAAGCTCCTTACTGTTATGGATTATGTTTTAGCGTACATTATGTGCCTGTGATTCTTGTTTTCGCTGCTCTTGGCAGCAGACCAACAGGCCTTTTTTTTATGCATATATGAACTGTGATCTTGTTCAAATCTGCCAATGAGTAAATGTTCCAAAGCTCTGCTCCATTGATTGTGATATGCATAAATGATATATTTATTCACAGCTTCAAATAAAAATATTGAGCTGGGAGACTTGCAGACTTTTGTTGAGTTAGCAGAATGTTCCATCACTATAATCAATTCTAATTTAATCAAGTAATATTAGGAAACCATCTAGTATGCAAATAAGGGCATAGAATAATTTGCTGGAGAATCATTCATACTGCTTCTTTTTATGCTATTCAAAGTTTTGAACTCAAGGCATTTGATGGTCACATTACAAAATAAGAAAATGTTTTAGTTGTATTCGAAATTACTACATGTCATTTGATGATTTGATTTGCCTTGTTTGTTGTTGTTATAAAGCTGGAAATATTGATCTCAGTCATAATTTAAAAGATTGGTTTTATAATTGTTATTGCAGGCTGGATGGAAGTTGTGGCCTTTTGCGCACTTGATCACATACGGTGTGGTTCCTGTTGAGCAAAGACTTCTATGGGTCGACTGTGTGGAGCTGATCTGGGTCACGATATTGTCAACGTGAGTTTAACCTTCTTAGAAAATGAAAAAAAAAAGGGGAACGGCTAAACTACTTCTGCTTTCAGATGATAATTTACCTTTTTGTTTTCTGTGTTTGGTAGTTACTCAAACGAAAAATCAGAGGCAAGAAATTCTGATGGCACCTCCGCGATAGCTGATTCAAAGGTACTCTATCGAGTTCAAGTCTGGGTTGTTTCAACATTGCCATCCTTGTATTGCCGTTTTAACACTGCAAAAATTCTTGATTTCTCTTCAGGATAATTCGAGATAGCAGCTAGAGTGCCCTGGAAATGCTGCCTGGCCTCCATTTTGAGGCTGTGCAAATTGTACATCTAGAAATCCGCTGCAGCCTCTGCAAGTTTTTTTAAAAATTTTTGCTTATAGTTACATGAACTATGAATTGTGCAGCATAACATAGAAAATCAGAAAGAATGTTGGAGTACTGGATTGTCCAGAAAGCTGAGTTTTCTTGCCACTCTTCTTGTTATCAGGGCAACAATAAAAGATGTTGGATGGAACAGGTCGAGTGTGTGTGACAATAATTAACTGATTCAAACACTTGCCGTGCAAAAAAAATGCGAGATAGGTTTGGGAGGACAAGCCTTCTTTTGATTGCAGTAAAAATTCCCGAACCCTGTGTTTTTGCTATGATTTTTTTTCTCAAATACGCAGGAGAGCTATGCATCTTTGTATTGCAGGGAAAGAAAAAGGTCCAATACAAGCACCCCCTCCTACTAGGACCAAGGTAAGAGGGGGTTAAAGTAACAAGTAAACTATTCCGGGATTAAAGGGGCAACCCGACAACAATGCTAGACCTAACTCTCAAGCCGGCCTAGCTCAAGACCTTGGAGCTTTGAAGCCCCAGCTAGCATCCAGAGATAAGCTTCCATCCTCGAGTTCCTTATCGTGGCTGGGACACTTGGTGAAGCTCCCTCAAAAACGCAGTCATTTTGTTGCTTCCAAAGCACACATGCACCTAAAATGATGAGAGTCTTACCCCCTTTCGTTTTTCCTTGCCGGCCTTTTACATAGCTCGTCTCCACCGATTCGCAAAATTATCGTCTTCGAGGCACCAGTTGTTGTAAATTGAATGGACTGAACATATGATGCGAGAAATCTCTTGCAAATACACATGATGTGAGAATATGCCGGACTGGTTCTTCTTCTTGCTCGCAAAGCAAACATTGGTCTGGATGGTTTAGGCCTCGCCTTGCTAATTGATCAGCCGTCCAACATTTATCATTTGTTGCAAGCCAAAGGAACATTTTGCACTTTGGTGGCGCCCATGACTTCCATAAGCAACGCCACGGTTCAAACTAGATGGATCCATAGAACAATGCCTTGTATGCTGATTTGCATGAAAAGGAGCCCGATGACTCGTGTTTCCAAATGTGACGATCCTCATCTGCTGATATGGCCTTAAGGATGTCCCAAAGCCTGAACAATTCCATCAGTCCATTAAGTGGCAAGGGACCCTTTATGTCTTTCAACATGCTCGATTGTTCTGCGCTTGCTCGACCGTGCGGGCTTTTACCAATTTTGCCGGCACACAAGCAGAAACATCAAAGGCCACATCCACTAAAGCGCATCCATGCAACGAACGGTTAGTCCAAAATAAAGTATTCCTACCGTTGCCCACATTTTTGGTCACTGAAGTGGCAAACATTGCTGTGGCATTTGGATTTACGGTGATGTCGAGTCCAGACCAAGCTCTGTCATTTGTAGTTTTGTGCAGCCAAATCCACTTCATTTGCAATGCCCCGCCCATTATCTCCAAGTTTTTGATGCCCAACTAACTAGGCAACATCCTCCATTAACCTCCTTTCGACCTTTCCAAAGAAAACCTCTTCGTATCTTGTTTATGGCTTTTATAAAGCATTTTGGCAGATTCATCGCTACTAGCAAATAAACTGGTATAGCTTGTTGGGGGATCGAAGGTCTTTATGGGACAGATCGAAGCCCTCCAATGATTGATGGAAACGTTCTGGTTCTGGCGAAGCCCTCGAAGGTTGTCGATGCCTTCGAATCACCTCGCGAAGCCCTCTTTGTTCGTCGTCGCTGCCTTCTGGTTGGAGCGAAGCTCTCTTTTCTGGTCCGCGATGCCGGACGAAGGAGTTCTTGTTCAGGTTCCCTGCAGTTTGTTGCGCGAAGCTCTCCTTTACCCGCGATGCCGGGCGAAGGGGTCGAGTGATTAGAGATGTTTGAGTACGGTGCGAATGATTCCTCCTTTGGCTCGTGGCCCGAGAAATCAGATGTGATTACAGGATCATCTCCCTCCATATTTATAGGGGGTGAGATGATTATATTTACAAGTGTGCCATTGGCTGCTTTAGCATGGCTTTCAGCTTGGCAACTTCGGGTTCCTGCGCCGCCTGCTCTTTCTGATCTGCATTACTCGTCCTTCGAGTGGTTCCGGGTGGCTTCAGTGTGGTTCCCAACGTTGCATTCCCCTTCGCGTGTGTCTTCTGGTTGGTTTGTCCCTTGACTTGGATCGCAGCTGTCTTCCCAACATTAGCCCTCAACTGTTGAAAGGAAGTGAGCGAAGACGTTTCCTTGAAGCAGTTATCTCTTTAGCTGCGATTTTTTCCTTATTTTATTTTTTATTGTTTATATTTTAATATATTTCACTATTCTTACTTAAACCCTTGGTTGTACGGTTTTTCACCTCAATGTCCCCAGCTTTCGGCAGGTCTTTAAATATGTGTCGCTTTCACCTTTTCCGGTTCGTATCTTTTTACCGTCGTGGCTGCTTTGTTGGCATCTCTTCTTTCGAAGGTACTTCTTTTCTTCCTTCGATGGCTAGGCAGAAATCGCCAGCGTTCCCTAGGGGTTTCCATTCTCTTCGAGCTGGTTATTATTTCACAAGGTCTATCACCGCCTCCCGTTATAAGGGTATTTTTTCGCAGTGCTATTCGGAGTCTGGTCTTGTTGATATAGATTCAATTCGTCTTCCTTTGTATGGCCCGAAACAAGTTCCGGAGATCCGTCTAAGACCTCGAAGTGATGAGTTTGTTGTTTTTTTGTCATTTCTGGATGCCGGTCTATCCTTTCCTCCTTCGAGCTTTGTCCTTCGTGTTCTTTCTTTATACTATCTCCAACTTCATCATCTTACTCCTGTTGCCGTCGCAACCATGTCAGCCTTCGCTTGGGCTTGCATCAGCGAAGGTTTAAATCCTGAGCCTCATGCTTTTTATCGAGTATACCAAGCCCGGCACACTCCTACTTATGATCATGAGAACCATCTCAGCCCTTGCTTCGGAGTTGTTGGTTTTGAGGCTAGGGAGGGGTTTCTGACGCCTCTTGGTAGCTTCGATCTTCCACCCTTTGATGAATGGGTGAAAGATTGGTTCTACTATAAATACCTTGCTATCGATTTTTATACTGGGAAAGCTGCTGGCATATGGATTACCAATGACTTCGAGCCTCCGCAGAATGGCTTCATTTCTCAATGTGTTGATGCTTTCCGAAGGGTTAGTCAGAGGATGACCCTTCGTGATATTCTGGAGGAATGCTTCGCTGCTGGTGTTCTTCCCCTCGCTCGTCGCAGTTGGAGGCCCTCTTCTTTTGGTAGAAATAAGTTTGGCTTAAGAATGTCAGTTTTTCCTTCGATATCGGGACCCTGTATGACTCTTCCTTGTGCTTCGTTGCCTTTGATAGCTTCCTCTTCTTTTCCCTTTTTTAATTTTTCTTTTAGCTTATACTTTGTTACTTTTGCAGGTTTCAATCTCTGGTCACCTCAAGACCGAGTTACTTCTTTTCTTGGGAAGTTCACTCAGAAGGAGTGGGTTGAAAGCACTCGAAGGGGCATCAGTGTTCGGATAAATCGGTTTTATCTGAGCTTCGACTTGTGTCTCCACAATCGTCCTTTTCCTGAGGACAATTCGTGTGAAAGAAATATTTTTCCATACTTCAGTATTTCAGATTCTTCGACCGTTGAGATGGATCCTTCGCTGGCTGTTGTTACTCCCGATGTTGAGTCCATTCCCAGGAATGCTGAAATTCCTTCTCCGCCAGGTTCTCTTCTTGTGCCGACTTATTCTCTTATCTTTGAAGAACCGTCTCCTGACGATCCTTCGAATTCAGCTGTTCCTCCTATTGTGCCTGATACTGCTTGCGGGAGTTCTTCGTTGATACCTTCGGAGGGTTTACAAAGGTCTCCAACTGTTGCTTCGGATGTTGTCTGTATAGATGGAATTGCAAAAAGGTCTGAGTTAGTCAATTCTTGTCCGCTGGTCCCTGAGGGTTCGAAGGGCACTTTTGGTCTTCCGAGGAAGTCTTTGTTTTTTGGTTTACTTGGCAAGCGGAAACTTTCAGAAGTTTCGGATCCAAGCCAGGATATTACTTCTTCTTCGGGCACTGCTTTGCCTTCGATTAACGTCGCTGTTCTGCCTTCGCAATCTTCAAATCCTGGTATTTATTTTCAAATGATTGCTTTGCCTCCTTCTTTCTTTCTTTTTTTTATTATTATTATTCTCATGATCCTTCGCTTCTCTTCCTTTTTTCTTTAGATGCTTCGAGCTCAGGGTCTCTTGAACTGGATGTTGAGGCCATGCTATCGTCTATCAATGACGACATTCAGGCTTCGGGTGCTCTTGAATCTGCTGCCCGTAAGGTCCGGTTTCCGAAGGTTGAGCTTGGCCTGTTAAACCTTTCGGGTGACGTCCTCTTTCGTTCCTTGGTTGCTCGTCAAGTCAAAGTTAGTATCTCACTTCCCTCCTTTTTTTTGTGTGTGTACTTCGTGTTTCTTTTTTCTAACAGCTTCGCTTCTTCCTTCTTGCAGTCTATTATTCTTACTCGAGCTTGCGCTCGTGAATTCCAAGATTCTTCTGGTGATTTGCTGCTCGCGTCATCTCTCCAGACCTCTCTTTCTGCGAAGGATGATTCCCTGAAAACTTCTTCTGCTGCCATGTCTGATTTGCTAGCTGAAGTTGACGTTCTTCGAAGCTATAAATCTAACGTTATCTCTGATCTGTCTGTCCTTGAAGAAAAGATTCGAGAAAAGAAGGCTTCACTGGAGAAGGAGAAGTTATTTAATGAGCATCTTTCGTCTCGTCTGTCGAAGGCGTCTCAGCTAAAGATCTCTTCTGTTGATAACTCCTTCGCTAAATCCCTTGCCCTTTGTGATCTTGTCAAGGAGCTGTTTCAGGCACTTGGTGCGAAATATGACGAGGTACCGGCGGATGTCTCTTTGGAGGTTTTGAACGAGTGGCTTCGGCTGAACTTGGCTGGTCTTGCCGAAATATGCAGGAGCTTTTCTTATGATGCTGTGGTACTTATGATTCGAGATCTCCTCCATAGCTTTTCTTGCGAAGGTAGCAATGCTGTTAATTTGGTCAGTCGTTCTGATTTTTCAATGAAGCCTTCGGATCCTTCTCATGATTTCGGAGCTGTCGAAGGCAAGTGTATTGGCCTGATCAATGAATTCTGGTGGAACAGGGTCAAGTGTCTTGTCCCTGACTTTCCCGAAGGTTCTTCTTGAACTCCTTCGACTGGTTGTAGATAGCCCTTTTGAATGTCCTTTGATCTGTATCTATTTTGGATACGCTTTTTTGATGTAATATTTGCTTTATCAAAACTCTGAAGCTTTATTGCATCAAATACCTTATTCATGTACTTCATGTTCTGCGATGACTTCGAGCTCTGTATTGAGCCTTCGAATTTTCGTAGTCTTGTGTAAGCGCACCTTGTGATTATTTTTCCGCCTTTGCTCTTCGGTAATTAACTTTATTACCACTTTCATTGCTTCGATGACTAGATGTAATGGGTCGCTTCGTAACTTCATTGGCCTTCGTCTGCTTTTGACGAAGTAAGCCTGAATACGTCTTGTTTTCCTATTTCTGTCTTCGCTGTGTGCGAAGGTATACTTTTGTTCGTCGTGCTCTCCTTTTTGGCTTGCTTGGCCTTTTTGGAGGATGATTCCTTCGCTATTTTTTGCGGGTTCCTTTTTGAGTTTTTGTGATGACTCTTTTGAGTCCCTTCTTTCAATGTTGGCTTCGCTTTTCTGAGCAAAGACCTTTTGGTTGGCTTTCTCATAGCCCTTAGATGGTAATTTTGCTTCTGACAAAAAATTACCGTTTCGGCTCTTATGCCTTTAATTTTCGCTTCGCAGTCTTTGCGAAGATAGAGACATTTTTCCTGCCTTTTTGGCGAATTTCTGTTTTTAAATTGAATTCCTTCCTTTCTGTCCTGTGTTACGACGAGGCTTCGTCTTCTTAAGGATTTGACTCTCATGATTCTCTTTTCGAAGGTAGATGCGATTTTTTCTGCCTTCGAAAAAGCGAATCTGAGTCGTCTACCTGTAAGGCAGGTATTTACCACCTTGTCTTGTAATTCGACGAGGGGGTTTCTTTTTTTAGAAGCTTTGCTTCAATGATATTCGTTCGAAGGTGAACGTGTTTTTCTGCCTTTTATCGGCGAATTCGAAGCGTCTGCTTTTAGAGCAGGTATTCGTCATTATATCTTGTAATGCGACAAGGTTCCATTCTTTTTATAGAAAAAAGGAGAGATATTTTTGTAGGCGTCTGGAATGTTCTTCTTTGGTGTATATATACACGAGGTGTCTCTGTCTTTTTATTCAATTTCTTCAGTCTTCTTTGCTTCATGGAGGCTTTGTGGGATCGACTTCCTCGAGGCATAGTGAAGGATCTGACGCGCCATGGTTACAAGTGTGGAGATGCTCTTCCACAAGATCTTGTGGATCACTTCGACGAGCTTGATCGATTGAGTGTGAGGAATGCTATTGTCGAAGTTCCGCCGCAACCGGTTCCTCTTGCTATTGTTCCTCCTGATGTTATTATCATCAGTGATGACGAAAGCTCCGAAGGTCATCAAGTTAGGCCTTCGCTGCCGGTTGGGGTGGCCAGTCGAACTCGTAGTAAGTCGAAGAAGTAGGTGTTTGTGTCTTCGAACTTTTGTAACTTCGTGCTGAATGAAAAAGAATGTCTTTCGCTTTGTGTGTCTTGTTATACTCCTCTTTTCTAAGATTCTTCTCGTTTCTTCAACTTGCTGTGAATCCCTTGCTTTTTGCTTCGATTTTTCTTTTTGTATGTAACCCTTCGGTCTTATAATCTTGGAGAAGGTTTCGTCATCTTGGTGAAGGCTTTATAATATTGGGGGGTGCTTCTCTATGAAAGAGTCAAAAAGGGAACGAAGATTAATATGCAGCATATATAAAAGAGAAAATACATCAGACATAATATATGTATGAAAGGCTTCATCTATGAGATAGAAAGCTTCGCTTCGCGTTGTGCGGTCATGGGTTTGTCGTGGGTTCGGCCCACGGACGACGCCAAATGTTGGGGGATCGAAGGTCTTCATGGGACAGATCGAAACCCTCCAATGATTGATGGAAACGTTCTGGTTCTGGCGAAGCCCTCGAAGGTTGTCGATGCCTTCGAATCACCTCGCGAAGCCCTCTTTGTTCGTCGTTGCTGCCTTCTGGTTGGAGCGAAGCCCTCTTTTCTGGTCCGCGATGCCGGACGAAGGGGTTCTTGCTCATGTTCCCTGCAGTTTGTTGCGCGAAGCTCTCCTTTACCCGCGATGCCGGGCGAAGGGGTCGAGTGATTAGAGAGGTTTGAGTACGGTGCGAATGATTCCTCCTTTGGCTCGTGGCCCGAGAAATCAGATGTGATTACAGGATCATCTCCCTCCATATTTATAGGAGGTGAGATGATTATATTTACAAGTGTGCTATTGGCTGCTTTAGCATGGCTTTCAGCTTGGCAACTTCGGGTTCCTGCGCTGCTTGCTCTTTCTGATCTGCATTACTCGTCCTTCGAGTGGTTCCGGGTGGCTTCGGTGTGGTTCCCAACGTTGCATTCTCCTTCGCGTGTGTCTTCTGGTTGGTTTGTCCCTTGACTTGGATCGCAGCTGTCTTCCCAACATAGCTGATATTACGAACCTTACTAGTGCAGTTCGGCCGGGTTTGTTCATGAGAGAAACCTTCCAAGTTGGTAGCTTGTCTGCCACTCTCTATCCAAGACATGAGATCCCGCTTGCCTAACTTTTTATTGGATATAAGTAATTTTTATTGGATATAAGTAATCCTAAGTGCAAGGAAAATCCTTCGCTGGACATAACAAAACATCTTAAGCCACCTGAATAGTTTCCTTATCACACCGAATGGGCACCATGCAGCTCTTGTTCAGATTGGTGTGCAATCCAGAGGCAGCCCCAAAACATTCTAGAATTCTGTTTGTGATTTGGAGTTTCCACAGGCCGAATGAAGAGTGCTACATCAGCCACACACAATGAGATGCGTTGTCCAGCACGACGTGATAGGGGTTGTAGTAGCCTCTCTTCTCCGGCTTTGATGAAAAGGCTTTTGAGGACGTCCATAATCATAATGAAGAGCATGTGGAAGAGTGGATCTCCCTGCCGGAGGCCGCCGCGACGATGAATTATAGAATCCCCTGGCTAACCATTAACCAAGATTTGTGTTGTGGCGGTGGCAGAGCCATGAGACCATATTACACCATCGTTGCCCAAAACCAAGATGATAGCACCTCCATAAGAAACGACCACGATATGGAATCAAAAGCTTTTGAGATATTCAACTTCAGAAATAAACTTGGCACATCTTGACGCTGCTATAGTTTGATGGTCTGTTGCGCAAGAATAAAATTATCATGAATGCATCGCCCCCTCACAAAGGCGCTTTGATTAGTTGCAATCATTGTGTTCAACTTTGGAGCCAATCTGTTTGAACTGTTTTCTGTGAATTGTTGTACAATTTGTATGAAATTCCACCGTACCAAATGAGGCCTAAGTTAGGGTCATACATTCTTTGCTGATGAAAGGCTACTTTTCAGTTTTCACCCCAAAAGACGTTTCTGTACAATTAAGGCTGCTTTTCACCCAAAAAGACGTTTCTGTACAATTGAAGCTTGCGACTGAACAAGCAGAAAGTAATGCACCTATACCACTGGGGCCTATAAAAGTAATGCACCTATACTATGGACACCTGTACATTACAGACGGGTCAAGCCATGAAGCCTACACCAAAATCTCACGTGAAATTAGTCGAAACTACTTTGCCACTGAATTATGTGACTCATCGTTATGCAGTGCCTTCAGATCTTGTAGTAAGCCCTTGGCTGCCAGCTTTTTGGCCACATCCTTATCCGGACCCGTCATGGTTGCCGAGTATGTAATCCCTTCGGCTTGTACTTCTGCAACCACCGACGATACTCCATTATCGTGAGTTTTTGTGTAAGATACTCTGTAAGATTTGCCAGCACATAGCTCATGCAGCTCTTTCACAGGATCTTGCTGAACAGTCTCAGGGGTTGCAAGAGGTTCCAAGAGCCGTTTCATGCTGCTCCACACAGCCTCCTTGTTGTGCTTGCTATCTATATAAATTGCACCGGCGATAGACTCTATAACATCACCAAGAACCTGCATGTTTGCAAACAAGGTAAGACTTATCTGTGAAACTGAAAAAGTTTCTGGAATTGCAATGTTGTTACCCAAGCAAAAGGTAAGACTTATCCGCAAAAGGCAAACAATAAAGTAATTGGGAAAGTTGTTTCTCCTTTAACGGTTCGTATGGAACTGCAGTTGCACTCGCACCTAAATATTATGATGTCATATTCAAACGACAACGATATGAAATCAGTTGTGTCCTACCTTCTGATAATCATCAAATGTAACAATGAATAACACCAGATCCATTTTTGACCCAAACTAGAATGTCCTGAGGCAAGCGGCAGCATGTTATCCTCTTGATTCTTTACCTAAGACAATTCCTTTCTACGACTCCCTTTACTCATCATAAATCCCATACATACAACCTGTTTGACCACTTATACCAATACTTCCTCCAGAGTCAAAATTCATGTCGTTTTGAGGTTGTCCTAAGTCAAACTTTCTGCAAGTATTTTTTTATGCATTAAGTTTAGAAATGTGAAAATGATATGAGTAGAGTCGTATTGAAATATGATTTCATAAAAGTACACTTTAGCTATATTTTATAAATATTTTACAGCAAAAAGTATTAGTCAAAGTTGTGTTTTGGAGACCGTGTCAATGTCCTAAACGACAAGAATTTTAACACTCGAGGGAGTATTTGTCAGCAGGAACAATCTTTAGTGTTGCTTGTAATCAACCAGCTATACAATAATGGGAATATCAATCAATGAAAACAAGCAATAGATTAACCTTAAATACTTCTCTGATCCTCATCAAGAGGGCGAGTTGTCATGTTAGTCTCTTGCTAATCCAGCTAAACAACTTCCATATCATACAGGTTCTAGGAATCTAGACAACACCAAGACTATGTAATTCAGAAGAGGTTAAAGAAAATAACGCAAAATTTGGCCTGCTACTGTAAGCGACATCTGGCTTATTTTCAAACCTGGACACAGAATTCTAACATGCACTATTAATATTGTCAGAGAACCAATTGAACACTCAACATAGTCACGTAGAAGGAAAATGCAGTGGAGAAGATGCACCTTGGGTAGACCAATGCCAGCTTCCCAACCATGTGAGGGACCTGAAAATGACTGCTTGAAATTATCAAGGTAGTAAGCCATCTTTCGGTGCAGTTCTGATGATGAATGCAGAATATGCTTATGTAATTCTGCCTTAACAGCTGCATGAGCATAGCAATTGTTGTTCACCGAAGCAGATCTCAAATCTGTCAACAATTCTGGAGTGCATTCAGGGTACTGATTGAAGAAATATTCGGTGAAGATATGATCCAGTACAGCATCTCCAAGAAACTCAAGACGCTGCATGAAACCATAAGTTAGTCATTAAACTTTGATCACTATTTGATACAGATTTGACTCAATTGCAGTGAAATGCTTCATATTGGATCTTTATAATTCAAATGATGACGTTAGGACAAAGGTTTCAGTTCAATTATGCACTAAAAAAAACTGTCCTAACGTGATCATTTAAAGGATGGAGCGAGTATTTATCTATCACATATAAAGAGAAATTATCTTCTAGTTGACACCATTTCTCTAAGATGTGTGATGTGTAGAGAGCGCACATGGCCACATAGATTACATGTGTTGTAATTCTCATGATTGGTACAGAAGAAAGTTTGGGTGCATTTTTGGGTCAAATCGGACTAATGTTGGAAACTTTAAAGCTTCGGGCAAAAAAACATAGTTAAATATTCTCAAAAATTCTAAAATAATTATCATTTGTAGTTGGTGTATTAGGGTAAACCAAACTCTTTATCGTATGTGAGATACGAAAAATGACATTGTTGAACAGAGAAGCACAAAAAGACAAATTTTGTATTTTCTCCCTTAGTTCATCTAAACCTAAAATTTGTCATACTTGTATCTTGCAAAAGTTATTGAATTTGGTCATGGAATTTTGTGTGCGTCACTAAAGTTATAACAAATATGGATGTTATTTTTTCATATATTTTTTTAGAATCTCGAAGTGTGTTTTTTACGGGTTTCCGGCATGTATCCGCTTTTCACGCACTAAAGTTGTAATGCTCTTTTCTAGACCTAATGGATTAGGCATTCTCACATTGTACCCAAGCACACCATGTTGTGACTGCATGAGAACTACAAAAGCATAGTTACTTAAACAACAAAACTCCCATTGTTTGTAGGCTTTCAGTAAACAGGAAAGAATTTTGATACCAAATAATGCATATAAAATATGGAGGTTTTTGGAACTTTGAAGGCTTTCAGATTCACCTGATAGCATGCAGTAGAACCAGCAACCTGATAAGAACCATGCGTCAGCGCTTCCATCAACAGTGAAGGATCACTGAAGTCATAACCAAGCTTGGTTTCCAAGCTTTTCATATTAATGAACTCTTCACAATTTGTTGTAATTCTCCTTTCAACTGTCATTTCATTGTGAAATTCTATATCCATTCCTAAAGATACTAAGAAAAGAAATGCCGCCTCCTCACCAGCAGAACTAAGATAAGCCCCAATTAAGGCCTCAACTGAATCTGCGATTCTCTTACTTTTAATAGACATATTCCGCAGACTGTACAGATTGGTGCTTACACAAAAGATTTTGCTGTTACCACATTTGTCATAACCAAGCCCTGGAATAATCCATTTTTCTGGGCTGAACACTTCACCTCGTATGTACCCCTGCAAAACAAGCAGAAAGAGCAACAAATGCAATGAAATAGCAGATAAATATTCTGTGACATGAAAAGGAAAATAGAATCAACAGCATTCAGTTGTAACAATGGCTATGTATAAGTAAAAATAAATCTAAAATACTGGTTGATGGTTAACACTCAATTAAGCAGCTTGCTAACATATTTTTACCCTCAATATTTCTTGAGGCAAGGTTCTAGTTGACCAATCATTATAGGTGAGCTAGCCATTTGCCAAGCTGCTGGTGTTATTCTGTCGGCATATTTCCATATTGCATGCCATACCTCATGATTCTTACTGATCACATTTTTTGCACATATATTTAAATGGTATGTAATACCTCGAGGAACCAGCATGTATATTATATGATGAAATGGAAACCGCTAGTCATTAATGTGCCCATGTTTGGTGTAATAGTACCACACAATGAGTTGCCTTGTACCGAGCCACATATGGATGCAGATTCGTTATATGTAACTACCAACTGATGATAGTCACACGTTCCCAAAAGAATTGTTATGTGCACATAGAGAGCATAAGAAGTTGTCTCTGCCTGCTTTATGAATCTGTTAGCACCGTAGTTGTACAGTTCTAATCAGTAAGAACTCACTGCATAGAAATTAGAGGTCTCCAGGTACGTGTAGATGACACTTCAATTCCATTTGTAGATCCAAACCCTTCGAACAGCAACACGACCAAGAGTGGTATTTTATCTCTAGTCATAATTTATTCGTAGTTGTAATGCGCCATCCACCCCAACCCCACACACAACCCAAATCACAAACAATACTTACCCTTAGCAGGTGGTGCATCGAAATTCACTAGCCTCATTTTCGCTACCTAGGGCTCACTAAATTGTCAAACACTCGTCCAACACTTGGAAGCATAACAGTGATACAATTTTTTTATTCATGAGTAACAACTCACAAAAGCCACCAGGTGCCAGCATTATTTGTCTAATTTTACTAAGAATGGGCGATATTTTTTTAAATGTAGTATATAACTATGCAATGCAGTACAAAGCTAAGCTATAATGACTTGAAATAACACAGTATTGAAATGCAATATAGTGAGTGGTGACTGACAATCACCTATATGTATTTCGCAATGTAATATGGATGTGGAAGTATTTTTTGGGATCCAGTATTATTAATCAAGCACTAAAAATGGGCAGCCCAGTGCACGTAGCTCTCACTTGCGCAGGGTCTGGGGAAGGGTCCGACCACTTTTGGGTCTTTTGAACACAGCCTTTCCCTGCATATCTGCAAGAGGCTGTTTCCAGGACTCAGACCTGTGACTTCATGGTCACAAGGCAACAGCTTTACCGCTGCACGGCTCCGCTTAATTAATCAAGCACTAAAAAACAAAAGAAAAAAACAAGTGAGAAGAAGGATCTTGGGTACCACAAGATTGTTATTGCAGGCCAGCTGGCATAAAGCTGCATTTGAGATAAGGTTTTTCTTCATCTTGGTTAACATGCCTTCATGGTGAAGCTTGTACTTTCTAAAGAGATGTTGAGTTGTAACATACTTAAGAAAAGAATCCCCAAGTGTTTCTAATGATTCCTGTGAGAATTCCTCCTGGCACTTCTTGGTTGTTAGAGCTTCCAAAATCTGCGGCTCACGAGAAAAAATGTAAGTACAGAGAAAAATGTGAGAGCATTTTTGTAAGTGAAAACAGCAAGAAGACATATTTAAAAAAAATCTTGCATGAAAAGCAGTGTTAATATACCAATATATATTCCAAATCATGTTCACAATTTCAGCTAATGATAGCGATCATCAATCACAGTAGTAAAGTTCTGAAGAATAAGTGACACCTCCCTTCTCACAATCCAAAGATATTTTTTGATAATCCAGTCAAGTACCATAATGTATGCAAAGTACAATTACATGTTCATAAGGCACCAAAAGTTAAGTCGTTTTCACATGTAAGTGCATCCATCATACTTCGCAGCTAGAAGACAAAAGAAAAATAAAATCATAACCTTCAAAGTTTGTATGTCAAACTGTTGCATCCTTGGGCCTAATTGGACTTTCAATTTCACCGAAAGAAGCATACACTGGATGCGGTACATTATTGAAGGTACAAATAAAAAGCTGAACAAAGTATTTGCTGACATTGGTGACATCACAACTCTGCAGAGTTCTGGTGGTAATTCAACAGAACTCATACTGCATTCTGAAACAAGGAAACAAGATAATCCAGTCAGTCATATAACAAAGTCGATCAACTGGAACTCTGGAAGAATTTCAGCACACATTTGTAGATGCAAGGACATATGTCAATGGTTATGCAAAATATATAAGCCTACTAAAACTCTCATCTACAAGGGATTGGGCATCAGCTTAACGATAACAGGTGCTTCTGATAAGACTGACAGCTTTAGGGCTTTTTTTTTTCTCGAATACGCAGGAGAGTTGCGTGTCTTTGTATTGATAAAGAAGAAAGACCTGTCTCTTACAAATACGGCCACCTCGGTCTGGACCAATCCATGACTGGCTGTCCAATACAACGTAAAAGATAAACTGATAAACAAACTAACGATGGTGAGACCTCACCAAACACTAGGGATCAAGCTATCCCAACCCAAGAGCTCGACTTGAACCTAATGTCCGTAGTCCTCGCACTCCCGTGAAATCACCTGACTTTGTAGCGAAAGCCCCCCATCATAAGTGTCTTCCAAATTCTCATTTGCTTGGAATTTGCTTCAGCTTTCCTTGCTTGGAACTTGGAAGACACTTATGATGGCTATTATGGGGTTGTCCAATCAGGCTTTCGCTACAAAAGTCAGGTGATTTTGAAGCTTCGTAGTACACTTTTGATGGAATGATGGTATGAAAGGATGTGTCCCTTCAGGCTTTCACAACAAAGTCAGGTGATTTCTTAATTGACTGTCTCTGCTGCTTTTAAGGGCATCCAGCCAAAAGCAGGATCTTGGGCCTTCCTAAACGACATCCTAGACCTCTTATGATGCAAACGGCTAAGTTCGGAACTGTGGTGCCAACAACATGCAAGTGACAGCTTGGGAAACATGGGCATACGCTAATATATTCATATAGTACACTCTGAGATATCACAATATCGGATAGCAAAGAAAAAAAATAATTAGTTCAGTTGATGGCCAATAAACAAATAAAGATAGCAGGAGGCAGAAACAGCAATTACTCAAGCCAGAAAGAAACCTTTTTCTTTTTTATAGTGATTCTTGTGGAGGAAGTTCCGTGCTTTCAAAAGCTTAGTAGCTAACAAGAGAGGTTGATCTTCGTAAGTTAAATTGAGGCCATGCCTGGAGAATGTGAAACGCGAACCAGATCATGAAAGTATGATACTATAGCTTACCAGCACATACAAGACATCACAAATAGCATTGAAAATAAAGACAACTAGTACCTTGTATCAAAATGGGATTTGTAGCTGACAACACTTCCATCATTACGATGCAAAAGTGAATTGGCGTTCAAGTCAAGAAAGCCACTGACAGCATAAAACATGCTATTATGTGGGGTGCAGACAACAGAGTTTTTAAGCATGCACCTACAGATAGGGCCATCTTTGGTCTGCAGTAAATCAACATTTATACAAGAATGGCAGTGTCTCATATCTTTATTAGTAGCTTCACAGATTGGTGAGCCTGATAATTTTATGCTGCACCAATCAATTTTCCCAGAAACTAAGGGTAAAAGAAGATAGACAACTCCAATAGATTCTTGCATTGCATGGAAGTTTATAATGGGATCGCTGACCTCTGAGTGATCATTACTAATTAGCAAAGAAAGAATGGTTGTCTGAAATCTTCTAGCAATAATCACCTGAACAAAAAGTAGTGGAGCATTCAACATGGAGGACTCAACATACTTACATTGATGGAAGAGGAAAAGAAAGGATGGTACGATAATTATGGAACAACATAACATTAAATGACATCGTACCTGTTCTTTGGTCAGATGAAAGATGCCCACATAGTTCATGGTAACATTCACTTCACCTTGCGCGCCCCTCAATTTGAATGAATTTGAGATAAAGTCAGATCCCATGTCACATTTGACAGCTAAAACTATGTCAGCTGAAGAAGTAGCTTTTCCTAAACACCCTTCGAGAGAGATTTTGTAGCAATAATATAAACCGCGATGACAAAAAGAAAGCCAGCTGTCCAATAATTGCTCTGGAAAGTAATCAGGCTGATCATGTTTGTGTGCCTCCACAACTACATGATGGAAGTCAAACAAATGTTATTACCAAATGCCAATGCACAGCCAATTGATAACATATGGATGCAATGAGCGATCGTGTATTCATAAGCATTCATAGCATACAGGAAATGCACAATCGGCAAGAACAGGTATGGTAAACAAAATCAGGAATATGATTCACCACGAGACAACGATATCTTAATGTTATGAATAGCACTTGTATTGAATTGTAGCCCTAGAGTGTCATTATATAGAGGTTACATGCCTCAATCCTAAACTAGGATAAGAACTCTACAATTAGAGTCCTATACTAGTACCATTCCCTTAACCTAGATGGCTACGAAAAGAACTAGATGGCTGTATGCACTGTTTTTCTAGACGTGCGTCTAGACGACGTCTAGACACAAGACTTGAAGGTTGTGTCTTGCGTCTAGATGATCAAAAAACATGTTTAGACCGTTTAAACAATGATTAGTCGCGTTTAATGGCTAGACACGGGGTGCGCGTCTGTCTTGCGTATACGTCTAGAAAAACATTGGCTGTATGACACCAAAAACAACAATAATGTGTTAACCAAACGAACAAAATTTGGCTAACCAAAAAGGGGGGAAAAAAAGCTTTTTGACGAATAATTTATGGACTCCACGGCATAGACAAACATAACAGAAAATAAAGACTTGGATGTGGACGCAGCGGAATTTATTGGCGCAAAACCTAGAGAGGATAGACTAATCCTCGTAACTAAACTGTAGCAATGACCACCAGCAGCAGAAGGCAGTGAAAATGCTGCCAAAACAAAGGCCAACTCTGTTTGTAACCCGCCATCTAATACATAGGGCTTATGTACACACGGCCCATGCGCAGCCCACCATCAGCACGAGCAGAGATCCTGTCCGCCTATGGCAAAGAAACATGGCGGCGGGTGAACCAGGAGGCAGGCAGCATAGATGCTCCCCGGCTGCGAATCTCGGAGGCGCGCTCGTGTTGCAGAGGAGCGATGCTGCATAGCACGTCCGCAAAGGAAGTAGAGATAGTGCTGAGCGACGGAGGAAACATCCTGACATAGCAGACCTGGCGCCGCAGCGGCGATGTTTGGCGACGATGGTGAGACCCCCGGTCGGCGGCAACAAAAAGCAAGCCTTCAGGCAGGCAAAGACCAACGCCCACCCATGCTCGGCTCGCAGGCAAAGAAGATGCCACCCCCGGGAGTTGAGTCTGCTCCTCCCGGGGGCGAGTGCAAGCGGAAGATCTTGATGAACAGACGGCAAACTTCGGAACGATGAAGATGTCGGCGGTAGAAAATTGTTGGTTGCACGGAAGTGTGATGTGCAACGAACGAAAGCTAGAGAAGGGGAAAAAATCCCTAACCCTAATTGTTGACTCTGCATACCATGTTATGAATAGCGCTTGTATTGAATTGTAGCCCCATAGGGGTGCCTCGATCCTAATCTAGGATAAGGTCTATAATTAGAGTCCTATACTAGTACTATTCCCTTAACACTTTAAACTATCAATTAGGTGGTAAAATATATATATTCTGATCTGGTATTGTTTCTGCCTGGAGAGCATTTTGCATGCTGAACCTACCAATTGGTGTGAAAGCATCCAAATGATATTAATACTGCATTATAATCATGGCAATCCTCCAAAGTTTAGTACTGTCAGATTAAATTAGTTAACATATTAAATATCACCTAGAATAATTATCATATATTTCATGATCAGACACATTTTGGTTAAAAGGGTGAAAGTTATCCACCTAGTTACCACTACTACCTAAATCAACTATATGCCTATACAGAGTGGATAGATAAGTGCAATTATCACATTTTTGGATAAAATCCTTACCCACATAGGCCGTTATGAAAAATTACTATAATTGAAAAAAAAAATCTGGATCAAATTCATTTGAAATAATAAATAATAAGCATACCAATGTCAGGGTCATCTTCATACGGAACACCTAATTCTGGCAAGAGAGAGTCTGTGAGAGCACCAATAGCATGTAACTCCCGGCAAGCCTTGAGACAAACAATCTGCTTGAGGAAAGAACCTTCGCCTTCTGCATGAATTGTCTGCACAGGACTGCTCTTGGGAAGATGCAGGGTGCAGGTACCTAATGCCTTGTCAATACTAAATCTTGGTAGAGGTTTAAAATATCTGGCAGATGAAATTTGATCTGTTAGCATTTGAGACAGAAGATGCTTTTCAATGAAGGAAAAGAAAACCTTATCTAAGAAAGAAAACAGACTCGTCCGATGGAAGCTTTGAGCAGAAAACATAAATCAATGGAACACTAGAGTTTAGAGTTACAAGTGCTCCAGTGGATTCAACACGGTAATATTCTTCATCACATAAGGTGCTTTCAAGAGGTTGACAGATAGTAGGTGCCAATCTCAAAGATTCTTCCCTCATCATTTGCCCACTTGAGAGAAATTTTTCTGTTTTAGAAAGAGCTTCTGCATCTCCTCTGATACAGAGAAACAGAGATATCAGAGTCAACATCATAACAGGCAGAATTCCAATATATCATTCAAATACATTGAATGTTAATGCTGAAACAGAAGGTTAAAACGTTATTAAGTCATTTAATGTTGAACTGGAACAACACAAACAACTTTAAAAATTCAGCAGTATATGAACAAAGCATTCTCGTTTTATAGTTGAGGGAAATTTTCAAATAACAAGGCAGGAAAACCTAGCATCTCAACCACTGAACAAACGATAATCAAAGCAATTAAAAAATCAGATCCCACTACAGTTGTGTTAGAATAAAAGCCCAAGGATATTGTATAAGTTATGGTTCCAAGAGAGCTATCTTCAGGAACAACAACAATCAATTTAGCCCAATGCTAGACAACTTTCCGAACTAGGATTTTCCTTGCCACCCAGTATTACTAGCACTGGCAAGCAGATTAATCTGGAACTAAAAACTGAAAACTAACATGTTTTCAAAAAAAACAAAGGAAGTAGGATGTTTCATACACCTCAGATAGGAAAAAAAAAAGGTGGGAGCAGGCAAATGCCAACAGTCAATTGTGGAACCACATTTTTTTTGCTTTCTTCATTAATCCATACTCCATAGCAGGCGGTGTGGGTGTACACTGTACAACCCCGCCATCCAGATCCAAATCCTCTTCTAGTCATACTTATGTGCTTATTTCTTTTAAATGCAATGCGACCTAATTCTTCTTAGGTTGGTCGAGTTTTTTATTTATTCGTTATTTTGTCAAACAGAAACTTCAATGAATGATGTCTACTTTGATCAATACAAATTCAAATTCCTTGAAGCTGAATGGTTGTACAAGAATTTGCATGGAAAGCAAGAATAACAAAAGAATCAGAACACATGCCTTCTAACAAGTAAAACATAGTCTGAGTTTTGCATCCTAGCTCGACCACGTGACTGTATAAAGCTACACACAGTTGCTGATGGATCAAAGCGAACTACCAAGTTACAACTTGGCACATCCAGACCCTCCTCCAAAATGTTTGTGGCAATAATTAGATGCACCTACAGGAACATCATTTTTCACAGTATTAATTAACAGAGAGCGAAGGAAAAACATGAAAAATGTCAAAAGCTAACCTTTCCGCTCCGAAATGAATCCACAATTTCCATATGTTTCTTCCTGCTCTGAGAATGCCAGCCGTTCTTGTTTCCTGCCATGTGTTCAACAGTCCAGCCAGACATGTGTTCTATAGAGGAAAGAAGGGACTGCAATACAATGCTTGTAATAACTCTCTCAACAAATACAATGCATCTTAAGTCTTGCATATGCCTGCAACAGAGAGGAAGGTAAGTTAATAATGTCAGAGAACCAATATTATTTAAGCTGTGCATATTATTCAGTTAACAACAAAATACAGATAAAAGAGTCATAAACCATGAAGCATGAGTTTGAGAAGTTGGAATCAAATATTGAAATGTTTTTGCAATACCCCTAAATGTGTCCCGCTCTTAAGACCAAATGTCACCATCATCTTTCCATAATTGGAAATAAACATCAAAGTGTTTGTGGTAATTCTTTTCAGCAGGAACAGCAAGGTCAACCTTCTTAGAGGCTACAGAGAAAGTCTATCCTTTTGATAAAAAATGTGAAAGCCCGCAGGCGTACAAACCAAGAAAGCATGAAGAGCACGGCTCACAGAGGAGGAAAGTGAAGCGATGAAAACCCGTGAGTTGATGAAAAGCTCCAGTAAGTAAGGAGGATGGGTGATGAATTGATGAACTTAGATTGTATCCTGGAAACTTTTCCAGGCTTCAATTTCCAGTTCTCCACCAAAGCCGCTAACTGCTTGTCCTCTTGGAGGACAAGAAGTTCCATTGGAGCACAAGCCACAGTCACAAAGATAGTGATGCAGCTGTACACCTCTAATGGAGCCATATGGCAGGTGGCAGGGGTGGTTGCAGTGGCGGTGATGGTGTCATAACCCTCCTGCTATTTTCCCAATATTTAATCTATTGCTATCAGTTTCACTTCCTTTAACTTTAGTACTGATATGTGTGGCACTTCACGTTAACTATGACAGATCAAATTTCTTAGTTGATGGAATTTTTAAAAAATAAAAAGGAATCATAAACTGGTTTTACCCTAGAGAGCTTTTATTGTAGGGATCTTTTCTTTGTGTCTCAAGTTCCAACTTCAAAGGGAATATTAAATGCTCAAGATTCAATCGGTTACCACCTGTACTCCAGAAGAGATTTGATGAGAAAATGCACTTTGGACGTCAATAGGCCATCGTGCAAATCAGCTGCAAAATCCTCTCCAATGTCTGAAAAAGCAACGAATGATGAAAAACAAAAGCAGGACTGTGTTCCATAAATTTCACAAATTGGTATTACAGATGGTTTGATAATTCCGTGCTTGGATCAATTTTTTTTCAAATGTCTATAACCTAGGTTTCTAGGTGCTTTATCATAAGTATATTTGATTTTTCTATATGCCACGCTGAATGATGAAATAATGTGTTAGTATGTGCAGTTAAAAATATGGTAAAGCATCCATGGGTACAGATACATAGCTTCTTAAAAAAAATGTAGGTATGGATACACAACTACCAATGAGTGTGTCAGTAAAACAGTTTACAAGCAAGGAATGGTTAACAGTTAGCAAACCACCGGTAATCCCTTACAGATTATTATTATAAAATTGACATTTCAGGAAAACCATGCTGAATAAGCACAAAAAAAAAGAGGGACAACTGTGATGTATACCGTTCTTTGAGAAACGAGAGAGATATCTGTATACTTCTTCACTGTACTTTCTAACAAAACCTTCAACTTGTTCATTTAATTTTTCGCCCCAGAAGGATAAGCATCTTTCACTGTGTGACAGTAGCTCAGCAGCCTGGAAAAATGTTTGACGAATTTCAGGACTATGTATTAACGTGATAAAAACTGTGAAGCACTATAAATTGCCGCACCTTTGCTGCCAGCCATACTCCTAGATCAGCTATGCAATATGAGAATGTCTGGTGTAAACTTGATATTTTTTGCTTTGCACTCTCCAATGATGATCCATGTAGTTCTGCCTCAAAGATTTCTAAATACTGACATACAGTGAACGATGGTAAAAACAAATTAAGTGCAGCACGAGGAAGTATACAAAACAAATTCAATTATTTTCAAAAGTAGATTGCCCAACATGAGCAGAAATCCAGATCAAATGCAGCATGAACATATCAGTTGACTTCAGCACTTTTGCACCATGGTGGTTAACAGGAAGGAACTGACTAGCTGAACTTCGAAAGAATACTACTCATATACATCTGCCATTGAGGATCACTAATTCATGACTAAGACAACTATGAGCACCAGTCTGGGTTGTGAAGAAACTAACGCTCAGTTCAGAAAAGATAAGATATATCTATATGTTTTAGGTGGAGAGGCTTATGTGTGCATTTAATGAGATAGCGGTTGAATGTATCGGCTTCGTAGCTTTCGTGCAAGTTCCCGAACCTTGAGGACTTAAACTGATGTGAGAGACTGGCCCATTTCCTAAAGAATGAAAATTGGGCTCTGAAAAGATACATCACTTCTCAAACAAAAAGAGGGGAATAACATGAACATGGCTTGCATGGACACATGCCTCATAAGTTAGTACCCACAAAAAAAAAGAAACAGAAGTGTAACAATTTGAAGAGACCAATAAACCAATTTTCATTTTCTACATGTGTTGTAAAACTATTATGTGAAGATTTGGGAGTAACTCCAATAACAAATCCTAAAGATTTGTCGCAATTGATAATATGCTCACTGATAAATCAATGGCTAATGCACATTTAAAGATTTTGTATCAAATGATTCGCTATTAACATATAATAAAGTGAAATTTACTCCAAAATTACAAGACAGAAATCATTGAAAAATCTTGTGTCGCAATGTGAGATGATCAAATTAGTGTATAATCCAGTGCCTGACAAGTGATGTGTAACTCGATTACTGAAATAAACAGAAGCAATTATTAGCCAATCTAAGGTCTGCCTAGAGAATAAAATTGTACCTTGGTTTTCAGTCTGTCCAAATAAATGATAATTGGGTCATGTAGCTCGGATGGTAAGCTGGAATCATCATACTGAATTATCCTTGTAGTGGCAAATGGTATGTACATCGATATTGCTGATTCGTTGTCGACAGTGTACACCTTCAGCAAGAAATGCATCAAGTTTTCAAAAAACAAAACTAAACAAAGGATGACAGTTATCTCAAATCAGGGTCATATGATTTTTATGTTGACTGACCTTCGAATTCATGAGATTCTCAAGCTCATATATTTGTTTTGAAAAGTCAGCACGATCCAAACCTATAAAATGATAGTGAGATAGAGTTAATCAATCAGGAAAAAAAAAGAATACATATATAAAGATAAGAGAGTATCATCTCATCCTTACATTTTGAATAGACGAGCGAGGCTGTCATCCCAAAAATCCTCGGTAGAGGATCCGAAGGCCTAGAATTCAGTTGGGGATGGTAAAACTCCTACGAGCAAAACCCAATTGATAGATTTGTTCAGTGGATCACGGGAGAATAAAGGACACATTCATAAGTAACTGAAATGGTGCCAAAAGGAAGCATAATTCCAACTAATTTGACCCTACAAACTAACATTGGAGCTCCATAACTGGACAAGTGGCAAAAGGAACGCTAAATTTGTAACTGAATTGGTGATTTGAAATCCAGCCAGATCAATAATTGTGCATCCGAACAAAACAAGGTGACTACAGCACAGGTAGGAGACAAAAATACTGACAAAGAGCAGTGGAACATTTATGAGGAGGGGACCTTGAGTATGCAGGCGTATGGGGAGTTCCCCTTGGCCCGGTGGCACTCGTCGAAGATGAGGAGCGCGATGTCCTGCAAGCGGAAGAAGCTGTGCCTGAGGTTATCAAGCAGGATCTGCGGCGTCATGACGAGCACCTCGGCGTCGTCGACGGCCTTGCGCCAGGTGTCCTCGCTCCAGAAGTCGACCCCCATCTCTCCGTAGAACTGCGCGACGCGGAGGTCGGTGTGCGCCTCGACGACCCCCGCCTGCTGGCCGACGAGCACGACGGTGGGGACGAGGAAGACGGCGAAGGAGCGGGACTCCGGCCGCCGCACGCGGTGCGCGTAGGCGTGCAGCAGCATCACGGCGATGAGCGTCTTCCCGGCCCCCGTCTCCAGGAACGCCACCGTGTTCCCGCGCTTCGCCCGCTCCAGCGCCTCCAGCTGGTACCTGCGAAACGACGAGGAACAACATACACGCCGTGGATGGTTAGGACGGGACGATTTCGGGCTCACCGAGCGCGCGATCGAGTGGCTCACCATCGCGCCAGCGTCTGCGGGTCGCAGGGTGGCGACGGGTCCTCATCTTCCTCGGCGGATTCGGCGGTGGTGACTGAGGAGGAGGAAGAGGAGGAGGAGGAGGCCATGGCGGCGAGAAGGTTTTGGGGAGGGATTGGAATTTGGAAGCCGCGGGGTTGTATGATGTGGGAGTGGGATGATGGGAGTGGAGTGGGCGGCGAGATGGACAAAAGTGCGGTGGCGGCGACGCTCCAGCTGAAAAGTGCGGTGGCGGCGACGCTCCAGCTGCCTTCTCCCGCACGACTGCGGGCGGCGGCAACCGGTTCGGAAACTGATTGGTACCGAGAGAGCGATGCGTGCGATCGACGCGATGGACCAGTCAGGAGAATCTAGTACTGCGATAGCTTTCACGAGTGGTGTTGGTAATGGAGCGAGACTGGCCGGTGGGCCTCTCGAATTCTCTGCGCCGCTTTGGATTCGTGTGTGCATGTGCACAAGCTTGCTTTTGCTTTTCCCGTTAGAAATTCCCACTCATTTGCTTTTGCATTTATTTCCGTGCCTATGATTTGTGAGGAGGATTTGCAAAACCGGACAAACCGGAACCGGACAAAGCGGAACCGGTAAACCGTAAAACCGGCCGGTTTTCTGATTTTGTTACAGTACTAGTGTCGGCTTTTACCGAAATCCGCCCGGTTTTACAAACCGGACGGGTAAGTTGGTTTAGTTTTGTAAACCTTGCTTGAGAGCGGTTTTTTTTAAGAAATCTTTTGAAGGGTGTATTTTTTTTAAGAAATCTTTCAAGAGGTGTATTCAATTTTTTTTGCAATTAAGAAAGAACTTTATTAATCACTCAACTGATATAATATACTCGTGAGCGGCCAATTGCTCAACACAACGGAGAACTTTGTGAACGTGTAGTTCATACTTACGACCTGTCCAAGTTAGAATCTATATAAGCTGAAACAAACCGGTCGCATATTATAGCCAGATTATAACAATTCACAAGTCAGATTATCATAATCCAAAAGTTGCTCTCACCTAGCTTATTGATTATTTAGTTTATATAATTTGAATAGGAAATAAACAGGATCTTATTTCCGGTGGGCACAAGAAAAAAGCCAAACAAAAAAGAAAAAAAATAAAACTTCCTCTTATTTCCCTTTTATGTCAAGACAACATCTTTAGGTGGAACCTACTCCTTCCATTCCAGAATAAGTGATGTTTTTGACTTTCAGACATCACGTTTGACCGTCCGTCTTATTCAAAAAATTTACGCAAATATTATTTATTTTTTTATAACTTGTTTCATCATTAGCAATACTTTAACCATGACATATTTGTTTTACTATTTATATAAAAAATTTGAATAAAACGGACGGTCAAACGTAATGTCTGAAAGTCAAAAGCGTCACTTATTCTGGTTCGGAGGGAGTACCTGGCTAGAGCTTCGCTGGAACTGATCAGGTTGTCGTTTTGTTGAGGTACTGATGACATGCGGCTTTTTTCATTCAGACTTTCGGTTTTCTCTTCTTTGCGCTAAGGATGGCAACGGGGCTTGTTCGGGTGGAGCCAAAACCTGTTTGTAATAAATAAGAAATGCCTTGGGTGGAAAACGGCACTCGCAGCGTGCCTGCAGTGAACTTTGGCACACATAAAGTCTCCGGTGCTTGTCGACTTTCAGCAAACACACATATGTTACATACGAAAAGAAACATCTAAATGATTTTAGTACAAATACAAATATGTCCAGAAATCAATAAACATGTTCCAGTCGAAAAACGTACAGATTCCAAACTGTCCACGCTGTCTCCATCGACTTGATGGACTAAAAATAATTTTAATGCATCGTTTCATGAGGCATCAGGTGAAGCTGCCTCAGGTGAGAGATTCAGGTGGCAATCCACTACTCTGCTCACGGCATGGCGAACTCTTCGACAATGTGGTGCTGCGGTTGAGGCTGAAGCAGCGGAGTGGATCCGGCAACCTACCCAATGACTCTTCTTTTCTATTCGAATTCAAAAGAGGCGGCGGCTCGAGCACGCGTTGCGCCGATTCGTCCGCGTCGCCGGAGGTTGAGGCCAGGGGCAGGGCGACGGCACCGCCACCGCGGCAGGCGGCCGCGTTGGCAAGCGGGGTTGGTGCCAGAGACACGCTCCAGAGTCCAGACGGTGGAGCAGAAGATGGATCGCGGTCGCGGTGCCACCACGGCCCCTGTTGCCCGGCCGACATCATCGCAATCGCTGCCGTCCATGGGCACAGAGCCACAGCGCTTTTGCTCGTCGAGTGTAAGACTTACAAGCGGGTCCAAGAATAAAACAAAATGATTTCTTCAAAAAAAATGAATACTTTAATGCTAGAAGTGTCCACCAGCAAATAATCACGGTTTTAGATTGTCGACCAGCAAAGATGAAGAAAAAAAATCGGATGTCCTACAGCAAATACCACACTTTTAAGCGGTTCCCACAGCAAAATTCGCCTAATAATAAGAAACCAATATCTGCTTCCAACCTATGTAGTACATGAACAGCTGAAACCTTAGTCTCAGTATAGTCTAATGACCACAGCCAATGAAATCCATGGTGCAAGTAAGTGCAAAAAGATCATTTGCCAGCACTCCAGGCTCATGACAAGGTTAAGGCTTTCAGATCCTGGAGCAGAGCCTTTGCCGCGACCCTCGTCACATCTTTGTTGCAACCTATTCCGGTTCGGATTGCATAGTGCTGTGTCCCAGCAACCTGCACCTCTGCAACTGCTGTTGTCACCCCATCCTTACGAGTTGTAGAGTACAATGGTGGAAGGTAGCTTCTCTGCTCGCATAATTCCTTCAGTTCTGTCAACGGATCACACTCCATAGTGTCAGCAGTTGGAAGAGGTTCCAGAAGCCGTTTCATGGCTCTCCAGACCTCCTCCTTGTTACATCTGCTGTCGAGGTAGATTGCACCAGCTATTGATTCGATCAAATCTGCAAGGTACTGTATTTGGCCAAAAAAACAAAAACACAAAGCACGACTCAGCTTGTAACGGAAGAAGGTCCTACAAGTGAGCACAAGTACATTTCTTTTTTTAACAGACACAAGTACAATTTTTTTATTTAAGAGAGCTGGAAAAGGAGCACCTGTTCTAGAACCATTCACCTTAAACCTACCTACAATCATTATTATTTTTTCATTTTTTTGCAAAGCTTATCATAATTTGAACTTTCTATGACAGAAGAAACGCCAAAAATTCAACTTACTGTTCAGAATCAGTAACCGGGGTTATCAGCTATACTAGACTCAGACAAAAATAAGACAAGGGAAATGCAAGAGATGTGAGAAAATGAAAGAAAAGGAAACATGAACTGAATGGAATACTACGAAAATACAAAATAGTAATAATGGAAAACGCTGCAAGAGTATGTTTAAAACTAATTTGTAAACTGTATATGCACGCACCTTCGGCAGACCGCTGCCAGGTTCGATGCCATGTGATGGGCCCGAAAATGATCGCCCAGAATTCTCAAGATCGTTAATCGTCTTTACCATCTGTTTATCAGAATAAAGAATATACTTGTGCAGTCCATTTTTAACAGATGCATGGGCGTAGCAATGGTTGTTCACAGAAGCTCTTCGCAGATCTGTCAACAATCCTGGAGTACAATCAGGGTAGTATAGTTTGAAGAAGTGCACAGTTATGATGTAATCCAATATAGAATCCCCAAGAAATTCAAGCCTCTGCACACGGATGCAAACTTTTAAGTATATTACCCACAAAAAGGTTTCACTTACGAGTAAGATTTAGCAACATATAAAGGAAAACTATCCATCAAATTTGTGTGGTACCATAAAACATTGTATTTCTTCCATACTCTTTATAAAAACATCTCACAATATATAACATGAAACATAAATCTGAAAAGAAAGAAAGTAATGTCAACAGTATACGTAAAATGCTAAATGGACTAAGCAATGTAACAATGGAGCATTTTCCCTAACGTTCCCTTAAACCTGATTAGCAGGTGAACAATCCACAGCAGAGCAATTGTCAAAACACGTTGCAAGCATGTCACAAGCAGGGCTTGGTGATGAGACTGTCACGAGGAGGGATGTTAGTGGGTGGAATGCGGTGAAGATTATAGTTGAAGCAAGTAGTCAGATAATGAAATGTGTATTATATATTAAAATCATCTGATTCTGATGGGACAATTTTTGGCTGTATATTGCAGGTCAGGGCTACTGCACAACATAAGTTATAACTATGAAAATATTGTTGTCTTAGAAAAGGATCTGTTCCTGATGAAATAGGTAAAAATACAACAAACTAAACTAAACATCACATCGAATAGAGACTAACCTGATTGCAGGCTGTAGTGCCGACAGTCTTATAGGAACCATGTGCCAATGCTTCCACTAACAACAAACGATCATTGAAAACATAACCAAGCATTGCCTCCAAGTCTGAGCATCTAGCATTAATGGACTCTTCAATATTTCCAGATTTTGTTATAAGTTTCCTTTCATCGTTCATTCCAATATGCAGTTCTATATCCATTCCTAGACTTTTTATGAAATGAAACGCTGCCAGCTCACCATGCTCACCACCAAGACTGAGACAGGCGCCAATCAAGGCTTCCACTGTATCTGCAATTGTGTCACTTGTTATGGATATTTTCTTCAAACTGTACATATTGTTGGTGCATTGGAAGGAAAAATTGCTGTTGCCACGTTTGTCATAAAGCCCTGGAATGATCCAACATTTTGTCTTAAACTCTTCACCTCGAATGTATCCCTGCCAAACAAGAAAAAACAGCAATGAACGTTATGTGTCCTGCCAACCTGATAGTTGTTGGAAATCAGGCAGGTGCTAATCTCTCAAATCTCACTCAGAACTTAAAAAATACAAGTGAATTTGTGCTGAGATGAAGCTGCAGCATTTTCTGTTTTCTCCTCTTTGTTATATAGCAAAGCAAGCAAACTAGACCATGGCTCCAATAGAGCTGAATCAGGCCATAGTGGCCTCCTTCTAGCACACGAGCACCACAACGCCATGGCCATTACACTACTAGAGATTAGGACTCTGAAACTAACCTTGACTACGCTAACTGCTAACAAACACTGAAACCAATTGAAACTGAAAGAAATCCAACAAGGACACTACACTAACTACTAAGCACATGACTTACAGGGAACAATGGTAACATATATGTATATAAATTCTGCAATGAATTGAAAAAAACTAAAATTGAATGGGACACGGATTATGTCTCCAGGGGTTTCCTCATCCCTTTAGAAAATTCAATAAGTTGCATTGTTTCAAAAACTTCCCCAAAAATCATGTGGACAGCGCACTTGTACCAATACAGAGCAGAATAACTAAACGTAGCAAAATTTGGTCCATTCAGATTAGTATTTCATAGCATAACATGAAAGAAATAAACTAGTGGATAACAGGATCAGCATACAAGCATGTTTATAATTCGTAAAAATACTTCATGGAAGGTTTTCATGAAAATACTTTTCCAAGCAAAACCAAAGCATGAAAGCCTGTTTGCAACACAAGAACTTTGCAGAAAGCTATGCATTCCCCGTAATATTCCCATGAAAACACTTTTCCAAATAGGGACATAATGGAAATAGGTGCCAGCATGTATTACAATCAAAACGACACCAGGAAAACAAATTATTTTATTTTATTTTTAAAAAATAACAAATCAGGTTCCAAGATAAGGAGTTTGACTCAGCAATCAGTTCACTCAAAAGGTTAAAAGAACTCTTGGACGCCAATGCTTACTTGAAGAAACAAATGCAAAGCAGAGGTAGTAAGATTTTCAGTACCACGAGTTTTCTGCTGCAAGCCAGCTGGCATAGATTTGTGTTGGAGACCAAACTTATTCTCCTATCAGTTAGCACGTCCTCTCGAAGATCCATGTGTTTGCTAAAGAGATGCTGGCTTGTAACATACTTAAGGAAAGAATCCCCAAGCGTTTCTAATGACTCCAAGGAAAATGCCTCCTGGCATGCCTTTGTTGTAAGTGCTTCCATGATCTGCATATGGAGCAACTTGCTAAATTAAATTTAATTGGAATCAAACTAGTGTAAGCATTAATCAGATTTTAAATTGTAACATCAGCAGTCTAGATCTCTTTTTTCTACAGAATACAAAGTTGCAATCTTTCACAGGTACTGCCATAACACACATATTGCCAGCTGCCAAGATCTCGTTATCCCAGCCAGTTAACTGGTATCTCATCACCTACTACAGTTACTAGTGGAGTACTACAGTTACTAGTGGAGTAAAACAGATGACTGCTAGAAAAACAGTACCTTCAGAGCTTTTATGTTGAACTGTTGCATTGTTGGGCCCAACTGGATTTTCAACTTGACAGAAAGAAGCAAACACTGGATACGGTACATTATGGAAGGAACAAATGTGAAGATGCACAAAGTATTTGCTGACACCGGTGCCATAACTACTTTGCAGAGTTCAGGTGGCAACTCAACAGCATTTGTATCCCTAGGTTCTGAAGCAAAGAAAATAATATTAAGTCAATTTCATATAACAAACCCTATGAATTGCAGTACGATCAATGGGTACAGCTTATAACTTCAAATCCATGTTGTGGGAAACTATATTTCTCAAGAAGCTAAGATCTAACAATAGCAATTGAAGTTAGCATACTTTTCCCTATCTTTTGTTCTACGTTTATAAATAAGCATAGTATGAGAAATAATTCACAGTTAAACAGATGCTTATGGACAAGTAAAATTGTAAAGTATGGGATGTGTGAATTTGGCTGATTGGCACACATGGCTAAAAATTTAGTAACTGGTGCACTTCGATTCGATGGGAATTTTTTTTCTACGAACAGATTACACAGGAACTCAGATAAGCTTTCGGGATTCTACTGATGGTAGGGTGCACTTGGTGGAGTGGGTTAATATATGCTATTGAAACAAGATAGTAGGAGACAACAATCTAGTCGTGTTAACAGAAAACAACCTTTACCTCTTTTGTAAGACTTGTGGAAGCAATTTTGCACTGGGAGTAGTTCACTGGGAGCCAATAGTCGTTGAGTTTCACAGGTAAGATTCAGGCCATGTATGAAGCATACAAAATAAGAACAAACATGTATGAATCTAAACTTCCAAGAGAGGAAAAAACTGTACCTCGTCTTAAGATACTTTCTGGAGCTAATAGTACTCCCATCTTCCAAATGCCAAATGTTGTTTGCATCTAAGTCAACAAACCCAGTAACACTATGGAAAATTTTGTCTTGAGGAGTATAGACAACACAGTTCTGTAGCATGCATGTGCAGAAAAGACCGTCTTTTGTCTGCACTAAATGGGCATCTTCACAAGCATGGGAGTGTCTCACATTCTTGTCAGTAGCTTCATCATATGCTGGTGAAGATGAGAATTTGATTTTGCACCAATCAATTTTGCCAGAAATTGAAGGCAGGAGCAAGTAGACAACCCCAACTGATGCTTGGAGTTCATCATGGAGGCCTTTTATAGCATCGCTGACCTCCAAATGGTCCTTGCTAATAAGCAACGAAAGAATGGTCGTCTGGAACCTTCTGGCAAAATTTACCTGAAGAAGAAAAGATTTGCACGTGGTTGTCATCATGAATACAGGAACCTCAAAATGAAAACAGGAACATTGGAAAAAAAATTAACAACAGGACAGGTCACGTATTCCCTAATCACCTGTTGTTCATTGAGATGAATAATGCCTGCGTATTGAATGGTAACTTGAACACCCCCCATGTCAAATGAGTTACAGATGAATTCAGGTCCCAAGTCGCATCTGACAGCCAAGATTATGTCTGTCGGAGCAGTAGCCTTGTCGAAACACCCTCGCAACAAGATTGTGTAGCTGTAATACAGGCCAAGACGAGAGAAAGATAACCAATCGCCAACAAGTTCTTCCGGAAAGTAGACAGGCTGGTCATGCTGGTATCCATCACCTGAACAAGGAACGGCACAAATTGTTATCACAGACTGTTTATAACAAGATGCTCGACGCTAAATAAAACAGTAACCGCAAGTAGATGGTGAGCTCGATTGAATGAGCCTGAAATGGGTTTGCTTTTCAAAGGCACCGACCTACCTACCTATGTTTTGTCGAACTATAACAGAGACTTCACTCGAACCAGATAGAAGAATTCCTAAATTACTATACCAGAACAACTCGCTCGATGAATGAAAGTACGCACCTAGGCCGTCAGGAGATGAAGCGGTACAAACTGAGAGTACCATATAAGAATAAACTACCGCAGCAGTTGTAGCAGTCACAGCAGGCTATTTCAGAAAGAATGTTTTGCATAGGTACACAAACTGAAACAGAGGTGAGGCTTCGGCTGCGTGGATGCGTTTTCGCGGAGCGCACAGACGTACCGCTGGTGCTGGGCTCGTCCTCGCACCGCGCGTCTTCTTCCTGCGCATCGGCGGCGGCGGGGGCCATGGCAGCGAATTTTTGCACTGCAGAGGGTTTGGGATGTTTCCTGTTTGTGAGCGGCGAAAGAAAGAAAGAGGAACAAGAGGGAGTCGGAGGAAGCCGAGGTGCAGGTGAACAACCGCCGCCGCTTGGGATGCCTGCGGTTCGCTTGACTCGTGCGCGACCTGATCAAGAAGCTTCGAACGGAAGGAAGGCGGTCGCTGTCTGCCGGGCCTTTCGGTGCGCGGCTTTGCTCGCGTCCTTCACCCAATCACCCGAGCGCGCGCGACCAAGGGGCACCCCGAAACATCATCAAAAAAAGAAAAAAAGGGGGCGCCCCGAAAGCAACTAAAGCACGCGCGCGCTATCAACACCATGCGCGCGGCCTTCCAACAACAAACAACAAATCTACCGCGCGGGTCCAACAACAAACGACAACAAACAACAAATCTACCGCGCGGGTCCAACAACAAACGACAAATCTACCCCCCCCCCCCCCCCCAACCAACACACACTCTTCTCTTCCTCCCCGAATCCGATTCACCGAAGCAAAAGGTAACTAACATACCTCCTTTTCCAGCAACAGCACTGCGGCGCCCCCGGCGACCCATTCTTTGGCAGTGCGTCGGCCCGCGCGGAACGGGCCTCCTCCTTTCGCGGACAATGTCTTCTCCGGCGGCGGCGGACAGGCTGCACCTTCGCTTGCAGTGGTCTCACGACCGAGTCGTTCACCGGCGCACGGCAGACAGAGAGTCTCCGACGGCGAGTCTCGATCCAGATTGGGATGACAAGCTAGGGAGTGATGGGACATGTTAGTAACAGACGGACCCCACATAAAACGCTTGCTATAGAAAAAGAAAGAGGGAGGGGGAAACGGCTCCTCTGCCATCATTGCACGCTTTACAGTGCTCACTGACAGGGGGTCCACCCTGACTTGGAACCACGAGTCAGTGGCAACTTCAAATATATACTTGCAGTGATTACACCTGATACCAATTTTCTGGAGGAGGCATAAGCTCTTGAGCGTGGTAGTGCAAAAAAAAAGCATTTCGCTGAATTAGCAGGCCAATGCTAGGTATGAATCTGATGCTCATTTACCTTTTGTAGCCGGGTAAACAAACTCTCATTCCCATTCCCTTCCACGAAGCTGAAAAAAAATGGAATTCCAACTAAGGGTCTGGTTTATGCCGGTCAACTTCTTCACAGTACCTAGCTGAAGCCGAGTTCCAAGGTAAATAAAAATCTCAAAATCAAAATGAAACATTCTAAGGATATTTAAATCAAGCCTGATGTTTCAAATCAGATCCAAACAAGTTTTGAGTCAAGTAAAAAGTATATCAACACAAATCTAAAAAGATTAAGCATAATTAGCACTTTACTCAAGCCTGCATTATTCTATTATTATAAGGAATAAGTCTAAATAACCCCCCAACCTATTGCCCAGTGGCTACTTCACCCCCTATCCTTTAAAACTGGATGTTTCACCCCCTCAACTATTGAAAACCGTCTAAATTACCCCCTAGGCGGTTTTTGTGGGTGGTGTTGCTCATGTGGACAATTGAACTGGCATTGCTTCTAATATTGGCTGAGACTGACTAGTGGGTTCCATCTCCTTCACTGATCCAGCGCGCCTCTCTGCTTCTTGTCCCAGCGCGCCCGCCCGCCGCACCCGTCGACGCCGCCCGCTAGACCACCTGCCGACGCTTCACAACGCTACCACCCCTGTCTAGATCTCGAGCGGCGCGCCGCCAGCCACCCTCACCTCATCCTATTGAGCTGGCCATACGAGCAGATTGATGACGTTCTTCCTCTGCCCTGTTCACGGCACAAGTCATGTCTCGACTTCAATTCCTTCTCCATAAGTCAATGATGGCCCGATTGCTTGCACACTGATGTGCTACAAGTTACTGCGAATCTCCCTAGCTGTTCCTTGACGTGAATCCATAGCCCATTTTCCTCGAATTTTAGTTCTCATTGATGTCAGTTTCTGCCATCACGAGACCACACAATCGAGCTCTACCTTCGCGGGCCCCTTGTCATCCACAAGATGCACCTCGAGCCGGAGAATGTGATGACGATGCTCCTAAGTCCCAAGCCTTGAACCGGTGCTTCCACTGTTATCATTTGCTCGCGCGTCACTGCCGGAACCTCGGCGAGCCGCCGTGCTTGATGCAGGTGATGCGCTGACCATCTCCCCAGCCAAGGCACCCCTGGGCCAACGATTGCTTGCGTTCCGACCACATAACGATGCCTGGGACCCTTGCCGAGCCGCCGTGGAGCCGCCGGCGAGGTCTGTACTGGCGCTGTCGCCGCATGCTGTCTTATGGACATGTAAGGTCACTTACATGTGGGTCCTCCTGTCAGGCTGATGCAAAACCACCTTTCAAAACCGGCAGAGGGGGTAAATTAGACAGCTTTGCAAAGGTGAGGGGGTAAAATACCTGGTTTCTTAGTTCAGGGGGTGAAGTGGTCGAGTGGCTATAGTTCAGGGGATGAAGTAGACTTATTCCTTATTATAATGAACCTTACGTTTCATAATCCCTTTTCTCGTGGTTGGCTGGGGTTGTCACTTTTCTTGCCTTGTCGTACCTCCATCGGTTTGCTTAAAGTTGGAAAACAATCCCAAAAAAAATCAAACTAAGAAAAAGCAAATTGAAAGGAAACAAAAATGTTCAACTTATAAACTATTTCAATTACCGTAATTTCAAGTCAAAATTGTTTCAAGTCAAGTAAAATATTATTTCAAATCAAGAGAATCATGAAGTTATTTCAAGCCAACAGAAAGGAAACAAATGTGGACTTCTACATTCATTGCCAGCTCGAGTGATGGCGGCAAAGAGGCATCGATGTGCAGGCCTTTTTAATCCTCGTGTGTAGCTTATCCTTCAATCTGCTTGGTCAACTTGGCTTCGAACTCCTATGTGTAGCAACTTCTATATAGCGAACTGTGGTGCAAAGTAGTCCAACGGGTTTCCTGACGGTAAGATGTGGTAAGGCAGTTATCAAGTGGGCTAGATCTAAAGCTGGCGATGGTCTGGTGATGAGATCAGAGCGAGGGAGATAATGGCCCGGTGTGCGAGATCTGAGTTGAATCACATGAATGGGATTGGAGAAGAAAGCTTTCCGTATTCTGCAAGTGAGAGGAAAGGGAAATATGTTGGTTTTTTTTTTTTGAACCAAAAGGAAATATGTTGTTAACAGAAAAGGAAAATCAAAGAAGGGGTTGTGGACCAACCCGAGTGCGAGATAAAGAGTTAACACTCAAAGAAGGAATGTCATTCTTACACTCATGACTAAGGGGTCACTAACAAGTCTTCAGAAAAGTGAAGAGGGAATCTGCATATTTATCAAAACATACAAGAGGCCATGTGCAAAGTTCAGTTGCTTCTAAACCATAGATGGACGATCCAATGGTTTATGTTGAAAATTTTCACATTTCCAACTTTTGGTGCATTTGCACCTGATATGCACCCCACTAACAAGTGGCCCATGACTGACTAGACGATCCCGACGACAATGGTGTGTGTTTCGATTACAATTTGATGTAATCATGTAATTCTTTGAATATACAAAAATAGAAGAGAAATATATTTTTTAAAAATAATTAATAACTAAATGCATAGACAAAATATTTTATAAAATTAAACTATGAGTCCAATAAGATGAAATAAAAATAAAACAGACTTTTCAAAGGAAAATTGAAGATGTCAAAGGTAGAATAAATGTCCTGTATTTGCTTGGGTACACATATTGTCCCTAAAAATACAAAAAAAAAAGATAAACAGAGGGAGGAAAGTGAAACAGAGAGCAGAGAAGGAAACCGGGACCCGACCCACCCTCAGCCGCGCCGAGAGGCGGGCCCGAGACCGGTCAAATGAAGCCGCGCCGGGCCCAACCGAGTGTGCGAGTTGTGAACACATCTGGCCATCTCCCTCTCTCGGTCCGTTCCCAGCCAACCCAAGAAAGGCGCCGGTTCCCTCGCCGCACGGCACCACACCGTCACGCGACCGGCAGCGGCGCGCGCCTCCGCGTCGGAGGGATGGGCGACCACGAGGCTCGCGGGGACGACCTCGAGAAGAAGGCGGAGAAGAAGCTCTCTGGCTGGGGCCTCTTCGGCAACAAGCACGAGGACGCGGCCGACCTCCTCGACAAGGCCGGCAACTTCTTCAAGCTCGCCAAGAATTGTGAGCCTCGCCGCTCCCCCAATCGCATCCCCTTGGCCTCTGCGTGCCGGTTTAACGGTATCAATGTGCGATCGATCGGGTTGATAGGATGTATGTAGGTGCCTGTTGATGTCGTTGAGGGGAGGATCCTTAATTTTGAAATCAACCGGGGCTTCGTTGAGATTGCCCGGCGTTGAACGGAAACGCGTCTCACAGAGATCTAGGTTTATGATTAGATACGAGTAATCTAAGGAAGGTGTTGCGAGATCTTGATGAATTATCGATGACATTATATAGGCGGACTTTAATCAGGAGCTACCTGATGCTAAAATCCATGTGCACTTTCAATTGTTGCATGTTCTGGAGTGCAAAGTTATGATTCGAGACAGTTAATTTCTCCATTTTTGTTTTACGCTTTAAGTTTGCTTGCTATCTGCAATTTGAATATTTCAACTATAGCGTCCCATATTCCACTGTATGGGTTTGATCACTGAATTATCCATTATGGATCTTCCTCTGGATTTTTGTTTCCATTAGCTTGTTCAACTTACTGCTTGTAAAGTTGTAATCATCTCTTGGTTTCCCATAATGATATCATATGATATGGAATTTGGAATATACTTGGTACTCTTCTGTATATTTTCTTTAAAAAGAGCTCCTTCTTATGTGGTAACATGTATGCTATTAGGGAGCAGAGCGGCTTCTGTATACAAAAAGATTGCAGATTGCCATTTGCAGGTTCGTTTTGTTGGCTCTCTTTTTTGCTTTTCTGTTTACCATTTGATCCAAAAATATGAGCTTTAGCCACTGTTTACACTATAGGGAGATAGCAAGCATGAGGCCGCCTCTGCTTATGTCGAGGCTGCCAACTGCTACAAAAAGTTCTCACCACAAGGTACTTCTTTTTACATTTTATAAATATGATGAATTCCCTATTTTATTGTTCTTTAATTCACACATATTTGTGTAATACATCTCTATCCAGACAGTGCCATGTGGTATGTCGCTTTTAGAATTAACAGTTATTGGAGATAGTAAAACCCATCCAATGGACCGATAATACTTTTTGCTGTGTTACTTCTGGCTATATATATCTTTTTTTTTAATCTCATAATTGGCTTCTCTGGAACATACAAGATATAAAATATATAACACCACTTTAACAATAATTGTTACGATATGATCTTAGAAACATTGAGACTAAATTTGGTAGGAGTGTCTGATAAGGCTTCTTGATGATTGATTTTCATGGAGTGCTTGGCTGACTGCTCATCATGTTTCAGCATGTCTAACGTAACATAAAATGTTTGATACAGATGCTGCAGAGGCACTTAACAATGCAGTTAATCTTTTCTTGGAAATTGGTAGACTGAATATGGCTGCAAGATACAGCAAGGTTATATACTATTCACGATCATTTAATAATATTTGTGCACACGAATCCCTATATTTTTACTCTCTTTTTACGTTAATCTATCATAATGGATTAGCCTATACATCACTATACTGACCAATGAGGTTTGATTATGTGTTTTCCCAAGAGAATAAAAGAATCCCTGTTATTATCCTGAAATACCAACTTGATGGCCTTGAGTTGTAACATTTCAGGACATTGGCGAAATCTATCAGCAAGAACAAGACTTGGAAAATGCTGCAACTTACCTGAATCGGGCTGCTGATCTCTTTGATAGCGAGGGACAGTCATCTCAAGCTAACAGCATTACACAGAAAATTGCAGAAATTTATGCGCAGCTGGAAAAGTAAGTTTCAACTGTATCTGTGACAATAGCATTTTTATGTGAATACCATTCTTAACTATATGACTTCACAACCATCCAAGAGAATGCCTTATAGAGTGAAATTAATTCAGATCTTGGCAGGGCAGCTCTGCTCAAACAAAATCTGCTCTGCCGGTACCTGTTTTGTAACTTTCATCATTGGTTGCTGGCTGTTTACTCGTACACTTTTTGAAACAAATTGTGAACTTTTTTTCCTCGCGAAGATTCCTCTGTGTGTAGTGTCTTTAGCTTTTTAATCCTCACACCTGGGTAAGGTAGATAAAACATGAAGGCAATATATGTTTGAACGGATAATGCACATTGACATTTGGTTTTTCTTTTGATTTTCACCGCAACCTGCTTCATAGAATCCCCTCCCTCTATACCAAACGGATTAAAGATATTTTGTACTGTAGAAAACTGTATGAAAATAATGAAGAATAATGGAGGACCATCATGAGTGCTGGAATCAGGATACAAAGAGTTTTCATTATGTATGCAGTTTAGTTAGAAGTTGATTGTGATGTTTGCTTCATAACTTGAAATCTGTGGTGTATTTAATTTAACTGATTTGATGAATGAGTACATGCGTACGAGTGTTTTCTGTACTTCCCGTAAAGTTGAGGTTGTCTATTAGCAAGTAAGATTCTTTTTTTAGACAACAGGCTTTAGCCCCGCTTTATTGAAAGCGCATAGCGTTTTCTGGGGTTACCAGATTACAATCGTTCAACAGCAAATTTAAGTGGCCTTACTGCCAGACATAAGCATTTCAAGGATCCTAACAGCCCTCTCTAACCTTACTTAGCCTATTACATAACAGAATATTACATGAGGTCCAGCTGACACACGAACAAAAGAAGCTACATTATCCTACTCCTGTAGCCGGTAACTGATTGCTTGGATCATCACTTCTTGGTTTCAGACTGTCAATCATCTTCTCGAGCTCTCCTTGGTCTTCCGCCTTGGTTAGAATCTTCCAACGTCGCATAAACGCCGAGCACCTGTGAATTACAGCAGATGGGGTTGTAATCAGCTTATCATTGAACACCCACTCATTTCTGGTCAACCAAAGTGACCAACACATTGTGCCCAGCAGGAACAGGAGGAACTTATTCTCTCTACTGCCTGCTGGCTTTAAGCAGTCTTGGATGAAGGAACTAAGACTATTTGGCCTAGTGCTCCAAGCTAATTTATCTGCAGTATAGCACCATGCATAAACTGCAATTGGACATTGGAACATAATATGGTCGGCTGTTTCCAGTTTGTTACATAACCTGCACCTCTCATCTCCTTTCCACTTTTTCTTTTTCAGTTGCTCACCGGATTGTATTCTGTCATAGTATAGAAGCCATAGGAAGTTTCTTATCTTCAATGGCAGCTTAGTTTGCCACATTTCTGTTAACCTTAGGTTATGGACCCCCTCAAACATGAGGCATTTGTATAGTGATGCCGTGGTGAATTGACCTGATTTTTCAAGCTCCCATCTTGCTGAATCCTCTTCGTCTGTCAATGCTACATTATCTACTGCCTCTGTCAGCTCAACCCACTCTAGTGCTTCTTTTTCACCAAAAGACCTTCTGAAAGAAAGCTTAATTTCACCATCCTTCAATGTCTCATTGACTGTAGCGTTTTGCTCTCTGCAGATTTTGAAAAGTGCTTCAAATCGAACCTTGAAAGGACAATGTCCAAGCCATACATCCCACCAGAACCTTGCCTTTTTTCCGTTACCCACGATGTATCTCATCCCTCTTAGACAGTCCTCACTGACAGCATGCAGTCCTTTCCAAAATTGGGACCCCCCTCTAACTGTACTACTGTAAAAGCCCTTTTCTTTTAGGTACTTTTTCCTGAGTAATCTGCAGCACATATTATTCTTAGTAAATATGTTCTTTCTTGAGCTGTTCGCAAACTCTTCTGATATTTTAACATTATTATTTTTATTAGTTAGGTAATTGCGTGATTGCAGCGTACAGCACAATGATTCACACCGGGCTATATTTTCAGGTACCAGGAAGCAACTCAGCTCTTTGAAGAAATAGCTCGTAAATCAACAAACAATAACCTTCTCAAGTACAGTGTCAGAAGCATCCTACTTAATGCAGGCATTTGCCAACTATGTAGAGGTGATCCTGTTGCCATAAATAATTCATTGGAGCGTTACCAGGTGCGACATGCTCCTTTAAAATGTCAGCTGGTTTGCAATATCAGCTTTCTAAACATTATATCTTGTGGCAGGACATTGATCCAACCTTCTCAGGGACACGTGAATACAAGCTCTTGGCGGTAGCATACAACACTCATCCCCATTTGGTTCCCTTTTTTTTTTTGTTACGACACTGTGTTCTAGTTTAACACCTGCTCATTTGCTCATTACTAGCCTGAATAACAGAATTCTCTATACCCTTATCAAACAAATTTTCTAGAACATGATCAATATGGAGTGAAGCGCTAAAAGTAGCCAGTCCTTTTTTTTATTTACAAACGTGTAGACATTCTTTGCTTAGTTAACTTGTAATGCACTGAAATTTGCATGCAGGATCTTGCGGCTTCCATGGATGAAGGAGATGTTGCCAAGTTTACGGATGCCATCAAAGAATTTGACAGCATGACACGCTTGGTATGTGCTGTTTGAAATTTCTGTGGCATTTCATTTATTTTCGACAGATTCTCTCTTCCAGGATAGTGTATTCTCTAATGCAAAGCTATTGCCTCTTCAGTTCAGAAAATCATACAGTTTTGTATTTTAACGCTTATGTTTTAGGATCCATGGAAAACAACTCTCCTGCTCAAGGCAAAGAATGAGCTCAAGAAAAGAGACGATGATGAGGATGATCTAACCTAAAGTTTGCTTTGCAATGGTTTCATTCTTCAATTTGGTTGATTTCATTGTGAATGCTTCACCGTCCATTTACAAGATTACTAGCCAGACATCAGCGTGGATATACAAAACCTCCTCTAGAATGCTTCTGCTATGGACGTCAGCTTGCTTCAGTGGAGCTCTCTGGTTACCCCCCCTAATTCGCAATAGCATTGTAACTCTAGCTGTAGCATTATATTTACTAGCGTCCTGCTCCATTCTCCGCTACTGTTCATGGTCATATAAACTTCAGCATAAGTGACCCCATACTTCCATGATTTGACTATATGTAACGATGCTTTCTTACATAAAATAAATTCCTTTGGTCACAACACAACGCGTGAATTTGTATATGATGTGAAGGGGTGGCTGGTTCAGAATTGTCAGTGCTATTTGCATGTAAACTGGATGGGAATTGAATCTGCATGTAAAGTCAATGGGAATCAAGTGGAAAACATAATTATAGACTCATATAATTAACTAACCTTTTACTGTGCTCTAGTGAAAACATAATATCCTTGCTACTCATCAAGGCGTCTGACACTATGAATAAGAATTGAACTCCACATGTATCTTACGTGTGGGCACTAGGGTGTGTTTCGTATGGTTTATAGTTTCAGATTCTCTTAAGAAGCTGGAGAAACCCAAATAAATGGTATTAATTTCTCCTCTCTTTTTTTTTTCTAGATCTTGCCGGGCACATTTTGTATTAAGAAGGGTTCTAGTTTCTCTAGAAGCACCAGAAGAAACCCACCAAAAGGTTTCGGTTTTTTAATTAAGAGCAAAATTAGAAACGTTTCTGGGTTTCTCTTTAGAAACCAAATTGCTAAAACTTTAAGAGAAACAGAAGTGTCAGCCCACCAAACGGGGCCTAATAATATGGGAAAGTCTGAAAACTTTAACATTTATATTGTTCTGATTTATAAAATGCAAGTATTGTTTGTATATAATTTTCCTCATCTTTCTTTCGTTGAGTGGGACTGTGTTCGTTGAGTGGGACTGTGGGAAAGCTCCTCGTACGCTCTCTCTTCTCCCCCGTTTCACTCCTAGCGCACAGCGAAAGCAATAGTATTGCGGACGAGAAAACCGCGTGGGATCATGGGCCCGGTGGAGACCACTGACCAGCACCAAACCCCACGGCAACTCAGTTGCGAATCTATCGCTTTCTTGCACGTATGCGTCACTCTGCGTTTTCGTTAAAGTTTGCCTGCCATCATCGTCGGAGGTCTCAGACAGACGACGAGGGTCTTTAGCTTGGTCCTCGATCCATCGGTCCCTGCATGCTGGAGTGGATAGATAATAGATCCTTCAGAGCCCAGAGAAGTTAATGGCCTCGGGTGGTGCTCGATCTGCTCGATCCCAGGAATGGAAGAATCTAACTAGGAAGAAGGAAAAGGAGCATTCATTCAGGACCATTCTACGCTCTACTCGGACACACGGTAGAAGATCGATGGAGCGAGATGTGGATGCAGTTAAACGGGCGGGCCTTGGGACAGGGTTGTCAGGCCATCACTGTTTCCGGGGCACCACATTGGCAGCCCGGAATGTGCTGCTATCCTTCCTGCACCATAGGATATAGAATTGGGATCCCTATAGAATTCAAGGCATCGATCCCCCTTCCTCTATCAGGTTTTGCAGGTAGCTAGGTCGCTCGCTTAAGGTCTCGCTAATTCGTCGTCGGTAGCTACACCATGCACTTGTGTCAATGTGTGCTCCCGGGTAAATGTACGTACGTAGCAATGCGAGCTCTACAAGGGAATGTGATGGGATTCCCGTGAGCCGGACCTTCCTAACACATACGCTAGCTACAACCGGCCGGTCACAGGCGGGTTTCATTCGGACGTTTGAGGCTGGAGCTGGACACGTACAGCTCACACCCACAGGGAACAGCACTTGCAACAGCTACGTATATACGGTGGCAGTTGTTGCGTCCATCTTGCACGGATCGGACCAGACAACTTCACGCGATCGTTGCAAACGGAAACAGATGACAAAAATGTTACCTAGCTAGTAGCAAGCAGCCTAGCAGCTTGTACCGAAATGATTATGTAAACAAGAATTCTGAATCAATAGACATAATTCCGTGTATTTGAAAAGCTCCAGGCTGCTGGGTCGTGCCTAGAGCTGGACGAAAAGCTCGTGGCTCGTTAGCTCCGCTCGGCTTGTCATTGGCTCGGCTCGGCTCAGCTCGGCTCATTCACTTTTTCTAACGAGGCGAGCCAGGTTTGTAGCTCATTATGTTTAACGAGTCGGCTCGAGCTGGCTCGTAAGCTGCTCGCGAGCCAAACGAGCCAGCAAATCCTAACAAGCTCAGAACCCCTCGGTCCCCTTCTTTCTCCCCGCACCTTATCCCTTTTCTCGAATCGCGTCGCCACCACACCTTGCCTTCTCCCAGGTCCCCATCGTGTGCCTTCCTCACTCGAGCCGCACTGCCTGCCTCGTTGGCCTGTCACCCTGCTCCCACGTCGCTCACTTGCGAGCTTGCCCGAAGGAGCTCCGCGAAATTGTCGTCGCCTCCTTTTCCCCGTCGCAGCACTCGCCTCTCCCTTCCCTCCCGTCATCGACGATGCAGCCATCAATGCCAAAGCTCATGGTTAACACGAGCTCGTTGTCCTCGTGCGATGGTGTGCTGGCTCTCCACGTCACCAGCCCCCATCCCCTCTCGACCGCGACGACCCCTGCGACGTTGGCCTCTGCCTCCTCACTCAGCACGCCGTCGTGCTCAAGGGCACGAGGATTACACGGCGGCTTGGTCCTCGTTTTACGTTCCCCAGGTCACAGCAAAGATGCTGGAGACGAGTGACGAGCTTAACGAGCTGGCTCGCGAGCCAGCTCGAGCTCGCAACGAGCCGAGCCGAGCTAGCATTCCAGCTCGTTAAGATAACGAGCCGAGCTGAGCCAGGTCGTTATCCTAACGAGCTGGACCGAGCCGAGCCGAGCCGAGCCGGCTCGGTAGTCCAGCCCTAGTCCTCGTTTTACGTTCCCCAGGTCGCAGCAAAGATGCTAGAGACGAGTGACGAGCTTAACGACATTCCAGCTCGTTAAGATAACGAGCCGAGCTGAGCCAGCTCGTTATCCTAACGAGCTGGACCAAGCCGAGCCGGCTCGGTAGTCCAGCCCTAGTCGTGCCTCGTGCAACCAATTAAGGATATACCCGGCTAACGCTGTTGATGTGTTCTAGTTATAAAAAATAACATGTGTTGCTTAATTAATTGCTTACTTTAGTTTTTTTAAATACAAAAACAATACAAATACAAAGGCTAACATATAAGCATAATCATCTCTATATATCAACACACGAACACATACCATGTATTGATGTATATGAACACTTTCAAGAGATTGGGCCACCATATATATCTCACTGCAAGAAAACAGAGTTTTAGTCACCATGTAGTTAGGTGTGTTGGTTGGTGACTAATAGTCATTTTTTTTGTAGCTTGCAGAGATTAACAATCACGTTCTGTTGACGAACACATTGCCTACAACTAGAAATAATAATTAGATAGCTGTAAATTATTTGCAACCATGTTGAGATGGAGATGGAACCTAAATAAGCATTTCAACATAAAACGGATAATGTAACCAGCTGAGCTACATGCATATTAGTTAATTTGCAATACCGTTCTGCTGTGGGTCGACCCACTGCTACTTCTTTTCTAGACCAGGATCCAATGGTACTTGGGCCTAATCGTTTGAGCTTTTTGAGCTGCGGCTGTGGAGCATGTTGGTGAACACTGTAGCTGCAGCCGGAGCCAGCAGTAAAAATCTCAAGCGATCAGGCCCCTTGTTATCGATCCTCCCGACAAACAAATTAAGGTCGCATCCGGACAAGAGGTGTCATATATATACTCTAGAGCTTGCTCAAAAATTAAATTTTATCAAAGTAATCAATGTCTTCTATCCAAAGGCTTTGGACCGTAAGACAAATTTCAAACACACGCAAGCTAGATGGAGCAAAAATGAAATATTTTAATTTTCAGTCTATTTTCTAATTGATGACCTTAATTAGATCAACACGTTAAACTTAAATAAAATCTTGGGAATTATAACGTAACAATGGCTCATTCCCCGAAAAGAAAGTGAAAAAGATCAACAAGAATGAAATGATAATAAAAGCAAGAGAAGGAACACAAACAGTCTATTAGTCGAATGTTCCAACAAATACAGTGCCACACAATGACCCAACAATGCATCTCAAAGCCTAGTTAGAGACCACTAGTAGTTAACTAATGACAAATTAATTAGCTCATATTCATGCTACCTAGCTCAATTCCTTGGGAATCATCATGAGACCTTCTCGGCAACATCTACGGCAGCACTGTAAACGTGGACATGTCGCCCCAGGACGCGGGGATTCCGCTGCCGCAGTTGTTGTTGGACGTGGCGCGGTCGTCGTCGCCGTTTCTCCGGCCACTGCCGATGTTGCAGTTGGTGGTGGTGGCTATAGCCGTGGCTGTATTTGCAGGAGGCGGCAGCGGGCACGGGAGCACGTAGGAGCTGTCCATGAACCACGACGTCGGCGGCACGCCCTCGGTCATGCCGGGCGCGCCTGCGGCAGCCATGTTGTGCAAGAAGGCGGCGCCAACGTGCGATGCGGTTGCGGCGTCGACGACGTGTGCCGCCGCTGCGGCGCCGGAGCTCGGCGGCGGGGGAAGGACGAACATGGTGGCGAGGCGCTGCTGCTGCAGCTTCCAGTGCAGGTCCTGGTTGATGAAGCTCAGCGACTCGATGGACGACGCGATGCTGCTGCTGTTCATCGCGTGGCCGGCGCTGGCGTTCCCGTCGCCACCGGTGAGGTCCACCGCCGGACCTGATGACGGCCACTCCCCGAAGGACACGTACTGGCCGACGGCCGGGGCGTGCTGGAGCCGAGGCAGCGGCAACATGCCCGCCGCGGCGCTTTGGTAGTCGGCCGACCTGGCGGCGCCGCCGATCGGCGACGTCGAGACCACAACCGGCGCCCCGCCGCCAACAAGAAACCCCAGCCTCGCGGTGGCGGACTGCTGGTCGGAGGCGGCGGCGGCACCGCCGACACCGACACTGACGCCGATGCCACCACCACCGTCCACCGGGAGGTTGAGCGCGAGGAGGCGCGAGGCGGCGGCGGAGCGGGAGGTGCGCTTGTTCTTTCGGCAGCCGCCGCCGACGGGGACGTTGCGGAGCGCGCCGCCCTTGGTCCAGTAGCGGCGGCAGGCCTTGCAGAAGTGGCGCGGCTGCGACAGGCTGTAGTTGTTGTAGTAGCAGAACTTGGTGTTGGGCGACTCGCACCGCGGGCACCGAAGCCCCGGCTCCGCCGGTGGCGGCGGCGGCGGATCAGCCCGCTGCTTGTTCTGCGGGGGAGGCGGCGTCGTGCCTCGTCCAGTGGTCTCGGCGCCGCCCTTCCGTTGCACCGGCGCGTCGTCTCTTGCTGTCGCCACCGCTGTCATGTCGCCATACACCGACAACCGCAACAGGCCGGGGAAGCTTAGCCTGCGGTGGAAGCCCGTTGGTCCTTGTGTGATTGCAATGAGTAGGATCAGCTGGGTACGTACGTGACCGCATATAAGCAGATAGGAGGGAGAGAAGGGGAACGGTGAGTGGAGGAGGGCCGGGGTTTCCTGGCGAGCAGGGAAGAAGCTAAGGGAGATGAGAGAGAGAAGCATCTTATTAATGACCGGCGTCTCGTGTGCATCGCTAGCTGCATGGCATGGGATTAACGAGAGCTTCCGTCTAAAGCGACGTGTCTGCGGATATATTGCCGCCTGTGATTGCCATCAAGTGCGATAGCTCATCACCTCTCTCTCTCAGCCTGCAGTAAGACACGACGCCCCGGAAGTAATTAGTTCCAGCTCGCCAAATCGGCGGGCTTTGAGATCGACCACCACTGTTGCCACGAGCAGCCTGGGTCCCCGAGTAAATACGCGCTCTAGAGCTCGGCAGCAGAGTGCAGGCTCCAGTCCAGACTCCAGACGGCTAGTTTTACTGCTCTATATATCTTCTCTTAAGGAAAGATGACATCTTGCTTGCATGGACCATGGAGGATGCAGCTTGTTCGTACGAACATGCTCGTAATGACGTCGATCTACAGCCTGCCTGCAGAGCTTGCTAGACTAGTTACTAGTAGGAGGAGTAGCTAGCTGCCCAGCCATCATTGATCAATCTATTGCAAGCCGAGGAGAGGATGCAAACCGCAAGGAGGGAGGGGACAGGCGACGCAGAGCGCGTCAGGACACCTCTGACATGCACCTGCTCTCGATCTGACGGGAGCAGATCGTACGCGGTGGTGCTGTGCAACCAACGCGACGCGATTCCTGCTTCGATCGATAGATGTCCTGTTCAACGGGGGCCAGCACGCTGGCCGTGCCGTTAATTCAGCCGGCCGCCCATTACTGCCGTTCGTTCGCGGATAGAAGATTCTGCCGCGGCCGGCTTAGCTTGACCCGCGCCACGCCGGTGCTTCTTCTGGCCCGCTCCCTGTACGTGCCTCAAGTCTGGCGCGAGCGACGGGACCATGGCCAGAGTGCCGCCGGTGTTGCTTCAGCTTCCTGATTCCGGTGGTGCTAGTTTGTAGGGCTGGAACTAAGGCCAGATCAAATGCTTGTACTAACCCACAAAGTACAAACTGCTTCATCTTAACTTTTGGCTGGGTACGGATTAGCTTAATGGTTCAATGTTTAACCAGCAACGAAGATTAAGCTCGCTTCAATGAGAAGCAGTCTTGAGCAAGCTCACAAGCTGCTATTCAGTCAAACGAAGGCTCGACGACCAACATCTCGAGGCGAAACACTAGCAATATTCAGGCAGGGGCGGAGCTAAGGGGTGGGCCGGGTGGGCCGCGGCCCACCCCCAGTTTTGGCTGCGAAGCAGCCCACCCTGGGAGCGCAGCTCCTCCCCCGTACGCCGCTGCTGTGCCCGAGCGAAAGCCGAAAGCGGATCGAGGAAAGGAAAAGGGGCGGCTAGGGTTGGCGAGTGGTGGTTCCCGGCGGCGAGTGGTGGTTCCCGGCGGCGCTGGTGGCGATTGGTGCTTCCCGGTGGCGGCGGCGGTCGGGCTTCGCTAGCCTCGGCGGGCCGGCGGCAGTGGCCAGAGCTGCGGCCGGGCGTCACGCAGAACAGGCAGCAGTCAGCGGCTCGGCGCCTCCGCGGGCGCGCAGGCAGGCAAGGGCGGAGCCACGGAGGAGCGGTGACGGCGGCGGCTCCCTACTGCGAGAATCTGCAGCAGCTCCTGCCTGCTCGGTTCAATTGGAGTTCCCACTCACTCAGGTCAGTATACAGCGGCAAGGCAATTGGCCACCAGCTCCTCCATTCGATTTGGCATAGCAATTAGCAAAACTAAGTCTTACGTAGTACTGTTTGATTGCAGTGAAGAGTCTGAGTCATGAAGAAACAGAAGAAGGATGGGGACATTGCATCTCTTTGGCTGAGAGTTACAGAAGAAAGATAGCTTGCAAGGCATGAACAATCTTGTTGATCTCTCCATGAAGATGATTGAAACAAATAGACATACTGTGTATGATTTGGTATACTTGCTTCTCAAATTGGTGTTGATTCTACCGGTGGCGACGGCAAGTGTTGAAAGATCATTTTCAGCTATGAATTTTATCAAGAATAGGTTGAGAAATAGAATGAGGGATACTTTTTTGGATGATTGTTTAGTCATTTTTATTGAGCGGGATATTTTCTTGAATGTGCTTGAAGATGACGTCATTGACACCTTTATGAGTATTAGAAGGCGCAGGCCGGATAGGGTAGCAGTTTCTTACCTTGTTTTAACCATTGTACTCATGTAACTTGTATTTTGGACACATTTTGTTAATTGCAAGTTGGCTTCAAATTTGTTGTGTCACAAAAAAAAATTTGACCGGCCCACCCCTACTTTGAACCCTGGCTCCGCCACTGTATTCAGGTAACCCGACCCCTACATGAAACGTGGATGAGCCGATGGAATCCCTCTTTTTTACAGAATTAGTGCCACACCAATCAATCATCAACTCCACCAATCCAACCATAAGCTGATGCACCAACAGCGCCTAGGCAACACGCCCATGTGCTTGAACTCACCTGTTCCACCATATCCACAAATGCCGATGCGTATATATGTGGTTTCACAAACGAACTACCAGGTCCATTTTAGTATTCTACCATGCCCCTCCAGTCGGATATGCAAGGAACCATAAACATGCCAAATTATTCTAATCACAATGAATGTTTTCATGTTTTGATCAAAAGTCATAACCGCGATCTTTTTGAGCAACTCTAGCAATAGCCCCCAAATGCCAAATGCGGCCTACCTCAATTATTAAGGCTCTTAAATGTGCCTAATGCCCCATGCCTAAACTCCTGTTTTAACATTTACTCTAGGCTTTAACATCACAATAGCTCAAACTTGAGTATTCCAATGCATAGAGTTCAAACATATTCAAATCCACAATTTCAAACAACACAATTCAAATTAAAACTTTTCAAACATGGCAACGACAAATTATAGTAGAAATGTCATGCAACATAACAAAATAGTCCATACAACATCGCCAATAGTTCAACCAAACACAATGATACTACATATATGATCCCAATTAGGCACAATGGGTCCATCAAATTTGGCTGAAGTTGTCACCACTTCCAAAGCTGCCACTACCAACACCAAAGTCACATCCAAAGCCACGACTACCACTGCCATGGCCACCATTGAGGGCAGCCACCGCTGAAGCTGCAATTTGTGCCCTCATTGCCAAGACACGTGTTGTGACACCCCGTGTCACGGCAGCCGAATTCTGCAGAAAACACACACAAAAACTGAACCAAACTGAGATCAAACCAAATCTGAATGAAAAATCAAAAGTTCAAACAAATGTCAAACCAATGCTTGTGAAGAAACTCAAATTTTCCAATAGCAATATGGCCCAACCAAAAATTCCTGAGCAAGCACATCAGAAAAGAGAATTTTGGACAATTTTTCAGAATTTTTAGAAGTCTGGAAGTACCTCTAAAAATTCAGAGAAAGCCCTGCAAATCTTGCTGTTCCTTGATTTTTAATTCAAAATCTGTCACTCAAAAGTGCATAGACCCAAAAAGAAAGTTGGAGCTGGATCTGTACTCTTTCATCCCAGAAATTTTGGTGATTTTTGGAGCTCGGGATGTACTCGGAAGAATTGAGTGAAGTTCGCTGGATTTAATTCGTGGAAAAAGAGAAAACGAAGTCAGGCCCATCTGCAGGACGTCGCCGCCACGTCGCTGCCGGCCACCGGAGGCACGCCGCCTGCCTCCGATCGTCCACCAGATAAGGGACCGAGTCGCTCCGCTCTTCCCCGACCTTTCCTTCGCCCGCCACTTCCCCAAACCCTAACCCTAGCCGCCATTTTCCCCGTTGCCGCCTCCTCTCGCCATTGCCGGCGTCAAGCGAGCTCGCTGCCGTCGACGAGCTATCCCTGAGTGCGCCACTCCTTCCCAAGCTCCACGAGAACCCTCTCCAGCAGACCATGGGCACCATTCCCCATCTCCCACCGTGAGCCGTGCGAATCGACGCATTCCTCTTCAAGTTCGGCCATCCGAGCACATCCCGCACCGCCATCAATTTCTTTCTCTCCGGTGAGTCTCCCACCAATTGCTTAAATCCAGAGCTGCGCCACAAGGTGGCTCACCCATCTAACCCATCCATTCCTCGATCCCGCAGCCCAGGTCGGCGTCGCGACACTTTTCCCCGCAGTCTGTTGCAAGAACGCAAGAACCTCCCCGACGAACTCCTTCTTCCACGCCCCCTCGTCGTCAACGGTGCCCACGCCGCTCTTCTTCACACCAAGGTGAATCTCCTGAGTATTTTTCCTTGATTTTTCATGCCCCGTGCAACGCGGGAAGCCTCGCCGAACCTTGCCAGCCCGCAGTGCTCGTCGCCGGCCACTTTCCGGTGATCCCCGTCGACCACAAACCCCTCAAATGGACGAGGCTTGAGCTGTGCTTCATGATCGTATTTATTTTGGAAATTTTTGTGGCCCTTTGGCTGGATTCCGGCGAGCCGCCGTCGTTCCGGCGAGCACCGACCGCCATGGCCGGGCTCCAGCCCGACCTGGTGCTGGCCACACCAGGATCCGGTGTGGCAAGGCCCGTGTGGCCAGTTTTGTGGCACCGATCTCAGTGGCTGCCCCTTTTCCAAATTTTCGAAATTTGTAAAATCGATAGAAAAATAAATACACATCATAAAAATACAAATCCAATTTTGTTGGTTTCCTTGTAGCTCTATCTATCCATTAAAAATGCCAAATCACAGAAAATGCATTCTCTGTTTTCTGTAAAAATACATTTGTACAAATAATGTTTAAATCATAATAAATTCTCTGTTGCTCCATAAATCCCAAACTCTTGCATGCTGGTAAAGTATATGTTACCACACCTACAGAGCATTTTTTTCACTATCATAGCTTAATTAATTATTTTCTTATGATTTAAATCGTTCCTGCATTGTTTAAATTATTATAAATAATCCATAAGCCAATAAATCATCACACTTCTCAGTAAATAACTTTCAGTAATGCCTAATCCCAGAAAAATGTTGCTGTACCATAATTTAATTTTGAAATTATGTAAACCAAGTCCATTACTTAAGTGAATTTAATTTAATGGCATCATTTTCATTGCATCTAACATGCATTTCTCCTTGTCATGATGTATAGCGCTCGAGATGATCCAGGAGCAGCTGGAGGATCAGGATGCTGAGCAGTTCAGGAGGAGATATCAGCTGACCTTAGCTAGTAGCTAACACTTGAGCCAGGCAAGCCCCGGTGCATGCCTACCTTTGTTACGGTTTTTACTTTCTCACTTGATTGGGGTTAGGAATTATTTGTGCATTAGGTTTATTAGGAATTGATGTGAAGCCATAGCACTGCATTAGGACCCCCTTCCGTATTTACCTTGTGTCCTATTTTGTAGTAGTTGGTTCTAGGATATCGTTAGAATTTGCTATGCTTAGGGTCTAGCGGACAGTAGAAGACGAGTGGTAGGTCCCACTCGCAAGATAGGAATCACCCTGGATTGTACTAGCAGAATTTAGGATTTGTTGAGACCGGACGGGGAATTGTTTGCATAGGATGGATGGAGAAGGCTGGGCCTTCACGGTGGTAGCCCCGTCTGTGTCGATTAAGGACCGTCCGTTGTTGGCCCTGTTGAGCAAGTTCGAACGTACTGATCACATGCTAGTGTTTTATGGGGCCTAATAAACTTAGTAGCTTAGCAATCGTGGGGACGAACCTTACCCTGCTGCTTCGGGGAAGTGGGACCACAGGCAACGGCGGGGCCGGGTGTCGTGTGGGGACCGATGTTTCGCCGTGAGCAGCAGCTAGATTTCGGCCTCGCGGGGGCTTTGTAAAAGGTTACCATATGTGGTGCCTTTGTGCTGCATATGTCGTGTGGTCAGGTTTTCTCCTGCAGGATGTACATCGATGCCGCCGCTCTCGGTCAAGAGCAACCTTGTTCACTGCGCCACATCGTAGTGTGATTATTGGATGATGATGATGATGCTAGTTTATTACTCTTATATTTATATATCTTATTGTTACACTGCTATTATTGATGTATTGTTACTTTATACCTGTTTTAGAGATAAGTACATAGTTTTACTGGATAAGTAATTAACTTGAAATTAAAACTTGAAAGTAAAGACTAAGTAATTAGTGCGGTTTTATGCTATCGAGTCAACCTACCCCTTGTAGCCTTTGCATATTAGGAGTCGGCTGTAGTTAGCCACGTTGACGGGTAAGTCTTGCTGAGTATTAGTTGCTCAGGGTTTGGCTCTTTATGTTTTTGTACAGGTAGTCTTTACTTCCGCTGATCTTTAGTGGAGCTTTCAGCAGGTCCACATCGCAGGGCTTCGATGTGCGGCCTTTGTATCGTCGAGAGTAGTAGTTATTTATCTGTCTTCAGACTTCCGCTGTGTACTCTCGTGTTTTAAATCACTTGTACTTGATGTAATAACTTAAAGATGTAAAATTTGTGCTTTTTATGTGATGTACTGTTGTGTCTGTTCATCAGCACTTCCGACTCGATCCTGTGAAAAACGGAAACGCTTCACGTGTCCTTGCATCTGGCTCCAATTTGGAGACATCACAGAACATGATATCTTTTTCTTTTTCCCACTGCAACTTGCGCTTCATAATAGATATCTTGCGCTCCTCAATTTCCTTAGTCCACCTCCATCTCTCTTTTTCCAGCTCCAATTCCTTCTTTTTGAAGGCCACCAACTCTTGTAGCGCTTCCTTGAAGGGTCCTACTACATCCTTTGACTTCTCCTTTGCTTGCTTTCTGCCAGTAGCTCTCTTCTTAGTAGGCGGCTGTGGTGAATCTGGAGTTCCACTCTTGGCACTTCCATCCATATATTCTTCACCAACTGATTCGTGTAGCGTGGAAGACTTGCGAGTCCTTGGCCTCAATGAATCGACATCGGTGTCCTCAGACATCACTTGTGTGAAAGAACCGGCCATTGCGCTCTCTGCATTTCGTACATATACATCAAAATCAACTCACAATACCATGGGCATGTTGCAAGTACCTAGTCATATAATACATTGTACATCTTTTCTGAATTTTAAAAACCAAGCAAGCTGCAGTAGCTTTCACGCAGCAGCAGGCAGGCAAGCAAGCAACAGTTGCCCAACCGACACAATCAGTGAGAGGCTGAGAGAAAATCGACACTAGCACAAGGAAGCAAACCTTGTCTCTTTGTCCTCTGCATCACCGCACACACAGACCCAGCTAGCAGATAAGCAGGTGCAGCGGGGATAGGGTGGCCGGCGCGCAGCATTGGCGAGGGTGGTCGGCGTTCAGGATGCGGCGGTGGGCAAGGAGCCGCAACATCACGCGCGGGCGGCGCCATGCGTGGCCTCACGACAGCCGTGGCGCAGCGTCGCGAGCAAAGTCAGCTACCGGAGGCGCGCCGAGGAAGCGGAAGGAAGGGGAGAGGGGACGGCAACAAACCTGCGCTCAGCGTCCCAGCGGTGGCGAGCTTGGGGGCGGAGGTCCTCTCGTCGGCGTAGAACGGGGGGCGAAGATCCTCCTGGCGGCGGCTACCTGGGGGCGGTGGCGAGATTGGGTGTGGATCGAGTCGAGGCCGGCGGGGCGGTCGGGGAGGTGAAAGGCGGGACGAGATGAAAATTCTCCCGCCGTCCCGCGCGTTCCGATGGCCTCAGATTTGGGCCCTTGGGATTGGGGCCCGAGGAGGGAATTTGGGTGTCCCGCTGGTCGCCGGAACTTGATTTTCGGCCTAGTGGAGGGAGCAGTGGAACTGGGTTTTGCACAACATTTGTGTGCCAGGCTTCATTAGCCAAAGGAAAAAAAAGTCACTCTACTCTCTTCAAATATGCCTTTGGTCCAGATAACCCCTCAAAGTTAGTTTGGTTCACTTAACCTCTCATGTGTCGTGCTTACTTAGCAAAACCGCCATCATCTTTGTCCACACCAACAAATCTGGTTTTGGTTAGTGCTAAAAGGTGTCAAGTCCTCTGGTTTTGCAAATCATGAGGTTGAATAAGCCAAACTAATCTTTGGGGGTTATCTGGACCAAGAGCTTAGAGGGGAGTAAACCTTTTCCTTAGCCCAACATCTATCTAACCTTTGATAAGTGGAAGCAAAGTGTTTATTAGTACCAACTCGATCAAACCACAATTATTAAGAATCGAGAAAAAGAAAGACACGATTACGATTACCACCTCTGGTACTGAACTTTTCATTAGCTTTTTAAAATATCGTATCGTAGAATGGTGGCAGGGTTCATTCATATCACCCATACGAAACAAGGGCCATTTATCCACAGCAGCAAAAGCAGACACATCCGACCAGAATACTGCTAGTCCTTACATGATTATTAGTCCTTACAGATCAGCCTAAAAACTACCTTGACTACTGCTAACATTAGCTAGGATATAGTGATGACAAGAACTATAACTATACTAACATCTTGAGAGACCACATCAGCCAGAGCCGGCCACCAGAGATGCCATCCGCAGGAACAATGAAAGGATTGTATTCACAACGAAAATCTGATGCATCAAACCTTTATTTTAGATTAGATCATCCCCATTGTCCTCTCTTTTCTTTAGCTCATTCTTTGCCTTGAGAAGGAGAGTTGTTTGCCACGGATCCTGAAACGTAAACATTAAAATATAGGAAGCTGAGCTAGTGTCAAAGTATATGAACTTAATAGGCAATAACTTTGCATTACAGAATACGCTAGCCGAGAAGAGCACCAGTGGAAAATAAAGGAACATATCACAGAAATTTAAAACTGAACGTACCAAGCTTGTCAAACTGTGAAGATTTTTTATGGCATCAGTAAACTTGGCAACATCACTTCCATCCATAGAAGCTGCAAGATCCTGCCATGCAAATTTCAATGCAGTACAAGTTACCTCAGGAAAGAATGTATACATGTTTGTAACAAAACAACTAGGACTGACTACTTTTTAGCACTTTGCTTCAGATTACATACAGATCATGTTTTAGAAAAATTGTTCCTTGTGAGTATAAACAAAATGAGGTGTCAATTGGAACAGTGTCACCTAATAAAAATAAAAAGAAATATGAACCAAATGTGAATGAGCATTGTATGCTACCGCCAAAAGCTTGTATTCACGTGTCCCTGAGAAGGTTGGATCAATGTCCTGCCACAAGATATAATGTTTAGAAAATTGACAATGCAAACCAGCTGGCATTTCAAAGGAACAGGCCGCACCTCATAGCGCTCCAATGAATTATTTATGGTGACAGGATCACCTCTACATAGTTGGCAAATGCCTGCATTAAGTAGATTACCCTTGACATGGTACTTGCGATTGTTATCGTTCATTGATTTGCGAGCTATTTCCTCGAAGAGCTGAGTTGCTTCCTGGTACCTGAAATTGAAAATACGGCATTGTGTGAACTACCTTACCATACAAGAAAATAATGCAAAAATATCAGAAAAGTTAGTGAAAAACGTAAAGAAATATTGCAACTTTTACCTTCCTATTTAGAATCAAATACATGTCTCCATTGAAATCAAACTTCAGAATACAAATCATTCCAAAAGCAAAATTTGAAATGACACAAATAATTTTAGATTACAAATTATCAAATCTTCCAAAGAGGCTTACTAGCTTATAGATAACCTCAGCCCTACAGGAAATACAGAAATGCTAATAGTAAGCATCTACTCATTGATCAAAATCTCTTAAACCAACAGATTTCTAGTTATGATGCAAACATCAGAACCAAATTTTAACCAAACTTATACATACTGACTAGTCTCAAGCTTTGATTTGTATCCAGAATCCAGCAATGACATACGCAAAACAGTAAACAACTAGAAAGTGTAAAATGAAATTATTCCCTCACTCATGATGGTCTTTCATTTCTTTTGTACAAAAGATCTTTAAGCCGTTTGGGCATAGAGATCTATGAAGCACGTGGTGAAAATCGTAATAAAAACCAACTTTCAATGTGCAATCTATGTTAAAATTTAAAATTGCCATTATATTCTTCTACCTTGCCCGGGTGTGAGAATTAAAATGCTACAGACACTACAAACAGAGATATCTTCGCAAAAAGAGAAAAAAAGAAAGGGAGGAAAATAAGTTCACAAAAACTTTCAGAAACTGTAAGAGTAAACAGCCAGCCTAATGATTAAAGTTACAAAACAGGTAGGGGCTGAGCATGCTGCTTTTGTTTAGAACACAGCTGCCCTGCCAAGACTGAATTAATTTCACCCTACAGGGCATTCTATTCGACGATTGTGTAAGTCATATAATTAAAAATTGTATTAAAACAAAATAACATTTTTACAGCTACAGTTGAAACTTACTTTTCCAGCTGAGCATAAATTTCTGCAATTTTCTGTGTCATCGTGTTAGCTTGAGGTGACTGCCCCTCGCTGTCAAAGAGATCAGCAGCCTGATTCAGGTAAACTGCAGCATTCTCTAAGTCTTGTTCTTGCTGATAGATTTCACCAATGTACTGAAATTTTTTGATTCAAGGCCATCAAGTTGGAGTTTCTAGATAATAACAGGGGTTATTGTATTCTCTTGGAAGAACAAATAATTGAAATGTAATGGTCAGTGCACATATGTATAGGGTAATCCATTACAATACAGTAATGTAAAAAGAAGAAAGTGAAATTAAATGATCATCAATAGTGTATGACCTCACTGTATCTTGCAGCTAGCCCCAGATTGCCAGTTTCCATGTAAAGATTAACAGCATTGTTAAATGCCTCTGCAGCATCTGTATCAAACATTTTAGGTAAAGTTAGGGCATGCTGAAACGTGATGAGCAATCCCAAGCATACCATGATACTACCAAATTCAGTTATGAATTGCCTTGTCGAATTGCAGTAACAGTCTTCATGTTTTTAAGCTCGCATCAACAATTATTGTTAAAGTGAAGTTGTAGCTTTTATATTTTCTCTGTCCCAGGGGCAGTCAATTATGAAATGAAGAAGACATATCCAGCCAGAAGGAATACAGCAAAAAGTATTACTGGTCCACTGGATGGGTTTCTCCAACTCCAATAATTGTTAATTCCTAATTTGTGCAGGACCTATTGCATGGAACTGTGATATACTCTCCCTCCAGTGTTAAATATATGGCATTGTTGACTTTTTTGGTTACTTTGACCAATCGTCTTAATTATAAAAATTTGTGCAAATAGCTAAATGTATAAGTCAATCTTAAAGTACTTTTGATGATAGATCCAACAATATTCATTTTAGGTAACTAATTATCTAGATATATATTGTTGGCGAACGGTTCTCTGGCCGAGTGGTTAGGGGGCTTAGTAGCACCTCCTCAGGTCGCAGGTTCGATCCCCCGTGGGGACGAATTTCGGCCTGGGGTTAAAAAAATTCCCTCATCTCTCCCCAAAGCCAAAGCATGAGTTAAAGATCCGCCTATGCACCTGGAAGCTGTGCGGTGGCCACGGTGTCCCCGGCCCAGGCTCTCACAAGGCCGAGGTCCTCATGTCAGGGGGGAGGGGGGTTCGGGAATTTTCTCGGCCGGCGTGAGAAGACCGTTCTTCTATTAACGCAATGTCCCGGGGGGCTTTCCCCTGGCCGGTCAAGTTTTTTTTTTTTTAGATATATATTGTTGGTCAAAGTTTAACGAAAAGCAGCAGTGTCATATATTTAAAAACAAAGGGAGTAATACACAAATACGTGTGAAATAAATAATAGAAAATAGACAGTTTGTCATACTAAGGTAAATGAAAAAGTACCATGTGGCGAGAACCTTTTGTAGCAGTTTGCAGCCTCCACATAAGCAGGGGCAGCATAAGACTTGTAATAGCTTTCACCCTACCATATAAACATTATCAGTGTGATGAAGTCTAGATGAAACAGTAAACATAAGGGTAATAAAGAGCTAACCAAACCAACCTGCATACGGCAATATGCAAGCTTTTTGTATACAGCAGCAGCTCTGCTCCCTAATATAATATATGTTACAACATAAGAAGGTGCTTTAAAGAAAATGCAGAAGAGTAACAGGTATATTCAAAATTCCATCTCGAATGGGACCACTAAAGAAAGCTACAAGATTATTACAGGCAGCAAGTGGAACAAGCTATTAAAAAAGAAAAGCAGAGGAGCCAAATGGATAATTCAGTGATCAAACCCATACAGTAGAATATGCAATGCTAGTTGAAATATTCGAACTTGCAGTGAGCAATCTAAAAAGAGCTGATTGAACGGCCAAAACCAAAAGGGATAAATGATCTGTCTAAAATAATAACTTTGTGTTTCAGATCGTGCAACAGTTGAATCTGAAGACGGATTGCAGCATCAGCTTTGCTCAAGAACAAAATCGGCCTTGAATTGCTCGTATTAAATCATAAACCCAGATCCCTAGAAACATGTTTCAATTCATCCCCTGGCAATGTTAACCAAGCCCCAGTTGATACCAAAATCAAGGAACTTTCCAACAGCGACATCAACAGGCACCTAGATATATCCTCTCAACGCGATCGACCGCACATTGGTGAAGCAAAACTGGCACGCGAAGGCGAGATTACAAGAGGATGCAATGGGGGAGTGACAAGGCTCACAATTTGAAGCACCCCTGTTATTATAGGAGCTTAAACACTTTATTATACCAGTCCCTGGATCAGTCGCTGGTACAATCAAGTCTTACAACAGGTGATATTACAAGTCGCGATCTGGCAGGGGTCGATTGAGATACCAGTAGAACATAAGGAAATAAACTAAAAACACACAGAACCAGGCCCAGAAGATATATTCCAGGTCCTCCATAGCGGAAGCAACTAAGCGGTAGACTAAACCACAGGCAGCTCGGGTGCGGACGAGACCAAGTTTATTCGTCTTCCTCACCGTCGGCGTCGACGAAGTCTGGATCTTCCTCTGTAACAGCAAGCAAGAATGAGTACAAGAGTACTCAGCAAGTCGCAACCCTTGCCCTACCAACAATGGATATATGTATGCATTTGGCAGTAGCAAGGTAAAGGCCATCTGGTTTAACTTTGCAACAAAGCAAGTTTTACACATGCAAGGGTTCAGTTTGTAAAGCAGTTTTAGCAAAAGCATCAAATTAAGTATTAAAGGGTTGGTCAAGTTTTATGTTGCCGGACGCCCCGTCCACGACAACCTTCGGCGGAAGGCCGGACCTATTCTCAAAACAACTCACTCATCAAGGAGATAAGTACCCATCCCATGCTAGTTCTTGGACCGAACCAAAGCCATGTCCGTGACCGTGGACTCGGCTATTCGAATAGATTTTAACACTCTGCAGAGGTTGTACGCTGTACCCACAAGCTGAGTGCATCACAAGCCACCCGCGACGTGGGTGTGAAGACTCACAAAGCCATTACCCATCACAGCATCGTCCCGACTAATCGCCATGGGAGTTATCCAGGGGTCTTGTCCTCTTATCTAGGCCTTCAACCGGGTCGCACACGTCTGCATCACGTCCACCTGCTCCTAGGCTCCCATTGCATCTCCAGCCTCCAGGCGATTAACAGACTGGCTGGCGGGGTTTAGACTAAGTCGTGCCGCATACACGGAAATGTGGTCGCACTGGATAAACGGCTAGGTAGGATGTCACAAGCAACTCGGTCCTTATACGAGCCAAGGCAATCATCTCCACAAACATGAACCCACCACAGAGGCAGCGTTCATCTCCCATAAAACTTGTCATAAGCACACCACAGAGGCGACGCTTAACCTTCCATAAATCTCATCATCATCATTATCACCTCAGCTCTAACCCAAGTTCGTTCATTCATCTTATCTTTAGTTATCACCCAACCTTACTACTACCACACAACACCAATCACGGTTTCCACATTTGCAAAAGCTAAGTGTAAGTAGAGCATTTAGTGATACACAGTCCTAAGCATTCTATAACAAGGCAATCATCCATGCGTAAATGATATACATACATGGATATCCTAGGTTTTACAGGGAATAAATTAGGACATAATATAAGGCTCAGTGGTCTTGGTCATACTACTCAAAGGTTTTGCAAACATCAGGTCAAGCATTTCATGCAATAAAATGGCTGCTACGGGTTGTGTTTATAAAACATAGGAGCAATATGATCAAAAGGGAAACGGATTGTGACTTGCCTTCGTTGATGTCCTCGGGGAGCTCCTGCTCGAAGTCTCCGGCTCCTAGTTCCTGCTCCTCCTCCTCCTCGTACTCTCCGTTAGCTACGGTACGCGAAACCGACACACAAACAAACAAGCAAAAAACACAAATAAATACAAAAGAAATAGAAGATGAGCTTTGTAGAATATGAAACTGATAGGAATGGACAGGGCTCGGTTTTAGATGAATTTAGGAGGAAGAATGAGGTCAATCGGAGCTCGGATGAGGGAGATATTGAATTTATAGTAAAGGCTATTGGATTAATCCGAAAATAATTTCGGAAAGGAAATAACGTCTGGGCTGCTGGTGTTCTGTTCGGCCTACAAGGAGAAAGGCCTGCTGGGGCTTTGGGCCTGCGTGAGAGGCTGCATGCTGCTGTGCCTGGTTTACAAAGGAGATGGGCCTGATGCTCATGTGTGAGTTGTAGCTACGCTAGCTGGCCCAACAAGAGAACAGATCGGGAGAGGGACGAAACACAGAAGCGTTCTTCCTCTTCGCTCCCGTTCACCATGGACAAGCACCAGAGGCTCAAATCCGGCATGGGGAAGGGCAGGAGGGCGGCTAGGAGTGGGGGATTTGGATCCTAGGTTCATGGAGCGTCGATTTGTGGCAGAGATTTGGCTTGGGGACTAAGGGACAGCGGCTGATTTGGGAGATAAGCGGCCATGGCCGATGGAGCTCGGTGCTAGCTCGTGAGAGGGAGGGAGGCGGTCATGGGACGGGCTGGTGCTCACCTGTGCGACGGCTCGGCGGAGCTGGGATGAGGCGGAGCTCAAGGGTGCCTTTTATAGGCGGGCGGGGAGCTCGCCGGGGCTGGCTCGGCTCGGTGGCCCCGATGGCAATGGTGGAATCGCTGTGCGCGGGTCGCTGGCGCTGTGCAGCGTGCAGAGCAGGGCGTGGGCGTTTGCGTGCACCGCAGGGCAAGGCTAGCGGCAGGAACGAGGCAGAGCGGTGGCACAGCTCGAGCTGAGCTCGGTGGATGAGGCGATGGCGCGGTTGACGCGCTACGCTCGACAAGACCACAGCGGCAGAGCCGGCATGGGGCGGTGCGTCGCGTAGCGGCGTGCGCGGCGCAGGCGATGGGACGAGGCGAGCAGGCGGAGTGAAGGCTGGGCTTTGGAGCGGAGGAGGTGGTGGACGGCCGGGTGCGTGCGTGCTTCCAAGTGGGAAGGGCGCGGCGTGCGGCTTTGGAGCGACGGGACGCGAGCGTGCAGCGAGAAAAGGGCTAAGCTTTGCGTCCACCATGGTGCTGGACGGTGCAGAGCGATGGGATAGCTCGTGCAGAGGAGTGAAGGCGGTAGATGGGCAGCTCGGGAGTGAAAGCTTGTCCAGAGTTTGGTGAAGCTCTCCTGTGCTGGAGGAGGAAGAAAGGCTACGGGCTGGCTGGGCCAAAGGGCCGGGAAAACAATGCTGGGCTAGATAGAAGGAAAGAGAGAAAGGGCGAGATGGACCAGGCCGGCAAAGGAGAGGGGCTGGTAGATTGGGCTGGAAACGGCCCAGATAGCAGAGAGGGAGAGAAAGGTTTTAAAAGATTTTGAAAAACTTCCGATTTTAGTTTTGATTTGATTTGCGAATTTTAAGGGTGAATTTTCAGGGCGTTACACAATTCTTGGCGAGCTTGAAGAAGTTGCCGGCATTGTCGAGGAGATTGGCCGCGTCACTGTACTTGTTGCCGAAGAGGCCCCAGCCAGAGAGCTTCTTATCCGCCTTCTTCTCAAGGTCATCCCCGCGGGCCTCGTGGTCGCCCATCCCGACTGCTCCGATGAGGGTGTGCACATCGCTGCCGGTCATGTTGCGTGACGGTGGTGCCGTGCGGCGAAGGAACCAGCTTCTCTCTTGGATGGCTGGGGGCACGGACATTTTTCTCTTCTTTCCCGCCTGTGACATGCATGCGATAGCTTGAATCTCGCCTTGATCCTTGATAGATTTTTCTTCGTTGACACCATAGGGCTCAAGGTGCATCTCTTCATTGACAGTCTCACGAATGGCAGCAGCAATGTTGTTAATAGCTTTCACAACCTCAGTGATCTCCTCAGCCATCTCTGGTTTTAAAAAGGCAAAGTTGAAGTTTATTCACGTAAAGATTAGCTCAAAGTAAAAAATTAGTACATCACTGGCAAGGGATTTGCCTTTAAGCACATCAATAACTACAGCTTGGCATCATCTGTAAATCATGGAAGTATATCAGGATTATCAGCATCAAAATGTATGTGTATCACAAGAACACCATCCAGAACATAGTATAGCCAAAAATGAGAGAACGAAATAACAGGATGGGTAAGTTGGCTCTTACTCGTTACGGCACAGCAGTACTAGCAGCAGCACTTTCTGGAGAAGAGGCCAAACAGTGCACACAATGACACAGTGCAGAGGAAATGAGAGACGGAGGCAGATCTGCACAACGAAACACCACTATTTAGCATCCAGCTCAAGTGAAGGGCAATATTCATGCACAAATCAAAGTCTTAGGAGAAAGAACTTGCTTTTTTGCCTTAAAGTAAGGGAACAACACGGATCCAACCCTGCAGTACGAATTTGAGAGAGAAAGGTGAGAAATCAAAGTAAATATAACATAAACAGCAAGGAATCCCACGAGATTTGGTTGCAGTAACAATTTAAGAGAAATTGATGGGCAAACAACACAGACTTGCGAGGATGGTCGGCGCTCAAGCAGCGACATTTTTAATTTTTTTTTTTTTGATTAAATCAAGCAAGCGGTGGCAGTGGGCAAGCAGCCGCAGCAGGTCGCGCTGGGAGAGCAGCAGCAGCAGTCGCGGTAGGCACCACCGCGCCAGGCGTGGCCTCACAACAGCCGCGTGCGCAAGGGCAGACACCGGGGGACGCACGACGGCCAAGAAGCGGAAGGAACGGAAGGGGAGATTGGACGGGACAAACCTGCGCTCGGCGTCCCGGTCCAGGTAGGCCCTCCCGGTGGCGACGAGCTTGGAGGTGGACCGCAGCACTGCCGGACCTAGGGCTCGCGCGCCGGATATACGCGGGCGGGCATTCGGGGAAGAAGAACGGCGAGATGGAATGCGGCCACGAGCGGGACGAGTTGAAAATTGAAACTTCTCCCGCGCGACCAGACGTGAGCCGTGGATGTCCGCCCTAGCGATTGGGGCTCCAGAGGGAATTTGGGTGCCTCCTTATTTTAGGTGCCGCGCCGGAAGCCTGGAACTCGAATTGTGAGCCCACTCCTCAAATTTAGGATGTGGCTATGTTCAGATCAACTAGCTCGATCAAAACGATGTATCGCTGCCATCTCCATGCAACAAAAAGAAAGAACGATCACGGTATTAGTGACTACAGAAAACTCAAGTACAATTTAACATCACTGAAGGATGTATTCAACTTATCTCAATGAGAATATAATTCATTTTGTAATCGGAGTATCATAGAACAGTTACTGAATGTTCCCCCTTACAGAGACTCGCAGCTGCCTGGCGAAGTTACAATTATGTGCAACTGGTTACCATCGATGTCATCCGAAAATGTTCCTAATAGAGCAGGTATAGCCGAACCAAGTCTTGTACAACACATAAGAACAATATTGTGTGTCAAGTAAATAACAGCCTAAAATTTTTCCTATTCAGCAGTGAACCTGGGTTTGGCACAATGCCACCCTCTTTGGACGGGATGCTTGTATGCGCTATGAATATTAGGTAACAAATCTGAGCTAAGCCACGACCTAACTATTGCCTCAATCTAAACCAATGTAAAATGCAAGGGTCTACTGCTTGGCCAGAGGCGAATCAGTCAACAGAAGTGAAGAACAATTTATCTTCATTTCTTTTCTTCGAAGAAAGTAAGTTAGCCCAAAGAATCTATTGGACAACCAACAGAGGAGCAGGCTGCTCTGGTGATCCGAGTGAACCTGTAGTAAGCAGTCTATCTTGCTTTTGTTACAAGATCTCATATCTTCATTATCTTCTTTCTTGCACCTCTGTTGTCATTTGTCACGACAAAGGTGGATGATCATCTTCCCTTGTCTCTGGAGGATGTGGCTTCCACCCTGGTTTCTCATCCCAGTACATGTCATAATATATGTGGCCTATTTCACGGAACTGTACACAGCACCATATGCCCACATACCTCTGCACACGGTTCCGAAACTTCTTTTCCACAGCCTGATTATAAAAATTAGAGTTAGGCTGGAAACTTTCATTCAAATCTTTAGGCAACATTGTGAAAAGTGAATAGTAGCTTACTGCATCAGTAAAACCCATGAAGGCATCAACCATAGATGAGAACTGTATGATTTTTACATCCTTATATGACGAGAAGACATCTAACAGCTGCAAAAAGGAAAGGGAGAAAAGGCAAGAACTTAAACATATGCCATTCCATAAGTTCCAAAACAATGTAGCATGTGTCGCAATAGCTAAGTGTAATAGTTCAAACTCTATGCCTGTTTTAAAGTTATTTCATGTAATATCAACACCTGCTTACATTGGGTTTCCTATTGTGTTCTTTTTAGATAAGAGGTGACGAAATCATAATTTACCTTTTGGTCTGTGCTATTTCTTGGCAAAAGAAGGGGTCCGTGTTTACTGGTTCCATTTGCTGCAGAGCACCTGGAGCTGTGATCATCACAGAGCTGAACCTCGAGCAACGACTCTTTCACCTAATTCATTCAATAGTCCAAAAGGAAACAATTAGGACACATGCTCACCTCTTTTGTCGGCAAACATTCAACACAAAAGGTTGAAATGACTGCACACGTACCTGTTTAGGCAATGATGGATTCTCAAAAAAGGAGTACTCTCTGAAATCAATATGTGGACCAAATTCTTCCTCGGGCAAGTCCTTCAGCATAACATGTACCTGTAAAATGAAATTAGTTGTTCAAAACTTCAATGGTACCATAGTTCCAGAAAGGCCACAATTGTGCAAATAATTGTAATATAACAAAGGAGAGTTTATGAAGGGAAAACTATGTGGTGAGGGGGGAAAAGAACATAAAGCTAGGATCCAAATATAACAGAGAGTTTTCCTTGCAGCGCCACCTCAAACACATGATCCATTGGACAAAGAAAGGGTTGTCTGGTCATTGTTCCTTCCATAACTCCAGGATGTCCAAACCACATTCTATCAAGCCTGCACCATAATGGAGGCATTACCTAAAAGTGCAAGTTGTAGTTAGAAAAGGGACACCCACATGGATGAAGAAAACAAAAAAAACTATATAATACCTCAAAAACTCACTACAATGGTAATAGAAGATAATAACGTATGACAACTCCATCTTATCCTCATTGTAAGCAAAGCATCTACCGTACATGTGTGTTTAACATCGAAAGTGTCACCATAATCCATAATAACTCCTCCCCCTTACCCACATGGAATATTTTATGGTACCACGGACTTTTGAAATTAGCATTAAGAAAAGACAGGACACCATGTCCGAATATATATATAATACTAATCCACTAAAAAAATAGTACACGCCTTTTGTACTCACTTCAACCTTTTTCTTTCAAGTTAACAGGTAGTCAACTAAATTTCTAGGAAGAGATCAAACTAATAAGTAGCATTGCTGGGATAAGTAAAATTCAGTGAGATACTTCTATCTATAAACTTTATATGTCCAACTGTCCATCCAATTCAAAATCCTATAAGTTAAGATTGTAACACTAAAAGGCAGCTGAACAGAAGCTATGAATGAAAAGTATAATGAAGAGAGTTTTACCAACCAGTGTCCGCTTTAACAAGGACGCAATTGCAAGTGCAGTCCTTATTTGCTTCAACTGAAAATTTTAAAGCATGTGACCAGTTAGATATAGAAAACCAAAATAACAGGAATGCAGTTAGTAATTTGACCAAATATGTACACAGAAAATACCTGATAGTTAACTAATTCAAAATGAGATTCAACAGTATGAGCGCCATCTAATAGCAAACTTTTTGGAATGCCAGGTTTAAATGATAGGAAACCTCCTGCAACATGAGACAAGACAGCGTACGGACATGATAAATTGTACCAAATAGAAACTATATACCATTAATATCAAAATGAAAGAAAGCAAAATGCGGTTTCATTGTTTTCTGATTGGTGTTTAATTACTCTGCAGTTAGATGACTAGTAAGTTGAGATTACACATAAGAATAAACCACTATACCCAAATGAAGATTACAATTTACACATTACAGGGATAGACCAGTGAGTAAACCTGGAGAGTCATAATATGACGGTTGATCGGCAAAGAGCATTGCCTCGCGCAATCTATTACGCTTTCCTTCAGTACCGGCATACTGAAAAGTAGTATGCACAGCATATGGTTCTAAATGAAGCTGTTGATGCATGCCCTGGCAGTCAACAAAAATATATAGCACAGTTAGTTGTCAAAAGATGAGAGTATGCTATTAACCCAACGATAGCAAGCAGGAGAAAAAGACTACAAGGTTAGGAAAAAGGGATATAAACGATAAATCTAACAAGAATCAGCAAGAGAAAACACTCAGGATACAACTACTATCTAAAAAGAATGAAATGCTGCCACATGCATAGTTTCTAGTTGCTAATCTCAAACAAAATATACTCTTACAGTCTTACCTGGACAAAATATGTATGGCCATTGCAGAATATACTTGCTGGTAGTACTCCTAGCTTCAGCTTCCCATCATACGAATACACAAGGTCATCTTCACCTTCAACCGACTGTTCAAAAACTTTGCGTACAAGATCATTGAAAGCATTCTGGTCCCACAACTTATCATCAGATAAGACTAGGTCTTTCCATTCTGCTGCCAACCTTTTAGCTGGTTCAGTGGGTCGCCAATGGAAAATACCGATATTGAATGCACCAGTAACTATGAATAAGATAATAAAAACGGTAAGTAACTAGTTGCATTCTTTTATTATTATTATTTTGAGGTATTGATAAGCCATGGAGATTGAGGAGGTTGTTAAGATAGTGGTCAATTTTCAAACCACTAGACGACCATCTAAACAAAGTAAAAACCACTAGACAACAAGCATCAAGCTAATGTTTAAAAGAATTTTCTTCAAAAAAATAAACTTAAATGACACAATGGTGGGGACTATTGGGAATACAATACGATATGTTTGTAGTAATAGTATACTCGAAATGAGCATTGATTCATTTAAAAATCCAAATAAAAATTAGAGCATGCTGTGATCTAAGCAAAAGCATTGACAAGCAAAAGCTTATCTTCACTAAACCTACATTGCAAATGGTTTATACTTCATACATATCCACATATATTCCAAAAAGATAGCTACGTGAGTTCTGCCTTTTTCTACCTAGCAAAAAAGTTCTTCCTTCACTGAATGTTCACTTTGTACTCAAAGACTACCTTTTTCTTCACGTTTGAATACAAGTTCATGTCGAACTTTCAACTAAAAGCAGTACAAGGGAAACTAGAAATATCACAACATTCTTAACATTTAGATCAGGTTGCGCAGTGAGTTACATGATCTCAAAAAGGCAAGCAATCTGCTACTAGTAATGTTCAGTTCTGATACTCGGCAACAATACCTAAAGTTTCGTTTGGATGATTATTAGGTTCAGAACGCAAACCATACCATTTCTCTTCAACGTTCAATGGTGAAAAGACAGTGATACAATCAGCAGCAAGTTGCTACTGACGGCGACAGAGACTGACAAGATGCACACAAGCAACTTATCAAGCAGCAACATTCAGAAGTCTGGAAAGCAATTACCTTCTTTCCAGTTCTCCAGGCTGTCATCAGTGACGGTGGGAATGACCTGGTCGCTGGAGGTGAGCAGATCCGCGTCGGGGTAGCGGGCGAGGTAGGGCAGCGGGTTCTTGAGCCACACCATGTCCGTGTCGCACATAAGCAGCTCGTAGCCGAAGGGCAGGAGCGCGTTGATGAGCAGCACCTTCTCCCTGCCCATCTTGTGGAAGGTCGGTGAGCCCCAGCCGGCGTCCTCGGTGGCCATCCTGCTGCCCATGTCGAAGACGGGCACGCCGCGGAGGTAGAGCTCCCGCAGCAGCTTGGTGTCCATGGCGCCGACGAGGAGGTTGTCGACGCCGAGGTCGGTGAGGTGGCGCGCCCAGGTGATGATGAAGTCGAGGAAGGCGTAGTTGCCGAAGGTGACGACGATGGCGCCGTCGCGGACGCGGGCGCGGACCATGCCGCGGGTGAGCTGGAACGCGCGCGGCGGCGGCATCCGCGCGCCCCGCGGCGGGGGCTTCCAGATGGGGCGGTTGTACATGGTCTCGGGCTGCGCCTGAACGGTCCCGGAGTGGTTGGCCCCGGCGGTGAGGGCGGCGCTCGTGGCGTCCGCGGGGAAGGGGAGCGGCGGCGCGGAGAGGGAGGAGAACGAGGAGAGGAGGAAGAAGAGGGCGGAGACGGCAAAGCCGCCGAGGACGGCGCCGTAGATCCCGACGAAGACCGGCTTGGTGGACTCGGCGGGGCACCACGCCGCCATTCCGCTGGCGGGGCGGGGGATCGCCGGAGGCGGAGGCGGAGGCGGGGACGGGGAGCGGGGTCAGTGGGCGGTGGGGAAGGGAACTCGACGGGGCGATGGGGACAAGGAGTGGCTGGGCCCACTGGGCGGTGACTGTAGCGTGGGTCCGGCTCGACGGCGCCGTCATGACGTCCACGGTAAGAATCTGTGATCCCGTTACGGGGGCGGCGCGTGCGGGCACGATTGGTCCTCGCCCGCACTGTCGTACGGGTCAGCGGAAACAACCGGGCCCGCTGGCTAGGGAGACGGGACCACTAGCTTATGAAATTGCATCCGAAATTCCTGTTACGCAACTTCATTCGTATGCTCGAGACGCCTCACCGTTGTGTGTAGTTTTGTCAACGGTAAAGTTTGGACTCAATCGGGCACGCCAACTAGTAGCAATTGAGTTTTATAAATCCAGCATGCATTTTCATATGGGATTCCCATTTGCTTTATGGGCACACACAAGCATATGCATATGGATGCACAAGGTTAACAAGGTGCGTGGCAAACCTACTATTGTGAAAATTAAATGCCCTCACACATGTCAACTCATCACATACATGCTCTATAAAATGGTTTTTATAGCATCATCAATACTAAAAAGGGGTTCAGGGCGGTATGGAGAACCTCTTATGAAAGTATTATGTCAATCATTATCTAAGTGAGGTTCAAAATATAATACTGCACGTAAACAGTCTCATAAAATGTCGTATGCAATGACAGACAACGTAACTAACCACCTCATACACTAAATTTTAGAAGTATAAGACGGTTTTCACACTATTGTATGACTTGTAGTGTTGTTGTGCAACTTGCAAATATCCCCATTTCCACCTACAAATTTTAAGACTCATGTAATTCTTAAAAAAAAAAAGAGACCACCCATCATATAAAGATTACATGACAACACTGTATGCTGACACATCATTGCACTTGCCCTAAGGGACCAACTAAGAATCATGTTGTGAGACCTAACTTTGCGATCTTAAGTCATGAGAAACCACACAATGCAATCCACCGTTGCAATCCTATAGAAATGGCAGCGAGCAACATTAAACACCAACCAAATAACAAAGCGAATCTTTTAGCCACAAGAATACCAAATCTCTACTCACACTAGAATATGAATGTCCCATGGTTGCTCAACAACGAACTCTCTAGCACAACAAGGAAATAGTTGCCTTGACAGGCCCCCTTTTAAACCCGTCGGATGCAACGGCTCACCAACATTCGCAGGCCTATCTGAAAAAGGTAGCCCCTCAAACCACCTAGACTCTGACTTTATCAGTGCCTAAGCAACATGTTAAACTTTGACAGACTCATCACGTGGACGGTTCTCATCGGACGACTAGCAAGGAGTGGTAGCGAGTCTCCCTGGTTGTCACACCCGATTTTAAGGTTAAAACCGAATGCTCATCTATATGTGTGCCCAGGATCAAGATTCACATATATAGAACAAAGTATAGTAAAACAGAGTAACCAATGTCATAAATACATCGTATAAATATTACAATAAATGTCTCAAAGGACTATATGAATACAAACGCTAGCGGAAGACTCCATAACGCCACAGGCAGTCGACCGGGGGCTCCACAAGATTAGTCTTCACCACCATCTTCAAAGTAGTCCATCTTCACTCTTTGAGCAACATATCATGATAGTAGAGGAAATAGCAAGCGTGAGTACATGTCGTATTCCGCAAGTGTGGGAAAGTATATGCAATGCAGGCTTATAACAAGAAAGGCTGACATAAGGTTAAATTGCAGAAAAAACACCCTAAACCAATGGTAAAGCATTCCTGAATTACTAGGTGAATGTTAACCCATCCCAAAATTAATTAGACACTACAAGGTACCCCCTTGCAGCAAAACAGGCTAACCGCCCAAAACCATACTACAAGTTACCCACTTGCAGCATCCAAATGGCTACCCGTCAGAACCATATCCATCCATCTCTAATCATGTGAGGATCCAGGCCGCTCCTGACCGTGAGCACGGCTGTCATGACAGTTTTACGTCTCTGCAGAGATACACAACTTTACCCACAGGGTGGTGATTCCATCACTTTTCAGTGACTAAAACTTCTATGTTGCCTCCACACTACCAAAGGTGTGAGACCAAGAGATCACCACATGGTCTTTCAAAGCGCTTCCCAGCCAGCCAACATCCCCGCTAAGGTTTCCCTACTGCCAGTACCCCTGAAACAGTAGACCCCTCTTGCGCCTTGGCTAGAGTACCCCTCAATCACCTGAGTTTGGAAGTAACCCTTCCTCCCCCATTCCATGAACGCCGGCAAAACTGGGAAGACAGCATAATACTTGACCAAGTCTACCATAATCAACCCTGTGCTTTGCGCTGTTGTCCTGGATTGCCGCTCCACGAACCGGTCCTTAGCAAACTTGAGCAAGACTACCACATACCAAAGTCTCGTGCTAACCGCACCATCATCAACATACCACTTGCTCAAGTTACAGCATACCTAAGTTCCAGGTTGCTAAAAAGATTAACCGGTCCATGAAGATTAAGTGGAAGTGAAACCATTAGTCAAGATTATTAGTCAAATTGTTACCCATCCCAAGACAGCAAGCTAAGCATGACATACCCATCCATATTATTATCAACCACACCCAGGCGACAAGGATAAAGTAAGGAACAGGATATGACACATGGGATTCAATTTAAACGTAATGCATGCAAAACTAGAGGGAGAAAGAAATAGGTTCAGAATGCGTCAAGGGCACTTGTCTCAAAAGCTGCTGCTCAGAGTCTTCATGTCTTGATCTTCCTCTTGGTGGTTTCTCGAACACGCGTTTCTATATAACGGTAACATGCAAAGCACACAAAGCACAAACAATAAGAAACAGTACACCAAATAGTATCAAATTACTCTAATAACAGTACTAAATAATAGAGCTCAAGCCTACGATCACGTGAGCGCAAGAATCACTTAAAACGGAGTTACGAGCAAAAAGTTATGATGTTTGAAAGACTATGCACTAAATCTGGAAAAACAGAAACAGTTACAAAATGAAGTGTGCGTGTTCCCGTTGACTGGATGGATATTTTGGGACAAGGTTTCCACAAAAATATGCGCAATGTTGTGGAACATGTTGGACGCAAGATAATTGGGGCACTGGTTTACCTTAAAAAGAGATCAAATGGTTGGATCTAGATGGAGTTGTTCTGGAACAGTTAACGGTGACATTGCGTTCCTGGTCGATTCATAACTGATCTCGGTGAATCCTTTGGGGAACGTGTAGTAGACTTTCTGGAACACAACATGGTCTTGAGTTTAGGTCAGAAAAGTAGAGGGATTGGTTGGAATACGAAAAATAATTACCATCAGACGCGCTGGACAGATCCAGAACAGGAGCAGTAGTCATTACGAATTAGATCCCCGTCGAACCAAGTTAGATCTTGGGCTGAATTTTGGATATGTTGTAGAGGACTCTATGGCGCACTTGCTGGTGAAATTTGGCGTCAATTTAATGGATGGATCTCCGGGAACGTTGATGCCAATTTGTCACTGTGCTGCTGAACGCGACGGCGGCGAGACGTGGCAGCAGCTTGGCGGCGTGGTTAGGGTTTGAGGGGTGAGGGTGTGCGTGGGGGACAGCAGGGGGGATGTGGGAGGGGCTCCCATATCAATAGAGAGGGTGTCTTAGGGTTTAGGAAAGGTTTTAGGCTTGGCCCATAAGTGGGGAGGGGTGAGGAAAGGTGGGCCTCGGCCCAAACGGCAAGGAAATCGATGGGTAATTTAGATATGGTGGTGGACTGCCTTTGTGTTTGGCCCAATAAGCCTTAGGGCCATGCGGAGGACGTGGGGAGGAGTCCAGACATTCATAGGAGAGGTGTGAATGATGTGTTAACGAAATAAAAGGCGAAAATAAGGAGGAAAGTGTATAAGTCGAGTGCTAAATGCAGTTTTTATTTCTTTTTGTGCGAAAACGGTAAGTGAAATGAATGTGGATTGAATCATATCTTGGAAGTAGAATGTCGGAGACATCATATCGACATGAATGAATGTATAGATGACGAGAGGTGATGTTATAAAAGGAAATAGCACAACTCATGTGGTCAGAACAAGCATACACAAGCCTGAGTTTATATTGATGCGGAAAGGAATACAGAAAACAAGAAAAATCTCTGAACTTGATCTAAGGAGTCGTAGACGGAACTGAAGATCATGGTTGAATAGATCAAGGTACAAATTTATAAATGCATTATGAGAGAAACAATGATTCGACTCAACGAAGGTCAAAATGACAAGGGATCAAAGAAATTTATATTAAATGATATAAAAGATTGACTAGGTATAAGACATATGACACATAAGTGATATCCATTATTTTAACATCCAACCTTATGTTATGCATCAATGACATGTGCACCTGCCATTGCATCGACATAAATTTGGTAATTAAAATAATATAATATCATTGTATGATTATGTCAATACAAAGGCCACGAGGTAGCAAGACTTGTAAAGAGTCCACAGAATGGATAAACATATTTGTTGTAGGTATATGACAAATAAGAAAGAACTAGATAATCAAGGACACATGATGCTACAGCAACAAAAGGGATAATAGGAGAAGTATAGAGGATTTGTAGGATCCTTTTGTAAGAGTGTGTTGTCCAAATCAAGGAGGCATGGAGAGATGCACACGGTAGTGAGGAATCGAATGGCGGTGTTGGAGAGCTCTGAGGGAAAGAGGAAGACGACCAGGCAGGCCTGATTTCCATAGGAGAGGCGAGCTAGGAATCTGATCATCGGTTTTCTTCTTGGTAGCTAATGATGTACGATAATTGTGCAGGGTCTCGTTGCAGCATGGTTCATGCAGGTGGTTGGGGCAGAACTTGCTGAGTTGGGTCGAGTAGGGCACGAGGTTAACTATTGGTTAGACCATGTTGATGAGATACATGATATGTAGAATGTGGCAAGGGCCATGTTGACATGCTTCCCTAACGTCAACGGATTGAAAGATTAGTTGACAATCAAGACACGACAGAGAGGCAAAGGTATCTCTTTTTGCGGGGCTCAAGGTGAGCTATAACTGGAGCTTGAGGCTGAATTGCAGCGGCTATATCTAGGCTTCAACAAAAGTGACGCAAAAGGACAGAACGGCTAGACCATAACAGTGGTTTGCCATAGCTTGCAAGCAAAGGTTGGAAAAAGAGAAAAGAAGCACAAAGAACGTCGGGGCACTCTTGGTGCTATCTATTTTAGTTAGAAGACGAGATACAAATAAAAAGTAAGAAAGAAAGAAGGCTTGGTACGGGTACAGATCTGTAGAAATTAGTGCAGGTAGAAGGCAGGGAGAAAGTCAAAAGAGAAGGGAAAAAGGTCCTCGCAAGCTGCAACATTGGGTTCCAATAAAGCTATGTATGTACATTACAAATAAGTCACGATGGATAGAAAATAAACAAAGGAATAAAACGTCTGGGGTACAAGCTGATGGAGAGACATAAAGAAATTAGAAATGATTGAAAGTGCAAGCAGGTAGCTCGTTTGCTTGCAACTCAAATGATAGAAATAAGCAGAAAGCAGAACGACAGGGTAGCATTAAGAGAGGTAAGGTTTGGCGAAAGCTAAATAGCAAGACCATGATAGGAGGAAAAATAATAGGGAGGAGGGTGATTGGGTGGTGATAGCGAAGGTCTGTTGGATTGACTGCACATTGAGGAAGAAAGACATATAACTAGATAGATAGATAGATAGATAATGGGTCTCGAGAAAGGATCAGGTGCTTGTTGTGGTGCAGCTAGCTTGATTACAAACATCGAAAGAGAAAGAAAGAAAAGAAGATTGAAAAATGAAATCAAGCTGCATGCAAGTGGCTTGATTGCTTGCAAACAAATTATAGAAATGAACAGAGAGTAGAACGGCAGAGTAGCAGCAAAGAGTATGGCTTGGTTGTACATAAACTTCATGGCACGATCGAAGGAAAAGAAATTAAGAATGGTAGATGAGATAAAAGAAAAAGGAAACATAGGAGGTAAACAAAAGGCATGCAAAGATATTTTGGTCGCATAGTTTTGTTGCACATAGATAGCTTGGTTGTTTGCACGTTGATGGAGAGAAGAGAAGAAGCGAAACAAACAGGATGACACCTTGGCCGAGATTAGGGCTAGGCTAGGAATTGCACTATTATCGATACTCAAAAACTAATTCGATCCACAAGATCACTATCGAATTTTGAAATTCATTTTTCACACAGAGAAGCACCTAATGCTGACTAACGAGCATGAATGCAACAAACAATTTATATAACCTATATTTATTTAATTTATTTAGAAAATAATTCTTTTGCCTAAAGAAAAATGACAACAGTCGAATATTAAAGTTAAATTTTAAACTATTCCCAAAAAGTTTTAAAATTTAGTGAAATTTGAGTCACATTCCAAAATTTGAAATTTTGGGGTGTGACACTGGTGTAGAAACTGATTCCGTTTGAAGTTTCGAATCCGGTGACGTAAGCCGGTGAAACGAACCAGGCCAGGTCAGCAGCAAACTCACACCGCGCTGTTCTTTTCTATTGGCGATTGTGTGCTTCTTCCTTTCATTGGTGTCTGTCCGTTGAGATCCAAGGGTGGAAATGCGGCCTTGCACGGATGGCTAGCTACGGCACTGGCACTCAGCCAATGAGAAGTCGAGGTTGGACTGACGTGGATGGGGATCAGTTTCCCGCCCAAACTCGCCCGCGGCCCGCCCGTCCTCTCCCTCCCTTCCTCCTCCTCCCTCCCTCCCTCTCTCTGGCTATAAAACATGGAAGCGCATGCTGCGGCCGCCGCACTCGATCGCACTCGCGTACCCTAATCACCCACCCCACCCCACGCCTGATGGATCATCATTACAAAATATATAACACACAACATTCTCATAATTTGAACAAAACACGATACTCTAAATGTAACAACATTATTGATGATTTTTATAGAGGAGTGTATGTGTATTGATTGTGCTCATTTCTAATTTGATGTATGAGTGTATGTGTATTGCAATAAGAGCTGACAGTTTAATATAACATCATTAAACAGATGCATTTAATACAATATAACACACAACATTTTTGTAATTTGAACAGAACATGATACTCTAAATCTGACAACATTAGTGTTGCATTATTATGACATACCGAAATAGAAGTTTTTTTTTTTGTTGCTAATATCAAATTTGAGCAATTGGATGAAACAAAATTTCGGTTGTGAGGCTAAATCATTGTGTGTGTTTTTAATTCATATAAGAGTGACATTATGGATAAAAAAGAACCCTGCTTGATATTTTCCCCCGAGTGAAAAGAGAGCTCTATTGATTATTCATAGAGGTGCAATCCTGAACAATTAAGTGTTGAACACAAACAATAGCCTGAAATCGCCACACCGTGTAGTTCTATCCTTCTTGATTTGTATGTCTTAGTTTAAATTAGCTACGAAGAAAATGGAAAAAGAACAAGAGGACATCTAAAATTTTAAATCTCTAGGAGAGGATATTTCTGCAGCTGGAGACTGGTGAAGATATTTTTGTCGCGAAAGTACAGCGCCCCACTCCCAGGTTTGTCCCCATTCCCGCGGGTAAAGAAAAAATCAAGCAGACCGGTTCGTACTTGTTACCTGTGGCATCATCCAGTCCAGAATCGCGACATCCGCTTCCACACCACACACGCACCAATCCATCCTTATATACGCTGGCAGCCTGATCCCGTAACGCCTCCAGTTAGCACCAAAGAATCGCGCCAGTTGAACGAACCTCCATACTTGCAAGATCAGTCAAGAACGACGATGGCCACGCTCTCCTCCTGCAGCCGTCTGAGCGCGGCCGGCACCGGCGCCGCGTTCCGCAGGCCGGCCCGCAGAGGAGTCGTCGTCACGTGCCGGAGCACCTCTACGAGCTTTCGGACCGCCGCGGCGGCCACTGCCACGGCAACGCCGGCTGCGGTGGAGCAGCAGAACAAAGAGTAAGAATTACTAGCTTGGTGAACCCTCTTCATGCTGGTACGTGTCCTGCGCTTGGCTTTTGTAGCAGTTGGCTGACGAGGTAGCTGAACATGGTGTTCAGGGTCGACTCGCTGCCGACATGGGCGGAGTTCGAGCTGGGCAGGGCGCCGGTGTACTGGAAGACCAACAACGGCCTCCCTCCTTCACCCGTAAGTTCACGGATCTTGTTTTCTTCTTATATTATCCGAACTTTTCCACAACAAGTCCTGCAAATTCCTGGCCACTGCTAGCTTCTGGTGGCTCGACAGCAGGCAGCTCGATCGAATCCAATTTGAGTAATACGTTCGCAATACGTTCGTGGGTGCAGGGTGAGGGCCTGACCCTTTTCTACAACCCGGCGGCGTCGAAGCTGGCCCCCAACGACGTGTTCGGCGTGGCGTTCAACGGCGGCTTCAACCAGCCCATCATGTGCGGCGGCGAGCCCAGGCAGATGACGCTGCAGATCAGGGGCAAGGCCGACCCACCCATCTACACCATCAGGATACGCGTGCCGCAGCATGGTATGGTTTGTTTCTGTGTCCAATGTTTGCACTTTGTTACAGTTACCAGTTTTATTTAATTTCAATCACGAAAGCAAGCTCTTGTTAATTGTCGCTGCTGCAGCCCTGAGCCTGATCTTCTCCTTCACCAACGGGGCCGACTGGGACGGGCCCTACACCCTCAAGTTCAGGGTCCCCAAGCCCTGGCAGAACAAGCCGCCGAGCTTCTTCAATGAGGTGGACGCGTTGATTCAATTCAAGCTCGTTTCTTTTGTACAGAAAGGGGAAATGAATTTATGTTGGCATAGCAAATACCTCGTTAGCTAAACAAATGATAACGAACCCTCTCTAAGACCATCACTTTAAAAGGCTGAGGATTCTGGCGGTGGTTGTGCAGGGCCTGGCCGACGAGCTGAGCAGGGAAGGCGCCTGCGACAGGGCCATCTACCCGGACGAGAACATTGTCATTACCAGCTGCGCCATAGGCGGCTACTACGAAGAGGGGGTCAGTGCTTATCGCTCTCTGATCTTCTCTCTGTTCCCGTTGTAACACGGAACACAATATTGTTTCTGGGTGTGTTCATCTGATCTCTGGTTCATGGCAGGGCGACCGTTGCAAGCTGGACATCGTCAGCGGCTGCACGGACCCCAGCTCGCACCTGTTCGACCCCATGGCGATCGTGGATGATGGTTCTTGCCTACTGGAATCCGATGCCGAGGAATGAAGGGGTCTCATTCATAGAAAGGGGGACAAAATGTGATCGATAAAACAACACTACAATGTTACAATGATCGTGATATTGTGATAGTGTGTTACAGGAAATATGTATATACTATCCCCCGTTCCAGAATATAAGCATTTTAGCTATGTTTGATTGTCCTTCATGGCATCTCCTATGCACCTGGACAAGTACTTGTCAACTCACAGGAGATGGAGATGCTATGAATGCTTACATATTGGAACGGAGGAAGTATGTATTTAGACAGAATAACAGAACATTGGTAAACAAGGGTTGCAGCAAGAGTTGTGCATACGAAATCATCAACCTCAACTTTAACAATTAACTGACACTTTCTCAGGATAACTCCTATCTAACGTTGCAAGCATAAATGCAAACCAATCAGGGCAGAATACAACTGAAATTCAGTCGGAAAGAGGGCCTGGACACAACATTCTGCAATTGGCTGTGCTCAGCTATGCAATGAACCACCCTTCTAGACCTGCAACTCTGATTCTCACATAATTTTCAAGTTGAAGCTAGCGCTAAACAATGGGATGGCATTACAAAAATGTCATCTAACATTAACAAACCAACAGGTGCAGCCGTGCAGGACCCGGCTTCTTGCAGAAATAACCTCATATCTGATGACACATTAGGCCGACACAGCCCATTCACTAAGCGGGTTTCAAATCAACAAGGTACTCACATAAGTCCACTGCAATTGCATGTCTGAAATGAAACAAACAAGCACATGCAACATGCTAGTGCCAGAATGCAAGATACTCGCGCATGTTAAGGTAACATAGCATCATTGCGTCACAGCTCATTCACCACCACATCTACTTATAATTAGGTAGCACAGGCCATTATAACTACAGTCTAGTGACAACACCCCTTCATGTTGAGCAGCTTAGCAGGTTTAATCTCCACCAACCTGACGTTTCCAGGAGTCCTCCACAATCAGCTCATCTACTCCCCAATCTTCATAGCTGTTTTAACAAAAAGCAAATAACAATAAAGCTGCTGTAAAATCATGTATAAATTTCCTTCAAAAGCCGAGGTTTTCCTCAGAAACTCACCTTCCATCAGGTAGGTATCGTCTGATTGTGAAGGGGATCTTGCGCGCTCTCAGCTCTTTCATGGCAATCTACAGTCGTTCATATGGATCATTAGCCAGACAATATATAAACTAATGCTCATCATAATATTTTTTTTGTATGAGGAACTTGAGAAGGCAACTGGAGGTATTTTTAGGGACTATTGATAAACAATGTAATTTTCATTTTATTTTCTGTTTCTGTAAGGATTAGAACCCAAAATATTGAACTTGTATCATACTTTTGATGTAATTAACCAAATCCATCAAAGTTCCTATTGTGCAAATGACTTTAATCAGCTGATTAACAGGGAGCAAACTCCTCATGCTTTAAGTGTAGCCTGATGTAGATATATATCATTCTTTAAGGTTCTCCCTCATAGTAAGGTAAGGGCAGACTGACGTGTAAACCCACCAAAATATCAAGAATAAAATATCCTGGCGCCCTACCACTATGATTTTAAAATTGGACCTAAGTATTCTAGGTTTGAGAACTAACACTCTAAAGTACTGATTAAAATAGCTTCCTCTTTCTATGCAAGGAAGTTACAGAATTATAAGTCAGTTGATGTCTTTGCCCACGCCCAGGAGGACCTGTCTCCAGGAGTTTAGCATTTTCAGCTTAGACTAAGTTAAAGATATAAACCAGGATAAGGAGGAGGTCAATTCGGGCATCTTAGAAAGTATTGAAGATTCACAAGTTCACAGCAAAAAGACATCCTTTTGATTTTAGGGAACTAAAATCCTCTACAGAAGAATGCCTTAATGTGGCTTTTATATTTAATTCAAACAAGAACAAATCCCTCGCCTCTTGCTCTTACGTCTGAACCCCTCTAATTGTGATACCCAGCCTCCAACAACATTTCTAAGTAGAAATCCCAATATTTCAGTCTGGTTATCTCCTGCATAGTAGTTATCTCCTAGTATTTAACATTAACAACCTGTATATAGTCAACAGTAAACAATATGTAACCTATGTGAGACAGTAAAACCTTTTACATGTTCGAGTATTATACACTGGAAACAACAAGTATGCTGTCCCAGGGAAAGACCACATGAAAGAAGGTGAGCATATTCCCCAAGTCATAGAGAAGACCTATCTTACAATAAAAGCATGCTTATGTACCAGACTATCAAATTGACCTACCACAATTATATATCCCTTCAACAGAAGGTCAAATCAATAACTACATTGTTATATCAAAAGTCTTCTAGTAAATGGCATGTCAAAATAGGAATTGGAACAATTTGCTGTGCACTACTCAATATTAATGTTTCTAACACGAACGAGTATCAATCATGCAGTGGATCCAGTGCACATTCCTAAATAGGAAGATGCCATGGCTAATTACCATCGGTATCCACTATTCAGATCTCAGTCTTCATTTAGCAAGCAAATATTGATTGTGAACGACTAATGGAGTCTTGCTAGATCCTAAAAGTGTAGTTCAACAAGTGATACTGGGATTATGTTCAACAAGCAAAACTGGGACTATCAAAAAATACAAAAGGCTCATGTCTACTAATGTGAAAAATTCATTTTACCTCAAGAGGATCAGTTTCTCCCTCAAGCTCAACCATGACTGGAGCATTCATGCTGTAAAATAACAGCAAGGGTCAGCATTTCTTTCAATGATCTCAATCAGGAACGTGATACTGTGAGATAGAAATGTACCTTATCTGCAAAGCTCTTGTACCCAGGATTCGTGCACGCTCATACTTCGTCATATATTTTGACGTTTTGCGTGTGCGCTCAGTCTTTTCCTGTTCCTTTTCTTCACCCTCTATGACATCATCAGTGGCATCCTCATTGTTATTCTCAAGCTCTTCTTCAGCCCCCTCCTATCCAACAGAAGAAAAGTAGTTGTATCGGTGTTGTATCCGTATATGCTTACCATAACAAGATAAGAGGCTGAATATAGGACTCTAAGAGAAAGAAGACGAATATGGGAGCCCAGAGAGCAAATATAGAGCTCTAGAGGACCAATATGGAACTCTAGAGGAACACTCAGAAGAAGAATATGGGAGCCATGAAGATGGTCCATAAAAGTTGAACAGCAACGGGTATGTACCTCAATCTCAGGTTCTACGGGCTCATCCTCGTATCTACATCACAAATGGAGAAGTGTAAGATGCTAAATTTATTGAAACAAAATAAGCCAACATTAGCATGTAACAATAGATATTTGAGTGATATATGAGGTACAAAACGTTGGTATCCGATGCTGAATTCAATCTCCACCCCTTTTAGTTCGTGTAATTGTGCACTATGATACTATGCATAGTGACTACGGCACCCGGAACACAATTTTGAGCCACCAATTTATTATGTCTAATTTATAACCATCCCACATCAAGTATGTTGGGATTAAGCCTAGAACATGAACCACCCTCTCTTATTCCAATTTGAATCACAGCTTCAGAGAAGCCGATGTGACACCCTTACATTCCGAACAAACAAAAAGATACAAGACTCACCCTTGATTGGGAAGGAACCATGCATTTCACAGTTCCCGGCAGAGAGCAACTACTCAACTCATCGAGGAAAATAGTCACATCAACTAACTACCGAAGGCACCTTGAAACCGACCTAATTCCAATAAAAGGCAATACCAAGGCATCCGATTTTTCAATCCCCACCCCTAAAGCCCTCTTGAATCAAAGAAATTCGCTTTGACCGCCACGAGGAGCTCTAAATCAATAACCGCCAAACGAAATGCTGCCAAAAGACACAGGGAGAAGGTTTATTCGTGCCTTCTACGATTGGCAAAGACTGTACCTATCGAAACCCTAGCTCAGCGCTGCTAACCTTTGCTTAATCAGACAGAATAAGAACGAGAGAAGGAGGGGAGGGAGGAGGCAAAGATCGAACCCCATGTCGGCTTCATATTCTTCGTCCGCCATGGCTCCCGCCGCCAAGCGCCGCTGCTTTGGTGGTTTGCTCGCTAGGGTTTTCGCCGTGCGGCTGCGGGGAGGAGTGCGCGGCCGGAGGAGAAAAAGAGATGCAAGCCGAAGAGTCTGCTGGACATAAAAGGAGCCGAGCGAGAATAATCTGGTCCGTAGAAATCAAGGGTGGGTCCTATGCTTCAGAGCACTAATCTTGGGAAGATAGAAGTATACTAGGCAGGCTCAGGGTTTGCAAAACCGTCGGTAACCGCTCGGTTACCGCGGTAACCGGACTAACCGGTCCGGTTCGGTTTCCTCGGTTTATCGATTTTCAATTTTGAATTTAAAATGAATTTAAAAGTTTGATGAATTTTGTCCGGTTTTCATCGGTTTTGATCGGTTTGACCGGTTACCGGCCGGTAACCGGACTTACCGGTCCGGCTCGGTCGGAACGGTTGTGTCGATATTGTAATCCTTGGGCAGGCTTGCACGCTCCGCTGCGCACGGAAAACAAAGGTAGTTTGTTACTGTTGAGTCTGAGTGTGTTGTTGAAGATGCACAAATTTGATTTGCAGAACGCTACATCCATTGGTCTTGTTTGTCCCAGTAACGTGCTGGACTTCACGCACTCACGTTTCGTAGCCCTTAGCTCTATACGCGGACCCGAAGGCCGAACATGAGTCAATCAGCTGCATGACACTTGAAGAAAGAACATGGTCCATATATATTTTTATTTCAATCCATATATACATACGCTAAAGGGGATTTTTTTTGCAAAATTACAAAAGCATCGTGCTCACCAGTAATACAAAGGTTAGTTTGGAAATACATAAAAGTAAAGGTACTTTTGTACAAATCTCCAAAAAGCTAACAGACATGGTCATGTGAACACATTCCATCCATATATTTCTTCCTCCTTCACTCCGCCACATTCCCTTCTCTCTTCCTCACTGCGCCCCGTTCTTCTCTCTCCCAGTCCAGCTCCATTTCTTCCTCTGCAGGCTGTAGCTTCATTTTCTCCCCTCCGGCACTTGTCTGGCATGCGCGCAACGCACAGCCACCACACCTTTTCACTCCACCGCGGCTTTGGAACCAGGTCCAGACACCAATAGCATGTGCCTTCTCGCCACAAGCTGAAGGGGCCGGAGGAGCTCTTACTCACGAGCCGGACGTCCGTCGGCTCCGGCGCGGCCCATCGTCAGTACTGCAACCAGATGTGCGGTACGTCGTCTCCCCATCTCGCCTAAGCACGCAGCACCGGACCGTGTGGCAACGTCCTCTCGTTGCACCGGGCCGCCACCTCCCTTCCCCTGCCTCCTCTCACTAGCGTCGACGACGAACAGGCAGGCTGGAAAACCATGCCTGAGCACCGGTCGCCATTCCGTCAACGACGGGCACGAGCCAAGGTCGATGGAAGCCCACCCACGCTGCTCGCGACGTTGCACCCATGGCCGGCCCGTCACCGGCCACCAACGTACGGAGGCGATGTGGCGTGCGGGGGAGGCGGCCACGCCCCACTAGAGGCGACGCGGCCTCACCGTCGACGAATGCGTCAGCCGGAATGCTGTCAGGGGCGGAAACCTACGCGCTATCAGCACTTTACTATTAGAGCGAGATCTGGAAATCCGACTATTTTTTTATTATTTCTGGCTATTTATTTTAGTAAAGTGCACTTGATATTTTGGTTTGGAGGTAATTAATTTTCATTCCTATCTATACTGAACATCCTTCCTCTTCGTCTGTTTCATTTTATCTTATTTCATAGTGTAGCGCAACATCTCTTGGACACACGTGGACATTGTTGCACCTGTCTCTGGTTCTCTATCCAAAGATGCTCTCCTTCCTCTTTTTTCTTATATCATGTATAAAAGGTTGATGATGTACACTAATAGCAGGACTACAAAGGTGGTTGAAAGGTTTCAGCAAATAGTATACACTACACAAACACAAAACCGCAATATTGAGACATTCATTATCATTCTAACCCTATTGAAACATGTTTTCACCGAATCTAGTAATATAAATACAAAATTGCCATCCCTCACATGGCAAAGATGAAGGAACCCAAGAGCATGGCGGAACCTTATTTTAGTAAGCATGGTTTCGACTTTTCAAATTGGTTGACTTTGCTTAAAAATGTGTCATAAGTTTCATTAAATTGAATGGTTTGATTGGGAACTACAATTATCTATGTATAAAATGAAGTGAAATTTGCCAACTGACTACTCCATTTGTTGCACTCTCACCCTATCTTTCTTCTTAAGAAAATCATTTTTCATTATATTCTGTCAAACAATACCTTTCAAAACCTAGAATCTATAATTATACACACAGATTTAGCAGAAAATCCTGAATTTTTGAGAATATTTGAAGCTTTGGAAATGAGAGTTTTAACACTATCTTTCTTTTCTTACTTTATGTGGGAAAAAAATTGTAACGATGATAAATAAAATTTTGAAATGGTCTCATGGCTTATGTAAAGAAGAGATATATCCTTATTAATTAACTGATATTTTGTGATTACCTCAATTACTTTTTTTTCCATTGCAAGCATAATGCAAATAACTATTGCAACAAACAAAAATTGTGGTTGAAATATATAAGTATATTTTTGTAACAACGTCATGAAAGGATAAAGAAATCTGTACCACCAAAATTGCTATTCCAATGTAGGTGAATAACAATTTCAACACTACATAATGAGTATTGCAACATGCGAGTGTGGATTTGGTGCCTAGGACGATAGCTGCGCCGGCTGTGCTGGCCGTTCGATCTTAAAGATATTCGCGCAGAACACAGCCTGGACGACCTCGTCTGGTAGCCATCTAAGCAAGCTTACGGCGTTGGCGACATGCCGCCAGCACATGCGGGTGTACTATGGCCAGCTGCGATGCTGACAACCACGAAACGAAGACCAACTATCTGCATGGGTTCGAACAAGGTTGGACATGCACATTTGATATAAAAAATGACGACTGATGCGCAAAATAAAACTACTTGCGTTTGTGTCAATTAGATGCACGACATCGACATTATTCTTGGCGGGAAGTTTCCCGCCACTGGCGCCAACCACGCCGCCGAAAAGTTTTTTTCGTCGTCTCTATATATAAACAGCGTGGGTCTAGTGCGCATCACAATTGCGAGAGGTCGAAGCATGGACGTCAGGTAATACCTCGCCTGTTATATTTTCAATCGATCGTTGTCAAAGATCAATGTACTACTGCGAATGCAAGATGTTCGAGCACGTTGTGATGACCTGCAGGCACATACTGAATGTAAGTACCCGAAGCTTCTAAATACCGCTGGGGGCATTTGTTTGTTTGCCTAACTGTCTTACCAGGTGGTGGTGTCTAAAGGTGTCAGGGAGATACCGTCAGGACTGGTGCTTAAACGTTGGACAAGAGATGCTAAGGGGGACTTGCCAGAGCAACATCGTGGAGATACTAAGCAGGTCGACGCGGATCCCTCCTCCCTCCATCATGTCATGTATGCTACAGCCATGGAACTGGTTGGCATGTCAGGGACCTCTCGCCAAGCTTTTGATGTTGGCTTGAGCTTCGTGTCTCGGGCGAAGGAGGCAATTTCGTCGATGACTGCGCTGCCTAGCGCAACATCTGATGGAACTACCTTAGAAGCAAGGGAAGATGGAACCGGTGTTGGATCTGCAGAGGGATCCGCTGTGACCACTGTTGCCGCTCCACTAAGAGTTTGTTCGAGGGGCCGTCCGAAGGAGAGGCCTGTCCTGTGCGAGGAAGAAAAAGAAGGCAGGGAACAATCTCGCGGTGGCCGCCCCCGCAAGCAGCAAAAAAAAAGAAGAGGAAGGAATCAACGCATTCTTATAACCCATCTCCAAAACGAGTTGTCCCTGCGTCCAAGCGTGCCGGCATCAGGTGCCGCTCGTGTGGCCGAACTGATCATTACACATGGAACTGCGGCGCAGCCAGTGGCCCCGTCCCCGGCGTAAATCTGCATACAAGAAGGCAGTTGTCCGATTGGCAGCTATTCACCGACATGCAGTTTCTTTGTTTGCTATGTGTGTGTTATGTTTCAGTTTGTTGCTTTTAATAAAAAATATTGCGTTGTGCACATTTTGTTGGGTCCCAGGGATGTTACCATTGTACCAGCAACAGTAAACTAGCATGCCATTGATTCTGGCAAGTACCGGATGCGCAGCAGCAACCATGCCTATATAAAGGATGGAAATGGCCATGGTTGCTCATGCTTGCTTAGATCGCTTTCCTCAACTCAACAATGTCATCATCTTCTACAGCATCGGCAAGGGGGTGGATACGTTGGGGTTTGCAGTCAATTGTGCGACTGCGGTTTCCCGACGTACCCATTCAAGTCTGGGACTGCCAAGAACACCGATCGCCTCTTCATCCCTTGCGCGACGCCGTCTGAGTTGCATGTAGCAAGTTTTGACTGGCTTTGACGGCATCTTCTCTATCGTTTTTGTATCGTTTTCGACCGGATGACGGGAAGCTTGGATGCCTTGCGGATCTGCACAAGAAGGAGATGACGCGCGTAAAAACATGCGATCCCATGGGAACAAAACGATGTGCCATCAGCGAGCAGGCCTTACCTGGAGTGTTTCGTGCTGCTCGTGGAAGCTGTCTCGGCAAAATACACCCATGTTGGTGATGGGTCCACCATCCAGCAAGAAATGCATATGATGCATGCTTCGGCGCAGATTGTTGGGAGATGGCAAGGCTCGTTAAAGGAATCGGCAAGCAGCAGAGAGAGCCATGGCGGGGATGCATCAGTTTCTGCAGCCATTGCTGTGCTTTGTGAAGCTTTCGAATAGTAGAGATGTTTGGCCTGAAACTAATTGGGCGAAACGATTCCTATGCGTTGCTCTGGCGCTGAGATGGGTGGGTGCCGCTACTGTGGCCAGGTGGACAGGGTGCACTGCTGCATTTAACTCCACTGTTGAGGAATGGGTCGTTTTCTAACCACCGGATATTGGCGCTGTACTTGAGGGGATGACGAGTGGGGCGTTCAGAAAGTAATTAAGGTCCACCGGAAAGTGACTGTGGGGGAATAGAGACGTGATTCTCGGACCCCGTGCTGTTGAGCGCAATATATAGTACTTGCATCGGAATGCTATCTTTGCGTGCGAAGCGAATCGTTGCACTCTAGTAGGCGGCGCGGGGGCTTCCGCATGTGGATGCTGGCGAGTTTCGATTTGACATGCAATATGAAAGTGCCTGGCCGCTATTTATGCTTGGCCTTGGAAATGAAACGTGCTGCAGGTCTACGCGTGGTAGCACCAGCCTGTAATTACAAGACGAGGCTACAAGACAACGTCGATAAGATGAGGAGACGTACGAGCATCCACTGCAAATGCAAATTACGATTGCTACTACTGCTAGAGCCATGCGACGATGTCCAACCCAAACATTTCAAACAGAAGTATTATTACAGGGTAATTGAGTACCAACGAGAGTGGTAAAAGTTCAGCGAAAGGAGACACCGATCATAGATCGCTGCTTGGACTACATAGTCTATTACAGGGTAATGGAAAAGGCGCAGCTGCCCTGCGTGCTCAAGCATTGTAGACGGTGAGCCTTAGGATGCCTCCCAGCATGAAGAACTTGAAGATGCATACGCTGCCTGCTGATATCCTGTTAGTCTCAACGAACTCTGGCCAGCCTGCAACAATCCGAACTGACCCATGCACCCTAGCAATGGCCCCTTCTGCTTCCGCAGCCCTGCCGCTCACTACGGGAAAGCCCTTAATTGCCGAGTGCCCGAGACACTCGGCAAAGCCAGTATTACACTCGGCAAAAAATTTGCCGAGTGTAACACTCGGCAAAACCCGGACGGCAAACAGCTCTCGGCAAAGACGGGTTTGCCGAGTGTTTTTTGTCGGGCACTCGGCAAAGTGTTTGCCGAGAGCCAAAACCGACACTCGGCAAACATTATTGGGATCCGGGTGTTTCCTTTTGGACCAATGGGAGGCCACCATTTTGAAGGCATGGATCGCTGACGTGGCGTTTTGTGTTTTCTTGTTTCCTTTGTGCGTTTATTTTGCGGTATTAAACAATCTCAAATACGAAAGTTGTCAATTGTAAAGTTTTAGATTTCGTGGAGGACTACAAATTTTATTTTGGTATTTTCTCCATCCGAAGTCGTTTACAAAATTTGAATTTCAAATTTGAGAAATTCAATTAGTTTTCGTTGACAATATGATTTGTTGTGATCGTTCAATTAGAAATTTCAAATGAAAATGTCATTAACTACAAACTTTCATAACTTGTTGTGATGTTCAGCTCTCATTTTGGATGTTCATCCATATGAGGTAATTTCAAATAAAAAAAATCAAATTTCAAATTTAAGAAACATCAAATATACTTTTTGTTAGCAAAAAAAAAATACCAAACAAATTCAAAAAATCACCAAAATTTGTGTAAATACATTTCCTATGTTCTATTAACTAACAAAAAAGAATTAGAGTGAAACAATAATGTCACCATTGTTTTGACTCAAAATCTAAACGAGCACCTCATAACTCTAGGGATCTTCGGAGAACCTCCGGTTTGTAAACAACACGTGTCACAATTTTTGAGAAACTTTTTCTATGATTTAGCACGGCTTCCACATATGATTTCATGATACCAGCGCGAGTTTCGTAATTTTCAGACTTTGTTTGAATTTTATAAAATTAAAATATTATTTCTCCCCTTGTTCAACCTCATATTTCATGTACAAGATGCGCGATTTTTCCGTTCATTTCATGGTTACACCCTCACATTGTACTCAGGAACATGAATATCATTTTTTGAGTATCTACATTTCAATATTGTAATCACTTGTAGTTCAAATTTGAATTATCTTCAATAAATACTTTAAATGAAATAATTTACTTAAATATAACAAACGAATTGAGAAAAATACCAAATTTCAACATGAAGTAACATGCATGCGTACATTCATGGCTGAAAAAAAGAGAGGCCAAAAATAAAAAAAAAAAGAAAATAGTTTGCCGAGTGCCGGTGTAGGGCACTCGGCAAATGATGGAGTTTGCCGAGTGCCACGGTAGGGCACTCGGCAAATGCTGGGTTTGCCGAGTGCCAATGCTCCAGGCACTCGGCAAACCCTGGGTTGCCGAGTGCCGCCATTTTGCCGAGCGTTTTGGTGTCGGCACTCGGCAAATCCGTTGTTTGCCGAGTGCCCGAGAAAAAGCACTCGGCAAACCGCGGAACACACGGCATATAGCCGGTTTCCCGTAGTGGCTGAACCTCATCAGCAGCACCCCAGCCTCGGGCAGCTTGTACGAGAACGAGTTCAAGAAGTACTGCATAATGCAACCTTGTTGTTATAGCAATTGCATACCTAAGAATGTCGGAAACTGCACGAAAATGGAACAAAACTAACCATCCATGGACCATTAGCCTGCGCGCGTGTAAGCTTGGCAGCATATAAATCTATTGTCTTCCCACAGTTGACCCAAAGGCAGTGCAGCTTGTGCTTGACTTAAGGTGTCACGTCCGTGTTGGGCTGTGCGTCATACACCACCTGCTCCCATGGAAGCGCTGGCAGAGGGTAGAATCACATGAATCATCGATGGAGACCGGTACTGGCCCATGGTATGGCGGTTTCTGCACCCCGGATCTGTTGAAGACGGTAAGCTCGAGACGGCCGTCGATTTCTGAGTAGAAATGGCCGACGTCCATCTGTACAATGCCCTCCACACGAGCAACGATGTTCCAGCGGGTTGCGAGGTAGAGGTCGCCGGCAATCCGCTCGACGATGACCCTGTGTAGCTTGCCACTGGGCCCAACAATGGTCACCGCCTTGTGTCACTTTTTCCTTCAAATAGCTGGCCGCATCCATCGTTCACGTCCTGCATAAGTGCATATAGATATGGCAAGCATGAGTGAGTGCTACGCTAGGCCCGTCGTTGCAAGCAAGAGAAATTGGTTTGCACTCACCACGAACTGGGAGAATCTATATCGAAAGAGACGGAGGAACGAACTAGGATGATGAACCGAAAAACAAACAAAAAAAACAGCTACAAAAATGAACCAAATGCTATGTGGGTGGAGCCGATGAACAAAATGCTACCTTAAGCCCGAGCAAATGTCTGATACACCCTATAAACAACAAAGGGGAAAAAAACTAGAATCAAATTGCAGGCAGTTAATCTGGACAACACAACTCGGTCTGGCAGCCTAGGTTGCCCACAAAACAGAATACTACGTTTCGGCCAGTTCCCTATTAAAATTGCTCTCTCGGATAATGCAATTACAGTCCCATGAATAATGATTCATTGAAATTATCTAGCGAGCAAAAATACACAGGTGTCGTGCTGCATCCCGAAATCAGATCGATCTGTTCTAGTATTGCGTAGGGTGATTGATTTACTAACCACGGTTGTAGCAAATCCTCCCTGAAACAGCCGAAGAAACCTCTCCCTCTCCCATCCAACAGCAGATGCATCCAGCGAATGGCCAAATCCAGATTCCTGCAGCGGTCGTTGATAAAGCTTCAACTGGATCCAAAACATACAAATGCAGTGGTGGGGAACCCCCCCCCCCCCCAAAAAAAAAATCTAAGGCAAGAAATCTCACTGTGCGCGCCTTTTTGGAAGACGCCGGTGATTGACACGAGGGGGACACGGCAGCGACGGTGGCTCTTGAGCAAGTTGCTCGCCGTGGCTGCTACCAGCTCAGCCGGATCTAGCAGGTGTGAAGTTGGTTCGTTCACCGCTTCGGACTGGTGTGAAGCGGAAGCGTCGAGGAAGTTGAGGAAGGCGATGGGACAAATGTTGCAAACACTCCTGCTGCTCCCCTTTATGGTTAGGGACGGACCCTCCATAATATGGCACCTGCTGGGCTGATAGCGTGGGGTGAAAATGAAGATGTTGCCACTACAAGAAATCCGGTGATCCATGACAATCATAATTCGTCATCAATCAAAAAAATTTTGTCATAAAATAGTATCCGTGACAAAATAACATTTCGTCATGTATCTCGCGTCACAAATTACCCGGATGACGTTTTTTAGTTTTTCGTCACAGATTGAAACCATCCTATGACGATTCTTAGTCATCACAGATGAACCCAGGCCCAGTCACGGCCCAAACCTCTGTGACAAATTTAGATCGTCACGGTCTGATGTATATGATGTGAGTTCATATGCTTGTCTTAATGTTGCTAATGAGTTATTAACAGTAACATTGCTCACTGAAACACATCTTGCACTTGAAAGTAAATGTCAATGATTATTTTCATTTCTCAAGAATGTCAGTACATAGAAAACAAAGTATTTTGCACATCCATACAAATCCATAACTAACTAGACTGTCATCCACCTAATATGTCTTCAGTTTCCTGACATGCGAACTTCCTATCAAATCTAAGATTAGATTAAGCCAGAGACATGTGAACTTCCAACTGCGCTAACGTTTCTTATTTCGATTCCATACCTGCACAGCAATAGGAAAATAGATTAAAATAGTGGGGCAAGTAAGCAGTTGCTCATCTCAGAATTCATTACAAGTTGATACTTATCAAAACAAAAGAAGAATGCAGGCCAACAATGCTGCATCGAAAGAAAACTGAGCAACGCATGGGGTAATCATCAAAAAGGACAACCCACTTACCCATGCCTCAGCGGTCGCCGCAGAGCCTTGAGCTTGAAGCCGCTCGGCCGTGAACCTCGTAGCAGCACGCCGACGCACCTTGAACATGCTCGGCGCGCACCTCGGAGCCCGCTGCCGCGCATAGGAGCCGCTCGGCCGCCGCGCCTAGTAGACCGCCACCGCGCGTCGGACCCGCACGGCCGCCGTGCCTCGGACCCGCACGCCACCGCGCCTCGGACCCGCACGACCGCCGCGCCTCGGACCCGCACGACCGCCGCGCCTCGGATCCGCCCGCCGCCGCGTCTCGGATCCGCCCGCCGCCGCGCTTCGGTTCAGCTCGCCATGGCGCCGAGCCTTGGAGCAGCTCCCCGCAGATCCGAGGCGAGGAGGGGCTGGGGCAGGGTGCAGCGTTGCAGAGGAGCTCGAAGCGCAACAGGGGGGAGAGAAGAAAGAGAGGCAAATCGAATGAGGTGTGGCGGCGGTGGCTGAAGAGAATGAGGGAGAGATGACGGGCGATAGGGTTTCTATGATTTTTATCAGCCATGATAGGCTTTGGGCTGGCCGGCCCATTCGAGCAAAACTCACTACGCAAACAAGTCCCAACGCTGAACCTATTCAAAGAAAAAAAAAGGTCCCAACCTGAAGCGTTAGATCCATGAAGAGTCCCAATTTTTGTTTAAACAGGCCTCCGCAGGCAACGTGGAATTTGGTAATAAAAATATTGCTCGGTTTTGGTTATGGGCACTGCAATGATCCATGACGAGTTACTAGCATATCGTCATAGAATAGTCGTGTTTGTGACACTCATGTACAAATCGTCATAGAATGACGGCGTTTATGACGCTCACGTGCAAATCGTCACAGAATGACTGTGTTTGTGACGATCAGTATAAACGTCACCCCAAATTTGTCATGGATTAACAGATTTGTTGTAGTGTGCACCGTCGAGCAGTTGCTTCTCTTGCGTACGAGTGCTTGCATTGTGTGAGATGGTTGCCTGCGTAACATATGTTTCGGCACGGGGATGGCATGCGTACGGTGGCTGGGGACAGGAGCTGCTACATCTGACAAAGGGAAGGGGGGCTGCAGGGGATAGATCAGCGAAATGTGTCCACTAACGGCCTTGTGTGGTCATTAACGCGAATCTCTGAGCATCACATCTGACGGTAGGTGCGGCCGGCGCTGCTATGGGCCATTGCATGAGGATATTTTCGATTGCAACATACGATACAACTATTGCAACTACAGAAACTATAAATGCAATATAAGTATCCTATATTGTAGAATACAAAATATGAAGGCTTATTGTAACATTAAGAAATAGCTAAGTTATAGAACATATAAAAATATCTACAACTTGACTATGAAATTGGAAAATCTCAGGCAATTTATGATAAGGTGTAAATTGGTATGAATAAAATGAAGGGGTTGAGCAAAATTTCTATAAGGAAAGGAAGTATGATGGACAACTTCGCCGTGAAAACATGATATAGTACAATGTCGACATGAAGTTGATTGTTATGACCTTCTTCTTTGCGAATGCCATCTCTCTACTCGAGCATATCCGCGACGTGGCATTGAACGAGGCAAACTTGTAAGGCGACTCAAACCACAACATGCTGTCCTCGACGACCCTCCCCCATGCTGTCCTCGACGACCCTCCCCTCTCGGACTAACTCCGCACAGTCCTCGGTCCACATGCTCTTCATCTTGCAAAATGGAATAGTGGCAAGCCATTGTCTTGTCGCCTGCCTTCACCTCGTGCCCGTTTGGCAGTACGTCACGTGTTGATCAGGATGAGAGGGTCACACGAGGCTCTGTGCAGGTACACTATTGATGAGCCCGTTTGCATGCAAGGACACAGTTGCGGTCTCCGTGGCATAGGGTGGCGAGCAATAGGTTTAGGTTCATCTTTGGTCTGGCGGCGTCTTCCTATCGGAATAATGAAGAAAACAAGTCGGTCAAGCTACCGTCTCTGAACTTGTTGGCCTTTGCATTTTTATACAATTGCCACACATCTTCTTCTCCGGCCCAGCTTCCAACGTGCTCATCAGTTTCCAGCACGCTGATGACGGGATCATGCGAGAATCCGAACACGAGATTACAGGCCATGTCTAACGTTAACCTCAGCAGGTCACAGTCACACATCGTTCCATGTAGGCAAGGAACGAGACTACGAGATGTTCTTCTCCACTTTGTCACGGCTGCACCATGTGGTGAACCATCTCTTGCTAGTGGCGCTTGGACTCCTCATTGGCGGTGACGATGCCGGTAGCAAAGACGTCCGCCTTCGCCACCCTTTGGATAGCTTGCGAATTTGGAGGGGAATGTAGCGCATGTTGAACGTGTCCATGTGAGGAAACAAGGCATGTCGATGACCCCTCCAATTACAATGTTGCATTTTTATCAACTCAAAATAGGCAATGGATTGAGGGGTAACGTTTGTCAGTTAAACCTTACAAGATGTCACAAACGAAGGCGTGGTGTTTTGAAGGAGAGACGAAGTTGCAATAAACTTCATCGGCTTATGCAGTTCTGGCCCCGTTACCTAATTCTGGTAAAGCTTTCATCGACTATAACTTCAGTCAACTGAAGCATATACAATTTGTACTCTAATTAAATAGATGGGAGGTGACAACACTGATTAGCATACCCGGGTCCAAGCGTACGAAATATGAAGGAAAAAAGAAATTATACATGGGATCGCACGATGTAAATTTCAAGCCCCTCTTTTTGTTACACTAAATATGTTCTCCAAGGCAAAATAATTGCAAACAATCAAATGTTTAATTTTCTTAAGAATGAATGGGGGTGCGAGGGTGTGTTGTATTGGGTTCTTCATTAAATTTAGTAAAACCCAGAAGTACTTTGAAGCATGTCAAAAAAATATATTATTAATATAGTTTCACGCAACAGTAAAAATGGCTATAGGTTTTTCAAAGTTAACCTTCGTTTAGTGCGACGACAAGCAATTGTTCTGACTTCTGAGTGTTTGGAACGCAAAGACAGATTGGTACTTTAGTTGATGCACCGAGAATTCACAGAGTTGTCGAAGCAGCACACCTACGCTATCAAGACATACATGATAATGACATGCATATATAATCATTAAAAGGAAAACAATACTAAACTGTTCTGTTCCCTACAATATGCTTAACACTATATACATTCTTGCTGGTGTCAATTAACACCAACAAGTTTCGTACAATGCCTACTAAAGACAACATAAGCTGGCAAACACCTTTTCCTCCCTAGCTTTTTCTTCTTTTGGAGAACACACTCCCTAGCCTTTCTTTTGATCTTCTTTATAGCTGAACCTCTAGGTGAATCAGTCCAAAGACGGCCCACAACTCTACAGTTATATCCTGATAAAGGTAACCTATTTATCCAGCTTCAAATTATCACAAAGGTGACCTAGTTCAGGCCTAGCCTTCATCCATGATGTAAATGTTGCTTCGCGCGAAGGTGTACCATAGAGGTAGGACCTGTACGTGATCAGAAAGAAGTAACGCCTGCAACAAGGGATTTTCTGTCATAAATACCATATGAAAAGCAAGATGTGGATTAAAGCAGGTACTGGAGAATTTGGGAACAGCTAACCAAAACATTTAATCAGCATAATGCCATTCTAGCACGCTGTCAGAGTTGAAAAGGCGGTATCATGCAGCACTATATAACCAAACAAATTACCAGATTATAACTTCCTAAAGTACCAAATTTCCTCGGAAGCACACATGATGACTACATCTAAACGTGGCCCCCTGCTGTAACATCAATTAAACTAAAGGAACACAAACATTTTACTCTATGTTCATTTCAGCATTGTACTTTATCAAACTGGCCGTGGTTTGATACAATCACAGAGAACAAGTATAGCGGCATGCAAATAAGACTAGGAATAGTGGCATGGTCCCTGAACTAGGCTGTTTTGAATATATTGAATAGTGATCAAGCACTTATTTTCAATGAGATGATATTAATGCGGGACTTTTATCTTGAGATTGAAAATAAAGTGAGAATAGAATACATGATGGGTACAGAAAATCAAACCCCACAGTTGAAACAAACTAAACATACCTCAAAGCTTTTGTACCCATGTCAGAAAGGTAAGACCGTTCCTCATCGTCATCATCATCATGTGAACAATCTTGCAGTGCCTTCCTGTAACGCAGGATATCCTCCCGCAAATGACCGGCACCAGAACACCTTCGTGGGAGAAATTAATTGTCAGAAAAATGCAACAATGAGATGGATCAAATCAACGGGGAATTAATAGCCAGAAAAATGTAGACAGCCACAATTGTGTTTTTCAGTTTATATAAAAGCAAAGTTAAAATAGCAGACAAAAGTTATACCACAATACCTGTCAATAACTGTGTCAACCTCTCGTTTGCTCTTAGGGCCATGTACTAACACTCTAGTAAGGTTTAATATGTCACGGTAGTCACCCTGCCTAAAGGCTATGTCAGTGGAGGTCTTGATGGACACATTTTTTGTAAGAGAAGTTGATACAAAGTGTGTTTCTGCTGTTTGCTCCATGACAAACTTCGCATCTGCACCCAGTCCCAGGCAGGTAATGGCCATTGCATAAGCAACACCGCCATATCCAGTGTGCGAAATAAAGAGATAGTACCTAGCAGATCTGTAGAGATGCAAGAGTGAGTATTGTATCATGTAACTTGGCAAGTAAATCTGAGGATTGCAGTGCATACTCATCGATTAATGATCGTATTGCATCTACATCAGCAGCTAATGCTTCTCTTTCCCTGGTGAGAGGTATTCTTTTGTAGTCAATACAATACCCCTTACTGCTCAATGTTTTGTACACTTCAGCAGGTGTCATCACGTCTTCCATATCTATGTGTTCCCAATAACCTACCACACTACTTTGATTTGTTGCTGCATTGAATTCCTCTTGATGAAGAAGTAGCCGACCACCAAGCAATTTAATTTCAGTGAGTATATCCTCCTTTAGCCTTGTCTCAATGCCTTCCACCTGCACGAAGATGGTTAAGGACTGCCACAAAGAAGGGTAGTTGAATAATTGGAAGGTTGCTTCTCACCATGGGACCACTAATGCCAACATGCTTCAGAGTATCAACAGGTTGGTCTAGTTCTCTCAAAACAAATGGTGTTCCCTTGATGTAAACAACCACTTCCTCCCTAAGGTCCGTCAAGATGACCTTTTGAGCACTGCTTCTTCCAGATGTATCTTTAGATCCCAGATATGAAAGAACATCACTCGCTCCATCAATGGTTGGTGTTGCCATGCTATACACAGGGTAGCCATCCACCTGTGGTAAGATTATGCTAAAACATTTAGTTATGTTCCTTTAATTACACCTTCCTTGCTAAAATCAGATTTAAAATTGACAATTACTGTAAGTAGAGCCACCTGATTGGTAGTAATAAATATCAATCAGAACTAGTTATGATGTAATATGCCTCTATCTAATACCACTCTAAGTTATCTCTTATAGATTTTTGCACAACCATTAAAAAAGCACAATGATCAAAACAACTCCCCTTATACTCCCTATAATCTTTATCTTCCTGAAACACCCTGAGGGGAACATGAAGGCCATTAGCACGAGGGGATTGCAAAAGGAATTGCAACTGAGGGGCACATGAAGGCCATCAGCACGAGACCTGAGAGGAGGGCACACACAGGAGAATTCACTAGTTTTTTTTTTTTAAAAAAAATGTATAGCCAGTTTTGACAGACTCAGCAGCATTCCCGCATGAGCATGGCTTGGACACTGGTTAGCTAGGAGGGAAGGTCACATGATACACTATGAGGGGATGACGAGAGGCATGACCCAGCTACTAGCACCCGGTGAAGGGTTGGGATGGAACAAAGGCAAATCAGCACAGTACACATGATTACCATAACCTCAGAGTACATTGAGTCTTGTGGAATGTATTGACAAGGCTGTGGAATATGTTGACAACGCCATATTCTGTCCTGCTTTCTATGCAATTTGATTTGAGAAAAGTTCGATTTAGAAAAATTGTGCAGCTTTCAGGATCATTAGAGGAAAGGTAAGGATGAATGACTGTGTCCATCAATTTAAGCTTTCAAATGTTGTGAACACAATTGGGGGGGGGGGGGGGGGGGGGGGGATGCAGCCTTGCTAACTCTGTTGGCCTGTGATGGAAACTGTCAAGTGATGACAATTTTGGCACAATCTTACTGAATAGGAATCCTTATTACTTATTGGCACATTTAATCTCCTATATTTTTTCCCCTTGAGTAAAACACAGATCGATAAAAACATACTTGCACACTAGGGCTTAAAATGACTAATGTGTCAAAACTAAATAATCAAGAGGCTACGCATTGATCCTCAAAGAATAAGAAAGAAAAAACTAACAGACATCCAATGCATAAGCTTGTTTCTACTCAGGCTGACACTTCAAAGAAATTCGGAAACATAATTTGCAAGGAACTGAGCTAGGCTCAGTTGTTTGAGGGCGTGGCTGTATGCCTATAAGGCTAGAGCACCCAACTCTGAGTCTCTTCAACAAGAATTTGGGTGCCTAATTTTTCTTCTTTACAGTGCCACCTAGTTCCTCCTAGGTTGGAGTTCTTTTTAAACTTATAACTGGCCAGCACTGGATGATGTACTTCAGCATAGAATCTAACATAAAGATTCAAGACTCTCAATCTGAAAATCCAGTTGTGAATGAAATAATGTAATTGAGGACTAAGAACTAGTACAAAATATTTGTCCATGAGAAATTTCAAAGCAAAGGTATGATAGTAAAGAAGTTTGATTAGCAAAGTAACTTCAACTGACAAATTTAAACAGGGATAAGAATAACTAGATGAAACAATTGTGTGCGATCCAAAGCAAGATTTTTTAGGTTACATAACAATACCTTAAAAACATGTGGTGCACCTCGGAAATTCACATTGCTTGACTTTTTCTGTCCTGGAAAGAAGTACATTTTGAGTATTGATCCCTTCCCCAGAACAGAACCATTGCGAGCTTTGACAACGGTTTCCATTGTTTGATCACCTTGTGAAGGAGGATATGTTACTTTAGGCTCCTGCTGCACAGGCAAATATTTGTAAATGTTATTTCATCAATGGTGCAAACGATGAGGTTTTAATGACAATAAAGGAAGATAATTACAGGTACAGTGAAGAAACGTCCAGGTCGCAGTCTTATGCTCCATTTCATGGTCTGAATCTCCGGCCTCTGTTGCAGCCATCCTTTAAATGAGATCTTCGCTTCTCCTTGCCCACAGAAACCATCGAATGCTTCACTCCCAAGGTATGCCGAGAATGCAATTAATTTGAGGTATCTCTCCAAATATTCAGCCCCTCGATTTAATGCAACCCTCCTAACTCTAGGCTCCACATGTTGTTGATTGATTACTTTTGTATACTGCAAAACAGCCTGACGAATATTCTGCAAGGCTGAACAACGGTCAATAACAGCATCCAGAGTCTGCCTACACTCAATTCCATTGTCAAATAATCGTGTAATTTTTCGCAGCAGAAGGATGTCATTAATTCCAAGTCCGGAAAGTAGTTTTGTCAAAGTGCGAGGTTTCCATGATTCTGAATTCAGGTCACCATTGTGGTCTGTTGTTTCTACTTCACTTGAGTAACCAGCATCATCGTCATCTTCTTGGCTATTTTGACAAGCTGGAATTCTAATAGGCCTGCCGTGATCAATTCGAAGTTTCAGCAGACAAGCAATCACAGTGCCTGTAGTTGTTCTGCCCCTGCCCATCTATAAAAACCACAAAGTCAAAATTTATGTTTCTGAAGCCTTTCTCACAAATCAATAGTCAATCCGTTGCTTATCTATAATGTAGAATACTACCCCAGTAATGAAATGAATAGAAGTACCTGGCAATTGAAAACAAAAGCAGTGTCCACGCTAGCAGCTGCAACATTTAAGGCTATTGTGTCAAAATCTGAACTTTTGGGGGCTTTACCATCAGTAATTGGCACCCGTGCGTATTTGATCGGAAGGCCTTCACACTCCAAATGTTTGTATACCTCCAGCGGAGTCAGAACAGCATCATTGTCCACATTTTCCCATGTGTCAAAGATCTCACCACTTTCAGTTTCATGAATAACCATTATCGCTCCATCATACCGTTCTGCCTCTCGTAAAATGTCCTCCTTTAGCCGAGCTTCCATGCGTTCCACCCTATCGCGATCAATTCCCTGATACCATATATCAATTAGACTATTAGAGCATTAGGTATTATAATCAATAAGTACATGATTTTACAAATATGAATAAATAAGAGAATTCTTTTCGTACAACAAGAATAGGCACAAGTTCGCTGGACAGCCTTTAGATAATAGTTGTCTGAATGAAGACTTAGCGTAAATGAGGATAACTAGCCAAGTTCTTGGTGCATATTATCACATCAATTTATAATGATTTTTAAATTGCATACAACTAAAACAAGGAGAAAAGCATACAAATGCCCATGTAATACAAACTTCTGAAATCCTTGATCATATTAATACAAAAAATTATGAGCAACCTAATCACAATCACAAAAACCAGTGAGCAAACTGATGGTGCATACCGTGTACTCCAGCATATTTTTGCAAGGTCTTTCCACTTCACGCAGCACAAATGGCTTTCCATTTATGTAGATAACTGGTTCTTCTCTCATATTATGCCATAGTATTGGTCGCCCTCCCTTGTTTGTACTAATGCGCTGAATAACAGCCCGAATACCATCAACCGTAGGATTTGCAACACCGTAGACTGGAAATCCATGAATTTTCCGAAAATTCGGTGCACCCTCTACTCTTTCAGGCAAATTTAGGTTATGGGAGCCTGGGCAGTGGTCACTTTTTAAAACAGTTTGACGCCCAAGAACTTCTCCGTTCCTCATGGCAGCGACAACATCCATCTCATGTGGACGTCCATTAGAAGACTCAACAATTTTTGTAAGCGGGGGTTTTGAGCTTGAATAGCCAAGAGCACCCATTGGATCTCTCCTCAGTAGCCTGCAAAAATTTCAATGTAGATAAGTGAGCTTCCTTGTTATATCGAATGATCATGCAACAAAAGGCCAGAAATTATCTAAAAGAAAAACAAGAGGCCAAAAAATTAAGCAAAAAATAGGTGGTACAGTTAGAAAACAGCATATTCTAGATCGCATTGCTGAATGCTTCCTTGCTATATCAAATGATCATGCAACAAGAGACAAGATTTTTTTTATTAAGTGGTAATATTTGAAACAGATTTTCTGTGTGGCAATGTTGACTGTCACCACAATGCAACCTTAACAAAGCTTTAAACAGATAGCATTGGAACTGATGCACTTTAAACAGGAAGGTAGTGTTTTATTAGTGTTTTACGCAATGAATTGGTCCTATCAGTGCTTTTATACTGAAGTTCCCTATAGTGGATGTTATAAGCAGTTGCTAAAGCCAGCACAAAGACATCACACTAGCTTCCACGAGCTGTACCATGTTATTTAAAAAAACAAAAGAGTAACATTTCCATTTACATCCAAGTATGCGTGCAAGGGAGCTGCTTTTCCAAGACGATTGTATATACTGCTGGCTTTTTGAACAGTAAAGTGTCATATCTCACCTTCGAAGAATGCTGTAAAGTTCGGGCCTTGCTCTCATCCAATCAGAAAAACTAACTTCTACAGAAAATGTTGTCGGGTGAGCAGAGCTCACTGAGTGCACATAGACAGCAAAGCATATTAGGAAGTAATAGCGTTCCAAGTACTCCACAAAGAAGGAAAGTGATGCCTCCCTCTTCATCTCATCAGGTTGCCGAAGAATGCTATTGCGGTATGTTGCAATAGCTTCTCTCAAGTTCTGTTCACAATGACATGCAGTCATAAACAAGAACGAACATAATAGATCTGCTTCAAATAAATAGCTAGCACTTAGAGCATATTTTAAAAACATGGTTACCTGCATAGTGTCACATTTATCAATAACTTTGTCAACTTGTCTTTTGCCTTCAACACCGCCCTGCACAAATATAAAATCACAAACATAGTCAGAGAAATGATATAAAAGAAAAGAGTAAAAGAAATAAATACATTCAGGTCATTACCTCAAGGACTCGGACTAAACTCCTAATGACAGCATATTCTCCTCTGAGTATAGCCTCTTCTGTGCTAGGCATATAGTCATCTACATCATTTCCAGCATGGAAGACCTTTCCAATCGAACTTGTCCGTGGGATACCTGCAGCAAAAATTCAAATTGTACACATAAAATGTGACAAACATACAGCAAAATGCAGTATACTTTATGCAGAATCAGTTTCCATCAGTTCGAAATGCCAAAAGACCACATGTCAGTTCCCAGCATGACTGTATGCAGGCTACTGTTTCCCAAATCTCAATCAGTGCTACACAGATAACAAAAAGCAATAAAAAATGCAACCAAATTAACATGTGCTCACCTGAAGCTCCTATCCGATTTAGGTAAACCAACGTAGCTATAACCATACCAGTAGTTGTCCGTCCCCTCCCCATTTGACAGTTAAACACAATTTCTGTTTCCAAGTCAACTTGGGAGATACGGCATACCTGTTAAATACAACAAAATTTAATTTGATATAAAACAATCGGCTCGCTATAACAGGACAAAGGTCACTAAATCCTGCATTTTTCATAGATTGCAACTGAATGTCTGTAGATAGCTTGAGCGCCAAATGTTCTTCCTATGAAGTGTGGCAAAGTGTGTCCAGATCGTTTCCAAGGAACAGTTTAAAAACATAAAAAACAAGGCTGCCACAAATATCTCAATTCTCAAGTCATGCAGACACCCTGGACCTGCTAAGACATGGTAAATACCTAAACTTTTCCTCAAATGGAATGAGAAGATACTGGCAGTAGTTGGCAAGTTCAACAGCAGCACATGAAACTAACCAGGTTGTCGAAATCTCCTTCCTTTGGTGCTTTCTCATCCGTAATTGGAACACGTTCGTAATCAACAAGGTATCCTTGATGTTGTAACTCCTCATAGACCTATAAAGGAATCAAGTTTTCTGAAATGGACCAAATAAGCAAATGAAAAGAAAACATGAAAAATATGTTACCTCAAGGGGAGTCTTCACTGTATCAGATACTACTGATTCCCACTGGTCCACCATCTGACCACTTGGCAGCTCGTCGGTCACTAGGATCTTATTCCCATATCTGCTCAATCAAATATTCCAGAACGAGAGATGTCTTAATAATAATATGGACATAATATAGTTTGCATTGCAAGTTTGAAACTGATGTACCTTGAAGCTTCCTGCAGAATGTCTTCTTTAAGGCGAAACTCCATCTGCTCCACTCTCTCCCGGTTAATTCCCTATAAGGATACCCAGGATCACTAACAGTGACTAAAAGAAAATAGATGACCAGTGACTTAACCTAATGAGTCTTATATTCCAATTCATTCTTTTCAGGACAAAAATACTTCTCGAGATGTTTCAGCTTTCCAACTAAACAACATACCTAGAAACAGACAATATGCTTTGGTTTTGTGATCTAACAACAAACATTTGTCAGTATTTAGCTGAAACAAAATATTAATATAGAGTTATGTAAGTATTTGACAAAGCACTCAATTATTAGGAGATTTCCAAGGAAAGTCACTCTACATCAGGGTACGTCGCAATTCCTTAAATTAAAGTAATATAATTGCTTTGATCTCACAATAACAGGATCGCAGCATCATAACTTCCACCATAAAAATTTTACAGGACCAATAGCTTGGGGCTTATTAGATTCATGGACGATCACAACAATGCAACGAACAATGTACGATATATGATCACAGCAATGAGTGAGTAATCTTTACGGAAGTCAGGGACCTAAGCTAACCGTGTACTCAAGGTTTGAGAAGGGCCTTTCAACATCTCGCAAAACAAAGGGGCGACCATTGATGTAGATAACCTGCATACCATTAGTTGGCAAAAGAAACACAAATTAGTAGTTGCCATGAGAAACAGAAAAGACAAAGAAAATATGGTACATCCTATTCGGAGATGCAGAACTGCTCTGTAAAAACGAAATGGTATACACACTTGAATTTTATAAATGACATATGGCCTAGGCATTGATGTCATATATGTAATCTGAAAAGTGAATTGAGAGAGAGAGAGAGAGAGAGAGAGAGAGAGAGAGAGAGTTGTTCATTTTAGTTAGAGAAAAAAGGCTCACTCTCTTTTCAAGTTGTCTTCATTTATTGAAGTGTAACTAGATAGGGTGGCAACTTGAGAAATCTAGTTTATGAGGTTAGTGCTCTTACCGGTTCCTCCCGGAGACTATGCCATAGAACCCTCGTTTGCTTTCCCTTCTTTTTTGCTCCAATATGATTTAGCACATTAGCAATTCCTTCCATTGTCGGCATTGCAACACCATGCACGCGCAAGGATCCAGCCTGACAGAAAAAAATGGTAACAGCAGTTAATAAAAAAACTTTTTTGTTAATCCTCACGAAATGACTTCTGGGTCAAATTTTAAAAATGGTAAGAGCCCACGTCAAAAGAATTTTTTTTCTCGAACACTGCTGCGTACCATTATATTAAGAAGAAAAAGTGGGGCAAAGAGCCCGTACAACATATATCCGTTAGTTGTATTTTACATTCGCGCCTGATTTAGGAAGATAAAACGACAAAAACACAAAACGTCAAGAGAACCAAATGTGAAACTGAAGGGCCCTCTGAAAAGGAAACTAGAGCAGCACAAAATCGTACTTTTAAAATTCATAAGCATTGGATCCTTCTTAAACCAACATTATATATAGTGGCATTTATTTTGCGAAATAAAACAGCACGTATGTAGTTCCTGCAGCTGTCCACGTAGCAAGTCCGTACTTTATTTTTTCCCCCATCTACGAGCAATACGTACACATAGTACATTGGTGAGATTAGTGCCATGACAGGGATGCAGTCTAGGGGTGTGTAATAATCTTCAAATGACTGAAAATTTTCAACCAACCGAGAGATAAACAATAAATTAGCTTCCAAGCAACTGAGAATCAGCAAAGTTGTTTGTATCATAAAAAAGCCACCTAAACACATGTTACGCGATTTTGAACTGATGGCTAGATAGATTGTTGGTAATCATTACTAACGAAATAATAAAGAAAACATGCCCGAGAATTAAGCAGTTGACGCGGAAGCTGTGATTGGCGCAGGCACATGCGCCAGATAGAATCATTAGGGAAACACAAGTAAGGGAACAGTTCTTTTTTTCACGAAAGCAGGGAATGCGATTGGATAATCCCGGAGGAGGACTAACAGAGCACGGCAATTGAATTCGGCGTCATCCCGAAATCGCATAGAGGCGGTTTGGATTGAGCGGTGTGAGGACCAAAACGAGAGGATGTGAAGGAGAGGCGAACGAACCTGTCGGTAATTGGGCGCGCCGTCGATTTGCGGGGAGAGGCGCTTGTTCTGGCAGCCCGGGAAGTGGTCGCTCTTGAGGATGGTCTTCTTGCCGAGCACGGAGCCTCCCCTGCTGCTGATGACCTGCTCTGCGGCCGCGGCTGCCGCCTGCGCGGCCTCCATCTCGGCGGCCTCCATCGTCGGCGCCGCCGTTGCTGCTGTCAATTCCGCGCGTGCGGGGCGCGTCGTCCTACGGCGGCGCGGCGCGCAGTCGAGGCGGCTGGTTCGCGGACTCGGGCGAGGCTGCGATGGCGATGCGGGGACGGGGCGGCGAGACGGCGAGGAGGAGGAGGAGTGGAGGAGGGAACGCCAATAGGAAGGAGGAGGAGCGAAAGGAGAAGGGTGGGGTGCCGAGGCCGGCCTTATAGGCATACCTTACCGTAGCTAGCCGATGACGATGCGGGGTCGGGGATAGGCTCTCTTTTTTCTCCTGTCGTCGAGATCAAATCGTGGCAATTATCGAGTCGTGTTCGCCATGTGTGCTCGAGTCCAGTTCCTTTCGAGCTACTAGCAGCTAGCTACCCTTGTATAATAATAAAATAATAACATAACAAAAAAGTTGTGTGCATATTGAACCGGTTATTATGCATGCACACGAGATCCGCGTGCCGTTGCCGGTTTGTTTGTTTTTCCTGGGACCGTCGCTGGTTTTCTACTCGTCCTACCTCCAGTTCATTTACAGATAAGATAACCACACCTAGCCTAGGTGTTATCGTCCGCGGCATGTGCCACGAGGAACCTAGTTAAGTTAACTACACTCTTAGGTACCTAGTTAAGTTAACTACACTCTTAGGTCTTAAGTAAGTGGTTACCGACCGCTAATCGGCGGGTAATTAACGAGGTTGTTGCTGTCAAAGGTCAGACGCCAACGCTCCGGCAGCGATCACGTTTCAGGTGTGAACTGGGAGTATGCGTGATACCGGATCCGACGGGGACGGGTCGTGGAGTTGGATGCCTGGATGGCGACGCCGTCGAATCGATGGCCACCACCAACCAAAAAGCGAGCGAGGGAGCACACAAGAGAAAAGGAAAAAAAAAAAAGGAACGGTCGGTGACAGCCACGCACGACGCCGGATCGCGCACCCGAGATGCGCCGCGCCGCGACCGACGTGTTTCTCGTTCCAGTTCACCTTTCTCTCTCTGCTTGGCACGTCCCGCGGCGCCGGCATATTCCCCAGTTAGTTCGTCATACTACCCGCAGATAGATACTAGGAGGAGGGAGGCTTTGTTCCGCGTCGCTTTTCTCCATGTGGTGCGCGCCCCGTCCGTCGCCCGCGCTTGGGTGGCGATGCCGGCGTGTGGAATGGAAGCTCCGCATATCCGACGCCGCGCGCCGGGGCATATTCGGACCGCGCTCTCGCTGTCAAGCCTTATCCGGTTGGCGCGGGGCGTTTCGCCCTCCCAAGCTCAAGGCAGCAGCACTCGCGCGTGCGTGCGGCACATGTGGCGTCGCGTGACCCGGCCCTGCCTTTCTTCTCTCGCACGGCGGGCGCGTCGTTGAAACTGGCAGGCAGGCGTCCCGATCTCCGATCCGATCTATCTGCTCCGGTCCTGGGGCCGATTGAGCTTGCCTCAGCGAGGGCGCCCGTGCAGGAAACCACGTTTTTCGACGACTCGCCCTTTCAACATCCTCTCCTCTGCTTAGTACAACAACCAAAATGCATGACGTGTGTTAGCTAATGGCCTGATGCTAACACGCACGTACTTCCAACTCCAAAACCACAGTGCTCACACATCGAGTTCGTTGGCTGGCGTCAGACGTGACGTGCTTCGGTGCTTGACGTGCTCGGCCAGCGCGGAAAGCACCCGAGCTTTACGTGCTGGGACTCCGACAACTGTAAACTAGTGCGGTGCCGCCAAATGTGCGGGTGAGGAACTTTGATCTTTTGCAGCGACAGACTCCAAAACAAAGGACGTAACACAGCGCCCCACGAGTGCATCTGGGGTCACATTCGCTGGTGCTGGGGCTAATCAGATGGGATTATGTCGGAGTGGACGCCTTTTACGTGCCTTTCAAACAGCTCTGCAACCATAGGTTTTTGCTGACAAAACTTTCCATCGCGTCTATGCCCTGCAAACGCTCGAATGTGTATATATTATATTGACTTTAACTACTACAAACACATCTCATAAAAGACACGAGACGGTGGTCTGGTTCGTACCGACGACAATATCTAATCTACGATTCTAGAGAACACAGGCCTGCCAGATACGTTTCACTACTGCGATTACTTATTAATCGATGGAATGAACGCCGATGCATGTGCCGCACAATTTGAGAGGATGTCGGTGACCTGATAATGCTTACGAGGTGGCAATCATCTAACAATCTCACCATTTTTTTCCCAATAATAAGTCAATACAATAGCAAGGAAAGACAGGTATATTGCATATCTGCATCACTCCCACTGGCTTCTCAAACTCCACGATTAAGTACACTGAATTTTCTTCACTGATGTTACAATATTTGGTTAAACCACCAGCCAAGTAAGGTAAACACAAAAGATTATCAAAATTTAACGAAAATGGAAACCACACGCACATGCCAAAAACTTGTATATGCTCCCTACAGATCTCCAGACTTGATATATCCTTCTGTGGCGTAGAATCCGGACTGCATTGGACTTGCATTCAACTGCAATATAAAAGCATCCAATTCAGTGTCCTAAAATCAGTAAAGGATAGAGAAGTTTACACAAACATCAGAACACTCAGCAGGGCCAGGTATTCTTATAATATTTTAAGAGCACTCATGTTAAAGATAATCTCAAAATGCTGATTAAACATCAACCCTACAATAACGGCAGATTTCAACTGATGGTCTCGCCTAGAAATATTCACCATTGAATGCAATGAAGTGATCATAAAATAACTGCGGATTGAATCATGCATCTCTCACTAGAGTATCGCAGCCATTAAACAGCAACGAAGTATCCTTATTTGTTTGCTGGGTGCCATGGCCGGAAGTATTCAATTATAACTTCCAGGGTTATTCCATGATGCAAATGGATTGAAGCTAAGCATGCTGTCCCATTCAGGCAAGTAATCTAGGGCCCGAACAAAAAAGAACCATTTGGCCATCATGAATAGTATTGAAGTAGTTGTCCATAATTTCACACACAACAATCCAGTGGTCAGAACTCAGAATTTAGTTATCAGAACTTACAGGCTCCCAACGTCTAGGCCCTTGAAGAAACTTTTTCAAATGTTAAAGTGGAAAGCTCATAACTGCAATTTGAAGAACACTGAAGAGGTTGCCTAGCCTAAGTCATTAAGGCCCTGCTTGTTTCCCACCCAGATTATATAATCCAGCTTATAACCTGTAATATGGGCGAGAGAAGCTTATTGGATTATGATAATTTGGCCTGTGAATTGTTATAATCTGACTAAAATCTGAGACCTGTTTGTATAATCTGGAGACAAAAAGGCCCTAAGTTATTAGATTACAAGATGGATTATATATTCTGGGTGGGAAAAAGGCCCTAAGTTACACGACGGCAGAGACCCAATACTTGGAAAAACTCCAGTTTGCAATAACCCTCTAAAAAGATCTTCAAAATTTCAGGTGGAACTGCAAGCTCACAACTCCAATGTCCAGAAAACCGTGAAGCTCATTAAGTTTATATAATGGCACACCGAGACGCAACACGCAATACTTCGAAAAACTCCACACTTTCCAAGCTATACCCCTAAAATGCACCCTTTTGGATCTGAGTTGAATATGCCACCATGACAGTTTTTTTTTTTTAAAAAAAGATTGTATAGCAAATGCAAATGCCATGTAGTTGCCATTCTTAACCCAGCTAAAACCAACAGATCAGAGTTAAGAAAGTATACCTTTTTTTTTTTGTGAATTTCAGCTTTGTGGACAACTATTCTTGGGGCTTCATAGCCGGGAACAAGAGAACTTCCTGTGTTTGCATAAAAGATTTATGAAACAAGTAATATTCCATTAAATGTCAATAAAATCAAAAGTTTTATATATTCATATGGGGAAAAAAATGACGGAGTCAAACCTTAATGTTCTGGGAATCTGTTAGCAACATGGTCAGACGATCAATACCCAAGCCCCAACCACCAGTCGGTGGCAGACCATACTCGAGGGCAGTACAGAATGTTTCATCCAATGCCATGGCTTCATCATCACCAGATTGACGATCCTGCACATGATATAAACATATTATACAACTGTCCAATGAGCAAAACCAAAAAGTAGCCAAATGCAGGTAAAGGTTAATGTCTATGTGCAAGGCTTCATTCCCTTTTGGACTCCTCATTCTTTGTCACATTCTTCCAGTGTAATCTCTTCTTAGTTCGGTATACTTAAAAGCACACACATTCACATGTATGATGAAATGAGAAATCCTAACGCTTAGCATTGGCTAAAACAGGAACAAACAATATGCAAGGAATTTAGGTGTGCAGAAGGTTCGAAATGTACACCTTTAATTGCTCCTCAAACCGTTGCCTCTGCACAACAGGATCGTTCAACTCCGTGTATGCATTGCACACCTACAGGCATTTGAAGGTCATATTGTAAGACAACATCAAGGAAGCCAGATGTAGCAGAGAAATTTCAAAGGAAAAACAGTGTATACCTCATGTTTGTTAACAAAGAGCTCAAACCTCTCAGTCAATCCAGGTCGGGATCTATGCCACTTTGCCAATGGACTCATTATTTGTGGATGATTGATAATAAATGTTGGATTCACGCATGTCTCCTCAAGGAAGTGGCCAACTAACTATCAAAGGAAAAGAAAGCGCGTCAATACGAAACACCCCAAAACCATCTTTGACTGAACAATTCAGGTTAGGCTAACATCTCTGAGACTTTGGGTTTCAGTTTCCAATATGGAAAACTGGTAAATTAAACATTTTAAGGATGTAGCGAATCAGGGACTCAACATGTGCTTCTTCGAGCAACGAAACATACTGCCAATAGACCAATACTATCAACAACATAAGATTGCTGTGTTTGTACCTTGTCAAGCAACCGTGACGTTGTCTGGGGAGGTGGACATTTCACATCATACTTTTCACATGCTTTTATCAAATAAATATTTGCTTCCTCTGGGTGTTTTGATAGATCTGGTATTTTGAGATCAGCCATAGCCTCCAATTCTTCAATCATATCTATCCTTCTGCAGTAAGAAAACAGGAACCTTTTAGCAACTGAAGAACATGGAGAACTAAAAGCACAAATAAAAGTTATCAGGTGTTTTGAAGAATATCTTGTCCCTTACCTGAAGGGAGGTGTGAAATCAATCTCAATAGGGGGATTTGTAACTCCATTAGCATGGTACTGTATCTTGTAGCCACCTGTCAGCTCCTTAACCATGCCTAACGATCACGAAACAAAAATGAAGTCATACGCTACTGCAATACTAATTAGTTAGAGAGTCTTTACTTAATTCAGATAGGAACAGAACGTTTTCTTACCAGATAACATGGCTTCAGTAAGCTCCATCAAATCATTGTAATCTGCATAAGCCATATAAAATTCACAAGTTGTGAACTCTGGATTGTGTGTTAAATCAATCCCTTCATTCCTGAATTGTTTTCCAATTTCATAAACACGGTCCAGTCCACCGACAACCAATTCCTTCAGATATAACTCAGGAGCAATGCGCATAAATAGCCTCATGTTTAATTCGTTGTGGTGTGTGACAAAAGGTCTTGCCGCTGCTCCACCAGCAATCATGTTCATCATTGGAGTCTCCACCTAGAAACATACATAAATGTCAGGTACCAGAAGCAAACGGAATTGCAACAGAATAAATCTCAAGTGGTTACCTCCAAAAATTCACGGTCATCAAGAAACTTGCGGATAAATGAGACTACTTTAGATCGTGTCTTGAAGATATGCCTCACTTCATGGTTTACCATTAGATCAAGATACCGCTGACGGTACCGAGTCTCCTGAAATCATCAGAAAACAAACAATTCAGCTCAAAGCACTATTTGCACTTGTTAACAACATTTGAACTTCATGGTTTACTATTTGAAAAGTAAAAGTTTAAGGTGTATAAAGACTGATAGCGAACCTGATCTCTCAATACATAATTTTCAATGTTCCTACCCATTCCTGGAGCCCACGGTGCAGGTACCGCACTTCCTTCAACCTTCTGTAATAATAAATACTAAACACGTAAATATTATATACTTATGAGAATGATCGCTCAAGTGAACTAAATTATCAAACAGGCCTTATTAGGTAACTAAAAGGGGACATCACGGAGTTTCAACCCAACAACATTTAGAAGATACTCAAAATGAAACTCACAAATTTCCTTAACTGCATACAACAACCTTCCTTCTCACACTAGAATTATAATTGATATATTTTTTGAACTAGGTTATGATTCCCACCTGTCGAGGCATCATATGAAGACATGGAGAGAGCACAACAAATCTCCGCGGGAATACACTAAGCTCCCCTCTATTGCTTTTTCCTATTCAAGAAATAGAAGACCTTGAACTGTCAAATGTAGCCAAAAAGAAAGTACAGAGAAATAATGATCTTATCATTTGGTAATTGCTCGTCAATAATGACAATTCCTGTTCAAGAAATTGAGAACAAGGTACGAAATGCAGCCAAAGTAACATGAACAATCATCTTATCAATTTTGTAATTGTTCAGGGGGGGAAAAAGAAAAGAGCACCATCAGGTATGTAAGCTTACATAATATTAGTTTAAAATTCAAAAGGTACTCCATTGACAGAAAAACATTTACTTAAATTTAGGTTTATTGAAATTGCACGAGTAGATTGGACGAGCCTACCCATTCAACTTTCTTTAACCTATGAGCAAATAAGCAACTTCTAACTATAAGTCAATAAAAGTTGAATTAAACTCGTGCTTTATAATTAAAAGTTAATAGAGCTATTAGCAGAATGTGGATTTTACAAACCTGGATAGCCACATATACCAACAATATCCCCTCTCTTCACACCAGAGTGGTACCTAGAGAACTCTGTTTCTTCCAACTCTGACGTTCTATAATTTATAAGATCAACAAGACGTCATCTTAAATAAATAATATATCATTAAATATATATGGTATATATGGGGCTCTTGGTTCTAATGTGATATTCAACATCAATTGTGGCAATATGCTAGATATGGCCACAGGGGATAGTAAGCTGATCAGGTAACAAAAAAAGTTCAAAAACAGCTAAGTGGCCAGTTTTATGTTGTCCAAGGAATATTCCAAACCTGAATGACATATAAGCAGCCACATAGGGCTAGTAGATGATAGACCAATAATGATCATACACAAACTCATTATGCAACTTGAGAGGGTTTGGTTTAGAACTCCAACTTGTTCTAAATTTTTTCTGGCCAACATATTTGTGCAAAATTTAAGCAAGCCTACCAGTGAACTTTCTATGAAATGAATTAAGCGTATATTGTTCATGGCATTTAGCCAGCTGAGCAAATGGAACAATTTAGGTTATAGAATTATAAACTGCAGGGATTAGTGGATGAGGGTCGGTTTATAGAAATTAATCACCAGGCAGTGATTGATAACCTTCTCATGCCATAAATGCAAGTTGCATATAGCAAACAAGACAGATTGAGACCATATTGAGCTTAAAATTTTTACCTGGCATCAGCCATCACTTGAACCTTCACACCATCACCATAAAGATCATAAAAGAATAGCTTAGATGATGATGTTCTCTTGTTCATGATCCTCCCTGTGAAAACAAGTTCATAAATGAGATACTATGCATCTTGAAGCTAATAACACAGCCCTAGACAACATGGTATTACCAGCTAAACATTCTGTCACATCAGCAAGCTTCTCCCCATCTTTCAAGCCCTTGTACTTCTCAATGTAATGGGGTACAGATATGCCAACCTGAAACTTATGTGGATAGGGATTTACACCAGCGTCCTTGAGTGAACCAATTGCCTTGATTCTATTCTCACGATATTGCTGCAACAGGAGGAAACATCAGAAGCGTCGCAATAGAAGATAAATGAATTGATTGCATAAATAAAGGAACAGGGCACAAAAACATACAGTGGGATCCATGTCATCATCATCTGCCGCAGATGCCTTCTGGGGCTTTCCACTGGCAGCAGCAGCCGCTGCCTACAACAACAAAGGCACATGTCTATTTAGAGTTTTGCCACAAAGACAGCGAAAACGTAACTTTCAGCTGCGGCATTGCAGCCAGCATTACAGTTGCTAGAACAAATAAATGTTTCTTGGACGAGAAACATGAATCAACCAAATCAAAAGGATTTACGTGACTAGTGACTAGCATGAATACTTATATGAAGACGAATGGGATAAGTAATTAAACTGTTTCCACCTTGTTCTTCTTCTCTTCCTCCTTGAGCCGGCGCTCCTCCTCCAGCTTCTTCCTCTTCTCCTCTCTCTTCTTCGCGCTGCACCATCAAACAAGCCACACCGATCAGGAAAAACCAACCACGAAAACCCGACGCAAGAGGTAAGAAGGGCGCACTTCTTCGAGAGCTGCGGCTCCTCGCCCCCAGCAGGTGGCTGCTGCTCGTCGCCGCCGCCGCTGCCGCCCGCCGAGAGCCCAGCGAGCTTCTCAGCTAAACCCGACGCCGAGGCCTCGCCGTCCGCCATGCCGCGCCGGATTCTAGGGTTTCGTGGTGACGCGCAAGCGGGACAACGGAGGATGAGCAGATGAGACGGGGTACGGGTCGGACAGCGGAGGCGATGGTGGAGGTAGGGTTTTAGTGGGGTGGCGGCGCGGAGGAAAGGAAACTTCTGGCCAAGTCACCTTTCGCGGGGCGTACGTAACCCTAAATGGGCCAGTAGCCCAACGTGACTTCTCAATGGGCCGTGCAGCCCAGATAGGCCCTGTCTCGGCCCACCTGCTTGACTTCTCAGCGGAAGAAGGCTGGAGGCGATAGACGATTACGCGGCGGCGTTCTGTTGCAGTGGCCATGGACGGAAGAGGCGGCGGTGGCCGGAGCTCCGGCAAGGGCGCGGCGGGGAGGATGATGACTCTGCAGGAGTTCGTCTCCTCCATGGGACCCCTCATCGATCTGGAGAAGGTTTCTCTCGCTGCCCCCTTTAGCTCGTTTGCGGAGTACTGTGTTGGGACTGGAATTGGAACGTATGCTGAGAGCGTCTTGGTGGGTTTGTGCGCAGGCGGCGGAGATATCGGCGGAGTCGGAGACGAGCGCCAAGACGCTGGAGAGGAGGGGCTGCGTCATGCCCAACCTCAAGTGCATCGATGCCCAGGTTGACGTTCGGTTCTGTCTGCTGCTGCTACTTATCACTGAATCTGGATTTGGTGCTAATATTTTCATGTGCTTCTATTTGATTGTGCTGGTTGGTAGAGTAGACGGGACTGATGGGAAAGACTCTCCTGGAGTTCCAGCCCAACAAAGGCGACGTGCTCCCACCGCACAAGGTGAGGTTGCTCTCTATTGTTGCTTGTCGTGACAGTTCTCCTAGGAATTCAGAGTGTGATGCAAATGACCTCTGTGCTTTGCTTAGCTTGCTGTTGTAGTTGGCTTTCTGGGCCTTGATGAGTTCTGTTATTTGTGTTATATATGAGCTATTACTTCAGTGTTAAAAACATAGATTAGAATGCTGTAGCACCAGGCTATGTGGTTTTTGAATACCAATTTCTTTTGTGAGATCTCATTAAGAATCACATTACATTCCATGTTGAAATGAGCATCTTGTTCTTTTGTAAACAGTCACTGTAATTTCAGACGGTTCTACATAATCATGAATCCGTGATTAATGATTTACTGTGTGGTGACACCGTGACATTGTGACACAGTTAAGAACATTTGTAACTTTGCAGGTTGTTAATAGAAATCATAGTCACTGATAGTGTTTGTTTTTCTTTCTTCCAATTGCAGTTTGGAACACATGATGTAGTTGCCCTCAAACCGAATAAGGCAGATGCTGGTTCTGCTTCTCTGGGCCAAGGTGTAGTTTATCGCTTAAAGGTACCTTCCTACCATCTAAATCCTACGACTATTATAAGGTCAGCACATAGGAGCAGCATAATAATTTTATTCTGGACCAACAGGATTCTTCCATTACCGTTGCTTTTGATGATATCCCTGAAGATGGTTTGAATAGCCCTCTGCGCCTTGAGAAGCTTGCCAATGAGGTACTGCCTCCTTTTGCATCATTCCATGATTTATTCAAAATCTCAGAATTGCACAATGGTCCAACAACTGCATTTGTGACCTACCAGATCTTTGTTTGTAATGCCATGTGGTCAATTACATCTATTGGTGTCTACATTGGGCTACAATTTGGATACTGCCTCTTTCATTGTGGAGTTTCTCCTCACGTACTACATATTTTGCTTGTGTGCCAGACACGAAATCATGATAATTCCTATTCTAGGTCACTTATCGCAGGATGAAAGATGCACTAATTCAACTTAGCAAGGGTATCCAAACAGGGCCTTCTGCAAATCTTGTTCCTGTTTTATTTGGAGAGAAAACGCCCATGCGCTCGAAGGACGCTATGAAATTCAGTCCATTCAATAAGAATTTGGATGATTCGCAGGTTACCATTTCAGACTTATCTTTTTTGAATGCATTTAGTTATTTCTTGTTGATGCTACTGCATCACATGCCAAATGCAAATGAGACTATTTCTTAGATAATATTACATAATTTGAAATGATGTTTGATAATCTCTAGTTATTTTAAATGATGTTTGATAACGTTCCATACTACAGCATCACATGCCAGCGGTTAATTTGAAATGATGTTTGATAACGTTCCATACTAGAGATTTTGTTAGAAAGTTGTCACTGTTTGAAGCAAACCAGAACAGTTACATAATATTCTGGTTTGATGTATGTTTTACACCATGTATACACAAATATCTCTAGAACTTATCTACTTTTGTTATAGGACAAATTCAATAGTTTTATAGGAAAATTCAATAGTTCTATGGGGATATGTTTCTATTTATAAAAACATCCTACATTTCTTTTTCAGAAAGATGCTATCTCGAAGGCGCTTGGATCAAGGGATGTTTTCTTGCTTCATGGGCCTCCTGGAACTGGGAAGACTACAACTATTATTGAGATAATATTGCAGGAGATCAAGCGTGGATCAAAGGTTCTTGCTTGCGCTGCTTCTAATATTGCAGTTGACAATATTGTTGAGCGACTTGCCCGATACAGGTTTGCTAACACAAGAGTTTGAAATGTCTTTCTTTTAGTTAATTTTTTGGTGATTATTTCTCTTGGGGACAAAATAAGATCCATATACTGTACCTATCTTAATAAAGATTGAATATGGCAACTTGATAATCTCATTTATCTCATAACTGGCTCAATATGACATAGTGACTTCTGCAGGACAAAATTAGTGAGGTTAGGTCATCCTGCTCGTTTACTACCCCAAGTGCTGGACAGCGCTCTTGATGCACAGGTATAGCCCTGTCAGGTTATTTCCCATTTGCTTCTATATTTGGAAATGAGAATTTCTATCTGGATGCATGAATCAGTGGATCTTACTTTGCTATTTATTTCACAAGTAATGCCCTAAAAAAAAAAGTTGATTTAGCCTTTTCTTTTTTTGAACCGCAGTCTTATCACAATGCATGGCACAGTGTATCCTCATTTGCTTTTATTTTGTGAAAGCCCAGATTATGAAAATCATCTTTGCATTTGATTATGCATTACAGTTTTCTTTTACCCAAAGAGTTGGTTTTATACTATCTTAATTTTCTTTTTGATGAACTATATTACTGCGTGCATGGTTTATTTGAGCACATTATCTGCTTTGTGCAGTTCAAGTTGTTATTTTGCTGCTATTGTGTATGTGATAGCTTCATATATTCATGACTCATGGGATCAGGTACTGCGAGCCGATAATAGTAGCCTGGCAGGAGACATTCGGAAGGAAATGAAGGCAAGTCATTAATCATTCACTTCCAAATTCAGAACTTACTTTTATGTAATGCCGTGGTCTCTTTTTACTTACTACCTCCTCCGTAGTACATTATTTTGACATACTACAGACATTTATCAGGGGAACCAGCTACTGTTAAGGTTGTCCAGTAAAGATAGTACTATGGCTTTTGCAGCTTCACGTATTTTATTCGTTGTGGCTAGTTTTTTCTTAATATGCTCTCTCTTTTCTTTTAGGCGCTGAACAGCAAATTGCTGAAAGCTAAAGATAGAAACACAAAAAGGGACATCAGAAAAGAGCTCAAAACCCTTGCCAAAGAGGAGAGAAAACGACAGCAGCTTGCAATCACTGATGTACTAAAAAACGCAGATGTTGTGCTGACAACTTTGACTGGTGCATCTTCAAAAAAGCTAAACGGCATTACATTTGATCTGGTCGTTATTGATGAAGCTGCTCAGGCTCTTGAGGTGGCATGTTGGATGGCCTTACTGAAGGTAAGTACAACGGTGATGGGCTCTGTAGTTATGCAATCATAACCTATTGAAAGCACCATGAATATGACCCACTAGATAAATTCTCGTATTTAGCATACCTTAAAGCTTCCTGCTACTACTGTAATAACTAAGTGACTGCATTTGGTGTGAGGCAGCAACTCCCTATTCACAGTAATATAATCGTAATAATCTACGTGCTGTATTTGTTAAGCATTTCTATTATGCTTTATTCTATGATATTTCTTAATCAATTTTCTTGACATCCAGGGGCCAAGATGTATTCTTGCTGGAGACCATCTTCAACTTCCTCCAACTATTCAAAGTGTTGAGGCTGAAAAGAAAGGGATGGGGAAAACACTATTTGAACGCCTTACTGAAGCTTATGGGGAAGAAATCACATCCATGCTCACTATCCAGTACAGAATGCATGAGCTCATTATGAATTGGTCATCGAAAGAACTTTACAGTAATAAGGTGCACTTATCCCCTTATGTTATTGTGTGGAGACCTGGTTTTGATTGTTTAATTAGGTGGTAAATTTTTGTCATGTAATCACTCCCTTGTTTTTTGTCAGATTAAAGCGCATTCTAGCGTTGCTGGACATATGCTTTATGATCTTGAAGAAGTGAAATGTTCTTCTTCGACAGAACCAACAATTATACTGATTGACACTACAGGGTAAGTATTACCTCATGATTCCGACTTGTTCTAAGAGCTCATGCAGTTATATTTCTTGAACTGTTTGTACATGTAGCCTTAGATATTTTATGTTTGCTTACCAAAAAAAAAGATATTTTATGTTTACTGTTTCCTGTTTTCCTTGCAAATAGTATTGCTTAGTGCGCCCTTACAAAAGAATAGGATTGGCCATGAGTTCAATTGCTTAGTGCACCCTTGCAACCAGTGCACCATTCTTTGGTTGATTGGAAAAGGTGGCTCCTTTTTTTCCCCCTAAAAGATCGACTCTATGGATGTTTTCAACATAACACTTCTATCAAATATTTTTAGGTGCGACATGGAAGAAGTAAAAGATGAAGAGGAGAGCACAATGAATGAGGGCGAGGCAGCAGTATCCATTGCTCATGCTAAGCTGCTTGTTGAGAGTGGTGTTCATGCATCTGATATTGGAATAATTACACCTTATTCTGCACAGGTTTTTGGACCCTCGAATACTTAATTTCATCAAAAACAGTACATAATTAATCATTTGTAGAATAACCAATTAACCAAGCTTTTTATACTCTTCTGTCAGATCTTAGTGACCCAGTTCCTTTTGTGACCATTCTTAGTGCTTCATTCTCTTTGTTCCTCCCCTTCAATGTGGCATAACCATGCTTTATATTCTTCTTGTTGCTTCATATCTACGTTATATCCAAATACTTTTTTCGTTTGCCTTTACCATATATGTCTAGGAACTTTTAGCTTGGCATTCATCTATCTATTACGAATCATATGAAGATTTCACCTAGTATCTAGAGGATTGAATTGTTGAATGGTTTACTATCATAGGTAACGTGCTTGAAGATGATGAGAAACAAAGATGCTAAATTGAAAGATTTGGAGATATCGACAGTTGATGGGTTCCAAGGCCGAGAGAAAGAGGCCATCATCATTTCGATGGTCCGGTCTAACTCAAAGAAAGAGGTAAAGCTTCCTCCCAAGATTCCCTTAAGTGGGAGGTTTCCTATTTTGGAGTGTTAAGAGTGTTACAGTTGTATATTGGATAGTGATTTATATTATATAGCCATTGCTTAATATTAGACCTTTGATATTTTTCAGGTGGGATTCCTGAGTGATCACAGGCGGATGAATGTGGCCGTGACACGAGCCAGGAGGCAGTGCTGCCTGGTATGCGATGTGGAGACCGTGAGCAACGACAAATTCTTGAAACGCTTGGTTGAATACTTTGAGGAGAACGGGGAGTACTTGAGCGCATCAGAATACCAGAACAGCTGATGCCGTGACAACCTGATGTGTTACAATGCAGACTTGGTGGTTCAACGAAAGCATTCCTTCTTGATTCTCAATATGCCTTTTCGGCCGGGCTATGGATGTGTTAATATTCTTGCACATGAGGTTGTGATGATAGGTTCAGTGGCACTTAGTGCGCATATGTGCGCGATGGCATCCTGGCAACTAAGCATATCCATGGAAGCTAGATAGGAGCGTCAGCTCTTTGTTGTTCTGTGACTCCTACACGTACCTATATGTGTTCTTACTCCGTCATTACTCATTACAATGACGAGTCGCAAAAAAAAAAAAAAAAAAAAAAAAAACTCATTACAATGACGTCAGCAACGGCAGAACAAAAGATCGTGGTGTCAATATTCCTACGAAGTGTTTTTGGGGTGTTTGTTTCCAAGTGTTTAAATTTTAGAGGGGTCATATCAAAAAGCATCTTGTTATTTAGAAGTATTAAATAATATTTAATTACAAAATTAACTGCAAAACCTGGGTTTAATTCGCGAGATGAATCTAATGAAGGTAATTAAACCGTGATTAGATGATGGTTACTGTAGCATCATTATAGCAAAACATAGATTAATTAGGCTCATTAGATTCGTCTCGAAATGAGCATTCATTTGTCAAAAAGGTTTTGTCATTAAATTTTATTTAATGCTCTTAAATGATAAGATTCTCTTTCATTTTATAGGTCTAAAATTTAGAGGGAACATTCTCAAGAATATACGGACTGTCACTCGCTTGTGTCTCTCGAAGAGTGGGGAGGTGTTCACTTATCTTGTTCCGTCAAAGCTCGCCTGTTTTTGACATGTGTTGGAAATTGCAAAAGTTTTATAACAGTTGAACCATGTACAAAACCCATTGTGAGTCTCATGGTGTGATAAACAGAGTATCGAACAGAAATAAAGCGCCGTCGTAATTACCATGCGACTGGAAAAAGAAAAACAGATCCAATTAGTCCATCCATTTCGTGTCCGTACGATTCCACATGAATGGCTGCAGAAGAATGTTGTTGAACTAGAGCTGGATTAGCCTAGAAAGAGCTACAATGTAAGGCATCCATGTCTAATTCATACCCCCTCCGTCCCTAAATAGACGTTGTTTTTAATTTTTTGACATCACGTTTGACCTCTCGTCTTATTCATTTTTTTATGCAAATTTATTTATTTTTATAACTTGTTTTATCATTGAAGATATTTTAACCGTAATATATTTGTTTTAGTATTTGCATAAATTTTTTGAATAAGACAAGCAGTCAAACGTGATGCCTAAAAGTCAAAAACGACATCTATTTAGGAACGGAAGGAGTACGTGTGAGTTCCTTCAAAATTCATAGATTTTGTGGTAAGGTAAACTCGTAAGCATGTGGCATAGGAAGATCTTCCACTCTAAATCGAGCAACCATACAAAAGTCACTACAACTTAAGGTCTGTATCATGAGTCTTGGCAAACAGTAAAAACAAAGTCATGTTCAATACACCCATGAGCCATTTCTAGATAACTCAAAATAAATCAAAATAAACTAGAAAAGGTTGCTTTTATATATAAACCAGAGCCAAGGCCAAAGCCGTTTTTCCATAAACCAGAGCTCTGCTACATACTCTTGAGTGACAATAAAAACTCTACATACAATTTTGTTTCATATGAACTTGTTAACTAGATTATTTGTCTATCACATTGTCTTTTGTCAATCGATTGATATATATATCTATAAAAGGACTAAAGAAGCGCTTGATAGCGGTTGAGTTTAGCGACACCACAATATTACTGAAATACTATCAACTTCAAAAATAAAAGAACACAATATAGACTGAAAAGTGCTTCACTTACGACTCATTCATACAATCCATGTTAGGAACAAAGATCTCATGTTTAAACCAAGTAAACCTCCACTAAAGCGAGATTTAAGATAATGTTTATTTTCCTGAACCAAGTGGTATATGTATGAGATGATATAGAATGTGCTAAGTCCATGTGTTTTTGGAACTTGTGTGATACAGAATCTGAGCATCTCATTCAAAAAAAAAGGACGCACCACGCCATGCAAGTTCTGTTAACTCTGCTATTGACTTATGATTAGGGATTCTTAGTGACTATAAATTGCTCTTAATGATTATTATCTAAATAATTATAATTAGATATTATTAGTGAGAAATAATTATGGTTTTAGTTATTTAGTGGTGTTTAATGATACCTTAAATTATGATTAGCTGTAATTAGTAAATATTAATATAAAGTAGCATATTTTATTGGTAATTATGAATAAAAATATGATTATTAAAAATCTTAGATATATGCTGATTACAATAAATGTTTTAAGAGACTAAACACCTTCATGTAGAATCTTTTTTTTTTAGAGTTCCCATTCATGTAGAATCTCATGCAATCAATCAAAAGTTTTCATGCATCATTCCATACATCTAACCAAATACCTTATTGTATCAACTCAATCCAAGACTGTCCCATCCGGGGCGATTACAAAAGAAAGCGTTGCTTGTTGTTGTGACGACTCAGGAAGCCATGTCGAAACGTAATTTTTTTTTGCCATAGCCGTGGTACTGGTTTTCGACATCATTAGAATTGCAATGTGATAGTTGGAGGCTAGAAGTTAAGTATGTCTTTGGATCTCTAATCATACAAATAATTCCTCGTTTTTAATTATATGACGTAATTGATTTTTTTGTTAAACTTTGGACCAACAATATATATAATAATAATTAGTGTGCCTTATATAAAATGATCAAAGTAACGAAAAAAGTCAACGGTGTCATATAATTAAAAACAGAGAGAGTAAGTCAGATGTATAATAAATTAATAACTAGCAAAAGTGCCCGTGCGTTGCCACGGGCTCATCCGCAAAAAAATCCATAATTAACTTAGTGTAGTAATATGTGATTTTTTACGATGATACATTTTTTGTGCACAAAGAATAAAGGATGAGTAATCACAAGTGAACATAACAACTAATAACTTAATATTGGCGGAATTGAATAAATGGATGGATCAATAATTCCCTGTGTACACTGCATTACTGCATAATCAGAACTCAACATACTCAAAAGTCAATTAATCTGAAATGATGAGCCATTGCACAATGATAGTACTCATTCTTAGTAATAGAATCGCGGCACACGAGAACATTAACAAGTTGGGGCACTGGAATGCTCAACACAAGCTCCACTGAACCCAACAATACAACATGACTTGCAAGCTCATGTGCAACCCTATTACATGATCTACAACATCAATTAACTAAAAGTTCAGCAAAAGAGTTGTAGATAATGCTTCTGCCTTCACATATCAAGACATCAGTCTAAAGATCAAAACTATAATCTTTTAGGTAAATTTTGCCAACTCGTTTCAAACACCAAATGTTCTATGCCGAAGTCCATAGGAAGTTCAATCCCTTCCATCATAGCACTCAGCATGTAAAGCATGCATTGTTGTTATTGTGCCCATACCACCAGTTACCACACATCCCCATGATCCAGCTCCTGATTGCATTGAAACAGCATCATCACAATTGATTTTTCACATAACCCTCGTTATACAAGAGGGTGTATGTGGTAAAACTAAAGAATCAGCCTTGTCGTCAAAATAAACTGAGGAAAAAATTATCTAACTACAATGCATTATATACAGTTAATGTCAGAGCTTGTAATACAAAGATAATTTTAAATCAATTTTTTCTTTCACACTTTATCAGATCATATATCTATACTATTACAGCTTAGTGTCACCTTTTCTGAGAAGTGCCGACCAATCATGTTTACAACAACAACAACAACAAAGCCTTTTTATCCCATGCAAGTTGGTACTCAATAAAAAAAAATAGAGAAATAAAAGCTTTCCAAACCTGTTGCATTCAAACAAATAAATTGTGATTTAACCATGCACATGCCAATTCAATTAATAATCATGCAAAGTGGTGGACACCACCTAAAGAGAATTAATATGCTTATCTAAAGCCATATTCAGAACTTATTTCATCAGTAGAAAGAAAACAATATAGGAATCTGCTTACACCAATAAAATGTTATTTCCTTCATAAATAGAAACATGTGTGTGCTTTACAACTCTAGTCTTTGAAAAAGAAATCCTTAAAAACTTAGAAGACAACAGCAAGGCAGATTTGAATTAGTTGCAGTAGATAAGCATACATAAGGGGTGATGGCTTTGATAAACTGACAGCACCAAATACCCCAGAAAAAGGGAACATAGAAGTTGGAGATTACATGTTAATCATAGATGAGAAAGGTTACCAACGAACACACCAAAGCAGCACTTGACTGCTACAGATGATGGGCCTCATGCTTCAGATGCATATTCAATCCGCCCACTCATTCAATAAAAATCCAGGAAAAAAAATACAGAGTAAATTGAGATATATTGTCAATTTGGCTCTCTAGATTAAATATTCATCATTAATAAAGCATGAAAGTAAAAAATTCCGGGCAGAAAACAAATAAACATGACAAACTTGTACTGAACTAAAAATTTTTCTAGTCATGCACTGAGCACTACTCATAAATAATAAAACGATAGGTAATGAAACAAGCCAACAATAAAAATAATTAGCATGGGCAAAGGATATTGCATTGTCCAAACATGGAAACTCAGGAACATCGTAACAGTGGTTTGGCTCCTTACTGCCAGCCAGATTCAATCGAAACGTTTAGAAAATCTTATTAATCAGGATGGCAAAGAAACCTGTATTCAGCTAGCTATTACGCTGAGGCAAGCAAGAAAGAACGAGGACATGGTTCAGCCTTGCTACTGTGATAGGTGGCATTGAGGTAATCAAAGGCTATACCTAACCAAAATAAGAACTTGAGGAAGAAGAGCAACCTGTTGGTGCTCGTACTGCATCACCAATGCCATGGAGCTCCGTGACGCTGTCGAAGTTGTCTCGCTTGCTAAGGCAACCGTCGCACCAGGATGCCAGGGAGACCTTGAGGCTGGCGTCGTTGTCACTATCTGCACACTTGAAGACATTGTGCCTTGTTCTGTCGCGTCATACCACTATTTCCATGCCTGAAAAAATTAAAAGCATTGCCAAATACTACTCTATCTGCTCAAACATGAACCTAGCAAATGATTTTAAGTAAAGCATGGCTTCTATTTCAGACAATGCTTGTCGATCATAATCTTCGACAATACAGATGGTCAATACTTTGTGTGGCATTCATGGGCTTAAATCAGGCCATATAAGAAAAGATCAAAATAGCATATGTATCTGTGGCCTCATATGTAACCTTACATTTAACCCAGAAAGTAAACAGTATTCAAGAAAGAAACTAATGATACCTGGGATGATTTATTCAAACCTTCTTGATTTTGAAAAAAAAAAATCCACAATCTATTGATGAGCAAGTAGGCCATTATGAAAAGTTACCACATGGTTTATGTGGCAAGGCAGCACTCCAGGACGCCTGCAATGAATCAACGCCCGGAAATCAGTTAGTTTCATGTAAACAAACCCACCTCTAACATACCATGAAAGTATTTAATTGACACATAAACTGATTAGTCCCTACTTATTGCTCCTGCCAGCACAAGATCATGAAAAATTAAAATTCAATCTATGCAAGGATTGATATAGAAAGCTGCAAACTGACTCTATAATTGATCCTCCTGATAGATATCCCACCTTTTAGGATAATACCAAAAAAGGAAAACAGGTGTTGAATTATATGTCTTAGTGATGCCATTAAGCACCAAGGACAACTATAGATAAGCTATGGATGCAGCACGCATCCAGAAAAGAAAACATCCCAGCAACTTTCTTGAGCTTGCAATGGCTATAAGCAATCATAGAAAGCACCGATCAACAATCAGGCATATACAGTAACCTCATTTTACAAGTTTCTATTCTATTCAATTCAACAGGCATGCACAACAAAGTAAAGAGGAAAAAAAGAGGTTCCCTTCCCAACTTGACTACCTGAGAGTGAACACAACATGAGGTCTAATGACCCGATGACCACCATCAGGCATCCGAGGAGCTTGATAGGCTTGCCGGCGGAGCGCGGCAGAATGACGCAGTTTTAGGGCAGCTCGTTCACATGCCTGAGGATCCGGCCGGGCTACAACCTGGTATCCTCAAATAGGCAGTCTGCATCAAATTGGGGAAATTGGTAGGCAATCAATCAGAAAAACGGATCAAAGAAAAAAAATCAGGAATCTGAAAAAGCGAGGTGTTCATCTTCTTCTCTGCAAGGACGCAGTGGAGATGCTCTCCATGGCGTCCCAGAACGCGTACTCGCCGGCGTCGGCCACCCGACAATGACGGACGGCCTCGAACCCGTACGCCGGGCGCGCGGGCAGACTCCATTGCAGCGGCGCACCCAGAAGAGCTTCCCGACGTCGGCGTCCGTCCCCGTGACACCGTCGAGTCACACGCCGCAGGGGAGCCACGGCGCGGTGTGGGAGCAGGCACCGGCGTCGGCGGCGATTTGGATTGGGATCGGGAGAGGGGAGAGGAGCACTTCGCGAGGGGAAAAAACAGAGCGCCCATCAGGCGTGCTTGCGCCCCTCTGCGGGCCCCCAGCGACGGCGACGGCTGGAGCGAGGGAGCCGACTCGGGACGGGCAGGGAGCGGCGGCGGCGACGGGCTGAGCGAGGGAGCTGAGAGCGCCTGCATTTTTTTCCCTTTTTTTTAACCAGGTGGGGTGGGCTCCACCTGTCGGCGCCGATTTTTCACGGCAGGAAGGCAAGTGCACGTGAACTCAGAAGCAAAATAATAGGAGTAGAGAAGATATAGATCAGTGTTCAGGGTTTGTGTCCCAAACAATTTGAACTCGTCTGTCCGGAGCCCGATGGAGAATATGCCCTAGGAATTGGACACCTTTCCGTTTTTGCCCCTGCTTCTTGTATAACCAAACAGACTGAAGCGAGCGGCCAGAATTGCTTGCTGCTGGACGTAGCGGGCGAACCGAAATCCTCTCGATCTCACTGACCGCGGGGCTAGAGATCGATCGGGACGAGGCCATGGCGGAGGAGCAGTTCCTCGCCGTCGCGGTGGAAGCCGCCAAGAACGCCGGCCAGGTGCGCCCCATCCTATTCTACCAAGCCCTCTCTCCTCTCCTCGTGGGCATGGATTCGTTGCTTTCCCGTTCTTCAGCCGACGCTTCATAATTCTTGATTTTCTGCGCAGATCATCCGCAACGGATTCTACCAGACCAAGAATGTGGAACACAAGGGCCAGGTCTCCTCTTCCTCCCCCTTTTCGTCACCCCATCTTGCGATGTGATGCCCTTCACATTGCTCTGCTTTGCCTTGGATTGGATTGGGATTCGGTAGTCACGGCGCTTCGCATTGTTCGTCGATGGTGGCAGGTGGATTTGGTGACGGAGACGGACAAGGCCTGCGAGGACCTCATCTTCAACCACCTCCGGAAGCACTTCCCGGACCATAAGTTCATCGGGGAGGAGACGTCCGCGGCGCTCGGCGCCACCGCCGACCTCACCGACGACCCCACCTGGATCGTCGACCCTCTCGACGGCACCACCAATTTTGTTCATGGGTAAGTTTGGCGTCGTGGACTGCACATTTCTGCTCCATCTACTCGCGGTAGTGGTAGTGTGCTTGGGACCTCCGTGCAATTTTTTCCTTCTCTGCTCATGTCAATGATTATTTCTCTGTTTGCGTTGCAGCTTCCCTTTTGTATGCGTTTCGATTGGCCTCACCATTAGCAAAGTTCCCACCATCGGAGTCGTTTACAACCCGATCATGAATGAGGTATCAATTGATTCAGCACATTGTTCTATATATGGAGAGTTCCATCGAGTGGAATGATGCATATAATCCTCCTTACACACGCACACTGAAAAAACAGAAAGATACTCATGTAACTTGTATATGATTGAGAGTTGAGACCCCTAACTCGAACAATCTGATATCTTTGACCTACTTAATTTTGAGAATAAGTTAGACTAATAGCAAGATGCTTGTTCCATTCAGCTTTTCACGGCCGTTCGTGGAAAAGGTGCTTTCCTGAACGACTCTCCAATCAAAGGTGTGGCTGTTGTTGCTGCTTGCACACTATTTTTCTCCAATTTCTCGTGCTAATTTATTATGTGCACCTTTTCCTGTGCAGCATCATCTCAAAACGAGTTAGTGAAGGCTCTTCTGGTAACAGAGGTAGGTGGCCCCGCCAAGAAGCAACTAGTAGCCAGAAATATATTTTTCAGTCCAAATTTGTTTAATAATCGTACTTGATAACTATATTTAGGAACTCGATTCCTGCAACTCCCTCTTAAGCTTTCATAGCTTTATCAGAACAATCTTTTTATAAACAATATTAAGTCTACCACATCAGTAGGAATTGTCATCTAAACAACTGAATATATGGCCTGCACTGATTTCCTTAAGTTCTTCAGGTCAGACATCCTTCCATAAACTTTAACTGACAGAATTAATTCTTACATGAATCAGGCACCTGCCCCATTGGAGAAAACTGATTCATGCATGTTCCATTTGTATCATCACCTAGCATAAATGCATAATTGGTGCATTTTTAGGTCAAATTTCATTTTTGTTTGAATGGCAGATGCT